>JALMGF010000005.1:83164064-84364064 GCA_023333645.1 Sceloporus occidentalis
CAACAACATCATTGACTTCAACACCAAACAGGAGATTTCAGACTCAGCGGGAACCATCAGAATTCCTGCTTTTCCACTTTTCATAGAGTCAGTAGCTGCTGCTCAGAGCACACAATATGTCCACAAACATGTTTGATGCTTTAGCACATAAGATGTGATGAAGAGCCATCTGCTGCTCGCATTGTCCTCTGAGGTGGCAAACAAGGGCTTTCTTGAACCCAGTATGAAGCATAAGGGCAGCCATCTTGTGATGCCTTCAAAGACTAGTTAAGAAGTCAGGACAGGACTGTTTCAGATGCCAACAAGCTCCACTCCGATCCTTGAGGGGCATTTCCTTCTTCCCTGTGCAAAAATGTCTGATCCAGACGTGATGGTCTTTCATCGCTTTGTGAAAGAATAAAGAGGGGGGCAGAAAGGTTGTGTGCGTGTCTTTGGGGCATGTCCAGAAAGGTCTTAAAATACCCGAGGGATTCCATCTAATCCCATTCCTATCCTTGGTATCCCTTAGAAAGTGGAATAAAGAGGATGAGAGAAAAATGTTGGAAGGAAGACAATGGATATTGGGAATCAGGAGTGGGGAGGCAAGTGTTCCCACCTCTTTCTTTGTTCTATTTCTTTTGAGGGGGCATCATGAACCAAAAAGTCCTATAGGCAAAAGTCTTTGAAGCTTAGGTTGGGATTTTTCAAGTCTGTTTGTTGTTCGCCTCCCTATCTGCAATAGCCTTTCTCCAGCAGCACCCAAAGCCATCCTGAATTCTGCTCCATTCATGTCTTCAGTAGTTGTCTCTCCAAGTTGCACAAAATGTTTGCAGGAGTCTTAGTTTCAGTGTTCAATTTCAGTGTTCCTGCTGGTGATCATTCTCAGATGCGCATTCACCTGATCGTCTCCGCCTGGATTCCTCGGTGTACCTGGACAGAACAAGAGACAATCACAGAGAGGTGTCACCTTAGAAGAAGACATCCAGCAAATCCTCCTGCCCTTGGGAGTCTTAGGAATTATGTTCAGATTGTTCTCCTAAATCAGGTTTCAGGTGTTCTCAGCTGCTCCTAGTTTCCAACATGTGTTGGAAGGAATTCACAAAAACATATAACACATGAGAGAAATTGGTTGCTGGACAACACAAACTGGAGGTCGCAAAGGAGAAAGTAGCAGTGAGCTCACCAGGTGCAGCGAGGCTCCCCGGTTGCCTGGGGGTCTACACAGTTGGGCTGCATGGACCAGGGTTGGGAATCCTCCTGGACCTGCATCGAACGCCGGGCTCCGGTGAACTGAGTGGAAAGGAAGAAGTTAGTGAGAAACCTAAGAGCAATCTGGCCAAAAACTGGAAAAAACACAAAAGTGGAAAAACCACAAATAATTAAAACATTCCATTTTTAACTGAGAGAACATCTCCTTACGAATCTCTAGGTCCTCCAGTGCAACTCTACAGTCAACATCTGCCAGACATTGACCATAAAATTGCACAGGATGAGCTACAAATGCCTAGAAGATTGTTCTCTCTAGGAATCTCTAGGTCCTTTAGTACAACTTTTAGTTAAAGTTGAACATAGAGGAAAACTTACAATGTTGAATGTATCTTCTTCCTCTTCTTCCTCCTTCTCATCATCTGAGATGATTATGGGCTCATTACCACCTGTAACCTGGACAGGGCCCTGCTGTAGGTTCCCTTTGTCTCCACCTTTGGCCTCGCTGTCTTTGGGCTGTGAAAAAAGAAAATTGGGAATCTTAATCCTAAAGCAAAATCAGGATGTGACAAAAACAGGGATGTGACCATTGAAAGAAAGGGGGGGGGGAGTGGGCATGGCTTTGCCTTGTTGTTTTTATTCCTGTTGTGTGTCCCCAAGTCATTTTTGAATTCTGGAGACACTAGGGCATAGGGTGTTCTTGCCAAACTTCTTCAAAGGAGGTTTGCCATTAACTTCCTCTGAGGCTGAGAGTGTGTTACTTGCCCAAGGTTACCCAGTGGGTTTTTAGGCTCAATCAGGCAATCAAATCCTGATCTCCAGTGTCCTAGTTTAATGCTTAAACAGCCATGCAATGCTGGCTCTACCTTCTCCACAGCTCTCTCCTCCAAGGACTGTGTTGGCAAGTCTGGGGATGCCTCTGGATCCATCGCTCCTGATGACAAATCAGGACGGCCAGGAGTGATTGTTATTAGCTTTGGCTGATACGCCAGATGCACCCTTTCCTGGAAGTTGGGGACCTTTAAACTGTGATACATGCTCTGGTAACCTCCCGTCTAGATTTCTGTAATTCTGTAGTTATAATATTATAATATGAAACACAATTGTGTAATATGTATTATACATGGTGTAATAAAAATTTTTGGAAAAAAATAGATTTCTGTAATACATTCTACATGGGGCTACCGTTGTAATTGGTCCGGAAACTTCAATTGCTACGGAACATGGCAGACAAATTGGTCTCAGGCACATCTAGAAGAGACTATATAACGTCGATTTTAAGATCACTGCACTGGGTACCCATTAATTTCCAGTGTTGGTTATCACCTAAAAGTCCTAAATGGCTCGGGTACAGCCTGTCTTTGGGACCTCCTCTTTCCATATAATCCTCCTTGTGGACTTAGGTCCTCTGGGAGGAATTTATTACGCCTTTAAAAATGAGGCTGCCTACTACCATCTGAAGGACCTTTTTAGCTATCACTCCCAGATAATGGAACGGCCTGCCGGATGACATGCATTATATTACCACCCTGCACTGCTTTTAAAAACCTGTTAAGACAGATCTCTTCTGGCAGGCCTTTCCTGAATAATAATAATAATAATAATAATTATTATTATTATTATTATTATTATTATTATTTGTATACCGCCCTATGGGAAACCAATCCGGTAGGTTGACAACAGTAAAATATAAAATACAACAATTAAAAACACTTTATCCCTCCCCCCTTAAGACAGTATTAAACAGAATAACATATTAAAAACACAATATCAAAGCATAAAAACAACAATTAAAAACTAAAACCCCTTATATCCCTCTGTTGATCCTCAACCATCACTAAGATGGGGCCACGGGAGGAATGAGGGAATCAGGGAACCTGGGCCAGGATGGTTAATCTGGAAAGGCCTGCCGGAAGAGATCCGTCTTGACAGCTTTTTTAAAGCTGTCTAATGATGTCAACTGACGGATCTCATCTGGCAGGTCGTTCCAGAGTTTGGGGGCAATAGCAGAGAACGCCCTCTGGGAGGTCGCTGCAAGCCTAGATTTTAGAGGCTGCAGTAAGTTCTTCCCAGAGGACCGGAGAGCGCGGGGAGGATTGTATCAGCCCGGAAGCTGATAGGCAGCCAGTGGAGGGACCTCAAAACCGGATACCAAGCCACCAAATTAATATATATATGTATATGTATATGTGATCTGACCTCACTTTAGCCACTGTTTTTGCCTGTTTGTTATCTTTTAAAGTATGTTTTAAATTTAACTTGTTTAATTGTATTTTAAGGCGGGGTGGGATCTGGAATGATTATTTTAATTCTGTAAGCTGCTCCGATTGCATTTCATAGAGGGGCGGGACATAAATAAATTTTATTACTATTATTATTACATCCCAGTCTTCCTCCTCCTCCTCATCTGAGATGACGATGGGCTCACTGACAGCTGCAATGTGGACAGGGCCCTGCCATGGGTTCCCTTTGTCTCCAGCTTTGGCCTCATTCTGTGAAAGAAGAAAATTGGGAATCTTAGTCCTAAAGCAAAATCAGAGATCTGACCATTGAAAGAAAGGAGGAGAAGTGGGTACGGCCTTGCTTTGTTGTTGCTATTGTGTGTCTTCAAGTCATTTTTGAATTATGGAGACCCTACGGCAAACCTGTCATACAGTTTTGTTGGCAAATTTCTTCAGATGAGGTTTGCCATTGTCATCCACTGAGGCTGAGAATGTGTGACTTTTCCAAGGTCATCCAGTGGGTTTTTATGCTCAATCAGGTATTTGAACCATGATTGCCAGTGTCCGAATTTAATGCTTAAACAGCCATGCAATGCTGGCTCTACCTTCTCCACATCTTCCCTCTCTTCTTCCTCCTCCTCATCTGAGATGATGATGGGCTCACTCACGGCTGCAATGTGGACAGGGCCCTGCGATGGGTTCCCTTTGTCTCCAGCTTTGACCTCACTCTGTGAAATAATATAATTGGGAATCTTAGATGAGGCCCCAAGGGAGAAGTTAAGGGTTGACTTGTCATAGTAGTCCCTGTTGTCCTGTTCATATTGCTGCTTGTGAGATGAGTCGTTCAGCTCATTGTTGTCCCAGCTGGAATGAGGCTCCTCGTGTGGCTGGCTGTCTCCATAGTGGTGCTGGTAACATTGATGCTGCAGTACCCAACGCCAGACATGGTTGAACGTGCCACTGTCCTTGAACTTCTGCATCTTTTCCTGTCAAGAGGAAAAGAGGTGCAAAGGAAGAAGTTAGTGAGAAACCTAAGAGCAAGTTGGCCAAAAAGTGGAAGAACCACAAAAGTGGGAAAACCACAAATCACAAAACTTTCCATTTTTAACTGAGCGAACACCTCTCTATGAACCTCTAGGTCCTCCAGTGCAACTCTAGGTCAACATCTGCCAGACACTGACCATAGAATTGGGCAGGAGGAGCTACAAATGTCTAGTAGATTGTTCTCTCTTGGAATCTATAGGTCCTTTAGTGCAACTTTTAGTTAAAGTTGAACATAGAGGGGGACTTGAATGAAATATTTATTTTTTTAACTTACTATGTTGTATTTCTCCACATCCCAATCTTCCACCTCTTCTTCCTTTTCCTCCTCATCTGAGATTATGATGGGCTCACTATCAGCTGTAACGTAGACGGGGCCCTTCCATGGGTTCTCTTTGGACTCACTGTCTTTGGGCTGTGAAAGAAGAATATTGGGCAGCTTAGTCCTAGAGCAAATGTGACAAAATCAATGCTGGCTCTACCTTCTCCACATCTCTATCCTCCAAAGACTGTGTTCGCAGTCTGGGGGTGTTCCTGGATCCATCACTCCTGATGAAAAATCAGGTAAATGCAATGGCCAGGAGTGCCTGTTATCAGCTTTGGCTGATACGCCAGATGTGCCCTTTCCTGGAAGTTTGGGAAATTTAGACTGTGATACATGCTCTGGTAACCTCCCGTCTAGATTTCTGCAATGCACTCTACATGGGGCTACCCTCGGGAACCTTCAACTGGTACAGAACATGGCAGCCAGACTGGTCTCAAGCACATCTAGAAGAGACTATATAATGCTGATCTTAAGATCACTGCACTGGCTACCCATTAGTTTCCAGTGCTGGTTATCACCTTAAAGCTCTAAATGGCTTGGGTACAATCTATCTTTGGGATCTCCTCTTTCCATATAATCCTCCCCGTGGACTTAGGTCCTCTGGGAGGAATTTATTACAACCTTTAAAAATGAGGCTGCCTACAACCATGAGGAGGACCTTTTTGGCTATCACTCCCAGATTATGGAACGGCCTGCTGGACGAGATCCGTCATATTACCACCCTGAACTGCTTTTAAAAAGCTGTTAAGACGAATCTCTTCTGGCAGACTTTTCCTGAATAGATACCCAGCCACCAAATTAAGTGTGTGTGTGTGTGTGTGTGATCCAACCTCACTTTAGCCACTGTTATTACTTGTTTGTTATCTTTTTAAGTATGTTTTAAATTTAACTTGTTTAATTGTATTTTAAGGGGGGGTGGGACTGAGGGCTTTGGAATGATTATTTTAATTCTGTAAGCTGCCCCGATTGCGTTTCGTAGAGGGGCAGGGACATAAATAAACATTATTATTATTATTATTATTATTATTATTATTTCATCCTGATCTTCCTCCTCTTCTTCCTCTTTTTCCTCATCAATGTGGACAGGGCCTTGCCATGGGTTCCCTTTGTCCCCAGCTTTGGCCTCACTGTCTTTGGGCTGTGAAAGAAGAAAATTGGGCAGCTTAGTCCTAAAGCAAAATCAGGGATGTGACAAAATCAGGGATCTGACCATAGAAAGAAAGGAGGGGAAATGGGCACAGCCTTGCCTTGTTGTTTATGTTCTTGTCGTGTGTCCCCAAGTCATTTTTGAATCCTTCTGCTGTGTCCTTTGGGTTGCTCTGGGACATCCCTTGGAGCTTTGGCCTCTTGGCATCATTCAAGTCCTCTGTCTTGCTCTGTGAGCCAGATGAGGTCTGCAGATTTCTCTTCATTGCAGTGTCTGAATCTCTAGTCTTGGCCTGAGCCTGCAAGAGTTAAGAAGAATCAGCAAAATAGCTTTCAGAAGGTACTACTCAACTGCTTAGCCTCCCCAGTATTATTTGCTCCATGGCATAAGAGAAATACCTGAGCTCATGGAATAGCAATATTCCTAAAATGTTGTTGTGGTGTGCCTTCAAGTCTTTATCTACTCATGGTGGCCAGAAGCAAGCCT
The DNA here is from genome assembly GCA_023333645.1 of Sceloporus occidentalis. Lineage (NCBI taxonomy): Eukaryota > Metazoa > Chordata > Lepidosauria > Squamata > Phrynosomatidae > Sceloporus > Sceloporus occidentalis. Next base: position 83,170,471 of record JALMGF010000005.1, read on the forward strand.
CTCCTATTCTTGGCTAGAATTGTTCAGAGGAGGTTTGCATTACCTTCCTCTGAGGCTGAGAGAGTGTGATTTGCTTAAGATCACACACAGAGTTTCCATGGCTAACTGGGGACTTGAATCCTCATCTCACAGCATCCTAATCCAACGCTCGAACCACTATAGCACATTGACTCTCTATTCTTGCAATGAACTATTTTAAATTCTGAAAACAGGACATCTGCAGGCTTGATAGAAATTGTAATCTGACCCTGGAAAAGGCCAACCAACAACCTCCACAAGGGTGGTATCAGCCACCTGCACCCTATAACTGTGTGTCCGCCTCTATGCTTTGGAAAATGAATTGAAGGCACCCTCCTGGTAGATTTTTTCTTGACTTTACTCCCAAATAATATGTCTTCTGTGAAAGGGTAAAACTATTGGGTTATTAAGGAGCAAAACTGTGAAAAGTGTGGCCATAAAAGAGATATATAGTTTTCTCCATGGGGTGGAGAAAGTGGAAGGAGATAGAGTTTTCTCCTTCTCTCTTATTACTTAATCTTGGGGTCATTCAGTGGAGCTAGGAAGTTCAGGACAGACGAAAAAGAAACAAAAAATTACATTGCAAACAGTTAATGTACACTGTGGCAGACTCTGACTTCCATGTTACAGGGGCATTGAATTCCCATGTTATTTGGGCACTGAGTTTTAGTCCACAGTGCTGGATCCTATTTCCAAGACAGATTCAGCATCACGGACAGTTCAGACTAAAAGACAGAGCAAATTCACTAACCCACTAACATGGGAGTCACCGACCACTACTGTCTATGTGACGATCTGCAGCATGTTTACTTTTTTAAAATTCTTATGTTTATTCTATATTTTCTATTCTAAACTACCTTGAGACACACTCATGGGAGAAAGGTGAGACGAAATTTAAGAAATAACACAACCATACAGTTCAAAGAATGTAACTAATGAATGAATAAATAAGAAGGATGCTATCAGGTGAGATCAAGCTGTCCACCGTGTTTAAAGTGAAGCCTTCACAAAGCAGTAGTAGGTTCCATTTATAGAAAGACGGGATTGAAAGCACTTACAATGAACAGAAATAGGGAGAGAAGCCAACAGAGCTGTGCAAATGATGAATGAGACTGAAACCAAATTAATGCTTTGGCTCCAGTCTGTTGAGGTCTCTCCACTCTCAACTTCCTCTCAACCTCAACTGACTCAACTCCCACCTTGGCCAAGATTCTCTATAATCTCCACGGAAACAAAACAAACAAATAAACACATTCCACTCTGTTTTGTCCCATCTGACCACTTCCCCACCAGGTCCAAATAGATGGGTTACATTGCTTTCAATGGGATGATTTCAATTGCATTTTAAAATTTCATTGTTTTTAGCTGATTCTTTTGCTGAGCCATCTTGTGTTCCACTTGGAATAGAAATGGAATGAAATAATTCTTTACATCAGAAACTGGAAAAGCTGGTTCCCATTCCACAAGAAAGGCAGCATATAAATACAATTATGATTATGATTGTGACAAGCTGAGTCTCCCTTATCCAAAATGCGTGGGACTAGAAGTGTTTTGGATTTCGGACTGTTTCAGATTTTGAAATGTTTGCTTAGACATAATGAGACATCTTGCAGATAGGGCCCAAGTCTAAACATGATATTCATTTATGTCCTTATACACCTTCTACACATAGCCTGAAGCTAATTTTATACACATTTTATTTATTTATTTATTTATTTATTTGCTTGCTTGCTTGCTTGCTTGCTTGCTTGCTTGCTTGCTGCCCTTCTCCCAGGCCGTGAGCCAAGGCAGCTAATAATTTTGTATATCAAATAAAGTTTGTTTATACTGAACTATCAGAAAGCAGAGGTGTCATTTTCTCAGCCACCTATGTAGACAATATTGGATTTTGGAATATTTTGGATTTTGAAATACCAGATAAAAGGTGCCCAACCCATATTACACTAACAGTAGAATTAAAACCATTTAAAACTTACTTTGAAACAGAACACCACTATAAAACCCCTTCTCTTCTTAACCATCTGTTCCCAAAGGCTTGCTGGAATAGAACGGTCTAGCTCTCCAATATTCTTTGCAAAATGCAATGAGGCAGATTATACAGAATAGTCTCAATGGGGTAACATCATGCATTTGTAAAAACCAAGGGATGACAACCTAGGTTAACCTGGAAGTCAAATGTACACCAGGACTTGACATGGAGCACCCCTGGAAATTATCCTCTGTGTTTCTCACTCTCCCATTCATTCACAATACATAGCCTAGTTGTGTCCTTTGTTCAAATGTGGGAAGGAATTTTTTACACATTGCACAGTCCCCCAGAGAACTGCCATCCTCTATTCAAAATTCAAAGAGATAGCCCTGTTAGTTTGGAAAATCAGCATACAAAAGGATCTTGAAGCACTTTTGAGAGAAGCTGGTAAGAGAACAAAGCTGGTAACATGAAGTTTCCTAGACTTCATTCAGCATCCGCATCTCAAGAAATAGACTCAAGTCTACAAAAGGTCATTCTATGAGCTTCTTTTTTTAGTTGGTATCAAAGGCACTACAAGACCCCTTTGCATACTGTATGGAAAATGGCATCCATGTATTTATTTATTTATGCATTTTACAATTCACCTCCAAGGCAAGGAAGGGAGTCTGTGTTTGAAGTATTTTGCAATCTTTTTACCATGAAGAGCTTGTAAAGAGCCAGATGTAAAATTCACATATGCAAAACATTAATTCCGTCCAGCAAAGAGACAGAACTTTAAACAGAGGCTGGATGGCCATCTTTCAGGGATGCTTTGATTGAGAGTTCCTGCATGGCAGGGGGTTGGACTGGATGGCCCTTGTGGTCTCTTCCAACTCTATTATACTATGATACTATGATTCTAATCACCATTTGCATCTCCCTTTCACTAACCAAGAAATAAACACGTAAACTAACGAACAGCCAAAGCACTACAAGTAACCAAAAAGGCTTAAGGCAGCATCCAGATTTGTGAAAATGTCCATCTCACGTTTTAATATAGAAGAATCCAAAGTACAGATGTTTTACAGTGTAGGAAAATTTAATAGATACTCTATAAACAACATATTTACATCAGAAACCATGAGGACACTGGCAGAATGTTATCACAAATATAAATTAATGTTAAGTACTGTTTGTTTAGGCAACAGGACCAGTTGGTCTTTCCCCCTTTAAGTCCAAGTTTTTATTGAGCAAATGTACTTTCAGCTCTGGATACTGGAGGACAGGACTGCAATGTGGAGGATAGCTATGGGTCACTAAATGCCCCCCCCCCCGCCTCTTCACTCTCAAATCTATGAATAATCCATCCCAACTGGGCACCAGTTCAACACTACTTCCCTACTTCTGACTCACTGCAAATAGTATGTGTTTAGTTTTCTCTTGACTTGAGCAGTTGCAAAATGCTGAAAATGAAAGTTCAGGTTATTCCTGCGACTTCCTTGAGACACTTAAGCAGTTGGGAAAATGAAGGTGGAAGTTCTGCAGGAATTGTCAAACAAATTGCTTTTAAAAATGTGGCAGGGCCTCACTCTGGCTCCTCAGCTAAAGGGATGACTTCCCAAGGATGTCTTCTTCCCTCTCTCAGGGCTGGTCTACAGCAGTGCTTTCCAAACTTTGCTTTTCCAGATGTTTTGGACTTCAGCACCCAGAATTCTTGACTGTTGGCCAGGCTTGGCTGGGGCTTCTGGGAACTGAAGTTCAAAACATCTGGAGGACCAAAATTTGGGAATCACTGGTCTAGAGGATGTCAAGAGGAGGCTCTAAGTCAGTTTGACAGCTGCCAGTCATGCTACACCACTTCATTTAGTGCATCTGTAGAAGCCAACCAAGTCTATGAAAGCTTAAGCTTACAACTTCTTTCACACAAAATCCCTTTGCATACTGGTGACTCACAAGTGCGTCTCTTCCATTTTGGCTGATGTTCCTTCCCTATAATACTTTCAGAACCAAGTGTTCTAAATTTAAGGGGAAAAAACCTCAGTTGTTCGCTTCTCTCTTGCATCAATTTTCTTGTTAATGGAAACGTTTTGTCATGGGAATATATATTTCATTGTTACTTCATTCCATGACTCAGAATGGAAGTAGAAATGTTTTAATTAACTAATTAATTATAAAACATAGGTTTTTTGTGGGCTTTTCGGGCTTTGTGGCTATGTTCTAGAAGAGTTTCTTCCTGACATTTTGCCAGCATCTCTGGCTGGCATCTTCTCCCTTTGGGCTCGACTGGACAACCCATTACATATCCATGTAACAGTTGCCTTGTATAGCCCACATTTTACAAGCTTGTTTGCAAGAATGTCATTGGAAACCTTGTCAAAGACCTTACTGAAATCAAGATATACTATATCCACAGCATTCCCTTCATCTAACAAGCTGGTAATTTTCAAAGAAAGAGATCAGATTTGTCTGGCATGACTTGTTTCTCTGAAACCCATGTTGTCTTTTTGAGATTATGGAATTGCCTTTTAGATGTTCACAGACTCTCTGTTTAGTGATCTGCTCTAGAATTTTTCCTGGTATTGATGTCAGACTAACTGGATAATAATTGTTGGGATCTTCTTTTTTCCCCTTTTTGAAGATGGGGACAACGTTTGCCCTCCTCCAGTCTGCTGGCACTTCTCCTGTTCTCCAGGAGTTCTCAAAGATTATTGCCAATAGCTCTGATATTACATTGGCCAGTTCTTTTAATACCCTTGGATGTGGCTCATCTGGTCCTGGAGACTTAGGCGGGTTACAGACGGGCAAAAAGGGGTGTGCTCATGACGTCATGAAGGTATAGCCTTCAGACAGCCCTTACCTGAATGCCGCCATGAACACGCCGCCCGCACGCCCCAAGTGGGAAGAAGCGGCATTAAAAAGGTGCTGCTTTTCCCCACTTCTTTTCTATATACTGCGCAGTTGCGCATCTCCGTCTGTAAGCTGCTGCACCGGTACCCCAGAATTGTTACGCTGCTCATTTAAGTTGCCCATTTAAAGGCTCCGAGTCAGCTGCGTCGCATAATGAGTCAGGGTCCTGGAACATGCGCAGTTTGCACCAAGGCTCTAATTAGAGCGTCAGATGCCATGCAGATGTGGAAGCTGCAGTACAGCTGCACTCTATTTTAATGCTTGTAACCCTAACCCTAACCCTAACCCTAGAGCAACATGTACGCATGCGCTGCTAGAATTGGGGAAAGTTTGGAATTTAAAGTGAACCCCTACACACATTCCTGTGCCATTTTCACCTAACAATAAAAAAACCCTAAAACTTTAAATATTTACATATGTACAAGGGAGGTGATGGGGGATGGCAGGGGGACAGCGGTGGCAGCGGCGACAGCTGTGGCTGTGCATTGCAGATTCAGCAAGAGCGTGGGGACCAAAGGAGAGGAGGCATCCATGATGCTGGTGACACTACCAACGTGCAAGCGGACAAGGATGCCAACACCAGCTGATCACCAGCTGGCAGAAGACCACCATTGTTCTTGGGCAGGGCGAGGGAAAAAGTTTAAAGGGGCCTGGGCGCTTTAAATGTGCACATAGGCTTTCTGCCGCCGGTGCTGAGCGCCAGCCGGCAAAAGAAAAAAAAAGCCCCGTTTTTGGCCGCCCGTGCAGAAGCTGCCTCTCTCTTTGCAGCGTCCTCCGAAGCGGCGGTATGGAAACTTCGGGTCAGAAACGGCCCCAGGTGAGGCGTCTTCACTGCCCCCCATGTGGAAGCCCCATCACCTGAGCCACGCCCCCGGGGCGGGTGGTCTGGAGGCTCCGTATTCAGCAGAATACACCTCCAAGACGTCTTCCCCTGCCCGTCTGTAACCCGCCCTAAATTCATTTAGATTAGCTATGTATCCCTGTACTATCTCTTTACTTATTCTGTGCTGAAATTCCCCAGTTCTGTCCTCTGCTCCATTATCCTCAGGTTGAGCACCCTTTTCCTTTTCTGAGAAGACTGAGACAAAGAAGTTGTTGAGTAATTCTGCCTTTTCTCTGTCCTCTGTTAGCATTTTGCCATCTTCTCCGCGCAGTGGCCCTACCGTTTACTTCTTCCCTTTGCTGCGGACATATCCAAAAAAGCCCTTTTTATTGTTCTTAACCTCTCTAGCAAGCCTGAGTTCATTCTGTGCTTTAGCTTTTCTGACTTTACCCCTACAAATGCCTGCTATTTCTTTGAATTTCTTTTTTGTGATTTCACCCCTTTTCCATTTCTTATACATGCTCCGTTTCAAACTTAGCTCGGTTGAAAGTTCCTTAGTCATCCATCCTGGTTTCTTGAGACACCTCCCATTTTTCTTTCTCACTGGAACTGTTTGAAATTGTGCCTTCAGTATCTCCCTTTTGAGAAAGTCCCATCCGTCCTGAACTCCCTTCTCTTTTAGTATTTCTGACCACGGGATCGCCCTCAATACTTCTCTAAGTTTAGTGAAATCCGCTCTCCTAAAATCTAGAGTGTGTATCTGACTATGCCTGGCTTCTCCTTTCCACTGTATAACAAACTCCAGGAGAACATGGTCACTTCCACCTAAGGATCCCACCACTTGCACCCCATTAACCAAGTCATCTTTGTTGGTTAGGATCAGATCTAAAATAGCTGACCCCCTTGTTGCCTCTTCTACCTTTTGTACAATGAAATTGTCTTCGAAGCAAATTAGGAGTAGCAGCTAATACCCCAGAGGATAGGATCAAAATTCAAAACAACCTGAATAGACTAGAAAGTTGGGCCAAAGCTAACAAAATGAACTTCAACACAGAGAAATGTAAGGTACTGCACTTGGGGCTGAAAAATAAAATGCACAGATGTAGGATGGGGGACACCTGGCTGAATGAGATTACATGTGAAAGGGATCTGGGAGTCTGCCGGCAGCGGCAGCAGCAGGAGGAGAGAGGCCTTCTAGGCTGAGAGAGTGGAGTTTATCGCACTGCGTTCTGAGACCGTTCTCATCACGTGATGAGAACGGAACGCATTTGAGTATACCGCACAGTATGTGTTCCAATCGGGTTCTCAGAACGCTTAAATGCGTTCCAAATGTGTTCCAGGAGGGTACAGATATGAATGTGTTCCCAGAGAGCTGGAACGGGATGAGAACGTTCCAACAGAGGTGTGTGCGGTATTCTTATGTGTTCTCAAATCCGTTCTCGCATTCCTCCGTCTCCTGATTGGCTGAAAGAATGACAGGCAGGGAGGGAGGCAGGCAGGCGAGCGACTGCAGTGAGGGAAGGTGTGTGTGTGTGAGGGGGGAAAGAAGGAGGGAGGGAAGGGAGGAAAGTTGGGACAAGTGAGAGAAGAGGAAAGAAGGGAAAGAGAGAGAAAGAGAGAGGGAAACAGGGGGGCCAGAGCAGAGATCAAGAGGGAGAGGGTCTGGCTGCTTCTGCGGGGGGCCTCTAGTGTCATGTCCAGCGGGGCTCCTGTGCTGGCAGCCTGCAGGAGGCAAGGATGGCAGGAATGCCCAGGACCTTCTCCTCCTTCCCTCCAGGAAGGAACCCACAAAAGCTCCTCTGTTTGGAGCAACACACAAAAGCAAGCAAACAACTCCCAGAATTCCATAGCAAAGAGCCAGACAAGAATTAAAGCGGGGAGGGAAGCTCACAGGCCCCACCTGGAATATTGTGTCCAGTTCTGGGCACCACAATTCAAAAAGGAGCGTGTCCAAAGGAGGGCAACTAAAATGGTGAAAGGTCTGGAAACCATGCCCTACAAGGAACGACTTAGGGAGCTGGGGATGTTTAGCCTGGAGAAGAGAAGATTAAGAGGTGATATGATAGCCCTGTTTAAATATTTGAAGGGATGTCACATTGATGAGGGAGCAAGCTTGTTTTCTGCTGCTCCAGAGACTAGGACCCGGAGCAATGGATGCAAGCTCCAGGAAAAGAGATCCCACTTCAATATTAGGAGGAACTTCCTGAGAGTAAGGGCTGTTCGACAGTGGAACACACTCTTTCCTCAGAGTGTAGTGGAGTCTCCTTCCTTGGAGGTCTTTAAGCAGAGGCTGGATGGCCATCTGTTGGGGATGCTTTGATTGTGATTTCCTGCATGGCAGAATGGGGTTGGACTGGATGGCCCTTGTGGTCTCTTCCAACTCTATGTTTCTATGATTCTATGAAGGCACACATTACATGCGCACACACACAGGAGGCAAAAGGCTGACAAGCAGCCAAAATGGGGAATTGGGATGACAGCAGAGGACTCTTCTTTTCTAACCGGTTTAAAGAGCTGCTATGGCTGCCGGGGCTCTGCCCTTGGCCCAGTCCCCTCCCTGGCAACTTGCTTTTCTTCGGCTTGAAGAGACCTGCATGGAGCTCCTCCTTCTTCCCAGCCTTGCAAAGAAGGTTTGGGATGTAACTTGCATCCCCATTTCTCTTTCTCCCTGCCTTCCTCCCGATCCCTCCTTCTTCCCTCCCTTCCCTCCCTCCTCCTTTCCCCCCTCTCTCTCTCACACACACACCTTCCCTCACTGCAGTCGCTCGCCTGCCTGCTTCACTGCCTCCCTGCCTGTCATTCTTTCAGCCAATCAGGAGACGGAGGCGGCCTTGGTGGAATATGTTCTCGGAACGGTTTCAGGAATCGCTGTGCGGTAAAATGCAGTTCTGATCACGGTCTGATCACGTTCTAGTTTACTAATGCAGTAATATCTGTTCCAGGAAAGTTCTCATCACGTGATGATAGGAACGTTCTCAGAACGCAGTGCGATAATCTCCTTAGTGACTTGCTGCCCAAAGTCACCCAGTGGGTTTCCATGGCCAAGCTGGGATTTGAACCCTGGTCTCCCATTGTCCTAGGCCACTACACTATGCTGGAGCCGCACTGCACTTAAAGGTACAGTACTTATTTATTATTTGTTGTTGTGTACCTTCAAGTTGTTTCCCACCTTATGGAGACCTTAAAGCAAACCTAACCTGGGGTTTGTTTGGCAAGGTTTGTTCAGAGGAAGTTTGCCATGGCTTTCTGCTGAGGAAGCTGAGAGAGTGTGACTTGTTTGAGGTCACCTAATAGGCAGGGAAGCGAACCCTGGTCTCCAGAGTCCTAGTCCAACACACAAAGCTACATCCCAAACTTCTATCCAGGAAGAATGTCAAAATGTCCTCCATTTTGAGCATGAGTGAGAAGCATGAATTTATATTGTTTTTAATTAATGTTTTTGTCATCCGTTTTTCTTATAAACGTCCTAAAATTTGTCCTACATTTTGTGCTACATCATGTCCTACATTTTGTCGCGGTTTTGTGAAAGGGAATTATGGCAATCCTAAGTACAATTGTGGAGTATATATTTGGAGTACAGTTGTGTGTGTGTGTATATATATATATGGAGTATATATTTGGAATACAATTGTGTATATGTGGAGTATATATTTGGAATACAATTGTGTATATGTGGAGTATATATACGTGTGGAGTGTAAATATTTGGAATAATATATGGAGTATATACTGTATTTGGAGTACAGTTGTGTATATATGTGTGTGTGTATTTGGAGTACAATTGTACTCCAACTATATAGTCCACACACATATAGTACTCCATATACACACACACACATATTTGGAGTACAACTCCAAATAGGAGTACACAAACACTGTGAATACAACTCCCAAGAAATCCCTCAGCCAGCAAGCATTGCCTCAGAATCTACCAAGAGCGCATGCGCAGGACTCCTAGCGCGATTGCTAGTAGCGATCTTCCCTGGGCTTTATTTACTATATTTCTGTCAGTGAATCTAGCTTTCCCGGGCTAGGAGTCCCGCGCATGCGCCGTCCACCCTATCGGTTCTCCTGAGCTTTCCCCGATGCCACCTAAACTAGCATTAGAACCCTCGAGCAGGAAGAGCAAAGAGCGCGCGCGCGTAGTAGCTCCGCCTCCCGCCCTCGTTGGTCAATGGCGACAGAGTGACAGCGCGGGTGACCAGTCAGGCGCGTCCTCTTCGTCACGTGCCCTCACCGCGGAGGCTGACCCGCAGCGCTCCCCTCCTTCTCCCTTCCCTTTCCGTCGTTGGCGTATTTGAAGCGGTCGGCGCGAGAGGAGAGGCTCTGGAGTGGTAAACCCGCTTTAGAAGGCTCACTGTGAACGGTTATGGCGACCCTATGAATGAGGCTGCATCCACACTGGGGAAATAACCCGGTTTGGCAGCGCTTTAGCTGTTTCTATGGCTCAAGGGTATGGAATTCTGGGAGTTGGAGTTTGTTGTGGGGCCAGAGGGTTCCCTTCTGGCCCCACAACAAACTCCAACTCCCAGAATTCCATACCCTTGAGCCACAGAAAGAGCTAATGCGCTGCCAAACTGGGTTATTACTATGGAATCCTGGGATTTGTAGTTTGGGGAGGCAGACCAGGCTGAATACAGAGTACAAATCCCAGCATTCCCAGAGGACAAAGCCATAGCAGTTAAAGTGGTGTCAGGCTGCTTTTATTTCTGCATGGATCTGAAGAGTAGGCATGCCTAGAAGAAGCGTAGGCTTCACCTAACTGTGTGTCAATCAGGTTAAGTCCTCTCCTGGTATAAATAATGGTAATAATCTTTACCATAATTAATAATAATAATAATAATAATAATTGTAAGCCGCCTTGAGAGCCTTTAGGGCTGAAGGGCGGGGTATAAATAATGCAAATAAATAAACAACTCCTTTTCCTTCATTATTATTATTATTATCAAGGGAAAAAGAAGTTGTTTATTTATTTATTTGCATTATTTATACCCCACCCTTTGGCCTTAAAGGCTCTCAGAGCAGCTTACAATTGTTATTATTATTAATATTAATTAGACAGTTCTTCCCTGCCCTCAGGCTTACAATCTAAAAGGATACCACAAAAGGAGAATGGAATGGCATTGAGAAAAGGGATCAGGTCCAGCATTTCTTCTCTTCCCTCTGAGGCCTGGACCAAGGCAGGTGGACTGGAGGGAAGACTCTGCTTCTTAGTTCAGGCCAGGCCCAAATAATAATAATAATAATAATAAAGTAATAACATACCAAGTGAAGCTCTTTAGACACAGTATCCCAGCCATGCTCACTTCTATTGCCCTCATAAACCTGCACACTTTGGCAGCTCCTAAGTAAATTTTGGGAAAACAGTTTTGTTTTTAGGGGGACAACTCTCTCAGAGTCCCCCAGCCAATATGACAGCAGGATTCTGGGAACCTGGGAGCTTTTAGCAGGCAAGTGAATGGCAGCACCACTCCACCTCCACATCTCTAGGACCAGAGGCCACAGGTTGCAGGAAGTGCCTTGACTACAGGAGCCGAAGGCCCAGGCCCTGATCAGGGAGGAAGATGTTTAAGTTGTCCAGACGGAGGGTTCACTCCCCTTTCCATCTACGGAGTGCTTTACAAACTGCTTGTGGAAGGACTGTTAGGAGGAACTTGTTGACAGGGCTGTTCGACAGTGGAACACACTCCTTCCTCGGAGTATAGTGGAGTCTCCTTCCTTAGAGGTCTTTAAGCAGAGGCTGGATGGCCATCTGTCAGGGATTCTTTGATTGAGATTTCCTGCATGGCAGAATGGGGTTGGACTGGATGGCCCTTGAGTCTCTTCCAACTCTATGATTCTATGTTGGGAAGAATAGGAATAAAAACATACACTGAGCCTAGATCTCATTCCAGGACTGCTGCATCAAAATCTCATCCTACTGTCCCACCCAATAGCTTCTCTCTTGTGGTTGTTAACATGCAGTAAGATCCACAGGTTTGGTTCCAGAGTCACGGTGCACCAAGACCAAGTTTTCATTATACATAATGCCAGTGATATGGATGTTCCAGGAAAAGGAGAACTGGAAAAGTTTCTGGAAAACAATGCTATCCGATTTAGCACAAATGGTTTAAATGTTGTCTTTGACATTCCCTTACATCGAACAAAAAACGACCACACTTGGCAAGAACACTGTTTTTAAACATAGATACCCAAAGAGAGATGTACCTGATATATGTTATATTAGCAGATTAGATTTCTTTTTTCTGAGATATAACCCTACTTCCTTATGCTTCACTCATTCACATTCAGTACTGCTTATCAGTTCCATTTCAAGTGGATAAAAATCTGATTCAGTACAACTAGTTGAACATTTTGTTTCCCTGGTTGTAGTACAACATCCCAGACCACTATGGCTAGATGTATATTTTTCCATTTTGGTTAATACTGTGGATACAAATATAGTTAAACTTCATATTTCTGGCTGATTTTCAGGGTATTTCCAAGCAGAAGGCTGTTCATGCAGCCACATAGAAGGCACTCTGCAAGCATTCTGTCCTTTTCTCTTGAATGAGTTTTCTGTACTAAGGGAAAACATGTAAGAAACTGTGGAAGAATAAGGGAGGAGTACACATGGATGCATATATAAAGGTTCCACAAAAGTCAGTGAGTAAGATAAGGCAAATGACATTCTAAAAGCCTTAACTGCAACTGCTCCCAGAGTTTTATTGCTGTGTATGTGTGTCCAGGTAAAATAGTTTTCTGTTAAGGAGGGAAAGATAGAATTGGTGCCCAGTTGCCTTTTAACTGGCAGCACTAGGACATAGGTAAGCAAAAATGGCTAATGTGTCACATGAAGACCCCCAAGCTCTGTTCTGTGACTTCCTTGACCTGGAACTACTCTACAGTTTTCAGTCGCAGCCATAGCAACTTCTTCTTTTCTCATCCTTTCCTGAATTTTTAGGCAGGAAAACAGACCTTTTCCCCCTTTCTGATCATTTAGGAAGGGAAGTAGATTAGATTAAATGCACAAATGCATTGTTAATGGCAAATTCAGTAGCGAACACCAAATTTCAGTACTGGCCACAGGAACCAAACCAGGAATCACTGGTGTCCTAATTATCAAAAAAGTCCAGCATGGTACCCTGACCCCAAGAAGTTGCCCATCCAAGTAGGACCTGTACATCTAATAATACCCCATTACTTTATAGAGCTACCATGGTGAGTTTTGAGTATTGGACAAGCACTCTGGGAGACCAGAGTTTGAATCTCCATTCAGCCGTGCAGACTTTGGGCAAGCCATGCTCTCTCGGCCTTAGAGGAGGCAATGGCAAACCTTCTGAATAAATATTACCAAGAAAGTGTTGCCATAAGTTGGAGTTGACTTGAAGGGACATAACAGGAATAGCTGCTTTATGTGTTATTTCTCTTAAGATATGTGCAATATATCTTGGAACTAATGTAGTTACGAATATGGTAGATCTTCCTATCTGTTATAATTCTCTTATGAATATCTGGCTGCAACTTTTTAGGGCTCTTATATTTATACAAGGCCCAGCCCACTGGAGTCTTTGGTTTTAATTTAATATTGCAAGCCATTTTGGGTCCCATAATGGGAGAAAGGAGTGATATAAAGGAAATAAATAAATCGTCTTGGACTTCAATGAGGACTTGTATCTATAACATTTATTTAAGAGAAATATCCCACTATAGCATGAGTGATAATTTGTCACTTAATTTTTAGCAAGTATTTTCTCACAGGAAGTCTTAAAATAACTTCAGTTTCTTTTTCCAGATTTAACTTCCTTGCATCCTGGAAGCTTTGAAGAGAAATTACTTCAGTCATAGAAACAAATTAAAATGCCTGTTTTCAAACATCGGGAGTATCCTGAAGAGACACTACTTCAGCTGGAAAGCTTGGTACCCTGTCGAGAATCTCAGGTGTCCACCTTGCTGTCAATCTTTGGAGAGGTAGCACTTCCTTATTTAATTTCTTTTCTCTGATTATCTTTTAAGGTGCTTGGCTTTGTTTTTAGACTCTGTTTATGAGGCACTGTGTTTCTTTCTGGAAAGGAAAGATGCTTGTTAACTTCTATGTAACTCTAATGTTGATATAATTGGATTAGGTGTTTGAGTGGGGAGACGTGAGTTCAAGTATCCACTGCATTAGGCTCCATGGGTGGTCATTAGCAAGTCACTGTTATTATCTTAACTGGTCTTAACAGGATTCTTACAGTAAGTGCACAGTAAGTTAATTCAGTATATATCTCTATATTTGTTTGTGGGTTTTTCAGGCTATGAGGCTGTGTTCTAAAAGAGTTTATTCCTGATGTTTCGCCAGCAGCTCTGGCTGGCATCTTCAGAGGATGCTGGAATGGAAGAGAATGGGGTATATATCCTGTTGGTTGAGAGGAGGTGATCTGCAAGTTCATCTGTGTATTGTTCTGTTGTTGAATGGCAAGGCCTACAGGCTGTCCATTTGCTTAATGATCCATTGTCTGCTGGGAAACCGCCTCAACCTGGATGGTTTTCATTTGCATTTGCTGGGTCCTGATTAAAGTGAATTGCTGATTGGTTTATATGACCATCATTCCCATTTGAAACCAGTTCTGATCTTACTTTGATCAATTTCTGTCGCAATAAAGTGAGGCAAACACAAAACCCCCAGTTTTTCCAGACACTAAATTTCTAGCGGTTCTTTCGGAAAGAATCAATTCCGGAGCGTATTCAACAAGTGGGAACGATGGATCTGAATCACATCATTCTGGAGGGCAGGGACTAATGGCAGAGAGGTGTTTACCATCCCTTCATAGTTTTTGGTAGATCCACCAATCCCCCCCCCCCCTTGTGGTTGTGGTGAGACCTATGGGTGCATGATTTAAAAAAAAATTGCTAGAAGATTTGATTAATTGACTTTGCAACTACTGGTACTTGCAATCAGTGAAGCAAGTGGTTGCAAAACCAATGAATCGAATCTTCTAGCAATTTACTTTAAATATATATAGGCCCTATACAGACAGGCCAAAATAAAGCTGCTTCGAGTCACTTTGGAGGTATCGTGTTTCAATTATGCATGAGTCCTAAGAGTCAGGAAGCTGCACCAAAGCTGCACTCCAGTCCTTAGGACTGGAGCATGGCTTTGGTGCGGCTTTTGGACTCTTAGGATGCATGTATCATTTAAACAGCATACCTCCCAAGTGACTCGAAGCAGCTTTATTTTGGCCTGTCTGTATCAGCCCATAGTTTCCAAACTGGGCTGCCTGGGCTGCTGCTTACTGATGACGTACATATGATTGCCATGCATTTTGAAGAGGCATGAACTAATGGGGTGACTATCATGCCAAAAAAGAAGCAATTGATTTACAACCACAGAGCGAAGGCAAATTCCAAACCAGTTTAAATGTAAGCGGGAATATGCCCTAGGAGTTCTTCAGGACTGGTAGTCAAACTTTGGTGGGTTACAGAACGCCCGTTTGGGGCGGCCTGTAACTGGCCCTTTCCCACCGGATTGGGGCCTCAGCTGCCACAAAGGCAGCCTCTGAGGCCCCGATCCACTGCTTTCCAGGCCGCAGGGAAGCGGCAAAAGGCCGCTTCCCTGTGGCCTGGAAAGGGGTGTCCTTGGGGCTTCATGCCCCAAGGATACCCAACAGTGGCGGGGCCGCAGAGAAAAGGGCCGCTCGGTCCCTTTCTCCCTTGCGTCGCTGGCGCAGCCGTCTAAAGGCTGCGCCAGCGACGCAAATCACAGAAGCAGCTCCCAAACGGAGCTCCCTTCGGGGCCGCGGAAAGGGCGCCTCAGGCACCCTCGCGCGGCCCCACTACATCACTTCCGTGCCACCCCGTTTGGAGGCGACGTGGTCATGACGTAGTCATGGCGGTGCCCGTGTGCATAGGGCGCCGCCATTTTCTATGCGCAGGGTGTGTATTAGGGTTAGGGGCGTCAGGAAGTGACGCCCCTTCCTAACTCTAATACGCGCTCTGCACGTAGTTTGTGCGCGTATGTAACACGCCTTTGTTTACTTTAAGGGTTTCTTCTTTCCTGTTGAAATTGTCCAGATGTTTATGGATTTCAGTGGCTTCCCTGTTCATTCTGACGTTAGTACATATTCTAGAATCTTTTGCAGTATATAGGACTTCTATGAGAAAGAGGTCTGGTAAATAGAACGTGGCTTGCTGAAGGCCAGTCCATTGATTTATGACTGAGAGAAAATTCGAAATGGTAAATTATTCGCTTATGGCTCATTCTACATGCAAAAGACCTACTTAATACACAAAAATTCTGTAGCCTACATTAATCATTGGAATAAAATTGCATAATTAAGCAGATGCTGTGAAGGGGCTACTTTGCTGTTCTCTTCACCTGTCTTATATAATGAGACACTTTGCTGTAGTGATTGATATAGGCTATGGCACAGTCAGATGAGTTACCTTTATCTGCATGCTTGTGTAATTAAGCGCACCATCCATACAGGCCCTTAAGGAGGAAAACATGTCATTTGGTTCACAATATAGAAATTCATACCAGCAGCTTTCTGCTGCATTTAATTTTTCCGGATGAACCTTTGAAGTTTACCATACTGATAAATTTAAAAATTTCTAGAAGTACAGATTTGTTTTAAATGAAAGCCTGAATTTTTCAGCAGAGGGATGGCCTTATTCTTCCAGTGAGCTTTTCTGTCCCTGAAGAATTGGTCTCTAACACCTGCATTCAGGAAACATTGCAATATTGATTGGTTTACTTGGATGTTTAGACTCAAGTTACTAACCTGGCGGAATTGGATTTTGTTGTAACTGTGACAAAAAGGTACAATAACATCCCAAAGCCACAAAATGTAGGCTTGTGACTCTAACATTGCCATATTTTTTCCTGCTGTATGATTTTAAACACCTTTGCCCAATGAAGAAGCCAGCGGAGCTTCAAAAGCTTGCATGATGTATTTTGTGCATTTTGGTTGGTCCAATAAAAGAATTACTGTTTTGTGGATTTTGCAAGTTATTATACTTTGCTGTGTGGAGAGTACAGCTGCCCCTGGAAATGTGACTGGAACGTTATTACAAGAGCATGTATACTGATAATATTCAATTTTTGTAATATATTGACTTATTTTCCATTTTTGTTTTGCTTTATTCCCTGATTGTATATTAAAATATTGTGTGTGTGTGCGTGCTGATATGTTTTCTTCTTTTCTTAGCCTTAACAGCTAGAATGGCTGTTTCAATTTGGTGAAAATAGTCAGTATACAGTTATTTGCTTTAAAGGTGGTTAAAGGGTCATGTCAATGAATAGTTCCTGAAGGAAATATGTTGCTGAATTACAATTTTTATTAAAGTGACAGCATGTAACTTGCTTAGAAGTACGTTCTTCCAAAAGCTGTTACTTGTATAGTTGCTGGAGTAATAATAATAATAATAATAATAATAATAATAATTTATTTGTATCCCACCTCTCCCACAGGATTGAGGCGGCTTACAACAGTAATAAAATACATACAGTATAAAAATAAATTCCATTATCCCCTCCCTCCTAAAACAACATCATAATAATTCTAACATAACAATAATAAAATCAATAAAATACCATTTGAATCATTAAGAGAGTCAGAGACAGGGAGACAGGTGTCTTGGGGTATTCTCTATGATGATCTGTATCCACATGTGACTAAACAGATTACTCGGGGAAGGCCTGTCAGAAAAGATCCGTCTTGACAGCCTTTTTAAAGCTGTCAAGATTGGCGGTGTTTTGGATCTCTTCCAACAAGCCATTCCATAATTTGGGAGCGGCTTTGCTATGTGTGATGGCCGTAGAGAGCCAGGTGTACATGTGGTAGTGCATTTTTTTAAAGTGGAAGAATCACACAATTTTGGATTTACATATGCCCCATCTAATAATGCATGAGATTCTACATGAGGTAGATGCATTCATTGGTCAGTTATGTTTTCAGTAGTTCAAAAAGGAAGGCTGTGTTTAAATTTCCATCACTTGCTGCTACGGATTTGTGTGGTTTGTTAATATGTAAGTTTATGAATGTATTTAATACCTAATATTGTTTTTGTATATAATTGGACTGCATTATGCTTGTCACAATTTAAGTCTCAGATGTTTCACTGTAATTTTTTGTTTACTGGCAGAGCAACTCAGTTTTGATTTTCCAGGAATTAAAATGACTAACCTGTTTAAAAAACATTCATGACTCTTTATTCTTAGGGATTGTTAGAATTCTTGATTCTTAATCAGTTGTTTGTATGAGCAGTTCACTATCTGCAGATTTAAATAATGTTTCTTATTTAATAAGAAAAGTAAAATCTTGCTTCTTCAAAGCAAGGACGGAAAGATTTCAGCTCCCTGAACACAACATTATAAACCATCGGCTCTTTTGTAATATCTAATTTCATACTGAAACATGCTCTTAACAGTTTACGTAGTGTCCGTGGAAGTATGCTGCCCTCTGAATAAAATGCTAGTTCTTCTGAAACTTGTACCGTGCCTTCTAAGGTCTTCAATGTCTTTTACTTCCCTATCTGTTTCACTGCAGACAGAGATTTTGTGAGACTTTGTTTGCATCCTGAATTCACTTTTGATTGGCATCCCTACCTTCCTCAGAGCTGAGAGAATGAAGCAGAAGTCTGACATTGCTTGTTCCACATTTCGGTTTTCCTGACTTTCCTTCTTCCCAGTGACCTTACTGTTGCAAAAACAAGTTATACTAAATCTTCATAATGTTGGTATTGTCTTAGAAGCAATTCTTTAGAATTTAGCATGCTCTGGCACTTCTCATTTCTTTGAAATCCTTCTTCAAGATTCATCTGTTGTGTGACTGAAGAAGCCCTTACCTATACAAAACTGTAGCAAAATCAAAGGAATTATAAATGGATTTGTTTATAGTTATCCCTTGAATCTTTGTCTTTCATTGTTCTTGCAGCACTGTCAAACTTGAGACTTATGTGCTTGTTGGGGCAAGGATGTAACCCATTTTTGCTACAAAACACAGTACAGTACTTACTGATACTGTTGAATTAATGTGAGCCACACACTATAGATTTAAATCTTCAATTATTCCATTCTGACATGACATGTCAAAAAAATTCATCCTACTTGGTAAGATTACAAAAGATTTGTGCAGTTTTATTTTTTCATTTTGGGAATTTTTTGATAAAACTTCTATGAATGTTTTTTAGAAAACTATTATTTTTCACACACAAACTCCCCTTTCTTGGTTGCTGTTCCTGCTGACAAAAAGGCCACTGGCCTTTCAGATGTTGTGCAGGGGTGAAAAATCTAGTGGCAGCTGACAATTTTTTTCAGTGCAGTGTCTTAGCCTATTGATGCTCTGTCTTGTTGTATGAGAAAATTTATCAGTATTGTTTATATTTCTGCGACATATTGACCCACCCAGCTTACATCCATATGCTTGTGGTCTACTTTTTTTTTAAAAGGCAAAACTATTTTTCAAAGCAGTTTTATGATCAGAAGCTGCCATGACATTGTGCTTGAAAAGCTATTGGAACCCTCCCTCTGAAAGGCCTTCTGTTGTGGCGCCTTAGATTCTGTTTTCCAAACAGCTTGCTATGGCCAGTCCTTCACTTGTAATACCTTGAATACCTTGTAATACCTTGAAAATATCAGTGTTGGCTTTGGGCCATTTGTGACTTTTGAATTCTGTTCCCTTGTATTATTTGTATTATAAAAGCAAAGGGATAGGTTGCCCAAGTGGATATAAGTTAATTCATTTTACATTCCTCCATTCTCTAGCTCCTCATCTAGCAGAAAAGCTGATGAATCAAAGTTATGTAAATTGCCAGGTTGTGCATTTAAAAAAACACACAATAAAATTACAGAATAAGCCAATTGAAGATTTTTTTTGAAAGATGGGAAAACATTTATGCATTCTTTAGCAATAAGAATTCTAACAATGTAATAATATGTGGTTATGGTTATTAATGCCCTTAGTAAGCTTATTTAGATTAATCTGTAATGGTACAACATTATATACTTTTTTCTCCAGTTTTGGTTTTTCATTACAGGAGGATCGGAGTTGCCTTGTGTTTTAGCTTATTCATTTAGTGTTTGAAGTATTAGTCTGTATTTATTGCTTATTGTTTCCATTTAGTAGTGTTTAGCTTAGTGCTTTAATAACCTAGGTGTCTGCATACATGAATATCTTTATCTTTCCTTCTTTCTATCCTCCCCCCAACAATGTTATGTTGACTGTGAAGTAGATTGGTTGAATTAAAACCAATAAAATTGTGTGTGTATATGTGCATGTATATGTATGTGTGTGTGTATGTACGTAGTAGGACCTTGTCATCCACTGGGGTTTGGTTCCAGGATCTGCCGTGGATAATAAAATCCGTGGATGCTCAAGTCCCATTAAATATAATGGCATAGCAAAATGGTGTCCCTTATATCAGATGGCAAAATCAAGGTTTGCGTTTTGGAATTTATACTTTTTTGGAATAATTTAAACCCGTGGATGCATGAATCCATGGATAAAAAAATTCATAGATAAGGAGGGCCAACTGTACGTGTGTGTGTGTGTGTGTATACAGGTGGAAACCAATAAAATGAAAACTATATATATTTATGTATGTATATTTCTTTTTGTTTAGCGTCATCATTTTAGTTTCCCATCCCTTTTCATCTATGGACACACATCCAGTGGAAAGACGTATGTGATGGAGACTCTTCTGAAAACTTTGGAGGTAAGAAGAATGAGTTCATAGTGTCTATCAGAAGACACTGTTGTTTTTTTTAAATTACAGGTTCTGATTAACAAGTCAGTGTAAGGACCAATTTTGCAGGGCTGTCTTCAAAACATCCTGATGGGTGTCACTGATTCACTGAAGGATCTGGAGTGTTTGAAAGTCTGTGATAGGGGTGGATATAAAAGCAGCAAATTAGTGATCTGTGGTCAGTGGTGTGTTAAAGTGAAATAGCCTCAGCAGGCAGCTGATTTTACATGTTTTGAATGTGTCGGAAATTTTTGGTGGTTTGCTTTATTGCTGTCATATTTTTGTTGCCAGGATGCACGTTTCTAGTATGTTGTACTTCATGTGTGAAAATTACTTGACTGGCCTTGGGCATGTGCATCTTGACTTGGGTGTGGATGCAGTGCCATTTGCTGCTCTGCTGTATGCAACAAAGTGCCTCCAATATGCTTACCTGCTGAATATTTAGAGCAGTGATTTCCAGACTTTGGTCCTCCAGATGTTTTGGACTTCAGCTCTTAGAATTTCTGATCATTGGCTAAATTGGCTGCAGCTTCTGGGAGCTGAAGTCCAAAACACTTAGAGGACTAAAGTTTGGGAATCCTTGACAGAGCAAAAATTAATGGAGAAAAAAATACCTCCAGCATCAGCTTCATGCTGATATTTTTGCATTTGGTCTCATGAGCCCAACTCATTAGAGTATCCTGCTATGCCAAAGGCCAGCCACTTGTCACATTGTTAACAGTATTGGAGATGGAAGTTCTAGATTTCTTTTTGCCTTGAAATTAGTTCCCCACGCAGTCCCCATTTTTAGGCCTCTTGGATTGTTCTGTTGGAGCTGTGCAATCTTCTTAGTTCCTTCAAACTTTGCTTACAGCTGGGGAGAGTAATGCTTTTTATTGTAAATGTTTTAGTTCACATCTATATTAGTGCTTCTTCTACTTAATTTCCTGAACTGGTAGTTTGTGTGTAATACACTCATACATTGAAAAAACAAATATTATTATTTCACCCATATCAGCTGAAGAAAGAGTAAACTTCATTTGTGAAGCCTAACACTGTGGGGGTTGGGATGCAGAATCCCTGTGAAACTGGAAAAACCACAAATATTTTAAGACCTTCCTAAATGTGCTTGCTATAGAGTCTGCTGCTTCAAAAATATCTGCATCGCTCTCATGCCACCACCACCACCACCACACTTTCATTGCCTCTGACAGTGATTTTCAAATCTTCTTCCTTCTGCCTCCTGGGATGACAACATTGCTGCAGAAATTTCCCTCAGTGTCATCATCCTTCTCTTGAGGAGAAGGAAGAGAAAGACAATGACACTAAAGGAGATATTTGCATCAGCTGTGGCATGGCCAGGTCACCACTGCAGGCAACAGCTTGTCGTCTTTGTCCTCCTTCTCGTCTTCATCTCCTTTTCTACCAGCAGACTCCTCCAGCCCATAGTGTGCATAGTCCACGACCAAGTGGGCTTCTGCCCACCACTTGCCTATCTACACCCTCTCCTGTCTGCTACCTTTCACTCTCACTGACTGGCCCCCTCCTTCACTCTGGCCATGTACCACTCTGACAGACCCTCCACCCTCTGATTTTTGGGTGCATCTGCATCCTGCCACCTCTGCCCTCTCAGCTCCCTGATGATGATTTTAAGCTGAGGCCAGCTACAGTGAGAAAGGCGGGGTGGGGGAAATGGGGAAAGTGGGAATGAAAATGAAGGGATGCTGGATTTCCTTGTCACTTCATTTACCTCTTTCAGTCTGGCAACCCTGCAACCCCTTGCTACTCACGGGGTGCATCTATCTCCCTTCTGCCTCTGCCCGTTCAGCCCCCAATGATGATATTAAACTGGGACCAGCTACAACGTGAGAGATGGCAGGGAAGGAATGGACATTGCTGAAACACCAACATCCAGGACCCTTTTGCCTTCTTTCCTGCTTTCCCCAGCCCCTCTCACTGTTAACATCGTTGTCAGGCCTGAGATGGCAGAGGTGCAGTGTATTATGATAAGAAGTAGGAAGGATCATAATAGTATTATAAGGAATATGAATGTGCTTTTAACTTTGCTTTTGCTGTTCTGTGCAGTTTTGAAACGGCATCAGTGGGAGTAAGCTTGGATTCTCTTCCTTTTTTTCAAAGCTTCCTCATGTGTTTGTGAACTGTATTGAGTGTTTTACATCAAGATTGCTTCTAGAAGAAATTTTGAGACAGTTACAACATCTTTCCAACAAGGAGGAAGATCCTCCTCTTGTATCCTGTGACACATTCAATGATTTCATACGTTTATTTAAGCAGGCAACTATGATTCCTGATCTACAGAATCAGACTGTTTATGTTGTAAGTATCCAACCCCACCCTACCTCCTTTAGCTATTTAATGCTTATGTTACTTTTTGCGTGATTTTAGACTTACAAGTTTTTGACAGGAATATTTTAATATTTCTTCTCATTACAAGAAGTTATGTGTTGCAAGGAAAACTCTGAAAATGAGGGTTTGGTATATCACCTGTGATCTCATGAGAATGCAGTGAAACCTGTTAACACTGAAAAATTAACCATGAAGAAATGCTGAGACAAAATAATATGCTGACCTAGTTGTTACATAAATTAATGTGAGTCTCAGTTTTAGTGCTGAAGTACTTCTCCTCAGTTTTGTGTTTTTCATTCTGAAATGTTCTGGGTTTTTCTTTTCTTGTTTGTTCATGCTCAGGCCATTATATATAACTCTAAGGGTCACCTTGGCTGAGAAGCTGTAGTGAAACTTAAGTCATGTAAAAAAGCATGACAATGATATATGCTGGATATTGACTAGTTTACTTACTCTGAATATTTGCCTGTGCTAACTAGCAAACCAAGAAGTATATCAGGTTCTAGTAGCTGAGGGTTTTGGCTCACTCAGGTAGCCCAAGATGTTCAGGACTGAGATGGATCTTCAAAAGGATTACTTAATGTTATATGGTTAAGTTTAGGGTCCATCCCCCCGGTGATAATGATGGACAAGTAAGAAATTACAAAAATTAAAATAATTGTATTTGTTAATGTTACCTACCTACAGGGATGTGATCCCTGAAAGTTAATTATTTTTCAGATTTTTTAGTTTCAGTGGAAAAGGATTCTGTGATTCTGTGATACTTCATTCAAAAAACAGTTAACATGAGAACATCAGTTAATAAATAGTCATTGACATTAGACTGAATGCCTTTCAGGAAAAAGACCTCATTTAATATCGCTATAAAACTTAGCAAGTAATATCATACTGAAAATTTGATGGTAATTTTGAGTAACTTGTAATTTTAGAAGGTACAGTATTAAAGTATCACTGCTCTCCTTGGACATTTAGTCTCAGGAACCAGTGCTCAGTGATATGTATTCCACTACATGGCTTTGAGGCTGTTGGATAGTGGACTGGGGTTCATCATATCCTCTGCATTAGGTTTTAAATGATGCTTCTGGGAGTTGTGTAGGCCCGGAACAGACAGACCTTTGCGGTGCCCTCATCATGTGCGAGGGCTGCTTGGTGGGTGGAGCACCCACATTCCCAGCAACCCTCGCACGTGATGAGGGCGCCACAGGTGCGGTGCGCCCACCAAATGGGGCGCGTAATGGTGATATCACAGCTGCGCAGCTTCCAGACGGGGCGGCGTAGCTGTGACATCACTGTGACGGCTCTGGCACTTTGCGCCACCGCAAAAAGGAGCCGCTTCCAGGCGCTCCTTTTTTGCTCCGCAGCAGTGCTGCACAGTTTGGTTGCTGCAGCACTCCTGCGGAGCAAAGAGAGGCACCAGGGAGGCGCCTCTTTCTGGCAGTCTGTACCCCGCCGTAGTTACCAGTATGCTGATGATGTGCAGCTCACTCTTTCTTTTCCACATTTGAATTCCAGGAAGACTGTCGAAGTCTTGAACAGTTGCCTGGATGTGCTATTAGAATGGGTAAAGAAAAACAAGATGAAACATGGTTCAGATAAGACAGAGATTTTGTGGGCTGTGAAACTGGCTGATCTGGATGGAAGTGTAAATCTGGTTTTGATTGTCACTGCTTTCCAGATATACATGTTGCAGCTGCCCCTTCCTCTGCCAGCTCAGGCATATATGCCAATTGCAACCATGTTTAAAATAGCTTGATGTGGCCTTGGTTACCCAGAATGGATGTCAGTAGTTCACTATGTGTACCAAAAAATCATTTGGTAAAAATGTGGCCCCCAGGTATGCTTTTTACAGACTAGAAAGTTGAATTATGTTAACCCTAATTTAATACAAAGTGTATTGACTACTGGTATGTTTCCAAGGCCAAAGTGTTAGTGTTAGCTAAGAATGGGAACATGTAGTTTTCCCAATGTAGTTGGGCTGCAGTGTTCTTTTTTCTGAAAGGGAGGGATGGTGAAAACCAAAGCCCAATAACAGCTGAAAGGCTATGTTGCCGATCCTTGGTGTTAACCTTTAAAGCTCTAAATGTCTTGAAATATATTTTGGAGGCTTCACTAAAATGCATGCTGATGCAATTAGGTTGGACAACGTAACAGGTGGGGACTTCTTGTTTATAGTCCCATAGTTATGGAACTTGTACAGTAGGCCCTCATATCTGTGGACTTGCCATCTGCGGATTCCAGCATCTGCAGATGGCAACCCCATATGGGGGGCGGAAGAGGAGGAGAAGGAAGAGGGAGAGGTGGAGGCGGCAGGAGGAGGAGGAAGAAGTGGGGGTGGCAGCGGGAAGAGGAGGAGGAAGAAGGAGGAGTGAAGAGGATGAGGAAGGAAAAGGAGGAGGGAGGAGAAAACGGTGGTGGCAGTGGCAGGGGGGAAGAGGAGGAGGGAGGAGGAAGCGGCAGCGGGGGGAAGAGGAGGAAAAGGAAAAGGAGGAGGAGAAGGTGGCGGGAAGAGGCAGCAGCTCCCTGCTGCCCACCCTGGTGAGAGCGGCAAGCTGGGCTTCAGACAGTTGGGATGGCGAAGTGCTATTATCTGCATGGCCATGCCACTATTGAGGACAATGGGACTTTAGCATCCACAAATTTTGGTATCCGCAGAGGGATCCAGAGTAGATCCCCCACAGATACCAAGGGCTGACTGTAATTGATTGAGGCTTAGTTCGTTTAGATAGTAAGAAGGACTTAAAAATACTATAGTTTTTCTTTATTTTCTGCAGATTTCCTCTTAGTAACTATGTGTTCATGTACGTGTGTATGCGCGGGCCTTCAAGTTTCCTGTTGACTTATGCTGACCTTATGAATTTCATAGGGTTTTCATAGGCAAGGAATAGTCAGAGATGAGTTTGCCAGTTCTTTCCTCTGAAATATAGCACCTGGTATTTGTTGGTGGTCTCCCATCTAAGTATTAACCAGGTTCCTGCTTAGCTTCCAAGATCAGACAGGACTCTTAGGCCTGTTACAGACTGCCAAAATAAAGCTGCTTCGGGTCTCTTTGGAGGTATGCTGTTTAAATGATGCCTGCATCCTAAGAATCCAAAAGCTGCACCAAAGCTGCACTCCAGTGCTTAGGAATGGAGTGTGGCTTTAGCGCGACCTCCGGACTCTTAGAACCCATGCATCATTTAAATGGCATACCTCCAAAGAGACCCGAAGCAGCTTTATTTTGGCAGTCTGTAAGAGGCCTTAGATAATTAGGTTTACCTAATTATATCTCATCTCAGTATTCTTTGCATATGGCTTTGTGAGGGCTTGGATTACTTTTTAAAGTGGCATATTAATATATTTAATAAATAAATAAACAAACAACTAGCTGTTTTTCAACATAACTTAAACATACTACATTAACAGCAGCCCTATTGATGGTGCTTTGGCAGTGTTCACGTGGAAGATTGGTGCCTCCTTGTGGAAGCTATATACATGGCTACAATGATTTATCCAGTTGCAGCAGTGTGATTACAATGACCTTAGAGCCCATTCGGTAGATCATGAATAGCAACATGCAATTCTCAAGATGTTCTTGGTCTCCAGACTAATTTCTTTAGCCAGTTATGTATAAATTTGGAGATAATAGAAGTTGTAGTCAGATATCTAGAAGATCTTGTATTCCATATTCCTGTCTTAGGTGATGGTTTTCATTACTGGTACTATTCTTTGAGCAGGTTCCCATACTCCTGAAGAGCTTGTGTGGTTCCAACCATGATTATGTATATGACTAGATTCCAAAGGTGGCTCAAGAAGGTTCTGTACTGAAAAAACTTTACTGTAGAAAGAAGGAGTTTCACTGCACTGAAGTGACTCCCACGTAGCTAATAGTTGTAATTAGTGCTAAAGTGAAAACTAAAAGAAATGCTTAATTTAAAAGTATTCCTTTTATGTACTTGAACAATATATGTCAAAGAGCCCCTGACCATATATATATATATATATATATATATATATATGGAATGGTGATCATGAGATGAGATTCCAGTTTAATGACTAATTAACATTTTAAAAATATGGTGTGGGATTTCAAAAGATTATTGCCCATTGTGCGGTGTGAAACAGTTTTTGAAATTTACATTAATGGCACTACTTATGGCTATAATATTGAAGACACTTGGAAACAGATAATAAAGATCAGGGCAGGGCATTAAATACTGCAGAACAATCAATCGTGTTGGGTAAATTGTTGCTAAATCATAAGAATAAAGTGCTAAATTAGAGCATTTTACTCTGCTCTGCATGAAAACATACAAGAGTATGGGAGAAATCAATTTATGTGAATTAACCTGTGTCTTATGGATTTATTATGGGGTGGACTAAATGGAGATTGATGGGAGAACTTGCATTGTGGTAGCACAAGCTGGCAAAACTAATTTATTCTATTTTGTTTCATTGGTAAATAACGCAAGATATTTCAGCCTCAATTAATTCAGGGAAAATTAAGATAAATGGATGGTCTCTTGCAGTGGCTTCTGAATGCTTCTCTCAATTTAAGCACAGGTACTGAACAATCATGATTAATCATGAGCCTCAACATGATTCATTCTCCTCCGTGAAAGATTTTGCCAATAAAACTTTGTGTTTATGCCTGCGTTGAGAACAATGTGTCCTTCATGTTACTTCTTGTGTGTTTAGAATTGTAATGCACAAGTTTAGTTATATTTTTACATACAATTGACTTGTTTCCAAAGTTAGTCCTACCTAAAGGTACCTGAAATTAGTAGGATTTATGTTAATTGTGACTAACAAATTTAGAATACAAAGAAAGAACAAAATAAAAGAGAAACCTTAAAACATTAAACAATAAATTGATATAATTTTCAGTTCAGCTGAATTTTAGTTAAAATAATAGAAGTGATTGCTTTTTAATATATGAAATAGGTGGTTGTTTGGTGGATACAAGGTTTTCTCTTATACAGAACCTTTCTTCAGTTAAAAAAAAACCTATAGAGAATGTGAATGTTTTGACTGATACTGATTAATTGAAATACTTGTACATTTCAACCAGTATAGATTGACTGAGGGAGAAAACCCAGCATGGCTCTATGTGTAGTAATAATTTGCTATTTCTTGGTATATTAATTGCTTATAAATTACTTGTGTGCAATAATATTCTCCTTCTTTTAAAGATTTTGGATAATGCAGAGCAACTGAGAGAGATGGAGGCAAACATCCTTTCAGGTTTCCTTAGACTACAAGAACTGGTAAGTAAACTGACTTGGAGATCATGTCCATCTTTGTTGACTGGGCTGCATGAATTGGCGCCTGAGTTAGAAGACTTAGGTCTGGTATAGATGGGCCCAAAAGGATGCCCTTGTCACGTGCTAGGGTTGCCTCGGGGAGGAGCGCCAACACACCCCACAACCCTAGCACGTGACGAGGGCATAAAAATGGTGGCACCCTGTATACATGGGCGCCACCATTGTTACATAAGTGCCACGTGGTGTCCACGTGGTGCCACACGGCATTTACGTAACAAATGCGCCAGTGGCGCACTCGTTACACGGCCTTTGCAATGTAAAAGAACCCACTTTTCACGGCTTCTTTTTCCACTGGAGGGAAGCCGTGTGGTTTGGCGGCTGCGGCTTCCCTCCAGCGGAAAAACAGGCGCCGGTGTCTGTACCGCGCCATAGTCAGACGTTTGTCAGGAGTACACAAGAGTCAGTTTAAAGTGGTTAGGAAGAGAGCAACTGCATGAACATGTCAGAAGCAGATGAAGAATCTGCAAGTACACTAAGTATATATTCTTGCTTCATTATTTAGCAGAGCAAGTTTTTACAGAACAAGGAAAGCATCAGTCATGGAAGCAGGTTAAGAGTATTGTCCTGCTTAGATAGGATGAGGAGCTTGCCCAAAACTTGTTTTAGCTTTGTACTAGCCTAAATGGTCTGTACCTGAATTGATAATCATTATGATACTTATGCTTTACTGGACTGGAATTCATTTTAAAAAGGAAAATAAATAAATACAGAAGATCTGTTGGTGGAGGTGAGAAGACTTCTCTATCTTTACATCTTGGAATATATTCCTTCAGAGTTTAGAAGATGCTTCCCACTGCTTTAGTGCAGTAGTCCTTCTTCATTTGGGGGCAGGGAGGTTAAATGTGTGTTCTGGAGTATCCTGAGAACCTTGCTGAGGGCAGAAGTTCCTGTATCTTTTCCTGCAATCTGGAACCTGCTAAAATATGGTGTTTATGTTTTGCAGGTGTGCATTTACAGCCAGAATGGCATAGTGGTCTGAGCATTGATATGTGACTCAGGAGACCAGGGTTCAAATCCCTGCTTGGCCATGGAAACTCATTGGGTGACCATGGGCAAGTCACACACTCTCAGCCTCAGCAGAAGACACTGGCAAAACCCCTCTGCATAAATCTTGTCTAAAACCCGATGATAAGAGTTGTTTTAGGGTTGCCATAAGTCAGAAATGACTGAAAGCACACAACAACAACAGCAACAGATGTGTGTTAATCTTGGTAGCAAGCTGGAACTTGCTGTGTCACTTGCTTTGGCACTTTCGTGCATTTTCTTTCCAATAATCTGATGAAACAGGGTGTAACTAATGTGAGACTTCGACTGCAGGGAGAAATGTGTTTTGGTTTGGATTGATGAAAGCTTTAGCAGCAATTCAAGTGGATTAGGAAAGCATATTGCATGATTCTAATATCTTGCCAGTAGGTAGAGGCCAAGGAGGGTTGTGAAAAATAAACAAGATGCCTCTGTCTCCTAAGAGGAGAATGATTAGATATCAGTTTATTACAACTCTCTTGCTGTTTCCTTGGTGAAGGAGACCATTTTTGTGTGATTTTGCACAAGAAAAATAGGCAGAAGGGGCTGAAAAAGCTAATTGCTCAGATTCAGAGAATTGGGTTCACAACTAGATCAAATCACAGAAAGTAGAAGGTAAGATTTTAGAATGTAAGCTGTTCTCTTGTAAGAATGGGAATTTCCTTGCTACTTTTATTGCCCTCAGCTGCTGGACTAGGGGAAACATCTTCAAATGCTAGTAGGCAGGTTTGTTTTGTTTGTTTTATTTGTACATTTATTACATTTATAATCTGCCTTTCTTTAATTGAGCATATATAGATTCCCACATTTATCCTCAGAACAGGCCTTTAAGATAGGTGAGAGTTGGTGATTGGCCCAAAGTCACATAGAGAAATTCATGGTTGAGTGGGGATTTATACTTGTGTCTCCCCAGTGCTAGTTTGCCACTCTCAACTACAGCCCTGCACTTCCACCTTTGCATTACTCATTCTTTTATTATAGCTGCATATAGTTCTCTGAGTACAAAGGTGGATCTTCATTTTATATTATCTTGTGAGGTGATAGAACAGGTAACTTAGAATTAAGTCCATTAAAGAAATTGTATTTAAGAGCTGGAGGGTAGATTAACCAATTTAAGATCCCTGATGTCATGTAGCTGACAGTGCAATAGGCGAATAGACTGTTCTGTTGAACATGCAAGAACTGAAGGCCAAGCTCTATACCAGCCCTATCTATTAAAGAGGTTGCACTCGGGCTGCATCTGCGCTGCAAAAATAATCAAGGTTGACACCACCTTAACTGCCGTGGCTCAGTGCTATAGAATTTTGGGAATTGTAGTTTTATAAGACATTTAGGTGCATTACAGACCACCCAAAACGGGCGGTCTCACGCCACTGCCGGTTGCAGCGCGGAGGAGCAGCAGCAGCCAAACCGCACGACTCCTCCACACTGCAAATAAGAAGCGCCAAAAGGGCGCTTCTCTTTGTGGTGCGGATATGACACCACGAGGCGCCAATGGCGCACTCGCAGCATCATATGCACTGCGTGACGTGTGGACGCAGAGCGTCCGCTACGTAAAGATGGCGGCCCCCGTGTGGAACAGGCGCTGCCATTTTGTATGGACTCGGTCCATATTAGGGTTAGGGGCGTCCGGAAGGGACGCCCCTTTCTAACCCTAATATGGACCAAGTCCGTACTTTATGCCCATCTGTAACGGGCCTTAGCCTTCTTTGTCAGAGAGCTTTGCTGCCACAGCAAAATGCAATTTCCAGAATTCCATAGCATTAAGCCATGGTAGTTAAAGTGATATCAACTGCATTATTTCTGTAGTGTAAATGCTTCCTCTTGCATATTTTGCATATCGGTTTATCTTTGGTCCAAAACACACTGCAGAAATAATTCAGTTTGAGACTGTTTTAACAGCCCTAGCTCAATGCTGGGGAAGCTCGCGGACTGTAGTTTTGTGAGACATTTATCCTTCTTTGTCAGAGCTCTCTGGTGCCACAAATGTCTACTTAACAATTTGTAAGCTGCTCTGATAGCCTTTTGGCTGAGAAGCGGGGAATAAATAAATAATATTAATAATAATAATACATTACAGTTCCCAGAATTCCCTAGCACTGTACCAGGGCAGTTAAAGTGGTATCAAATGGGATTATTTCTGCAGTGTGTTTTTGACCTTTCTCTCAGAAGACTGCACTAATAGTCCATAGTATCAATTCCATAGTCTAGGCTTTAGCCGCAATTGTGGCAGACGATTTCTGGCAATGTGTATGTAAATTTGGGCTCCTGTTTGTTCGGTAATAATGAATACTTGTCAATGTGGGCAACTTGAGGGTGTGGACCGGATTTTTGTAGAGGTGAGAGTTATCATGTCCATGTTAGATCCCTGCCCTTTCTGGCACATTAATAAGATCTGAGTTGGACTGGCTGAGTGAAAAGAGAGAGTGGACAGTGCTTTACTACATCTAGGCAGCATTTAGTTTTTGTAAGCTGCCTAAAGTCCCAGGTTTGGGGGAAAGTTAGGATATAAAATAAATAAAGAATAATAACAGATATGACCATAAAAAGCACAGCTGCTGCCCCAAATATCAGCTACATTGCTAGAGCCTCACTCCCCAGTATGTGGTGGAGCTTACCCAAGTAAGCTCTACCACATACTTGCCATCATAATGTTCTTATTGTTTGCCACTGTTTCACTTTGCTGACTGCCAATGAATTTGTGATGGGAACTTGGCTTATCATAATGTCACAACATAAGGTACGTTGTATTAGACATTTCAGTAGGGTAGTGGAGAACAGGGCTTGTGACAGCTGTGCCTCTTAAGATAACATCTTGCTTGGCCCTAAGTTGTACAAGTGTGGCTGAACAAATTATAGTCTACAAATATGCACCTGATGTTCTGAATCCTAAAGAATTCCCAGTGGTTTAATTTGCCAGTAGCATGCTTTAGAGAGTGATTACTGTATAACAACTTCTGCTGTGTCCATGAAGAGTGACATTAGTTGTAGAGGAAACCTGATTTGGCTAAGCACATTATTATAGTCGTTACTGGCGTCAAAGCAGTAAAAAGCAAACAGGCATCAAAGCAGGCATCAAAGCAGTAAAAAGCAAACAGAAAAAAGAAAAAAAACCAAGGCATCTCCCTCCTGTAATTCAAACCTGAAAGGCAAGAGATTAATTGGTGCTTATAATTCCATGGGTCAAATCCATATCTGTAGCTTTGATGTGACAACATGGATATGGTTTAAGTATAGGAGCCACAGTTTTAAACATTGCAAATTAACCCTGTTATATTTGGGGTTACCTTTAGTGCAGATAGGTGTTTTCCTAAATTCTGCTTGAAACTGTAGCACAGTAATTTCAATGATTTGTAGCTTCAATTCTACACCTGCTTACATAGAAAGTACTGTTGGAATATTTTTGCATTTTCTTTCCCCATCCTTAGATAGAGATTTCCTGCATGCAAACTCTCCTCTCTCTCTTTCTCATTCAAACTAACCATGTGATTTAGGTCACTCTCCCTTTGGTACTAACAAACATTTTCTCTCAAGATTTTCAACTCAGCTGTTGTCCTCCATCTTCCTCCTCTCTCACCTTTCTCTGGAAAGATGGTGAGATAAATATTTCCTCTCAATCTGAACTATTCACTAGCTAGATTAGCATATAGCTTTTATGTATACAGTGGGACCTTGTTATCTGCTGGGGTTTGGTTCCAGGATCCCCCATGGATAACAAAATCAGTGGATGCTCAAGTCTCATTAAATATAACTGCAGAGCAAAAAGGTTTCCCTTACATGAAATGACAAATAAAGTATTGCTATTTGGATTTTATACTTTTTTTGGAATATTTTCAAGCTGTGGATGCTTGAATCCATGGATTAAAAAAATCCCTAGATAAGGAGGGCTGACTGTGTATAGATTAAAGCCATTAGTAAACTTTTGTTTTGAACTACAAGCTACTTGTGTTGTTTTTGGAGTCAGCCTCACTTCTTCGAGAAGCATGGTTACACAAAGGCACATTTCTGCTCCTCTGCTGATTTAAAGATAGATCCCAACAGGCTTGGTTTTGATATTTTTGACATTTAAATATTTTTTTTCCTTGACAAAATCTCAAGCCTTAGGAAACTTAAATTACCCCACTAAATTCAGAGGGATTTGTTTTTTAATAGATATGGACAGAACTGCACCATTACGTAAATGCTAAAGCCCAGAAATAATGTTAAGACTACAATCCTGATACAGAGAGCAGGAAAGAACATTTTCACATTTTTTATCCTTAACAAGAAAGGTTGCCGTGCTGAAAATTATCAGCTGCTGAGAGATTTTTTTTTGCTACAGAAAAGCAAAAAGACTAACATTTTTCTGTTACCAGCAGTAATAGTAAAAAAAAAAAATCTTTTGTGTGGAAATGTAAAAGCATTTTATTTTGTGCCAGAAATTTACAGGCCTGTAAGAGAGTAGTACCCATTGAACACAATGCAGTTTATTTCCAAACTATGGTTTGGAAAGCAGGAAATTGTTGTGGGCTTATGCATGCTGTTTCTCTCACTTTTCTGCAGCTTTCAGCAATGGTACTTTACCACTGAATGTGCATGTGGACAAATTTTAATCAAGATTTGAATACACTTCAATACATGATTTCTGTGCTTTGCTGCCAAAACACAGTTAAGCCTTGACCCACAGCTTCTAGCAGCAAATCATTTTGAAAGGCACCAGATTTACATTCAGTATAGCCCCTGGTACAGATGTAATCTGTGGTTACAAGGAGATTATAGATGAGAGGGGGAAATGGAGTCTTTCACACAAGAAAAGAAGAAGAAAAGGCATGATTTGGAAATTAAGAACATTATGTCTGAATTTTGTCCATATCTACCTTTTGAATGAAGCAACAATGTCTCTTTATACCCCAACAATTGTGATAATTTAGTTTGAATGTTATGCTTTTTCATATTTTACAGTTGAGGTGTGATCCTGTGTAACCATAATACAGAGAAATAAAAGAAACATTAGAACTGTTTTTAATTGCAATTGTATTTCTGGCTTGATTAGACTGCCTAAGGTCTTATGATTATGCATCTAATTTGTAATAGAATGCTGAGTTAGATGGATTTCTTTCAGTGAAAAAAGTAAGCTTTTCTGTGATAAGAATCTTATTATCAGGGCATTTCTTCATCTTTCACAACAGTCCTTTCCTTTCCAGACCGACAAAAATGTGACTGTGGTTCTTCTTAGTGAAATTGTGTGGGAGCTTCTTCGTCCAAATACAGGATGCCTTGAACCATTACCTTTGTATTTTCCAGACTACAGCATAGGTAATTTATGTTATTATTGCGTATTTCAATGGTGATTGACTATGATTACTGAAGGAAATATCTGTGAACAGAGGCAGTAACCTTTTGCTGCCCATATGCTGTGAACAAACAGGATAAAGGCTGTCTCTACCACTTTCTGCTTGTGAGCATCTGAAGGTGCTGGTTGACAGAACAGATGTGAATACTGGTTTGATCCAAAGGCAATTCTTCAGTTACTTTCTGCCTTTTGACAAACACCAATTAACAATTTTATTTATTTTGTTTGGTATACTGCCGCCGCCCCCAGTCCAAGGAATTGAAAACTCTCTGCTTGATGGAATTAAGTTGGGCTTCAACATAATGGTTACAAAATGGTGCTGGGGAAGCTGTTTGACCTTATATCAAGGAGGATCAGAAGTGGTTGATCCTTCCACATGAGGGTAGCCTGTGGCCAAGGTAGTTAAAGTAAAAGTTATTTGACCATTTTATTTCAAGTAGTATGCAAGTTAAAATGTTTAAATCTTAGAATTCTTTTCATCTACATTTTCCAGGTGCATGTATGTGACACAACCAGGTTTTCAGCAGTGTTTTTACTACTGTAGATCAGTACTGCATCACCAAGTTATTTCGAAGCAGGAAAGAACCAAGATAAAAGGGGGGAAAATGCCTGGCTTGGTGCTATGTAAACTGTGGTGGGTTATAGACCACCGCTTTGAGGCGGTGTGCCGCCGCCGCCGTTTGCTCCGTAAGGGAGCCGTCGCAGCCACACCGCACGGCTCCCTTACGGAGCAAAAAAGAAGCTCCAAAATGGAGCTTCTTTCTGCGGCGCCTCTGTGACGTATTCGCGACGTCACAGGCGCCACGACACGTTCGGACGCACAGCGTCCGATACGTAAAGATGGTGCTGGCCGTGTGGAACGGCCGGCGCCATATTGTATGGACAGAGTCCGTATTAAACCCAGGGGCGTCTAGAAGAGACGCCCCTTTTTTAAAATGCGGACGTCCCAAGTGCCGGTTTGTAACCGGCCTGTGTTTTAATTATAAGGAGAAATAATTGCTCCAATTTGTTTTGTTATAGCTTATTAAACTGATATGTCAGTGGATACTGAGGCAGTCAAAACTGCATTAAAGAGCATTAATACTACAAACAACCACATGATAAAATACAACTGAGTTTACAAAATAATATATAAAGCAAGATGCTAAAGGTTAAACCAAAGGTTTACATAGAAAAATAGTAACAATCTATGCAGTGGAAGGAGAGCTTATGATAGCAAAAAATAAAAAATAAAATAAAAATAAAAGAGTATCACAACAGGACAGCTAGAAGTAATACATCTATAAGCGTTTTGGCTGGCACCCAAAAAGCAACGTGAGATATGCATGTGGCTCTTTAGATTAAGGCCTAAATTAAATGGCTAATCACTCAACTACTTAATTAGAAACTCATTCAAATGGGAAATGGGGACTGTGTTCTTATCCCCAAGTCTATACCTGATAGAAGAAAGACACAGAAGAGAAATTCAGTAAGTGATGAGTTGTGGTCTGATTTAAATTTCCAAATTAGTGTATCCATGGGGATATTAATAGTTTTGATCTCTTCAGTCCCTGCTGAGTTCCCATCATGTTCTGTTAAGTAGAATGCCCTACCATCATTGCTGTACCAGATTACCCAGTGCACAGTTCCAGGCAATGATCAGTTCCTTTTAGAAAAGTTTATTTCTTCAATGTCCAGCTTTTAGGGGACCTCAGAGCCATGGCACAATGAGAAGAGTGGTTTGGGAAATTGCCTATTGAAAAGGCACAGCATGTTCCCAAGGCACCTTTCCCATAGTGCCTTGGTTCTGTGTATTCCTAGAAGTCAAGCATTGAAGAAGAAGGCTGCTCTAGAAAGAGTTGACCTTTGACTGGAGACTGGCATTAGGTCTTCCTCTGAGATGTGCAGATGAAGCAGGTGAACAGAGCTTCTTGATGTCCTTCAGCACCGTCACTCCACATGAGCAGTGAGTTCTTGCTTACCTCCCTTTGTGAGCAGTCAGACTGTCAAACTGCTTACAGAAATTATTTTGATTCCAAGATTGATACACCAGAAAAATACTTGACTCAGTTTTTTCTTCTTACATATCCTGAATTGATTTACAGTTGGCCCTCCTTAGCCACGGATTTTTATACACGGATTTCAAGCATACACGACTTGAAAATATTTTTTAAAAAGTATAAATTTCAAGTATCAAATCTTGATTTTTCCCATTTTATATAAGGGACACCATTTTGCTATGCCATTGTATTTAATGCGACTTGAGCATACACAGATTTTGTTATTCACGGAGGTTCCTGGAACCAAAACCCAGCGGATAACAAGGGTCCACTGTATTTGTTTGTTCTGTTCACATTTCACAGGTGTCATTGATATCTCTTTCACATACCCATTATGTATGTGTATTATGTTGTAGCATTATGATTTTATTTTAATTGCCATGGGTCTGACCTATGGAATTCTGGGATCGGTAGTTTAGAAAGAGGTATTTATAATTCTTTGCCAGAAGGGTCTAGTGCCTTTTTTGTTGTTAACTGCCCCCAAGTTGACCCTAACTCATGGTGACCCTTTGCCTGAGGTATCTCCAAAACATCCTATCCCCCACTGCTCTGCTCAGGTCCTGCAAACCCAGGCCCATGGTCTCCCTGACTGAGTCCAGACATCTGAGATGCAGTCTTCCTCTCTCCCTACTTCCTTTTATCTTTTCTAGCTTTATTGTCTTTTCTAATGAGTCATGTCTTCTCATGATGTGGTCAAGGTACAACAGCCTCAGTTCTGTCATCTTGCCGTCCAGGGAGAGTTCAGGCTTGATCTGTTCTAGGACTTAGTTGTCTTTTTGGCCATACATGGTACACTCAGCAGTCTTCTGAATAGCAAGGAGAGAACACAAGGATCAGCCCCATTGCCCCAGGGGCTCCTCAATGTCTTGGGTCATCGCAAGGATGTGATGACTAGACATAGAGGGGACAGGGAGCTGGGATCGCCACCTTGCCTAGCTGTGGTATGTCTTTTAACAGCTCCATCACAACTAACTTCAACTTTAAGTATTTGGACTTCAATTAATGGGGGGGGGGTTTTACGAGGCCTCCCAAAGTCTCAGAAGTCAAATATTTTTCTCATTGAAACACTTCTATCCTTTACTTGTGAAGGTGTATGTTTGCCAGTTCTTTGTTTAATTTTTAGGTAGCAAACTAATTAGTCATTTTTCAGTTTTAGAGAAAAGGTCATGCTGCTTTTTATTTAAACAGGACATCTGCAAAAGATTCTGTCCCATGACCATCCTCCAGAATATTCTTCTGATTTTTATGCTGCATATATAAATATTCTACTTGGAGTCTTTTATCCTGTCTGCAGGGACCTGAAGGAACTCCAACATCTGGTAAGGGACCTCTTAATTGCTTTCCTTAATAAATATGGTGGTTATAGTTTTACATCTTGCTTTGGAATTCAGATAATGTTTTATATAGGTTTATAATAGATGTGCTAATTTTTAGAAACCAGATCTAATTTGTTAAGGGAAGTGAAGATCAGACTTGAGTGTACTAAGTTGGACCTGAACATCTTTTCACAGAATCATGTTTTCTGTCATAACATATAATACACACTCTCATCTTTTGAAGCTTTTTACCATGCCCTTGTTTTTGGCAACCCAGCGTGATGCCAGTGGAGTTCTACTTAACAGGAAGAGAGATGGAATTAATGCAGAAGAAGAGTATGACTATAGAAACCTGTGCTTCGATTTTAGTCTCTTAATTGTAGTTAAATATCAGCAGCATTTTGTCTGCATCTGGAAAGTAACAGGTGGAATCCTTTGTCTCTGCAGCAGGAAGTAAGGGGAAAATAATGGGAGACATTGATTCATCTGGCTTGTAAACATGAATAAAAAGGAGCCCTGGTGGCACAGTGGTTAAATGCCGGTACTGCAGCTACTCACTCACAGTTACAAGGTGGTGAGTTCGATACCAGCCAGAGGCTCCAAGGTTGACTCATCCTGGTATCCTTCCAAGGTCACTAAAATGAGTACAAAGCTTTTTGTGGGCAATTAGCTTACACATTGTAAACTGCTTAGGGAGTGCTTAAATGCTCTGATAAGCAGTATAGAAATGTACTGAGTATTGCTATTGCTATAGTAACTTTTGTTATGTACTACTTTCATAACTTTGGAGTAAAATGGGCAGGGACACTGTGATAGAACCAGATTACTAAGGAATGTGGCTTGACCCAATTGCTAGATAAACTGGGAAGAAATAATATCATAACTTGGTCAAGTATGTGTCACTAATATTTCCTGTATCTATCAACTTGAGGTTGCAGCTAGAAGTCAGTCCCTATAACCTAGCCCTGAACGTGGAAACACTGATCAATACTCTTCGTGGAAACTCTTAGGTCTGATGCAGAAGCCAGCAGCCTCTAAATAGAACTTGCCTAGTAAGTGCCAAGACAGGGAAGGCTTCATTGAGCAGGTTGAGATGCCTCCTTCTCTGAATATCTCAGTTGTTGGCTGCCTAGGAGTGTGAAAGACCTCTTTCCCTGGGAGGAATCAAAGGATCGTTGCACTCTGAGGCTGCAAATACTTGGGTTCAGTCAGAGATAGTCATTGCATTCTGCAAATTGGCACTGTGCCTGAAACCACTATTCTTGATATATTGCCATTCAGTACTACAAAAAGAATTTGCATAAGGTGACAAGCCTTGTCTTGGCATCATATGCCACAAAATGGGCTTTTTAAAATGTATGTCCTCAGAGACCCAAATAATAATGTGTAATGTTGAAAATTTATATTAAGTTTCGCTAACTCTATGCCTCCTAATCCTTACTTCGATGCTTTTAACAAAAGAGAGGAATACTTAGTATATTTTAAATTATGGCTATCTGTGTTGAGCCTCCAAAAAAGTTCTGGCAGTCAACTCTTCTGTTTCTCCATGCCTGACAGAATTGTTTTCATTGTTTCCAGCTTGCTGCAAACACCTTTCCATCCATCTGTCCATTTATTTCATTCTCATCTGATTTCTTATCTTTCAGTTGTGGCGAGGCTGTTTTATAGGGTTAAAGAATTATGATGCAGCTCTTATAACACTGTGATGTGTCAGTCCTTTCACTTGCCAATGACATTGGGATTTCAAATATGAGATTATATTAAATCTGGTTATTACTGTTACTTTCTAGGCTGCACTGAATTTTTCCAAATATTGTGAGCCTGTGGTCCAGGGAGAGGGTAAGTATCATACAAACTGTACAGAGCATCCTCATTCTTGGTCTGAATCATTGCGCATTTCCTGTCAGTCTGGCAGAGACATAATGTTTTCTGAATGCGTATCATGGTTCAAACAGCCAGAATTTATCTTTGGGCTCACATGTGCATGTGCTTTTCTTCCTCCCTCTCAGTTTTTGGAATTTGCTGGGTTTGGCTCCCAAAAGCACAGCTTGCAACCTTTGTTAAATGGTTTTGCTGTCAGTTATTTGGGTTTCTGTCCTGCTGTTATTTCTTCATGGCCATTTTGTACCTTGTGGGCTTGTACTATGCAACAGTTGGCTCTGGAAATGAAAATAATGTTTATATGATACAGAGAGAACATGGTAATGGGAAGTAGATGAGCCCATAGGTACAGTACTTCACATTTTTTAACTGCAGTGAGATGATTGGGTAGCATTTGTGTTTTATCTGCCCATAAAAGAACATCAAGGGCAGGACTGAACAACCTTGTTACCTAATAGGATGGAGACGAGAGAGAGAGAGAGCTATCAAAGAATTTTCAAGTATTCTTTCATTATATCAGGCATGAGGATTGTTTGGCCCTCCAGATGCTATTGAATTTCAAGTCCTATGAGTCTTAGACAGCATAGACAGTGGTGAAGAATTCTGCCAGTTGTCTCCAACATCTGGAAAACTGCACAATTCCCAACTTTAATTTATAGTGTGATAAAGATTGGTCCCATAGTTCAATAATATAAATATCTTTAGATCCAGACTCTCAAAAGAAATGTTGTGCTGCTTTTTCTGTTGTGTTTCTTATTTTTAATACCCCCCCCCAAAAAAAAAATCTGTTACATGATTAAAGCACCTTGGAGCATTCATCTTGAATTAATACTTCTTTTATATGTGTGCACTGCAGCAAATGAACGTGATACACGTCGCCTTTGGAAAAATATTGAATCACACTTGAAGAAAGCTATGCAGACTGTTTATTTGAGGGAAATATCAAGGTAATTGTTCCCTTTTCTTTATTTTTTGAAAGCAGCATTTCAAGATACTCATATAAACTGTCAAGTCAGTAGGAGATCATATTCTTTATTGCCAAAAAGAATCTCATGGCTTATAAATCTATTTAATTCTAATAATAGTTTATTCCTACTAAGTAATGAAAGTGTTCAGAATGTGATTCTCATAATAGTAACTAGATGGAGGTGAGGAATAGTTTTCTTGGGTTTAATCACACACATCTTTCTCTATTGTATGTCCCATTCTGTTAAGAACAGGAAGAGTTTTTAAAGCTTGCTTAAATCTATGGCCCTTTGTTTGAATTACTGTTTTATTTTCTGATTTATATATTTTGTCATCTAACTGGACACAAATTGTGCATGTGTGTGAGAGAGAGAGATTGAGAAAAAGAGATGAACTTTATCTGACTGATAACATTTTCTTGCATATGCATTCTGACAAGACCTATGGGGACAAACTAGTCCAAGATACAGTCGGCCCTTCTTATACACAGATTTTTTATACACGGATTCAAGCATTCATGGTTTGAAAATGTTAAAAAAAAGTATACATTTCAAATATCAAACCTTGATTTTCTATTTTTTATAAGGGACACTATTTTGCTATTTCATTATATTTAATGGGAC
This sequence comes from Sceloporus occidentalis, assembly GCA_023333645.1. Lineage (NCBI taxonomy): Eukaryota > Metazoa > Chordata > Lepidosauria > Squamata > Phrynosomatidae > Sceloporus > Sceloporus occidentalis. The sequence continues at coordinate 83,211,701 of JALMGF010000005.1, forward strand.
TTCAGCATCCACTGATTTTGTTATCCATGGGGGATCTTGGAACCAAACCCCAGCATATAATAAGGGTCCTCTGTAATTCCTTTTACATCTGATTGATTTTATTAACAGAAATCTACTGGCTTATTCAGGAGTGCATATGAAATAAAAGAATGCTTTTTAATTAATATGTATTGTTAATGTTTCCTGATAGGAAGGTTATTTACTTAGACTGTGACCATCAGTGTTTATGAACAGAGAGAAATAGTATACCAAGGAGCAAGCTGACTAACAGAGAGAAATGTTACTGTGGTTCAGTGCTGTGCGGCATAGATCATGGTGTAATGGCTTGTATATTGGACTAGAACTCTGGCAGATCAGGGTTCAAATGTGGAAGCCTACTGGATGGCCTTGGACAAGTCATGCTCTTTAAGCCTCATAGTAAGGCCAATAGAATTGCCTTAGGATCACCATAAATCAGAAATTACTTCAAGGCATAGAAGAACAGCTGTCCAGTAAAACTTTTGAGATCATGCAGTTAATATTTATCATTTCACTCATAAGACATTAAGCTTTATTTTTATGTTCTTTAAAAAATATTATAGACAATATCAATATTTGAAAGAGTTTTAAAATCATATTGTGCAACATATTTAGCTTTTTCTGCCAATGAAACCTAATCTGGTCCGATGCTGTCTATAAGCAATTGTGCCTGAAAATCATGTTTTACTCAGACTTAATCTTTAGAAAAGCCTTACAGGGTTAGTAATTGTTTTTGCGGAGTGGCCACAGTTGGAGAGTTTTATGGGCTGGTGCACTGGTTTTCTTCCCACTGGTAGAGCATTCCCATCCAAAGTTGCTCATGTGAAGGGTTTCTCTTCTTCCCCTTTTGTTCCTCAAATATCCAACAGGGTAAATTAGTTTGGACAAAAATACAAAAATCATCAAAAGTCAAAGGCAGCAGGTAAAGAGGAAGACTGCATTACAAAAGGATAGGCTCAGTCAAGGAAGCTGTGGCCCTGAGTTTGTAAGGCCTGAATGGGGCTGTTAATAATGGGAGGGCTCATTCATACAATAACCATTAGGTGAAACCAAATTGACAGCACATAATAGAAACAATAAAATTATTACAGTAAATAAATGCATAAGTAATGAAGTGAGAGCTATAGAACCTGTTGGATAGCTGCCCAGTAGTGGCGATGATCATTCCATCCTGTGTCCCTGACAGCTTAATCCTGATATGGGTTCTTTAACAAGCATGACAAATAATGGTATACAAAATGGTTTTTGATCATTCAAAGCAATTTCTAGTCTTCAGTTCAGTAATGTTTACAAGTCTATGTCATAAGTAAATAGCACCTGTGTATTAATGAAGATGAGAGGGAGTGCTTTCCCTAGAATTACTTAGGCAGGATACATTTGCTTCACGCGGGAGCTGCAGCAGCCAAACCGCGTGGCTCCCGCGCGGAGCAAAGAAGAAGCTCCATTTCGGAGCTTCTTTTTGCGGCGCCTTTATGACGTCGCGAGGCGCCGCTGGCGCATTCGCGACGTCATAGGCGCCGCGACATGTCTGGACGCTGTGCGTCCAGTACGTAAACATGGCGGCCCCCATGTGGAAGGGGCGCCGCCATGTTGTACGTATTCTATACGTACTAGGGTTAGGGGGGTGCGGAAGCACCGCCCCTTCCTAACCCTAGTACGTATAGAATACGTACTATATGGCGGTTTGTATCCCGCCTTAGTGAGCACCTAGTTTTGAATGAGAGATCCCAGGTGATACTATGAGCTCCTTATACTATTCTCTAATGAACCATCTGGTGGTAGCCATTTTCTGCAGAACAGATAGGACCAGGCTGTCCTTGGGTTAGATTTAGCCAGTGCCCCGTTTGTTAGTAGTCAAAAGAGCTAAACTGATCAACCTAACCTGATTCTGTATGTCTCTCTTGATAGCATCTCTGTGTTGGGTTCCTTCAGAATGAGAACCCAATACACTTTACAAAAATTAAAACAAATATAGATAAAAACATGCAAAGGCATGAATAAAAACATATAGAATTACAGTATTTGTAAAATGCAACTAAACTATCTATAGAATTGAAATCTTTAAAAATGAAGTCATTAAAAATAAAAGGCTAAAAAGCTATTAAAATCCCTTGAAATTAGTTTCTGAAGCTTGTTGGAATAGGAAAGAAGGACAGCAAAGGGGGAGCCATCTTAGCCTTTCCAGAGAGAGGGGTTCAACAAAGCAACTTTTGATAAGGATCTCTCTCATGTTCCTCACAAATGTGTCTGTGAAGGTGATTGGACTGAGAGAGTGACCTCTCCTGAAAATCTTAGAGCCTAGGCAGGTTCATACAGAAAGATACGGTCTTTCAGATAATTTTGAGCTAAGTCTATAGAGGTTATAGGACATAACTAGCACCTTGAATTGTGCACAGAAAGGGACTGGTAGCCTTTAAAGCTGTCATAACATGGCCTGTCTGTGGCACTTCAGGCCAACTGAAGTTTCTGAATGGTTTTAAGGGCAGCCCATCATAAAGTTCTCCAAAGTTACTGAATTAAGCTTCATTTTGTTTGTTCTCATCCAGTTCATTACTGATGAGAAGTCACTGGTTTAGAATGGAAACAGCTTTCTTGAATTTAGGGAAAAAGAAGAAATAGTTGGTGGTATCAATATATAATGGTCATCACCTGTGTATCATCATGTCGTAACACTGTTTAATTGCCTTATTCCTTAATATTGAAAGGTAACAGAAATATATTCAGCTATTGAAATTGGAGTGTATAAGAGTCCTTGCTTTTAAGTATGACATATCTATTACTTTTAAAGGCTGCCTTTTCCACAATGCCATTCCCTTCTCCTTTCATGTCATGTGTTTTTGGATTATAAACCTGAGGGAAAGAAACTGTTACATTAGTAATCTGTAAGCCACTCTGAGAGCCTTTATGGCTGAGGAGCCAGGGTATAAATACTCTAAACAAACAAATAAATGAATACCTTATCTTGCAGCTCCCAGTGGGAACGATTGCAGCAAGATAATGGAGAGCCTGGACAACTAAAAGGTATATGTGGATGCAATCGTTCTGTACTGTCAACTATCGATGGTAAAATATCTCTGCAACTGAGAGCAATTCACGTGCTGTTGTTTAGTGAATATTTGCAAATATGCCAATAGCTTAAGGAAACTGAACAGTTATGTTCACCCCCTCCAATGGGGTGAGAACAATATTCATTTTTAAGTTTGTCAGATTCAAAATGGCTTTTTAATCTATTTTTTTCTAGGACTCTCAGCCCATGCTCATGTAGAGCTTCCATACTACTCGAAGTTCCTTCTAATAGCTGCATATCTTGCTTCTTATAACCCTGCCAGGACAGATAAGAGATTCTTTGTTAAGGTAATTATGCTTTTTCTCTTTGACATAATCTGTCCAAAAATATGAATCGCTCATCAATTTGTGATATCGGATTTTTGGCTTTGGATTTCAGCTTTCTCTTGGTTTTTGGCATTGACGTAGAGTTTTTTCTGGCTTTGACTCGATTTGACTTTGACTACTCTCTGTTTTGTGATTTGGACCTTGTTAGATGAAGATTTGATCTTGGGCTGGCAATATGGCCTCTTAATTTATGTCTTTTAAGAAGTGTGATGAGTGTGGCGCAAAAATCCCATGGGAAGAATAAAACTCTAGTAGTTTGCTCTGCTTGGGTGAGGGGCACAACATGAAGACCTGCGCCCACTTCAGGGACTATCCCTCAGGCCAGAAAATATCAGCTCTCCTGCCTGCAGTCATTATTGTATGAGAGGGCCTTGAAAATTCATGTGGCTCCGTTACTGTCTTGGTCCCTCCGGAGTCTCCACCTCATAGGTGACCGTCGACAATGGAGTCTGGCCATCAGAATGATGTTGCTCGTCTGAGTTCGTCAAGTTTGAGCCATGAGCCATCATCGACAAAACGTCGACCCAAATCCGATCCTTTCCTTTTGACTGAGGCCACCGAACCTGAGGATCCCCTGCAAAAAAGCAGAAATCTTTTTCGGTTGTCACCAAGTTTACTTCCAAGCCTTCTAAGAAGGTCATTGAGAAGGGAGAAAAGGCAGATAAGAAGAAGGAACACAAGCATTCTTCCTCCCATTCCTCTACTAAAAAGGTGACCAGGTCAGGTGACCAACCATCTGATAAGCCTACATCTCCTGCACCTGTACTTCCACTTGTCAAGACTCAGGTTGCTTTGGTCTCTGAGGGCAAGTTCCCTTCTCCAAGGCTTCTCTTGCTACATTTGGCCACGAGATCCCTCTTTCCACATGTTTGAGTCTGCGATCGCCTATTGGCTTCTCCAGCTTACCATTCTGAAGCTGATTTCCACTACAGTACTGACCGTCTACGTGAATTGGACCCTCGATTCTATGTTGGTACCAACATCGAACGTATCTGAAGCCCAGACCGGGTCCAGCATGACTTGTTTGATTGGGAGACAGGCATTTATTATATTCTGGTTGACCCAGAATACCACCTCCAGCACTATGTCTGTGAGGTTCCTAAGGTCCCTCACAGCTCTTCTATCAGTTCAGTGATTCTTTAGTCAGCCCCATCTTCAAGACCTCGTCCATCAACTACGACATGTACCGAACGACAGGCAGCACCTGTCTCTCCGCACCATGAGTCTCTAGCTGACAGGCCTCTGCTCATGCTCCCTTGCTCTCCACATGCTGCTTTGCCTGATTTGGACTCGTTGACTCAGGTCTGTGTTTGATCCCCTTCTGAGGTCTCTTCCAATCAGGATTCTGTGATTCTGTGACACTATTGTGGTCTATGTGTCGCCCTCCCCGACTGATGACTAAAATCTCTCCACTGGCGGCCTATTAGTTTCCGGGCACAGTACAGACTTGGTTATAACCTTTAAAACCCTTCATGGCTTGGGTCCAGCATATTTGCAAGAACACTTTCCTCCATACAATTCACTCCGCACACTCAGGTCAGATGAGAAGACCAGATTGGCAGCGGTTACCCAGAGGGCCTTCTCATCTGCCGCTCCTAAATTATGGAATGGGCTGCCGGAGGAGATCCAACATAACACCACTCTTGACGCCTTTAAAAAAGTGATCAAGACGGATCTCTTCCAGCAGGCCTGCCCTGACTGACCTTCCCGCTATGTTGATATGGATTGCCCTTGATTGCCCCAAGTCGTCTCACCTTAATTAGGTTTATTTTCATTAATTTTAATTGTATTTTATAGTGTTGTCATTTTATATTGTTGTTATTTAGTTTTAAGATAAGAGGATAAGGGGATTATGTAATTTTTAGTTATGTATGTGTTATGTATCGTATTATGTTATTTATTGTAACCCACCTAGATCCTTTTTGGAAGGGGCAGGATATAAATAAAACTTGTTGTTGTTGTTGTTGTTGTTTAAAGTTTTTAACACATTTTACATTTTAATGCATAGCCATTTTAACTTTTAAAGTTTTAATTGTTTTTCAAATTTTATATTTATACATTTTAATGCTGTTGTATTGTTTTTAAATTGTATTGTTTCAATTTGTTGTTTGCCACCTTAAGTGGGTGAAAGGCCGATATAAGTCAATATTAATAGTGATATAAACCCCTTCTTCCATTTTTTAAATATTTTTCACTCTTCAGTCTTTATTATAATAAAAAACTCAGCAACATTTAAAAAAAATAATCATTTATCAAAGTCTGAAGAAATACTCCCCAGTTGAGAAGTGGGATGCTACTTGTAGTTGCTTGGCAACAACACTTCAGGGTAATTACTCCTGTCAGCTGCTATTTTGAACAGGGCCTGGAATTGCTGAGGTGTTTATTCCTGTGTAACTAAAACAGTTTTTTCTTCTGCTTGGTTTTCATAAGGAAGCAGGAAAAGGCTGGCAGCATTTTAAAGGAAGAGCAATTGTCAGTTGATCAAAAGTGATGTTATTTCCCTCAAACCTTTTTGTAGCTGTTCTGATAGTAGGAAGCGAAAGAATACTGCGTTTCAGTAATAATAGAAATTATTTTTTTCTGAACAAGCTGTGGGTAATTATTTGTTGGATACACAATTGATTTTTATTGTTTTTGAATCACTTTTGTAAACGGTGATATATCATTGCCAACAGTATGTATTATTAACATGCCACAGGTATGCCAAATTGGGACCTCAATTTCAGATGTGTTATTGTTTAAATAAAGCTCAAGGGGCCAAAGTAGACAGTGCCATAGGAGCGACCTCTGGCTGATCCGACCATGATGGTGCCTGGACTGCGGCAACTGCACAGCCTGCTTCCAAAGCTGCTGTAGTTCCAAGCTGGTGCTGCCAGGAGCTGGATTATTTCCACTGGACTCTCTCAGGTGGCGTGGAAGAAGCTTCCGGCCACTTTGGGGACATGCATCATTTGAACACTACACTCCCAAAGGAGCTGGAAGCCACCTTATTTGGCCCGTGTGTTCCAGGCCAAGGGTAATAAATAAACCATGGTACATATTTATTGAAGAGTATAGTAGTTCTGCATCATTCTCCCAATTGTAAACTATTCAGTAATGTTTTCAAACTCCATAATTATGTATTGTTATAAATTTGCTATTTCACTCCTGCTTCTTTTCATTTCCAGCATCATGGAAAAATTAGGAAGATGAATTTTCAGAAGAAACATGAAAAGGTATTCATCTTTCTTTTTTTGAAAATGTGTATTTAACTTTTGTATATTTTATTTGTAATATATTCAGAGTCTTTTTTTTTAAAGAAAAAGACACCTATGAAATTGAATTAGGAATTTAGATCAATATGAAAAACCAATAAGGATTAAAATAATGAAGATTTTAAATGTCTGGGGAAACAAATGAGTTTATAAAAATAAATTTTCATGATAGTCAGAAATTCCCATGCAATATGATCATGACAGGATGTAACATTCATTGGTGTAAAACAGTTGCATGTACAATGTGAACTTTGTTTCTGCTGCAACACTTTCATTGCTGTAGAGGCAAATAAATAAATAAATAAATAAATCTGTAGCTGTAGCTTGTTTCTTTGAAACGGAAACTGCTAAGACAAAGTCCAGATCCAAACTGCTACTAACATATGCACAGAGTCCTTCACATAAAACTATATTTGTCTCCTGGATAATTTTAGTATTTATTCCATGGGCTTTCTTGCATCTAAAACTAAATTAGTTTTGCTGCTAAATCATTAGGTACACAAGCATCACATTCACATACTCCCCTTTCTGACTCAGGCATTAGGAGTTTGTTGTCTAAGTCCAATTGCTGGCCCCAACTAGAATAGAGCCATTGAATCAAATTCTAATTGGTTAAATCAATTATTTGATTCAGTGTGTCTACCTAGCTGGGATTAGCAATTGGATTTAAGGCTATACTGTTTTAGATTTTGCAGTTTCCTGTTTTATTTAAACAATAAAATTTGAAAGGATGCTGATAGATTTTCTCCCCCCATATGGTCCTCCAAGAATCCAATGAGAAGGGAAATGAGACCTAGATTCATAGAATAATGGGATGAGATTCTTGCAATCAGTCGCTCACTCAATCTGGTTTATAAAGATACTCAAAAAACTATGGCTTGAATAATATTAGTAGTACATAACAACCATTGAAGCAGTGGATAAATAGTGACTCAATGCTTGTATATCCCATTGATTGAATGGATGTTCTCTAGTTGAGACTACCCCTAGGATTCAGGTTTTTATATGGGATTTTTAAAAATCATGTAGTTAAAATGCTGGTTCTAAGTTTCTTCTGAGGGATTTACTAGCTTGTTAAGAGGCTTTTATGCATGTTGTGGGTGTATGACGTTCTAAAATGTAACGGAAAATAGATGAAAACATCAGTCCTCTCCCTCAGTGACTCTGTATTGTCTTACTCACAAGTAGGATGATAAATGGCAGTGAGGTGGATGGGGCACTTGGCTATGGAATTTTGGGAACTTTAGTTTGTTGTGGCACCAGAGCATTCTGACAGAGAAGGCTAAATATCTCACAAAACTAAAAATCCCAGAATCCCATAGCATTGAGCCATGGCAGTTAACGTGGTGAATTATTTCTGGATTATTTCTGCAGTGCGGATGCAACCCAAGATAGGAAAATGAGGCCACAAACCTACATACAGTTCTCTAAATCCTATTAAATTTTCTGACAACTTGAAATATAATAATATCCCAGTTTTTTACATAACAAGAAAAAAACATTGATTAAATGTATTTTTTTTCAGACCAGCAATCATCTTCTTGGACCAAAGCCATTCCCTCTTGACAGAATGTTAGCCATACTATACAGCATTGTTGATAGCAGAGTTGCTCCAACAGCAAATATATTTTCCCAGGTGAGTACTCATGTTTTTAGGTCCTTGTGATATGTTTCAAGATTTTATTGAGTTCTCTTTACAAAATAATTCCAGGTTTTGGTCATTGTGTTATAGTCCAGAAAAAAGTATTTCAGGCCTGTTCCAGACTGCCAAAATAAAGCTGCTTCGGGTCTCTTTGGAGGTATGCTATTTAAATGATGCATGGGTCCTAAGAGTCTGGAGGTTGCGCCAAAGCCACACTCTATTCCTAAGCACTGGAGTGCAGCTTTGGTGCAGCTTCAGGATTCTTAGGGTGCATGCGTCATTTAAACAGCATACCTCCAAAGAGACCTGAAGCAGCTTTATTTTGGCAGTCTGTAACAGGCCTCTGGTATGTAATGAAAATTGAATGCATATAACTAATTGGAACATCCAGAAATTTAGGCTCATGTTTTTCCTTGTTTGATTGCCAGTCTTCAGTACTGTTACCAAGCCATTCTCAAATGTTCTTAATGCACACTTCAGCAGAGTGTTTGCTGCATTCAAATTGAAATGGAAAACCCATCTCTGTTGCATTAAAAATTACTAATTACTTATAATAGCTAGAATATGACTGTCTAAATAGCATGCACTCAAGGGATGACACACATGCACACTTGCATTTTTACTATCCTTTTGTACAGTACCACAAACCACATTTTAAACTAGGGACAGGAAACATACAGCCCTTGATATGTTGTTAGATTACAGCTTGCCATTTGTTAAGCTTGCCATAGTTGCACTCCAACAATATAAAGAAGTCACATTTTGCAAATCCTTGCTTTGACCTGTTCCTATTTACAAAAGAATATCAGAGTCTTAGGAAATAGGAATATAGGTATATATATAGCTATATTTGTATCTTGTGTTTCATTCAGAGTGATCAAGACATCATAGAAGTTTCGCCTTTTCTCCACTTTATCATTCCAGTAATCCTGTAGGATAGATCAGGCTGAGAGAGAGTGACTATCATGATTCGGTGGGAACAAGGATTTGGATGTCCCAAGTTCTAGTCTGGCATTTTAACTGACTGTACCACATTAGATTTCCCCCATTTTCCAAGTGCATCATGGGATAACCTCCATAGCAACATATGAGAGCTTCTCTAAAAGCTACCAGGACCATCAGCCTTTTGTTTTTTCTTTTTGCCCGTGGTTTAAACTGCCAAAGCAATTTATGAACTGTTCATTGCTTCCTTAAGTGGCTATCATTGATCACAGGAATGAGCTAGGAAATTGCATAAGCGAGTTTGATAAAAACTTTTTTAAGAAATGTGTCATTGAGAGAAGAGTTTGTTTTTTCTAAGATGAGCAGTTTTCATGTGACACATTTTCTTTTGCAGGGTTTCCTAGTGGGACTGATAGTTGGAACTTGTATTTTGAGATCTGCTTTAATTGTTACCTGTTTCCAAAGTTAGTACAGTGGGCCCTCTGGATCCACAGCTCCAGATCTGCAAATATAACCAACTGGATTGTCACACTCCATATTATTAAATAGCGGGGATGTGGATGTGAACATTCTGAAGTGTGTGTGCATTCACATTGCTGACACTTAATATGAGACATGATCATCCGTATATTTTGATATCCATGAAATGTCCTGGAACCAAACTCCTGTGAATCTAAAGGGCCCGCTCTACATACAGGGTGATTGAAAATTAATGGTGTAAAACCAAATAAGAACAACTTTACTTTTGTACCATTCTTTTTTAATCATATGGCAGTGTTCTGTGCAATAATATATTGGTGTATTTGTTGAGTGACTTTTCACTAGATGGCAGCATAACATAGTGGATGAAATTAGACTTCCATACAGTAACATCCCATCATCGGTCAAGTTTGCTTTTAAATTCAATAGTAATGACACTTTAAGCACATGCAAGGCCATTTTCCATGTTGCCTTTGGTTTATGGAGGAACTGTCTGCCTCATTGGAAAAGAGTTGCCTGATACTGGGTCAAACTGTGCTCTGTATGGTCTACTCTGGCTATTCTCAGGCAGAGGCCTTTCCTTGCCCTGTTGCTTGAGGGATTTTAAATTGGCAAGAAGAATTGTGAAAGAAACTCCAGATGCTGAAGAAAGGGGAAATTTTCATTTTAGGTCTTGGAGTTTAAAACTTCATTTTTTCCTCATCGTGGTGCTGGCCCATTTCTGTTTTGTTTTTATCTGGAGATACCAAAGATTGAACCTGGAAACTTCTACACTCAAAGATATGCTTGACCAGGCTAGTGGTTTTTGTGGGCAACTGGATAAATTCACCTCAAAGTGCTTTTAACCATAAAGGAAAGAAGTGAAGGAATGTCATTCCCAATATCCTCTGTGATGACAGAGAGAGAAACATTCTTACTTGAAGAATTAGCTGGATGTTCATTGGCTCTTAGTTGGTGCATCTGTTATTGCACTACTGGGATAAGTGACCTGTAGCTCTTCAAGTGTTGTTAAATTCCATCATCCACACCATTTTATATGTTGACAAGGACTGAAGAAAGTTGCAGTTTAACCATATGTGAAAGGCCACAGGTTTCCCTCTCCCCTTAACTAGGCCCTGGAACTAACTTGTCCAGTTTCTACTGGTCTCCTCAGCAACTGCACTATATTCTCTCCCAGATGTTACCCTCTGTGAAATGAGGAGCTGAACAAGCTTTGGTAGAGTCAGCCACTTGTAACTCAGAATGATACAGCATGGCGGGCAGTGCAGTAAAGGATATAACCTAAAATCTGACCTGTGAAAGAGTTAGTTAGGGACCATCAGAAAAAGAATTACAGTTGTTAGGAAGAGAGGAGTCGATAAGATCTGACTAGCTTCTTCAGAGCTGAGAATGTGGAAGAAGTTCAATGAAAAGTGTTATTTTGTTTGAAACTGCGGTGTTACTGTGTACTGTGTGTGGAACCAGCATGATTTTATCTGCTACAATAAATCTTCACTGTTGTTACTTATACAACTCTGGATGTTTTAGTTTAATAATCAGTAAGGAAAACTGATTACGCTTTACTACACTGAACCAGCTGAGCTACACAGTAACGTGTCCAGTGAGGAAGATGGATAGTGCTGAGCTATTTCTGAAACCTCAGTTTCTTCTTCAGAAGTAAAAAAGTTGGTCCATGTTCCTTTAGAACAGAAACTGGGCCACTGAAATTTATTACACATATGTTACTACACATGTCACTTAGGCCTGAAGCAAACAGGCCAAATGATATGGATTTCGGCCGTGTTTGGAGTTAGCGTTCAGATGTCGTACACCTCAAACGTGGCCAGAAAGAACTGGGCCAAGAAGGATATCTGCTTCTTCTGGTGGCCCAGATCAGGACCAGGTGGTTGCTGCGATCCTGGCGCAAACAGTGCCGGTACAGCCTCATACCAGTCTGTTTGGTCCATCTGTTTTGGGCCACTGAGTTATTCATCTGTTAAATTACAGAGTTGCAGTTTCTTCCTATAGAAACACGTCTTTTTCATTTAGAGTCATCAACAGAAGTAAATGAGGTATTGTAGTCCTTTTATACAGTATTAGCAAAGCTAAAGCTTAATCTTTAGAGGTGAAACTGGTGAGAAGCTAATGGAAGCAAATACAATATTTTTAGTTGGTGGCTGAAGGGTTAACTCTGAAAAAGCCAAACCCCATCTTTAGGTGGGTAGGTCATGTTTTTGTTTGTTTTTCATTTCACCCAACATTCACGTATTGTTTTTTTAATCTCAGTAACAGTTTTGGCAAGTTGACATCTATTTTCTGTTCACTGAGGGAAGTTACAGCCCAGGCAAAACAAAGGTCCCAGAATTTTGCAAATGTACTGAGGGCCCTTAGGCTTTTCTCTCAGTTTTTTCTCATCCTTAGAAGTCCCTTTGGACCTTCTTCTTTTGCTGTTTTTACTTTGTTTTTCTATCAACATTGCTTTCTGCTGTTAGACAGTCTCATTCCTTCTTCCTTCATCTGTCACTTTTTTCCTCTTGTACTTTTTTCTCTTGTCCTGTTTTATCCTTTTTTATCTTTAGCTGGGAGAAAGTCACATTGCTTCAGTTCTGGGCAACAAAGATTCACTCATTGTGGTTGTTGTTGGTGCTGCAATCATTTGGTGCAGTTCTACATAGAATCATAGAACCATAGAGTTGGAAGAGACCACAAGGGCCATCCAGTCCTACCCCCTGACATGCAGGAACCCACAATCAAGGCACCCCTGACAAGTGGCCATCCAGCCTCTGTTTAAAAACCTTCAAAGATGGAGACTCCACCACACTCTGAGGGAGTGAATCACTGGGTAATGGTTCAAGAAAAGAAAAGAAAGACACATAGTACCTCATATGGCACCTTATATAACATGCTTGACTTCTACCCATGTGTGTTACAGTGTTCAGTGTTCCGGTGGTTTTAACTATTTCCCCTATTTATATGCGTGAAGACCTATGAAGAGTTCTGAATAATTCAGAAGTTTTTTCAGTACTTTACTTAGTCATAAAAAAAACCCTTCCCCTTTTAGATTTTTTTACTAATAGATCAATATGGCTGTGTGCAGCAAAGATGACTAAGCTGAGACTGTCATATTTTGTCATATAATGAAAAGAGAGGACTCACTAGAAAAGTCTGTAATTCTTGGTAAAGTGAAGGGGAATTAGGAAAAGAGGAAGACCGCATTCCAGTTGGATAGATTCAATCAAAGAAATGATAGCCATGAATCTGCAGGAGATGAGTAGGGCTGTTGAGGATAGGATGACTTGAAGGTCTCTCATTCATAGGTTGCTATGGGTCAAAGTCAACTGGAAGGCAGTTATCAATAACAAAAAACTGCAGTACCTGAGTGCAGTGACCAAGTACACTAGATGGCTAATGTTCAGAGAATGTACACTAGATGGCAGTTTTGTCAAAGAGTTCCCTTGATAATTGCATTTTAGGTAGATTCTCTAGAGAATTAAAATGAATGGAAATAATATAAATATTTGTATAAATATTTATAACAGGCAAACACACCATTTGGTAAAAAACAGGATACTAAAATCTGTATTTAATCCTCATCCACAAGGGTGGAATATTTTAGTTTTACAGAGTTGCCTTTTGTTACAGAAATCCCATAGAACTAGACCTATATGGTAGGCATTTTATAACATAGTCGCTTGAAAAACTGTAAATAATATACTGTACCAAAGTTTCAATTACCTGTAGTGTATAGTTTTTTTATTTGAACAAAAAAATGGCTGGGGCAAAAATTGCCCCAACAGATCTATTGTAGTTCTGCTGGTTACGTTTGGGTGCAGGCGACAGGGAAGGATGAGAGCTACTCAAATGCTCTGTCTAATGCAGACCCATACTTTCTGGCTCTGGTTGTTCTGCATCAACAAATATTGCTGTGAACCTAGGGCATTTTAATATCATGACATACATTGTAATTCTTATTGGGGTCAGAAAATACACAAGATTAAGGCACTCAGTTTAAGGTGTTTTGTTTTTTTTAAAAAAATACTTAATGATGATTAAATCATAAAGAGACATGTATTTTAGAAACATGCATAACTATGTTCACAAAGCTGCCTTGAACCTACTTTCCTATGGTGCTGTCATACATTTCTGAGAGCATATATTTGTATGCATGCATGTGTGTATTCCACACATAGATGGAGGTCATTATAATCTATCTCACCATAGTACCCTTACATGCAGTTCCAGCATTACATGCTTTCTCACCATAGCAAAATGTTGGACCTAGCAATTCTTACATTAGTTGCTCTGCCTTTGGGATTGTGGGATGTGTGTGTATGGGACAGCCCCAGAGAGAAACAGCTGCCATATAGACATGCAGGAAGGAGCACTGAAATTCATTTGTCCTGCTCAATGACAATGTATGCCAAGAGTGAGCTACGTACCGCCCTCAGATACAACCTAGTCATCTTGGTGGGTCCAAGTGGTCTCCAACTACCAACCAAGTAAGAGAGAATTGTTTAAAATAGACAGTGTCTAAAATTGCATTGTATTTCCCATCACCATGTATGGGTGTGAGAGCTGGAGAGTGAAGAAAACAGATAGGAGGAAGAAAATAAACTCATTTGAGATGTGGTGTTGGAGAAGAGGGCTAAGAGTACCGTGAACATCCAAAAAGACAAACGGCTGTTGAACAGATGAAGCCTGAAGTCTCCCTGGAAGCCAAGATGATCAAAATGAGGCTGTCGTACTTTCGGCATATCAGGAGAGAACACACCTCATTAGAAAATACAGTAAAGCAGGGAAAAGTGGTGGGAAGTAGAAAGAGAGGAATATCACAAGCTTGATGGATAAACTCAATTAGGGAGGTCACAAATATGAATTTACAAGACCTAAGGAAAGCAGTGGAGGACAGGGGAGGGGGGCTTCGATATATTCTATCCGCAAGGTCTTCATGAGTCGGGGTTCAGTTGACAGCAGTTAAGAAAATTAAAATTCTATTCTTTCCTGTTTTCATTCACACACCTTTCTCTACCTTCTGCTTTGGAATAAGAATTCTAAATAATTCTTGTGCTGCCTTTCTCTTCTATTATTTCTTTGTCGGGGAAGGAGAACTATTGACACAATGGGTTGCTTTTGGCCAATGAATGACCTAATGCATACATACCTCTTCTACATTGCCAAACTTCAAGTGTGTACACTTTTCTCTCTCCCCTCCTCTCCTCCACCACATCCCATTTGTTAGGGAGGGAGGTCAAGAAGAACTAAGTGGGAAAGTAACAACTGGGATAGGAAAGCCATAGTTTATGGCAAGACTTAGGTGGAAATGTAGTGTGTAATATCAAATACTCTTTTGAGTGTGACTCTACAGTCATCTGATTTATGTGCAGGACTATTTAAATTGCCTCTGCTTTTGTTATATCTGAAACGTCTTGTAATATTTTTTTTGTTACAGATAGAAAAGATAAATTGAGCATTTTTAGGAAACTCTTGTGAATGTGCTGTGTGATGATTAGGGAATATAGAGTATTGAAATCTGTTTTTGCCATGCATTCTCCACAAACATTAGCTTGCTGTCTAGTTGAACTTGACAGCTGGGTATGATAATCACTAGCAAAGGGTGACTGTACATGCCAGCAAATACCATGCATAAATGTTGTGATTCTCTCATATATCAACTGTGTTTCTCTCATGCAGAAATTCTGCTCATTAGCCTTTCTTCACAAAATGAGATTTCTTTGCTGGTTGAACCTACAAGTTTGAGATTTGTTAAAAGTCTCATTAAGCTTTACAGATGTATCTATAAACATCGCCATTTATTTTCTAAGGCCTCAGTGATCTTACTTTGCAGTTCAGAGTGTAAAATTATCAATTTTGGACAAGTTAGGTCATCCATGATTACTGAAAGGATTTTTAATTAAAGAATTGAATCCGTTTAGGTATCCATGCAGATATCCAATTTAACCTACTATTCATTCATTAATGCCCTTCACATACATTTGTGGGCATATCTGCACTTTAATATTATATTAATCTCACAGTGTTACAAGTAAATGACCTTGGATTTTCCCAACATAGTTATTTGCTTTTTTCCCCTGCTAGTACCAGACACCCAGCATCAGGCCCAAAGAGATTGTAGCACTCTCAGATTCAATGTTTTGCTCTGTTTGTGACTTGTTTTGGTCTGTGCTGCAGTACTGGTCTCTGTCATGAGGTAAATGTCATGGGAATTGAGGAACGTTTGAGTCTCAGAAGGTCCTCAGATGTCCCAGTTTCAGGTTTTTATACTAAACAGTGATTTTTATAATAAACCTGTATAACAGGTCTAGGCAACATGTGCATCAATTTTTAGAACTTTAGTCTGTTAGGAAGTATGCTAATAGTTTAAATACTGTCATCATTTTACAATCAGTAAATTATGTTTCTGCATTATACTCATACCTTTCTATGCCATTTTTAAAGAAATGATATATTTTCCTGAGTGCCTTTATTCCATTACCTTTCCCACAGCGTAGCTGAAAGTCGTGTGGCACCTTTCAATTTTGTACAGAGAAGTTGGGAACTCATGATGCCTCAAATCATATCTGTACCAGGCTTTACGTTTTTACCTAGTGGAGGAAAATATATCCATTTGTAATATGATTTGGAGACTTCTTAGTTTTGAGTGGGGAGGAAATGTGAAAAGTGTTCAGATTTGTGACGTAATTGAAGTTCCTTGGACTAATACCAAATTTTAGGTTCAGGCTAATGGGAATATACTATAATAGTTTCAGAATCACCCATGGGTCAGTTTGTCAGTGATGCTTAATGTCTCTCCTTCTCCCTGTCTAAACTTTCTGCAGAGAGTCCTGCATGATATTATTTATTAAGGGTGCAGAGATATCTGTGTTAGTGATTCATAGCCTTTCTCACAAAACTCAAGTTGCCAGGAATCTCTTGAATTCCTGGGGATCATCCAGAGGCATGGGGCTGGGTGTTATCAATATGCTGATGACACCCAAATATATTTCTTCATGCTTTCAAATACAGCTTCAGCTGAGAATAGTGTGTCTCCTCTGAATGAATTCCTGGAAGAGGTAATGGGCTGGATGAGGAAAAACATATTGAAATTGAATCCAGACAGGACAGAGGTGCTTACTGTCAAAAGGTCCTAACCTGGGTATACAGGTATGTCAACTAGTCCTGGATGGGGTTACACTCCCCCTGAAAGACTGTGTTTGCAGATTGGGGTGCTTCTGGATCCACCACTCCAAATGACAAGTCATATAGATGTGACAGCCAGAAGTGCTTACTATCGACTTTGGCTCATATACTAATTGCGTCCCTACCTAGAGCTGGAGGACCTAAAAATGGTAGTACTCACGCTGGTATCCGCAAGGCTGGGCTTTTGCAATGCGCTGTAAATTGGACTACCTCTGTACCAAGTTCAAAAACTTCAGTTAGTTCAAAACATGGCAGCCAGATTGATTACTCAGGCTTCCAGGAGTGATCGTATTATACCAACATTAAAATTACTCCACTGGCTGCTTGTTAGTTTCTGGGCAAGGTACAAAATGTTGGGCAAGGTACAAAGTGTTGGTTATTACCTTTAAAGTTCTACATGGTTTGGGTCCAGGTTACCTACAGGAGCATCTCCTCCCATATAATCTGCTCCGTATGCTCAGGTCCTCTGCTGGGCATTTATTCCGATCAGCCAGAGGATCAGCAACTGTCAGCCAGATGACGTTTTTCTTCAGTTGCCCCCTAGACTGTGGAATGACCTGCTGAAAAAGATTCAACAGGTGAATATGTTGTCTGAATTCAGAGGAGCATTAAAGACCAATATCTTCTGGCAGGCTTATTCAGATTATTTTGAATTGTGAATTTTAAATAATCAATTTTAAATGTAGATTATTTTAATAGATTACCATCTTGTTTGTTCTTTTAATTGATGTGTGTTTTAACTATTTTTTTAAAAAATGATGTTCGTTAATTGTTGTTCCCCGCCTCAATCCATAGGGAGAGACAGGTAAGAAATAAATGTTGTTGTTGTTATTGAAAGAGGAATTTATTATTATGTTAGTTTAAATCAGTAGTGTAGATGATGCACTGTGTATGTAGGACTGGAATTTATGCACAAACACACCTTGCCTGTCTCCTATGTTGCAAGCAAAGGTTCAAATCCAACTGCTCTTCCTAACTAAAGTAGATGAATCAGCTGAATTCACTTAAGAATCTGATGGTTGATTCAGTGGGTCTGTTGTAGTCGGGTATAGCAATTGGATTTAGGTCAAAGGCTTGTTTTGAATAATTTAAAACAATATCCTATCATGAAGCAAGAAAAGCAGAGCAACACTATCTACAGAATCTATTGTACAGTTCAAACCTCTTGGTACAGGTTTGTACTAGTACTAGAAAATGCAAAATCAGTTCTGTACTGTTGCATTGTAGAAAATAGATTATGCTTTTAACTCTCTAATACAGAATAATTTTCAAACTGTTCTAGGAAAATGTGGGCTTCCTCAGAATTTTATTTGAGGTTCCTTAGACAATATCAACTATGGCAGATTACAGCTTCTTCCTGACAGCTTGTTTCACTACTGCTAACTTTCTCCTGTAATCTGCAATTTCAAGAGAGTTTTGAATTCCTTATATTAAGGGACAGTCTCTGTTCACACTGTATGGAAGCAGGGACCAAGGAGCTTTGGTATTTTAGCACCACCCCCTATGAACCAGCTATAGCATGTGCTCTAGAATTCAGTGCTTCTGGGTCAGATGCCTAGAGGTTCTTCAGTTGACACATTTATGCAACTATGAGGGTAGAAAGTTTGAAAACTACCGCTGTATGAGATTCACACATTTAGAATGCATCTTTGAATAAGGTGCCTTGCTTGTTTGCCAGAATGGCACAGTGAACCTTTTCAAAGGCCTTACTAAAATCAAGATATGCTATATCCACAGCATTCTCTTCATCTACCAAGCTGGTAATTTTATTTTAAAAAGAGATCAGATTAGTCTGGCATGACTTGTTTCTCTGAAACCCATGTTGACTTTTTGTGATTATGTCGTTTCCTTCTAAATTTTCACAGAATTCATGTTTAATGAACTAGAATCTTTCCTGGTATTGATGTTAGACTAACTGTTGTTATTATTATTATTATTATTATTATTATTAACCTTTATTTATAAAGCGCTGTAAATTTACACAGCGCTGTACATACAATCTTTTTAATTGGACGGTTCCCTGCCCTCAGGCTTACAATCTAAAAAACTGGACAACAATCGCTGGGATCCTCTTTTTTCTTGCCCTCCTCTAGTCTGTTGGGACTTTTTCTGTTCTCCAGGAGTTCTCAAGAATTAGTTCATTTGGCACTGCAGACATTAGAACAAATAGTGAAACATCAAAATGTTGAGTTCAGCAGATAATATTACAGTAAGGGCTTATATTTGCAAGCAAGGAGGATCCAGATCGATTCTGCTAATGAGAGGCAGATCGAATCTTACGATGGGCAGAAAAGAAATAAGTTTTTATTACAGCAGTCCACTTAAAGGGCACACTGAATATAGAAGCTGATTATTTGACCAGCATAAGATTCTGCGGGGAGAGTAGTCTCTAAGTCAGGAGAGATGCAACATCCTGAATGATAACTTTGGGCCATTTCAAATGTGCTTATTTGCATCTGGGATGAATTTAAAATTAAAAAGATATTTTTCACTTGATGGCAGCAACGCAGCAACGATTCTGTAGGACACGATGCACTGAGCTTGCTGTGGCCTTGGGGTCTCCTGTATGTCTTCCCTTCAATACTGAAAATACAAAGAATGTTTGCAAAAATTTGCAAGGAGAGGGACGCACTCGTGTGGGTGGCACCTTACTGGCAGAATTTCCACTGGTCAGAATTTCCATAAAAGACAAGTTGTATCTACCAAGTTGGCTGGACCTTTTACATCAGGGTCCAGTTTTTCACCAAAATTCAAAATGGTTGGGATTGACTGCTTGAACATTGAAATGGAAATGTTAGAACAGTATGGTTACATAGATTTGGTGATGGATGCTATGTTAGCATCTAGAAAACCATTGACTCACGGAATATACAACATGACATGTGATTAGAAGAATAGATCAGAAAATATTGTCTTTACTTCATAATCCTACCTTTCATGAAGGAATTCAAGGCATCTTCTGTGATGTCTTCCCATTTATAAGCAATAGTGGCACAAGGTCATTTAGTCACTTTATGCAGTGATGTGGCATTTAGTGGAAATTTTTCAAATTTGATTTATTATGTTTATTTGAGTGGTGTTTAATAAGAAAAATGTTTAAATACCTCAACAGCCCATAAGAACTTGGAAAGAATTACTTGCCCTTTGGAAGTTGTGTTACCTTTTGCAGTGTTTGTAGTCATGCAGGAAAATAGGATTCATTAGTTTAGGATTGCTTAGCATTTGGTACTCACACATACTTTACTAGATATAGGTTTGGGTGGTGGCCCAGTTTATAAATCATGTGGTGACCCGGAGGAGGAGGGGCACCAGCTCCCAGGACTGATATATTTTGGTTTGGTAAGCTTTTATGTTAGCTTCAAATTACTATATAACATGAAATCACTTTGGATTATTATGGCTATTAGTGGTTTCATCCTCTCTCACCCATTTGTTTGTACAAATCTATAAAACATTTATGTACTCTCAAACACTCACTTTGCAGAGATTGCCATCTGAGAAAAAATAAATACAGTTTTGAAACCTAACAATATTGTCATCCATTAATGAATTTTAATTAAGTTAATTCAATTTTTTAAAAGTAGATTTTGAAGAATATATATGCAGTGTGGGAAATTGTTTAGGATTTTTTTTTCATTTGCTGCCATACATTTAAATCTTAATAATTCTGTATGCTGCCATACATTTAAATCTTAATAATTCTTATTCTTATACAGTATTCTGTTAACTACACTATGCTAAATTGATGGTATTTTTGAGGGAAAAGAACTTAATCCTTCTTTTAGTTGGCAAGAGGAGAGGTGAAACCATTGTTATTGCATACCAAATAGCAGCCTGGTTTCCTCAATTTGTTTTAGCAGTGACAATGCCTTCATAATATGTGTGGCAAAGAAAATATTTGTCCTACTTAGACTCAAAAAATGAATATTTATTTGATTCCTTTATTTGTTGAATACAGTTAGTAATATTCATGGAGCACCCTTCTGTTCTTACTTGCAGCTTTTTTTGTCTCTCAATTAATCTCTGTTTAAGTCAGTCCCAGGAACAGTCAGGTTTCTACTGTATTACCATATGATGTTGAATGCATCCTATAATTATCAAAGTGGAACTGCAGGGTCTTGGTTTTGTTTTGTTTTTTGTTACCAAGTTTTCTTGGTTAGGCAAAGAACTGGACATTGCTTTTATAGCTGATACTTTAGCCATGAAGTAGAACTCATTCTTTTGATTTGATTAAATGCATTTCATATTTACAGCTGTATCATTTAGACTGATATGCTGAATGCTAATCTGATGTGACTCAGTCAAAATAATGAGCAGTATTTTCACCGTGCTTCCAGCTGGAGAGAGCCAAAGGGACTGAGTTTGAATAATAACCAAAATGTTTGGGGTTTTGAAGGAGGGACAATGTGACAGATAATCCCCCATCATGATTTTTCTTTTCTGTTTCAAATGGATTGAACCTGGCAAGTTCCAGTTTTGATGTACTTAATTATTGCCCAAAGTTTATGTACTGATTAAACACTGCAAGAGTGATTTGTCTTTGGCACTCAGTAGAAATATGGGAATATTTTCCAGACCAGAGGGCTTGCTGGATTTAAAGATAAACGTACTTGTTTCCAAAATAAAGCCTAAGGTTTAGACTTTTCTGTCTCATTTGTCCATGGAAACAGTCTGTGGTATCATTTACATAGACTGGAAAGAAGCTGTGCTTATTGCTTATCTTTTGAAGAAATAGGTCAGTTGAAGTTCTGTTTTATGTTTATGCTTCTCCTGACCCTATCAGTTATGTGATAACTCCTGTTTTTCATGGTTGCTGCAAATGGCATCTGAAATTGGTTCATGTAGTGTTTTCTTTTATGCATGGGGAATGAGGCCATGCAAGGACATAGGCAAGCGCTTGCATTTTCTCCAAGCCCAGTGGCATTCTTGTAGGAACAGTACTTGGAGAACTGTGTACAGTTTTAAATGACAAGTTGTTTTGAGAAATGGCCAGGAAACTACAGAAAGAACCAGTCTTACCTTAGAAAATAGTTGTATAGTTAACCACTCACAAATTCTAATTAACTATTAGAATATTTGAGGATCCTCAACCGAATAAATGCTGAACAGATTCTCCTCTATCTTAGGAGTAGTGATATTTCATGAAAATCTTCATTTGTCTATTATAGCTACTCATAAACTTCATGTTCAGGTGAATGGACAGAATGAGTGGACAGCAGCTTTTTACATTGTACATCAGGGGAAAGGAGAGTGTGAGAAAAAGAAGTTTTAAAAGCCTTTAATTTTCTTGTTACTTCTTTAGAACTTTCACTTGTGACAAAGTTAGAAGTGGGAACAGTGTAGAAAGCTCAGCATGGTAGCTTTGGTTAGCACTTCAGTATGAAATGTGGCACTTTGAAAGAACCTGCTGTTGCATTAAAGAAAATGAGCAAGCTGTACTTTTAATAGCAAACTACTGATAGAATTACATCAAGGCTTGCCACTGGTGTGAACCAAAGAGAGAGAGAAGGAGAGACAGAGAGAAAAACACCATATTTTCCATTATACTTTTTAAAAAATGAATTAAAGGTGATAGGAAGTAATCATTAATAAGTCACACTCATTTTAATTGATTTAAAACATATTTAGTCTTCAGGAGATAGAAGCAGCTCTTCCTTCATCTGCATTTTGAAAATAATTGGACGTTATTCGGTGTACTATGCTAATTAAAATGTATAGTTGTGTTTAATTTATTGGTGTTGCTTTGTATCTGTTTTCCAACTCATCACAAATAGGAAAGAGGAAAAGAAAGAGGTTCCAACAGACTGTTTGACTGCATTTCAGATGCAAAGGACAAAAGCTCATTCCTGTAGCTTACATGAAATCTAGTTGAACTACTGTTGAATATAGCAAGTGGTTTCTTATTCCATGTACCAATTTGTGCATGTTTGTATGTGGGTAATATTTCCATGGATGTACTGGGTGATTAAGAACAAATGGTGCAAAATTAAAGCAGTTCTTACTTGGTTTGCACCATTCTTTTTGTATTTGAATATAGTCACTTCATTGCATTCTAGTAACACAGTTGCCAGTTTGTTGATGACTTTTGTGTATTTATCTCAGTTCACCAATCCTAGTGAAAGAAAGTTAACTTTGGCTTGGCATAGCTGCTGCTACACTTCCGAGAGACTACTGACATGAATGAAATTAGGAAGCAAAATATATGACAAACAAAAGCAGACAAACCATGGTTTGCCTGCTTCACTTATGGAAGCTAAAACAGTGGTTTGTACGCTGAAAAAAGATTACAACAAACCATAGATTTCCTTCCTTCCTTCCTTCCTTCCTTCCTTCCTTCCTTCCTATAATCAGGCCCCACTCTCAAAGCATGTTTAAAAAAGGTAAAGGTGTCCCTCTGACAAGGTTATCAAGTCATGTGACTGTAGGAGGTGATGCTCATCTCCGTTACTAAGCCAAAGAGATAGCATTGTGAAGGACAACTGTGTGACCATGTGGCCAGCCTGACTTCACACATTGCTGTTACTTTTCCACTGAAGTGGTACCTATTTATCTACATGCTTTTGAAATGTTAGGTTAGCAGAAGCTGGGATTAGTGATGGGAGCTCACTCATCATGTGGCACTTGGGCCTTGAACTGCCAACCTGCAGATCTTGCAATCATCGTGTTATAAATAGTTAAATTGACTGTCTCTGCCCATTCAATCTAAATAAGACACATTAATAAGGTTAATTCTGGTTAGGTTCCAGCACAGTGGGTGCTCTTCCACTCCTAGAAAGGCAAGAGCAGTAGCAGTTGCAACGTGGATGGAAGGGCTCTCAGGGGCAGATGGGGCCCATATATGTTGGAGATGTGCCTGGCTTTTCTTCCCCCTCTGTGGTCAGAGCAGTGGGATGGACTCAATTCTTTTTGAGCAGTGCCTATACTTTTACATGAAGCAATTCCAGCTGAAGCTTGTTATGCCGCCCCCCCCCCCCCAGTCTTGCTGTTATACACAAACTCTATTGTTCAGAGGCAAATAATCGGCTCATCCTCATGTAGACAAGAACAAAGACTATAATAGCACATCTGGTTTATCTGTTAGTAGAGCAAAGATTAATTAAGTGGTAATGGTGCAACTTCTCTTAATAACTCTTTTATATAGAGCCAGCCAGAAAATGATAAAACACCTGCCATTTAAATGCCAGTTCTGAGAGAAGGGCTGGGGGGTGTATTTGTGAGCAATTCAGAATTTAAATAGCTGTATTTTTTTTCAAGGTGTCAATTTTTTTTCCCTTTGAAAAGATGGAGAGCAGGCTGGTGCTGTTCTCTACAAAACATCTTACATGGGGAGGAATTTCTAGTGTTCCCTTGTTCTAGAGCTAGTAAGTGATGACCCTGAATTTGAGAAAATGAAATACATTGTCCGGCTTTAGTTTTTTTTAAATATAATATCTCATTATATAAATACTAAGTAATGTTTAAATTTCTACATTACTCCCCGCATGGAATAGTTGACCATTATTGGCATGTTGATATTGTTTTGGGGAGGAAGGTGGTACCACTTCCTCATATCCACCCTTTCACTAGTATATGGTAGTGACTATAATCTGCTTGTCCTCCTGCTTCCTTGTAAGACTTCTCTGTGGATGTGCCTTCAAGTCTCCTGTTGACTTAAGGCAATCCCATGAATTCCATAAGGTTTTCTTAGGCAAGGAATACTCAGAGGTGGTTTTGCCAGATCCTTCCTCTGAAATATAGCCTACTATACCTGGCATTCATTTGTTGGTTCCTATACAAATACTAACCAGGACTGACCTTGCTTAGCTTCAAATGGAATCTGGTGTCATTCGGGAATTTAGGCCCTGCTACTATATGGAGGCAAATAGACATATCTATAGGACAAGGAGACTCAAAAGACTGCAACAACTATAGGACCATAGCATTAATCTCCCATGCAAACAAAATTCTGTAACATAGACTCCAACCATACATAGAGAGAGAAATCCCAGAGGTTCAAGCAGGATTCAGGAAAGGAAAAGGCACTAGAGACCACATTGCAAACATACAATGGCTAATGGAACACACCAATGAATTCCAGAAGAAAATCAGCATTTGCTTTATAAAGCAATGATTGCAAACCTTTTAGAGACCAAGTGCCTAAACTCAGTGGCATTCCCACACTGGGTGCTGGGGGTGGGACTTCCAGGGGGGCTTCTGGAGGCGGGACTTCTGCCTTCCAGGGGATGGGACTTCTGGGGAAAACCAAAGGCACACTCTCTCTCACTTTTTGCTGCCTGTCCTGGCCAACAGTTTCAAGGCTGCTAAGCAAGGTTGAATAAAGCACACCACAGACAAGAAGAATCAGTGACCTGGATAGAATTTAGAAGTTGACCAATCATTCAGCCATTCCTTATGGTTAGAGAGAAGTAGAATGGGGATGTATGTGCCAGTTCTATGAAAGGCCTAGGAGGCAAAGAATTACTAACGAAGGTTTTCAGGTTACAGGGGTGGAGCTAAAACCATAAGAGAAGCCATGTTTGTTTGTAAAACAGTCTCACCAGGTACAGAACCGTGTTCCATGTAGTAATCATGTAACTGCCCACAAAGATGTAGACAACTAGCATACCAGATGGTTTCTCCCTTCCATTCTGATATTTGGTAGGCTATTGAATTCTAGCTACTCTCTAACTTCCTGTATGGTTACTATTTCCCAGCCTTCTGTGTTAACCAGACTTTCCTATCTTGATAGATTTATTACTGTATTTTGGACTTGCCTGTTTTATCATCATAATAACACAGAGAGACTGCAGTTTGCCCCAGGCTACCCTGTAGGATATGTAATTGAGTGCTGATTTCAGCCTAGGCCTGGTCTGTTGGGGACTAAATACACTTTCTGTAACACCATAAAGGTACTTTATTGCACAATTCAATCTGGGAATACAGGCTTTCTCCCTTGCTTCCCCTGAGTTGCATCCTCCCTTTCTTTTCCTTTCTCTATATCATTTCCTCTTGCATTGTGCAGCTCATTCTTTATTTTATTTTATTTTTATTTTTGCCTTGCCTGTCCCTCTGCTTCTCTGACCTTGCCAGCCTCTCTGGCCTCCTCTGTCCCTGCTTGTCTCTATTTCGGTAATTGACTTTGGTTAGCCACACTTAACCAGTTGCCCTGAAACTCCTTGACATGTGGCAGATTCATGCAAAGAATGCAAGGCCATATGAGTGTCTTCAAATAGTAAAAGGAAGAGCTGAATATATAACCTTGGGAAGTGATTCATAATAGAATTTTTGGTGCAATTAGCAGCTTACGGGTTTTTAAGGCAGCACCTGATGGAACAGATCAAGAGAATGCACATCTGGCTTCCAGCCTTAGCATTGTTTGCCTTCAGTGCCTGATGGGGCAGCCTTAAGTATTTGAAGGATGATAATCACAATCACCCTGCTGCTACCCACAGACACAACATAATAAGCAATTAATAGTAATAAATTCTGCATTTTAATCTTAAGATTATAGTGTTCATTTTATATTCCAGCATTTTTCTTCAGTGCAATTCTAAATGTGAATAATACCTACTGTACAATTACACATAATTATTTAAGACATGATGCTATATCAAAATGAATATACACTTATCCCTCCACATTCGCTGGGTTTAGGAGCACAGGACCCTTTTGAATGTGGAAAAACTGCAAATAACAAAAACACTATGTTTTTACCTGAGAGAACACCTCTCTAGGAATCTCTAGGTCCTGCAGTGCAACTCTGTGATCAACATCTGCCAGATATGCCTAGTGGAGTGTTCTCTCTAGGAATCTCTGGGTCCTTTGGTGCAACTTTTGGTTAAAGTTGACTATAGAGTTGCGCTGGAGGACCTAGATATTCCTAGAGATAACACATTAATAAAATCCGTGAATAATCAAATCCACAAAAGTCAAAGCTGCAAATGTGGAAGGATGAGTGTATAACACTCTTTGAGTTAGAAACTGAATGTGTAAATAATTGTAATCTACTTTACTGACAATTCATATCTAGTGCACTTGCCAGTAAGTGAACACAGAAGGAACCATCCTAGCCTACCTAGCGAGGCATCTCTAAAGCCTAGGAATAGCCACTCAAAATCCCTCTCCTGTGTTCCCAACACACGTGCTTGTGAAGGTAGTAGGAGTGAGAGGACTTCCTTTCCTTAAGATCTCAGGGCTTTGGCAGAATCATATAGGAAGATACAGTCCTTTCATTAAGATAGCCCAGAAAGTGTAGCACTTTTTTTTTTTTTTGATAAGGTAGTGTGTTTTGGGGTACTTTCACATTTCTAACATTCTGTCAACCCACTGTATGCTCCCATATTTGGGAAATTGGGCATAAGGCCTAAATTTTTGGCTGTTAATAAGAGACAGGTCAATCTTGTCTTCAAAGCAGAGCTTATGAAACCATGTAGTTTGAGAAGTAGAGAAATTAATGGAATACACATGATTATTCATATGATGGATGCTTAAATCTCATTTAAATAATCAGGCCTACAAATATTATAATTTTATGGTTAATGTGGATAAAAAGACTTTTAATTCATAGCAAAAGTAGACTTTCTTACATTCTACAGATGTGTCTGAATGTTCATCTGACTAATGAAAATCTTTGCAACAACTAGGAAACAAGATGTATCTCTGTGATCAATCTTTGCTTTTCATCTTTTAGCTTCTAATCTGACTGCATACTTTCTTCAGTGATTTTTCCCACTAACATTCTCTATAAGTTATGTATTTGATTTTCAGATTTGTTTCTTTATATCTTTTAAAACTATTTTAAATTTGTCTAAATATCTATCTAGTTTCCAGACTAAATAATTGGGGACATTTTAGGGGAAGTTAGAACCAGATTTTTAAAAGTTTATGTTTTTATCAATCTGACATCCATTAAAAGTAGATATCATACATGAATATTACTATTGGAAGATAGATCTCCACCTTTCTTTTTTTAAGAACTCTTACATGCACATCTCTTGTCTTTGTGATGAGCTGAATTCTTTCCTTGTTGAACTGTGCACTTAAGAAGTAGTTAAAGTGGTATCAATATTAGTCTGTGGATTACTGCAGAGGACCTTATTTGTTGGACATTGACTCAGGTTCTGGACATGGGAGGCCATATCTGACTCTAGATGTGAAATGTATTTTCTCCCATCCAGAGCCTTTAGATATTTAGGGTTAGCTTTTGGATCTAGAAATTTGAGCCCAAAATAAAAGTATAGGTTGTTGTAGATGGATAGTACTAATTTATAATCCAGAGGTTTCCAGTTGCAGTGGCAGACTTTGTTACCTTCTGTGCTTGAAGAAGATGGTGAAGCCTGAGCACACAGGTCTTAGTCTCAGCTCATGAAGTTTTTTGGTCAAATTTGAAATCCCGATTATGAGTGTTGGCTATCCCATATGGACATTAAAGTGTTTGTTTTGTTCCAATGTGGTAACATTTTACAGTGGACCCTTGTTATACACTGGGGTTTGGTTCCAAGATCCCCCGTGGATAACAAAATCTGTGTATGCTCAAGTCCCATTAAATATCGCAAAATGGTATCCCTTATAAAAAATGGAAAATCAAGGTTTGGTATTTGAAATTTATACTTTTTTTGAACATTTTCAAACCGTGAATGCTTGAATCCGTGTATAAAAAGGGCCAACTGTACTATTCTTTGTAATAGTCTTAACAGTCATGTTTGGTATCTCTTCCCATCAGAGTTCATAAATAGTTTATGGCGTATTCAGCATTCAGTTAAGGCTGCTGGCCTAGAGGATTAGATGTATAGTTCTGTGAGAAGCCATAAAAATGGAGGACCTGGGGGTTTATGCATTCATCCATTGGGGAGGGGAGAAAATTGAGACCAAAAATATCTTCAGGATACATGACACTTTCACAGATTGTAACACAAACAAAACAGATGGGACTTGACCTTTAAAAACTTATAATCAAAATTTTAGTAGAGGAAAAGGTTAAGTCAAAACAAAGAGAAGCTATGCAAGTGATAAGGATAGTGTTAGGAGGACAATGTATATGAAACCTTTAATATCTTCATTTAGATTTCTCTTGTTCTCATTGATGAACAAGTGTCTTGATGGAAAATATCCACATTGAGTTCCAGAGAAGCCTCTTCAGGGAGAAAAAAGTCCTTTTTGTAGCTTGTATTATGCAGCTTGCTCCTTTCTGCCACCTGCCAGCTTAGCACCTGCTCCAATCTGATGTCATCCATCTGAACAATGTGTCCTTCCCAGCTGAGTGTCATTTATTATGGCCTTGGTGTTTATGCTGTTAGCTCTGTTCTGCTACATCGTTAGTTTGTATTGCCACCTAATACAAAATAAATAAGGCAGGTGTCTTTAATAAAAACCCTTTAGTTGTCCAATATATCTCAGACTGATGATCATTTTAAGTAATAGAGAGAGTAGTTATTTGAAACAACAACAACTAAGAATCAACATCTTCCCTGGCAAGCTAAATTGTATATTTTTTGTTCGTTCCATCAAATGGCCCTTTTGCCTGTTACTTGTGGAAGGTTCCCTCAGCAAATATTGTGAGGGCATAAATCCAAAAACAGAGCAAGAACTAAAAAAAAGCCTACATTTGGAACAGGTAAATCATTCTAATAAAAGGAAGAAATAGTTTTGAGTACTGTAAATATGTCTGGATGGAGTACAGAGAAGATGTCATAAATTTTCTGACTCTTGTTTCTGTGATCTCACATAGGATAAAATGGCACAATAAGCTTCTCAGTTTGCCTAATTTATGTAAATTCTCTTCAGAATAAGCATTAACCTCAATCCTTACTTCCTCTGTTCTGCATTAAGTCTTGCCTTTGATACAGTAATCATAATTAAAACAGAATATTTCATGATTAATAACCCTCTGCTTCAGTCTCAAACTAATAATTTCTTTTATTCTTTCTAATTCAGTGATTGGAACTTCTTGTTGATATCCATTCACTGCAGTCCTGGGTGATCTGACAATGTTGAGTTACATTGATAATGTCATGGGGATTTTAAAATAATAAATATGACTTTAAAATAGATTATATATCTGTATTTAAATAGATTTTCCTATGTCTTCATGCAGTTTTCCAAAAAGATGTAGAAATCAGTGCAACAAAGAAAAATAGAAACAGCAATGTAAGAAAGAAATAACAAAGAACTACGTATTAAAAAGCTGCAAGACAAACAACAACAGCAGCAAAATTTATTTATACTGTAATACTCTTTCACCATATATATTAGTACCAGTGCAAAGCATGGACTCACAATATAACTTTGCCTTGTAACAATATATTATGTTCCATATAATTCACATTGATCTTGGTGTTTCATGGTTGGGAGACAGTGGCCAAGGTCAATTTCCCCCCCCCCCCCCAAAAAAAAAAAAGAAATATTGAGAGGGAAGGAGGAATACATTCTAGCCTATCAATAGAAGGAGGGAAAAGTTCATTTCTGATCTGCTATGGACAGGGTTACATTTTCAGTAACTCAGGTATAATGTCTGACATCAATGTGTTGCAATTTATACACTTCCTAAACAAACTACCTAAGAATTGGTTGCTGTAATAATGGAAATATATTGTGTAAATAAATAATGTCTTTATGCATCTCTGGACTACATGTGTGACTTTTGATCATATAACTTGCAAATATTTGCACTTCATTGAAAAACCAGATTATAATTAAAATGAAACACTATAATTGAAATATTTTAAAGACAATACTGATTTAAAATTTTAAGACATAATTTTTGTTGGTTTTTTTGTTTTGTTTTTTGTTGTTGTTTAATCTTTCTCCATACCAGTAACACCTACTGTACAAATAGAATACAATACAAGATTCATAAGGAACATTCATTTTTAATCAACTCTTACAGCTATTGTCTGAAAGCTGAACAGTGTGTGTCAGGGTGTTCTCCCCATTAACATGATTTCAACAATGAGAAGGAATTGCCGTTTCTTTAAAAAATATGCAGAATGAAAATTAATAGGAGTGGTGCTAAAAGCACTTACAAAAACAAACCTAAATGCAGATGTTAGACCCAGCCAACGTAAATGAATTGAATTAGTGGAACGTACATAAGTGTTAATTCACTAGGTTCCCATTGATTTGATGGGTCTATTACGGTTTCAATAACAGGTGGGGTTTGGTCTACAGCTTGCTGTCTTTGTTTGACTGTTGTTGATAGCATTATGAATAGTAAGGCTAGGTCCCCAAAATTGTGTGTGTGTATTTATCTGACTGCTATTTTTATGATAGCCTGAAAATTAGGGAGGGTTTTTTTTTGGAAGAAGATTGATTTGCTGGCCTGGGGAAGTTCTGCTAGAAAGAGATTAGCCTGTTTGAAGACAAGAATCTCTTTTTAACAAAACAAAAACCTATAACCAGCCCCATTTTCTGGCCACACCCAAAGTCTCGTCTCATCATGCTTCTGTTATTCAAATGACAACTCATCTACCTTCTTATTTCTAAGAAGAAAGAAAATGAAATTTAAAAACCCAAATAGCAAACTTTTAGATGGACCAGATTTTGATAGGTAGTTGCATGTACTATGTGTTACTCCCAGATGAGAAAATCTAGCTTGGTTGTATAACACATGATTTGTATGGAGAAAGCCCCAGGTTCAGTCGCTGACATCTCTAGTGGGAATAACCTCTGCACAAGGTGGGAATAACTTCTGCTTAAGATTCTGGAGAGCCACTGTCAATCAAGAACAGATATTACTAGGTTGGAGGGAGAAGTATTCAGTATCACATCTCCTGAGCATTGCTTTCCTATAGATTTCTCTTGAAGACAAATTAAATTGCTACAGAGAGCAATCAGCTACTATGTGGCTATTTCAGCAATTGTACAGTACTGGATGGAGTGGTGGATACCTGGATTCAAATCCCCATTCAGCAGTGGAATTCAATATACATAATGCTAAAAGATGGATTACATAATGTTAAAAGATGGTTAGCCATAAAGGGGAGCTGTTAAAAGGGTGATTGGAAGTTTCTGTTATTAATCACAGCTGGCCCTGTTGTCCAAATCTGGAAAAACAGGGGTTAATCTTAACTAAAGGTTGTGAAATTAAACTAAAAAAATGCAGCTTCAGTTTGGCTTGCAGCTCACTTCAACAGCTTGTTTAAGTTTGAACAACATGGTAATCTGTATTTAATCTAAAATGAAAGTTTTCAGACTTTCCTTTGTGATCACAGCAGAGGTAGGACATCAGTGGCCACCTAGCCTTATTCTTATACTGTGGTAGCAATAGCTTTTACATTTCTATACTACGTATCAATGAACCCAGTACTATCTAAGTACAGTGGATCCTTGTTATACGCTGGGGTTTGGTTCCAAGATCCCCCGTGTATAACAAAATCCGTGTATGCTCAAGTCCCATTAAGTCCCATATAGCAAAATGGTGTCCCTAATAAAAAATGGAACATCAAGGTAAATTTATACTTTTTTGGAACATTTTCAAACCGTGTATGCTTAAATCCGTGTATAAAAAATCCGTGTATAAGAAGGGCCGACTGTAGTTTACAATCTGTAAGCCAATTGCCCTCAACAAGCTGAGTATTCATTTTACCAGCCTGTGAAAGGATAGAAGGCTGAGTCAACCTTGAAGCCTTGGGATCGAGCCCACAACCTTGTGGCTGCAGTAACAGCATTTAACCACTGAGCCACCAGGGCTCCTCATACTGCTGAATTATTGACTAGTCACTAGTGTTATATTTGAACCACACCATTATCTCAGTTTCAACTACGCTCATCCCTCCATATTTGCAGCTTTGACTTTTGCAGATTTGATTATTCATGGATTTTATTAATATGTTCTCTCTAAGAATATCTAGGTGCACTGAAGGACCTAGAGAGATTCTTAGAGAAAACACTTCACTAAGCCTTTGTAGCTCCTCCAGCATAATTCTGTGTGTTGGCAGATGTTGACCACAGAGTTGCACTGGAGGACATAGAGATTCCTAGAGAGGTGTTCCCTCAGGTAAAAACATAGTGTTTTATTTGTGGTTTTTCACATTCGCGGGAGGTCCTGCGCCCCTAACCTCAGCAAATGTGGATGGATGAATGTAATTTGCTGGGTTATAGCGTAGATGAATATGACATAAATCAGTGTTTCTTGCTCTCAGTTACTTGGGCAAGAGATATGGTGCAGTTTTAAACAAACTGAAAGGTGCATTTTCCTCACCATTTGGCTCTTCTGATAACTTTAGTTCTCAACAGTCTTTTAAATTTTCATGTGTCTCGAGTTTGATAAAGTCCCAAAGAAAACCATACCGTAGCCCATTCTTCCAAATCTTTATGTATAAATCCACTGAGTCTAATATTGCCGAGATCTGCATGAAACCTCATATAAATAAAATAGTACAGTCGTCCCTTGGTATCCACGTGGGATCCATTCCAGACCCCCTTGCGGAAAGCAAAATTGCAGATACTCAAGTCCAGTTGACTCCAATGGTGGCATGTGCATGCTGCCTCACTGCCATTGGGGACAATGGGACAAGCCCTCCCTCCCTCCCACCCCTGTGCAAAGGCTTAGTTTGGGGGTGGAGGCTGCAGCCTCGTTGACCACAGGGAGCCAGCTCCAGCAAGGGGGCTTGGGGTTGTAGGTGAAGGCTCCAAGACCCTGTGCTGGCTCCCTGCGGCTGACAGGGCTCCAACCTCAGCCTCCAAACTAAGCCCAGGATGGAAGCCTCACACGGAGGGAGGGACAATGGGACAAGTCCTCCCTCCCTTCCCTCCTTCCTCCCTATGCTAGGCTTCTGTTTGGGCTTAGTTTGGGGGTGGAGGTTGGAGCCCTGTCGGCCACAGGGAACCAGCACGGTGACTTGGGTCTTTCAGCCTCTGCCCCTAATCCCAAGCCCCTTCTCTGGCACTGGCTCCCTGCAGCTGACAGGGCTGCAGCCTCTGCCCCCCAAAATAAGCCCAGGACAGAAGCTTCACGTGGGGGAAGAAGGAGGGGAGAAAGGAGGGAGGGAGAATTTGTCCCATTATCCCTAATGGTGGCAGGGCTGCATGCACGCACCGTCATTGGGGACCACATGGGCTTGCCATCTGCAAATGATCGAAACTGCAAATGGCAAGTCCGTGGATACCAAGGGATGACTGTATTTCTGGTGGTTGTATAAGTAGTGCAATATAATGGAGAAGTTACTGGCAAAGAACAGGCTCAGGCAACACATTTTGGTTGTGTCACTTTAAGAGTACCCAAATGAAAATTAAATCTTATTTTTTTTTTTTTTGTGCTCATATTGTGCACAAACAAAGCATTTACAGGTGTCTGAAGAATCACTGCCAGGGAATGTATCACATACAGCGTTAAATGTGAATTGTTTGCTAGTCTGCAACCCAGTCCTTTCAGATGTACCCACATGTTGACTATTTTATAGTCAGCAAGTATATAAGAATATGCAAGCACAGCTGGATTTCAGGGCTATAATAAACTGCTAGACTGAAGTGCCAGTGAATATTCATATGTATTTCTGCTTTATTGTTCTGTGCTTTATATTCTTTGCATGAATTTTGATCTACTTACATGGGAAAAAATAACCCATGTACGTAAATCGGAAGTGCTAATTGAAGTACCATCAAACAACTTTGTGGTTAAGCCAGAGGGAGTGATTGTACTTAAGAATTTTTAAACTATAGTTCTGAAAGATACCCTTAAGACATATGTAATGTAATTTCATTACAAGAAAGTACAACTCTTTTAGCCAATATTGGCTATAAGAGAGACAATTTAGGCAGGCTCTAGGAACAAAGCACGTAATGTATCTGGGCAAGGAGCTGGGAAGGCCAATATCTCACTCAAATGTTTTTTATTTGTGCATATAGGTAAGGAGACTCACTGGCATGTCAATATGGTTTCAATAGGGCCATAGAGCACTGGCATGCTGACAGTGTATACAGCATAGCTGGTTCAAGGAAAAAACTGCTTTAATCATGAAGCTTATGTTCTGCATCTTTGTTATGATTATAGTCAGCAAGAAAAAAGCCCAGTTTCAGTCAATAGTTTAAATCAAGTTTCCCCATCAATATTACTTCATATGTTTCTGAAACACTGGTGCAATTCTAACTATTAAACCATATTAATATAGTTAATTTACAAATAAATGTAATTAATTTACTGCTAAACAAGAGTATTATTTACATTGTTTCATGCTTTTAACCAGGTTTTCATTTCTTTGAGAATTGTATGGCCAGGATGGCACATACTTTTACATCATTGTTCACCAGAATAGTCAGAGAACCAGCAGGGATCATGGCTTTAAGCTTACCTGTGTGTTTTGGTGTATGGGTTTCCCAGCCTCCAAGTTAAAAGTAAGAGAAAAATTGTGTGTGTGCTTGAGGAACAGTTGACTGCATCAGGAACTGCATTTAGGCAACCTCTGAGGAGGGGCACCCAGTTGTGCAACTGCTTCTGTGCTAGTATAGTGCCTCATCAAGCTTGATCTGCATATTTGAGTTTTTCTGATAAACGAATGTCTTTAAAATATTCGCGTTTATAGAGAATGTGCACAACACAGTAAGCCATCAATTCTCCCTTAATAAGTAATGATGAAACACTGTTAGCTCCCACTTTATTTCTCTTTTCACATGTGAGCAAATAAGCCAGGGAGATTTAATTAAGCATATCTTCCTGTTGTGTCAAAAATGTTTCCATAGAATGACCCTGTATTTCAAGGCAGGACTGTAGACATGGCCAGAATCCAGTTGCTAGTCCCAGCTAGAGGTGATCCATTGAAACAGTAGCTAGATTGCAAATAAATACATACATATATCCCATAAAAAGCGTGATTCTACTGTAGTTGGGCCTATCAGTTGGGATAATACCTGCTTGCCTTACAATGTTACAGTTTTACTTCTCCTCTCCCCTATTTCCCTCTGGAACCTGGAATTGGCAGGGATGGTCAATTGATCAAGGAGGCCATGAAACCTGGAAACCCTGATTCCTTCTCTGCTTCCCCAAATTTTTCTGTCCTGGAGGGGAAGAGAAAGGTGAGCTTTGGACAACCACTTCTGTCTGAGAAAGGAAGAGGAGGACAGCGGGGAAACTTGGGGGCCGTTTCCACTGGGGTATAACGCGGGTTACGAAGCCAATTCAGAAAGTAGCGTGCCCATTTGAACCCGATTTAAACCTAGAACGGTTCTAGATCACCCCGCATGCGTCCCCATTTGAAATCGATTCATATCTTGGTTCTTTTTATAAACCGCGTTAAAGGCGTATAACCCGCGTAAAAAAAATAGAAGGGTTGAACCTTCTATTTTTTCCTTGATTCGGGATAGGAATCTAGTTATTTAAATGGGAACGATCAGCCTCTGAAATCGGGTTAGCTGGATGGGAGGAGCGGAGCGCGATGGGCCGGCTTGGGGGAGTTGCCCTTTCTGTCCCCATCCATCGTGGCCATCGCCATCTTTGCTTCCCTCACCCCTTTTTTCTGCTGCGGTCTTTCAATAAGAGATAAGGATTTTTTTAATTTTTATTTTATTTTAATGGTTTACAGGCGCTTAATCTCTTCAGCATCCGTGCCACTCAAGGAGAGGGTTGCTGCACAGCAATCTCGGGGGAGATAAGGAAACCCTGTGTGTGTGTGTGTGTGTGTGTCAATGAACACCATTTGTAATGGAGGGGAAGAGTGCTCCCTCCCTAGGCTGTCTATAGAGCCATGAAGCGGGGATCCGTCCTGCAAAACCCATCATAGTTCCTCTGGAAGGAGCTTTCCCTAAGCAAGCAGCCTCCGCCAGCCTCTCTGGGGTCTTTTTTCAAAGGCAGCAGCCAAGCAGAAGTGCTTTGGGGAGGCAGTTTCTCTC
The DNA here is from genome assembly GCA_023333645.1 of Sceloporus occidentalis. NCBI lineage: Eukaryota > Metazoa > Chordata > Lepidosauria > Squamata > Phrynosomatidae > Sceloporus > Sceloporus occidentalis. The sequence goes on from JALMGF010000005.1 coordinate 83,248,406, forward strand.
TCCCCTCAACCATCCTTCCCCACGGATAATTGCAGGACTCCCCTTCCTTCGGGAGGAAAAAGGAAGGAAAAAAATCTGTCTTCAGAATTCACCCTGCAAGCGCAGGCTCCCAGCTGTGGGCAAAGCTACCCCTCCTTTCCCTCCTAAACACACACAGCCTCGCAGAGCAGAGGAGTAACCCGAAACCTTCTGTCCTGTCCTCCCCCCAGGAGACAGAAGGAAAAAAAAATGCAAGCCTGCTCTTTGTTTGAGAAGGAAGGCTATTCTCCCTTTCCTCACATCTAATCCTCCTTCCCTTTCCCGCCGCACTTTAAGTGCCTCCTCATTGGCTCTTTTATAAAAAAACCGCGAAATTTAAAAGTGACGTTTTGATGACGTTGCTTTGATTGACAGCCCCAAAATGGTGAGTGGGAACGAAATAAGGCTAAAACCGGTTTATATATACACTGTTTTATTTGAATAGGAACGCAAGCGGATCACTTAAAGCGAATTAGTTGGTAAATGAGAACGAAGAAAAAAAAGTGGGATAAGACCAGGGTTATTTTGAATCGGTTTTAATTAAAACGGTGTATTTTAAATCGTTGTAAATCACAAGTGGAAACGGCCCCTTTGTGGATCATGGTCTCTGACAGAGCTGAAATCCTCATTCTAACCTGTGCTTTGCCCTATGCTTTTATTTCTTGTTTTTACCCAAAGTCTATGTGGAACTGTATAAATTCCTGGTATAGCAGTACATGTTGCACTTCTGTGTAATTTAAGTATCAAGTAGAAAACCTAGTGGTGTGTTCTCTCGCCATCCCACCTTTTTTGATCTGTAGTTATAAGTACAAGAGTACCGTCCCTTGAAATGAAGTCCTAGCCCAGTTTCATGCCTCTTTAGGTGATGGTAATTGGTTGCTTTCATTAGCGGGAAAATGTTAACGCTGTACTGATAACTTTTCAGCTGGATTTCAGTGGAGACGATGTTCTCAAAAGTCTTTCAGTTACATGTTGCATATGTATTTAAAGGAATGAGGAGGTTAAACTGTTATTAATATTTTATGGCTAATTAGTACAAGCAGGACCAAGGCTTTACATCACAGAAGGTGATTATTACATTAGAAGCATCTGCTATTAATATAAGCCCCCTGCAGCAGACATTTGTACCTTAAGAAGGCCTGGTCTTTCTACTCTTGCTCATGCTGATCCTAACAGGGTTAGATCTAAGGCAGTCCTTCCTCCCACCTGACACACATAGCTAAACTGTTACAGGAAATATGTGCAAGGTTGAGGCTTGTACGTGGTTGGAATGGACTAGATCTTGCACTGTGTTTTGTTCCAGTCCTCCTTTTGCATCAGCTGAACTTTCCTCCCAATAAATATTTATTTAAATATTTGAAGGATCATGTTGCGGATGGAGCAAGCTTGTTTTCTGTTGCTCCAGACATTAGAACATGGAGCAATGACTGCAAACTAGAGATTCCACCTCAACATTAGGAAGAACTTGGTGACATTATGAGCTGTTTGACAGTGGAACACACTCCCTCGGAGTGTGGTGGAGTCTTCTTCTTTGGAGGTTTTTAAACAGAGGCTGGATGGCCATCTATTGGGGATGCTTTAATTGTGTGTTCCTGCATGGCAGGGGGGTTTAACTGGATGGCCCTTGAGGTTTCTTCCAACTCGACGATTCTAAAATGTCTCTAGAAATTCTATTTTATAATCTTGTCTCAAGATTCCTTGTGGAGCTGGGATTGTGAGTTAGGACATTTCCCTTTCCAATCTTACTCCAATCATAAATTACACAGATAGCCTTAAGCAAGCCCAATTCATTCCACCCACAACACATGGGTAATACCTGCCTGCTTTACTGAGTTGATTCTATTAAATACTGGATAAATGCTTTGTTGCAATTTTTGTTCTGAATATATGTATGTGATGATTCTGTGTATGGCTGTTTTTAAACAACGTTCAAATTCCATGGAAAGGGAAAAGTGAATTCATTTTGTGTGTCTCTGCATGTAGGCCCAACCTTGTTCCGGAATTTTATAATCCACTTTTTGGTAGAATGGTTTACAACAACAGAACGAAACAGCATGCATGTAATTTAGTGGAAAAATCAATGTCTGGAAACTCTACAACAGCCAGTAAAACAAACAAAATTTAAAAACAACATTAACCACAAAATATCTACCCAAATAAACAGATGCTTAAAAGCCCAAGCATGAATCCAAAAAATTTAAGCAGGTAGTTGATTCTGTAATTTGGGAACTGATATTGAAAACGCCTGTTTTCAAGTTACCATTGATCTAACTGATGTCATGGTTGCCCTAATACTTGGGCACAGCAAGCAAAAGACACTCATCAAATCTTGAGTCGGTTTGCAGCAGCAAAAGCTGCTGCTCCTTTTTTTGGACAGGGTGCCACTCTATTCTGCTTTGGTCAGGCCTCACCTAGAATACTGTGTCCAGGTCTGGGCACCACAATTCAAAAAGGATGTTGAGAAACTAGAGCGTGTCCAAAGGAGGGCGACTAAAATGGTGAAGGGTCTGGAAACCATGCCCTATGAGGAACGACTTAGGGATCTGGGGATGTTATCTTGGAGAGAAGGTTAAGAGGTGATGTGATAGCCTTGTTTAAATATTTGAAGGGATGTCATATTGAGAAGGAGTAAGCTTGTTTTCTGCTACTCCAGAGAATAGGACCCAGAACAATGGATGCAAGCTACAGGAAAAGATTCCATCTCAACATTAGGAGGAACTTCCTGACAGTAAGGGCTCTTTGACAGTAGAACACACTCCCTCAGAGTGTGGTGGAGTCTCCTTCCTTGGAGGTCTTTAAACAGAGGCTGGATGGCCATCTGTCAAGGATGCTTTGATTAAGAGTTCCTGCATGGCAGGGGGTTGGATTGGATGGCCCTTGTGGTCTCTTCCAACTCTACAATTCTATGACTCTGTAGCTCTAACAGCTGCCCAAGGAAGAAGCATTTAAAGCAGAGACAGTGTTCTTGAATTTCAGAGACCAGAGGCTCCTAGTTGCTGGTAGACCCATCCATACTTCCTCAGCCCTATATGTATATTGCCTCTAGTATTCCATTTATTTGTGTCTTCCAGCACTATGATTTTTGCCATAATAATTACTATTATCGAACACAATAGTAACATTGAAGAAAGGTTCTGCAAACAAGCTATTACTTGATTGAAAACTTCATTATCTTTAATTGTGGGCTTTTGAACTACATATAACTAAACTGATTGTATTTAGAGTATAATCACAGTAGCCAGAGAAAAGGACTTTGTAAGGATTATTTCCATCTTAACTTTTCCCCCTCCATAGAATAGTTCAGACATTTTAAACCATCTAAAAAACTGCTGAAAAGAAAAAGAACTGGGGTTTCCCAATTCAAATGAAATCACCATCTCATTCAAATACTAATCATGATAGTGTTCAGTCACCATGCTGAATTGCTGTGTGAGAAGTACTTTTATCAGACCTCTGCAGTTCCTTTTCTGCAGCTTTACTCCAACTTACAGATAATGTAATGTAGATGCATAAAAAAAGATGTGATTTACAAATATTTACAATACAAGGGAGGCTTACGCAAACACAGGTTTTACTTAATGTTGTTCAGGTATCATGATGCTTTACTAAAAAAATGCAAGAGAGAAAATTATAGTATACTGTAATCTGAATAATGTGCACAAAGAAAGCTTTGCACATGGGTTTAAACAGTAGAAAGAAAGGAAGTTGTAATTTAATGTATTCTGATTAATGTGCACAAAAAAGGTTTACATGCAGGAGCTTAAACAATAAAAGCATCACTCTTGTTTGTATATAAGCAGCTTCATTCATTACAACGCTTTCTGTCTGCTCTTTCCCTTCATTCATATGGATGAATATTGAGAGAAACATTAGTGATCTCCTGGGCAGTAGATTCACCAGAGTATATGAAGAGAGAACGCTGAGTACCTACATAAAAGAGGGATTTAGTGTGTATGTTTTTTTTCTCATTTTTCTGGGAATTGTGAAATTCTGTCTTCCACACTAAGCAGAAAGTCTTCACGTTGGGTAGCCTGGTACATAGAGACAACCAGCATTTCCACAATTATGGCTACATTTTTTTCAGTTGCCTTTAAGTACAACTTCAGGCACTACTAATGCACTAACATGTATGATATGGTATGGTATGGGAACACATGAATAAAGAATGAAAATTGAGTAAAGTTAAAGGCAAAGACCTAAGAAAAGAAAGAATTAGAAAATATCCTAAAGAGTAAAGATATACAACTGATCATGGAATTTAGAATCGTACAAGCCACTGTATTTCCCATTACCATGTATGGATGTGAGAGGTGAAGTAAGCAAATAAGAGGAAAAGCAGTTCATTTGAGATGTGGTGCCAGAGAAGAATGCTGAGGATACCGTGGACAGCCAAAAAGACAAACATATGGGTCCTAGAACAGCTCAAGCCGGAAATTTCCCTGGAAGCCAAGATGATTAATAATTTGTTTTATTTATATACCGCTATTCCAAAGATCATAGCGGTGAACAGCAAGTAAGCTAATTAGCAAGTAAGCTAATTTGCCCCCAACAGTCTGGGTACTCATTTTAGCGACCTCGGAAGGATGCAAGCCTGAGTCGAGCTTGGGCCCTTTTGCTGGTCTTGAACTCGCAACCTTGTGGTTTCGAGTGAATGGCTGCAGTACAGGCATTTAACCACTGCGCCACCAGGGCTAAGTTGAGGATGTTGTACTTTGGCCACATTATGAGAAGGCATGACTAATTAGAAAATACAATAATGCTAGGAAAGGTGAAGGGAAGTGGAAAGAGAGGAAGGCTGCATGTTAAATGGATGGACTATATTAAGGAGGTCATGGGTATGAATTTGCAGGACCTAAACAGAGCAATGGAGGATAGGAAGTCTTGGAGATGTGTCATCTGCAGGGTCGGCATGAGTTGGAATCAACTCGAAGATGGTTAACAAAAGAGGCAAAAAAAGACACAAACGTACATGGGTGTACGCAGGTGGGATGTAGAAATGCTGTAAAAATGCCAGGTGCTGTGGCATTACCAAAATGAAGCAGAGAAGGGCATGAGCCATAATAGAGATAGGAAACCACAGGGAGTCGTGTGTGTGTGTGTGTGTGTGTGTGTGTGTGTTAAAAATAGTTAAGTAAGAAATTTAAGAGAGAGATGTCTGTTGTGAATCATGCAAACATATAAGTAGGTGCAGAATATGAATTGATATGAGTTAATGCTAGCTATCTGAAGATACTATAAAAACTGGGACTATTTCCAATTTTTTATCAGTTAAGATATAGTATGGAAAGGGCAAAATTCATTAATAAATGAAGAGAAGGACTAAATGAATAATGATTTTGAAATGACTGTGACTTTAGTACAGATTTTTTAGCAGTAATACTTTATATGAGACAAAATAAATTAGTGATTAACCTTACCTTTTCCATGTGTGCAACTTTCACACACCAGTGAGGCTTAGAAAAGGGTTCCCAATAAAAGGGACTTTATTTGATCATATTGCACAGGGATGATTTGCAGTGGAAATGCTGATTAAGGGAAAAAGAAAGAAAATGGGTTATCTAACTACAGCCCCCTCTAACCTTGCTATGTGCTCCTTTAAGTTATTCCCTCCAAGGGTATTTAAAACGTTTCATCTATGGAACCTGAATGCTGACTAAAATAATGTTTACCTGCGGCATATTTCCATGTGAGAATAGCAAGTGATTCTTTATTGTTTCCAAGGACTGCAGAATACTCATTTGGGAATAGTGATGCAGTTTGTAGTGGTCCTCATGTGATGAGGCATATTTTGGTGGCACTAACGGAAAGAAGCCATAGAAGTGGAGTAGGCCTAGTGTCAAAGCTTAGTTCCAGGCTTGATCTGAAGGCACATGGCACAGTTAAGGTACATGACCTGGATCTGGCCAGTGTCTCAGTGTGAGACCTTCATGGAATCTAGCCTGTATGCTGCCATAGTATCTATAGAGGCAAGACAATATGTGAATGCCATAAAACATATTGGATACAACATGTCTATGCACATAACTTTTACCAGCTGGAGCTAAAATTTTAAGTTGCTGGACAGAGTTGTGTTCTTATACTTGGGGACAACATCTTGTGTGAAATTACATCTTCTCTCTACTCCCTTTGTCTTGTCTCGTGCACCTTTAAGCAGAGAGGAAACTAAATTGCAGAAAAATAAAAGGCCTTCCTCCGTTGCCATTGTTTAATCTGTCTGCCTCCCAGCTACTAGACATGAAAGGTACATGACATAAACTGCAAAGTGGAGCTGCAGAAAAAGGAAGGCTGAGTTGGCCCCTCCAGTCTGCACTCCTTCCTTGTGACACATGTTGGGGTTGACAGACTGGATATTTTCCAATTCTCATTAAAGTGGTGTTCTTTTTATTAGACTAAATTAGCATAGATTAATTTAAGTATGCAAGGTTTTGAGTTACATGGAAGGCTCCATGTAATTTTAAAGTTTTGCTTTACTGGCAGAGCTTACCCTTTATACAGACACACACACACACACCTGCAAACACCTAACTTTATCAGGCTTTTAAATTTATGAGAACCCTTGCCAACAAACGTGAGAATAATCTATATATTTTAAATCTATTCGGTTTTTAAAGAAGCAGCCCTCCTCCCTCACATGCTAAGCATAAGTTTGGTTTGCCACAGACTAAAGGAAATGGTCTTTTATGTGAGCTTAATTTGTGCAAGCATCATTGAATTTATTTCCATGAGACTAGTTTTGTACATTGTGTCTGAAATGTGTTTTCAAAATGACATCTGGTTTTCAAACTGCATTTGTTACATACTAGTGGTTTTAACATCTGTATGAGTTTAAGTACAAGCAGCAGTGGGTTTTGAACAAGTGCAGCCAAAAAATCTTAATGTTGAGCTATTTAAAAAGAAACAGTAAAGGCTGTGTAAGAATTATTCTGTAACAACTAATAATTTTAATATGATGTAGAATGATTTCAACACTAAAAGCCATTACAATAATACTTACAATTAAACAAGTTGCAGTTAGCCTGGAATGCTCAGCATCATGCTATAATTAACCCTTTAAAATGTTCCTTCCCTTTTGCATTAAGCAAGCATATAACATGAATACTACAGGGTGGTTTTTATTTAGAAGCCATTTCACTAAATGTGGACCCAGTTGAATCACTTATTATTTTCTTGCTGGCTGTTCTCAAAGTTATCTTTCCTAGGGTGTTTGGGCTTATATGATGCACGCCTTAATTCATTTGCTTCTGTTATTTGGAGCTAAGAGATCTACAGGGATATTTGGTGCAGTCCCACTCCAGCTTTCTAGTTTTTCCATGCTTCTTTCTGGATTTTACAATAACAACAGTGATTGTCCCTTTTGTGTGTACCAAGTGTGCCCCAGCCCTTTGAAACAGCCATTTGTTAGAAATAGCCACTTTATTTTCACAGTTCACTCATGCTTACAACTGTATACCATTATTTATAGGTTTTCCCATCATGAGTTATATATAGAACTCATGTAGTCCCAGACTCACAAGATCATTTTACAGTTGGCCCTCCATATCTATGGATTCCTTATCCATGGACTCAACCATGCACAGGTTGAAAATATTCCAAAAAGATATAAATTCCAAAAAGGAAACTTTGATTTTGCCATTTTATATAAGGAATACAGGGTGACCAGCTCTTATTACTGCAAAGGAGGACAAGACACCACAAAATGTAGGCCATTCAAGAAAAATGGAGTACATTGCAACATAAAAGCTAAAAACACTTACATAAATATAAAGTCATGCTTCTTAGTCATGTTCAAATGGAGGACATTTTGAAATTCCTCCTGGATAGAGGGTTGAAATGTAGGACATATCCTGGGAAAAGAAGATATCTGGTCATCCTGAGGGGATACGATTTCACTGTGTTATTGTATTTAGTAGGACTTGAGCATCCACAGATTTTGATATCTACAGCAGAAGGAAGGGAGTGTCCTGGAACCAAACACCAGTGGATACCAAGGGCTCACTGTACCATCATACTGCAAGATCTGGAATAGTTGCCAGCTACTTTCTGGCAATTGTTTCACAATCCAAGGTTCTGTTTTTAATATTTGAAGCTCTCTATAGCTTGGGTTTTAGCTATTTTAGAATCCTGGCTTACTGTGAATGAGGCAGCATTCTGGTGCTTACTTTGAGTCTGCTTTGGAGTTGCTGTCTGTTTTGGTTTTCCACCCATTTAGTGTTCAGCTTGATAAGCTCATACCTTGTTCCATGGAGCAGGAGTGTCTTGATTCAATACTCTTGCCATTTCTGCAAGGCAGTAGCTTTCTGTGACAGAGCCATGGCAATTATTGTAGTTTCTCAGTGATTTGTAAATTCAGACATAACGGCCAATCAGAGTCAGCATATATGCAACAGTGAATAATGTTGATATTTTTCTCCCTGCTGTGAGAAGATTCTGAAACTGCATAGTTTTTGAGGATTATTGTTGGGACTTACTCTGCACAAACTGTGCTCAGTGGGGTGGGGGCTGAGGGATTTTCTACACAAGGATGTTGCTTTCTGTGCATAAACTGGCATCCCTGCACAGAAAATTTTCTTCTGTCTCACACACACATACATACAAAACACCCAACAGGTTTTATCTTGCAGAAAAATTCTGTACTGGGAAAATTCTTATTGTGAGGATATTATTTCACTATTTCAACAAGTCTCTCATTAGAGGCACAGCTCTCAGTATCTTCTACATTAATGGAAACTGAATCGTTTAACTTTGCTGAGGTTTCTCACCATCACACTACTGCAACGTGAAGAACCCACTGTTTCACAAGCTGCAGCTAGCTCTGTTAGCTACCTTTTGATTTTTGTTCAGAGCCTCTGAATTTTTTCAGAATAAATTTTCAAAAATAGCCCAGTCTAGACTCTTACATATAGCCCAGTGTGGTTGCTGGCATGGTGGTAATAACAACACTTGTGCTACAAAATGTGCGTGGCAGTAATTCAGCTTGGTCATGTTATTACTACAACTCTATTGTGGAACAAATGTAATTTTCAAAGTTTCAAAATCCAGCAGAGAAAGGGGATGTCTGAAACAAAGTTATAGCTTGGAATTTTCTAGCTTACAGGATACTGTCCCTTTAAGGCTAGTTATACCACTCCAATAGAGGGTCGCCTTCTTGTAGGTGAGGGGGGATTTTTGGAGCCCCAGGAGGAGAGCTTGCAGCAGGAGTCATTTTGTGTGCATGCATGTCCTGAACTTAATCAAGAATATAGTCAGCCCTGCCTAACTGCAGATTTTTTTTATCCATGAATGCAACCTTTCATAGCTTGAAAATATTTTTTAAAAATATAAATTCCAGTAAGCAAATCTTATTTTATATAATTGTATTTAATGGGACTTGAGCATCCACAGATTTTTGTATCCACGGGGGGGGGGGGGGGGGGGGGGAGGAGCTGGAATCAAACCCCAGTGGATACCAAGATTCCATTGTACACTTCTGTGAAAGACAATATTTGAAAGAACTCTGCCTAAGTTCTTTTGTATACCATTGATGTCTGCACTGATCCTGCCACTTTAGTCCTTAGAATTCTTGAGATTTCGTTTTAATTTTTAATTACAAGTATAAGAGGAATATTGAGGTGAAATTAAATTTCACCATGCAATTGTGATAGAATGAGACTCCTCCCTGGCCATAAAAAGTAAATGTTTTGTTTATTAAACAGAACAGATATTAATTTGAGGCTTGAGGTGATTGTTTAAAATCTTGGTGTGCATCAATTCTGGTAAAGAAAAGGTTAAGTGAATTATTTTTGCAGCTTTGGTCACATTTAAGCTGGGTGCAAAATATAACGTCTGGAGGTTGGAAGAGAGGTGCCTATTTATTAGTTAGACTTGTAGCCCCACTGTAAGACAGTTTAAACAAATGAAGGAAATGCAAAATATTTTTGGTGTCTGGACAGAAATAGAGATAAGATTGGTCAGGCAGGCTTATGTGGTCCAGGTCAAGTAGCCCCAGGTTTGTTTCTTTGTTTTAATAAGGAGAGATGGAACATGGAAGACTGCAAGACAAGATTCTGTCGTACTGTACACATGCTAGTCATCCTGTTACACAAAGAACTCCAGGTCAACCAGGAAGAGTTCAAGGAGTGAGTGGGTATCTCTAAACAAGGTAATTATAACAGTTCGATAGTAGTTTAACTATTGTGGCTCTGCCTTTTGGAAACCTGTGATTTGTAGTTTTGTAAGATAGGTAGAATTCTCTGCTAGGAAGCTCTAATGCTATGTTACATTGGAGTAGATTAGATCATTCTAGGTTCCTCACCAAACTACAATCCCAGTTTTCCATAGAATAAAGCCATGAAAGTTAAAGTGCTATCAAATTGCTATAATTGTGCAGTTTGGATACACCCAGTAAGCACCACCAAAGATAGCAAAGTGTGAATTCAGAAGAGGTATTCCAGAGGGACACACCTCCATCACTATTTCTCCTGGAAGGAAAATGAAGCAAATATTTGATTTGATCCTAGAACAAGGCAGGAATTCTACCCTGTGCATGTGGTAATTCTTAAACATGGCTGCAGTTTTGTATACAGATGCCTAGGTTATCGTAGGGGGCAGCAAGTGGTCTCCAAATATTACACCTGCCTTAGGTCCAGTAAACATTCTAAGTGGTCCTGCAGAGCTGTGTACAGTGAGAAGAGGGTGCTGAAGGCACTTCTTTCACAGGGCTCTATTTATCTGACAGCGCATCTGAACCAAAAACAAAGGTTACATTAAGTTTGGTAGACATATGTAATTGACTGTCTTAAATAATAGCTTCTGCTTTTGAAGAAATGCTTATTCAGATTGTTTCTTCAGTATCTGAACAGACTTTTTTTTCCTCATACTTATTCTTCCATTTACACTCAACAATGAACCGGAACAGACCGGCTCTAAAAGCTGACTTCCTGGTGGCTTGGGGACCTAGCATTTAGACAGCACACACACACCCTCGAGACGTCTTGAAGCCATCCGGCTGCCCAGATGTGGGTGGCTTCATGATACTCCAGCAACATGGTGTTTACACACTGCACACTGCTGGAGCATGGGGCCATGGCAGAATGGGAAAAAGCTGCTTTTTGCCATCTGAAAAAGGAGTGGATCTTTTCCGCTACTTTTTTTGGCTGGCTTCAAGGCAGATTGGGACCACAGCGTGTGTTTGCTGCGGCCCTAAACTGTCTTTGGAAGGGATGGCTTCAAGCTGCCCTTTCCGCCCATCTGTTTCACCCCAGTGTTGGATTTCTTTATTGATAATGTAAACCACTGTCTCCTGTTCTCTGTCATTTCCTTTTTAATGGTCCATGTAAACTACAATCACAAGTGAGAATTCAACAACAGCTATTAACCCTGCAAGCCATTACACCACCTTCATCATTCATCCCAATACCAATTGGATTCCTCTCAAATTGAGATTTTCCCATGAATGCATTATATACACGCAGCACATATAATAATATATGTGGATATATTGTAGCCATTTTTTCCTCTTGTTTAGAATGTTTTAAAAGTAAACAACAATTATTCTATTTTCAAGTCTTTCCTCATTTGACTAGTGTTCACTCTGTTAATAACAATGAAATACAGTAATATATTGTGCACACACACACATACAAGGATTAATTTTCTACCAAAGGGCACAGTTAGTTTGTCACTGCATTTATCACATTACAAATGCAAAACGTCTAATTTCTTTTTAAAAGCCTGTCCAGTCAATTTCCTCATATGTAATAAGGCTGAAAGACCTTTTATAGAATCTCCCTTTTCTTGAAATATGGGCCATGTCTTCCCAGCTTTGAGCAGGGAGTGGAACAAAAGGGAGAGAGATAATGATGGTCCAGAGGCACAGTGTCAAACCACATTCTGCCATCTGGATGGAAAACTTGTATGCAGAGCAGGTAAGAAACAGAAGAGGTAAACCAAAGAGGAGACTGCATTCTGGGCTCCTCTTGCCTATTCCCCTAGTGAGGGGCACAATATTCTCTGTGTCTTTCTGCTCCCTTTTCATTCTCTGTGGTTCACTCCTGTTAATTTTCATTATGAACGTGTGATTGCTCACTCTTAATTTTTCAGTCCGTCTGTCATTTTTCCAGTCATCAGAACTGCCTGGGAGTGAGCTGTGCACTTTGCTTTCCTCAAAACTATCTAACTTAAAATTTGTTTGCTACTTTGGATTATTCTCGTGTTTTGTGAATGATTTCCTTTTCCAAAGAGATTATGATAAAATGATCCACAAAACCTCGTAAAGTATTGAGAATAAATAATGAAAACAGCCCAGTGACAGAAGCTCTACTTCACTTGCAGAAAAATTGCTTCAGCTCTAATAACAGCTTATGGAACACGAATGTGTTTGCAAACTTCATGGGTGCCCTTGTCCAGTATTTCTATCTTCCTTAACGCAGTTTTCCCTTCAACAAATGTGGGTGGTTAAGTATGAAACCAAAACAAAGTAAACCAAAAAATCAAAAGGGCAAACTACATATTGATGCAGAACCACATAACATTTTTAATCAAAAGAAAAAAATGAAGGTCTAAAATAAGTAGAAGTCACACAAATAGTATGAATATAATCCATCATATTTATGCTGATGTCATATGTGTTGTGGAAAGTTGAAGGTGTCAGTTGAGGAAAGGAAACTGGAATATCTCCCCCCCCCCCACCACCACCACCACCAATGCTGTATAGCAATAAAATGACTGAATTCAGAGCTGCCAGCCAGCCCTGACCCTGAATGTCAGCAAAATAGGGGTGCCAGAATGTAGATTTTTTTAAAAAAAAATGTGCTGTTTGAGCACTACAGGGGTTCTCCCTTAGGTTGGCAGCAGTCCTGAATAAAAATACTTATGTAAGTGGTTGGGAATGTGCAGCAGGGTCAGTTGTGGGGTTCCACGTCTGTGTAGTACTATTCACAGTTGTTCCATGACCCATCAGTTTGGAAACAAAATGGGAACACACAAAATTAAGAAAGTGGTCCTGCATGCTTTTGGCAGTTCCCAGGATACAGAAAAGAACATTAATTTTTAAATTAGGCTTCCGGTTGTGATGGCGCCTCACTAGGACGGACTCCGAGGAGGGTGCGGAGACGTCCCAACTTAAGGCAGAGTCTCGGACCCAGAAAGGGTTTTTCGGGGACCGGGAAATTCCCCTGGTTGACGAGGGAATCAGAGGGGGCTCGATGGAAGACCCAACCCGAACTGGAACTGCTTCGCAGAGTAAGTTCTAGCCGCTACGTGGCAGAACCGAAAACCGGGACGGGGGGTCTGTAGAGCAATCCACGCTCTGCCTAAGTATAGCGATAGATTCGCACAGAGTCGCCTCCAATTTGAGATCACTGTTTAATTAAAGAAGTGGATAAAGGAAGAGGCTACTAAATCCTTCTAGACTGTTTACAGCTTTAGAAAGCGCATTGAATCGGAGGAAGAAGAAAGCGGTGCAGGAGTTGGAGTTGGAGTTTAAAAAATTTAAAGTGGACAAAAAGGGAAAATTCTCACCCTGGGAAGTCGTCACCCCAATTTGTGAGGGATAGAGAAATACTCTCTTCAGTGTGGATTTTTGATTTTCTAAAGTCTTTCCTATAATTTTCTACAATTTGGACTACTATCGGACACTGGATTTCTCCTATTATCAATTATTCACTCCCTCCACTCAGGAAATTTAAAATGGACTCTAGAATGAGAAGGACGGTAAAGATAACACAACCAAGAATATAAAGAGTTAATGGACTAACCTTGAGAAGACACCTGGATCTGGAGGAGATAAGTGGAAGGGAGGAGTGGAGGAGTGGAGGAGTCTGAGAGAAGGAGTCTGAGAAGAGAGGGGTGGAGTGCAGTGGAGAGAGACTGGAGACCGAGCGGCCCTGAAGAGGAAGAAATAGAGAGACGAGGGAAAGAGCGTCGACGGAAGGAGAATTGGAGGACTGATTTCAGGAAACGAGTTGTGGGATAGAGCGACGACGGAAGAAGGTCCGAAGGAAACAAAGCAAGGGTTTAAAGAATAGAGCGTCCACGGAAGAAGGTCTGGAGGACTGGTAAAAAGGAAAAGAGTTGTGGGATAGAGCGACGACGGAAGAAGGGCTGGAGGACTGGTAAAAAGAAAGAGAGTGGAAGGATAGAGCGACAACGGAAGAAGGTCACCAGGAAAGATAATAAAAGTCGTATTGGGTTGACGGAAGAGGTTTGGAGGGAGGGGAAAAGTGGCGATAGAAGAAGGGTCGGTGGACTGTGGGGAGAAAAATAGAGATTGGGTATAAAGTGACGACAAAAGAAGGTCAGTAGGAGAAGGGAAGCAAAAGTAAGGCAGTTATATGGATTAAGGTGTACAAAGGAAGAACGGAGAAGGAAGAATCCCCAATAATTCATTTCAAAGGGACAACGCAGAAAGAAAATATTACTATCAAGGACATAGGGAGAAGGGTAATTAATTGACGGGGGTGTAAAATATAACTGCCCAGAAGAGGCCCAAGAAGAAAATACTGTGAAAGTGTAATAACGCAAATTATAAAATTATAAATTATTTCTGGAAACTAAGCTGTTAATTTGGGGGGATAAAAGGGAAAGGAGGGGGAAAAAAAAAGGGAAAAAAGAAGGGAGGGGAAAAGGGAAAAAAAAAAAAGGAAAAGAGGAGGAGAAGGGGGAAAAAAAAATCTTGTCTCATTGACAAATATATTACAAATGAACTTTCAATTTTGGGTTATATAGATAATTGACAAATCGCCTACTGGTGTGGGGTATAAGTTGTGAGGGTATCTTAAATCAATATAGTTGGGAATTTATACTGATAAGAAACATTGGTTACCTTTTTTTTTTTTTTTTTTTTTTTTTTTTTTTTTTTTTTTGTGCACAGGACAGCTTAGGAATATTGAGGATTTAAGTAGGATCCAATTCTCAGTAGTTTTGTGAGATTGACTTTTCTTATTCTGTTTTTTGATTAAAGGAAGGAGAAAGGTACTGCGCTTTTATTTTTTGAAAGAAAAGATTTAGAAAGATAGAATGACAACTAGAAGCCAGACACAAAAAGCCAATCAACAGGCCTTGATGCAGAGGAAACTTTCAACAGATTTATCTAAAAGTGTTGATATGAATCAACTTATTTTGGAAAAATTAGAAAGCTTGTCAAATAATTTGACTGCTAATTTGGCGAAAGAAATGAACAATTTCAAAAGAGAAATTAAACAGGAAATTCGAGCAGATTTAAGGGAATTAAATCAAAAAGTTGACACATTAATCGCTGAAAATCACAAAATTATACAAAGAGTTGAAATTGTGGAATTTAGGACTGAAAAATTGGAGACAGAGCTGGCAAAAATATCATTAAAAAAAGAGGAAGAACTTGATGAGAAAGCTGCATGGGAACAAAAACTGAGAGAAAAGTGTGTTAAAATAAGAGGATTGGTGGAAGAACAAAATGAAAATCTAGTAGAAAATTTGATACCAGAAATCGCGAAATTTTTAGATAAAGACCCAGTTTTTTTTGACGATGAAGTGGACAAGATTTATCGGATAAACTCCCTGATAGCCAAACAGAAGGGCCTTCCGAGGGACGTGGCACTTTATTTTGTTAAGAAAAGAACGAGAGACCTTTTTTTGACTAAGCACAATGAAACACCCTTTTGTTACAAAAACCAAGATTTAAAAATACTGAAGGATATCCCAGGAAGAATATTAAAGAAAAGGAAGGACTATACAGCGCTGACCCTATTCTTGAGAAGAGAGGACATCCCCTATCGTTGGGAGCTGCCGGAGGGACTCTCATTCTGGTGGAATAATAAAAGAACGAAGGTCTCCACACCGGAACAAAGCAGAGCATTCCTGAGAAAAGCTACAGAAAGGAATAAGGAACAGAATAAAGAAGAGAAAAACCAGACGAGACAATATAAAGGAAAGAAGAATTTGCAAGAAGGGGAAGAAAGTAACAAGTTAGTAGTAGATCTAAGAGGAGGTGAAGAGGAAGAAACCACACCAGAAGAGGAGGAATTTGAAGGCAACCCACTGAATGAACCGAACTTAGAGTTAGACTTGAAGGACTTATTGTTGGAGGAAGAGAGAATAAGAAGGGAGGAAGAGAAGGCGGAAACTGACCTACTGACTGACTGACAGAAGGAGAACCACAATTTTAAAAATTTGACTACAGACATTGACTACTACACTCTTCTTTTTTTTTAATTAATTCATGTCCTTAATAAACATTAAATTCACATAACCATTTGTAAGAGTGATCTGTGCATAGTTTGAGAGATACAGTCTGATCATGGCAGAACACCTGAAATTACTATCATGGAATGTACAAGGGCTAAACACACCTCAGAAGAGGAAAAAGATATATCATTATTTACAAAAACTTAAATTAGATCTTATTTGCCTACAAGAGACTAGAATTAAGCAAAAAGACAAAAAGTATTTGAGATGTGTAAAATTGGGTCAGGAGTTTATTGCGGCAACTACAGTTAAAAGGAAAGGGGTGGTTATATATGTAAACTCGAAATTGGAGGCCAAAGAAATTTTTAGTGATCCTGAAGGTCACTTTATTGTGATTGAATTACAGGAAAAAAATCAGAGAATGCTGGTGGTAGGAGTTTATGGCCCATTAGAAAATAAAAGTAAATTCTATAAAAAACTTAAAGGAAAACTTTTGGAAGAAGAATATGATTCGTTAGTTATGATGGGAGATTGGAATGGAGTTATTGATCCAAATATAGATAGGTTCTCAGAAAAAAAAATTAAAAAGCAACAAGGTAAATTACCAAGGGAATTTTTTGATATGGTCAATATTTTGGTGTTAGAGGACACTTGGAGATGCAAAAATGGGGATAATAAAGATTTTACTTTCTTCTCCAACCCACACAAGACGTGGTCAAGGATTGACATGATCTGGGTATCTGCACACCTGCTATCAAGGGTTCAAAAGGCAAGTATACTTCCGAGATTGTGGTCAGATCATAACCCTGTACAAATTAATTTGTTGGTAGGTAAGAAAGAATTTAATTGGAGACTGAATAATTTGCTACTAAAAAGTGAAGAGTTGGTAAAACAATTGAAAATGAACATTAAGAATTACTTTAACGAAAATCTGGACAAAGGGACCAATCTGCAGGTAGTGTGGGATGCGCATAAAGCCGTGATTAGGGGTTGGTTGATTAAGAAAGCTGCTGAAACAAAAAGAATTAAAGAAGAAAAGCTGACTAAACTGAATGAAGAATTGATAAAGACAGAAAAAAAATTAAAAGAAAATCCTAAGAACCCAAATATATTAAAAGAGGTCAAGAATTTACAAAAACAGATATCTATTATTCTGGTCGAACAAATGGAAAAGAAAGCAAGATTTGTGAAACAAAGTTTTTTTGAATCGGCTAATAAACCAGGCAAATTATTAGCTTACCAAATTAAGAAAGAAAGAGCAAAACGTACAATAAAATTACTGAAGGTAGAAAAGGAATGTATTACGGATCAGAAAAGAATTAAAGATAGCTTCCTAAATTATTATAGGGAATTGTTTAAGAAACCACTAGTGAAAAAGAACAAAATTGAGAATTTTTTGAATTCGGTAAACATAACAGAAATTAAAGAGGAATATAAAGATTTATTGAACGCAGAAATAACGTTAACAGAAGTTGTACATGCTATCAAAAAAGGGAAAACAGGGAAAACTCCTGGCCCGGATGGATACACAAACGAATATTTTAAGATTTGTATGGACTGCCTTAGCGAACCCTTGATGCAGGTGATGAATGAGGTTTTGAAAGGTAAAATGCCCCAGACATGGTCACAATCGACAACAGTACTAATCCCTAAAGAAGGAAAAGATCTGACAAATGTTAAAAATTATAGGCCTATTGCTTTACTAAATTCGGACTACAAAATTTTTGTATCTATTTTGGCTGAAAGATTAAAAAAAGTATTAAATAATTGGATTCACTCAGATCAGAGAGGCTTTCTCCCGGGAAGAATGATAAAAGATAACATTAGAGTATTATTAAATTTAATTGACATTCATGAAAAAAGGATAGACAAAAAATTGGCAATGTATTTTATTGATGCGGAGAAAGCTTTTGACAATATATATTGGGATTTTCTGTTTGCGGTATTAAAAAGGATGAGGATTGGAGAAGAATTTCAGAGAGCAATTGAAACAATTTATAAGGATCAAACAACTTCATTGGTAATTAATGGACAAAGAACTCCTAGTTGTGAAATATATAGAGGGGTAAGACAAGGATGTCCTCTTTCACCGCTTCTTTTTGTTTTAACGTTAGAGATATTACTAAGTCAAATAAGGCAGGAAAAATTAATAGAAGGATATAAGCAAGGAGGGGAGGAGTACAAATTAAGAGCGTATGCGGATGATTTGGTTCTGTTAATTTCAAATCCGATAGAAAGTATTGAGTTAATATTAAGAATCCTGAAGAGATTTGGGAAAGTAGCAGGGTATAAAGTAAATATTGAAAAAACCAATATATTGACCATGAATTTGGAAAAAGAAGAAAACAAGGAATTACAACAAAAATCAGGTTTTCAATTGGCCAAAATGGTGAAGTACTTAGGGATATATTTGACAAATCAAAATAAAGATTTATTCAAAAACAATTATGAAAAAATGTGGAAAAAGAACAAAGAAGATTTAAATAGGTGGAAGAAATTGAGTACATCATGGATGGGGAAAATTGCAATTATTAAAATGGCATTATTGCCGAAATGCATTTTCCTGTTTCAAAATCTTCCGGTAGTCACTAGTGATAAAATATTTCAAGAATGGGAAAAAGAAATTATTAAGTTCATTTGGAATAACAAAAAAGCAAGAGTAAAGCTAAGGATTTTACAAGACTCCACAGACAGGGGGGGGTTAGCAGTTCCCAATCTGAAATGGTATTATCATGCGTGTGTTTTAGATTGGGTAACAGATTGGATTAACTTACAAAAGAGACGTACAACAAATTTAGAGAAATTTGAACTGAAATACGGAATCCATGGATATCTATTTTATGATAAAATCAAATTAGATAAGAATTTCAATAACCAGATGATTAGAAGAAATATGCTGAAAATTTGGAATAGATATAAAAAGAAATGGTGTACTAAACTTCCACTTTGTGTCTCCCCAAATGAGGCACTATACAAAAGAGAAGTCCTTAAGGAAAATTATTGGATAACATATAAAGATATAACCAAACCGCAAGGAGAAGAAAGGCTGTTGAAAACGCAAGAAGAATTAATTGAGGAAGGGTATTCATGCAACTGGTTTACCTATAGGCAAATCAGAGAACGTTTTCAGTTGGACAACAGGACTAGTGGAATCGGACCAATGGATAAGGACTTTGAAAAGATAATGATAAATCCAAAGAAAAGAATCTCAAATATATACAATTTAATTAGAAAATTTGAAATGGAGCAGGAAATAGTAAAAGAATACATGGTAAAATGGGCGCAGGATTTAGGAGAACAAATTAATTTGGATGATTGGGAAAGACTATGGAAGATTAAAATAAAATACTCAGCTAGTGTGATGTTAAAAGAAAATGTGTATAAAATAATGTACAGGTGGTATCTGACACCCTATAAGATGGCAAAAATGTTTAAAGTAAAAAAAAACAGCTGTTGGAAGTGCAAAACAAAAACAGGTACCTTTTTACATTGTTGGTGGTGGTGTAAAAAGGTAGAGACCTTCTGGAAAAGAATTCACATGGAAATCAGTAAAATAATAAAGATCGAGTATAAGGCTAAACCCAGGCTGTATCTCTTAAACATGACAGATAATTTAAATTTAAATAAATCCCAAGATAAATTACTATATTTCCTCACTGTAGCCGCAAGAATAATTATGGCCAAATACTGGAAGAAGGATAACACCCCGACGGTGGAAGAATGGAGATTTAAAATCATGGAAATATGTGAGATGGAGAAACTGTCTGCAATAGTTGGTAATAGAGATATGGATGGATTTTTTGAAGTATGGAATATGTGGAAAGAATACTTATGGAAACAAAAAGAGAGTATGATCTTACAAAATTTTGAATTATAAAAAGTTATCTTTTTTCTTTTTCCACTTTTTAGTTAAAGTAGATGTGTAGGGGTTAACGTTCCCAGGGAGGAATGATGTATAGTGGGTTAGTAGTAGTTCTCCTTCACTGATATCTGGTGAAAAAGATTCGATGGTTGGATTAAATACGGATAAGAAAAAGTTAGTATAATGTATAGAGAGCTAATATTAGAAGGTTTTGGTAATAGCCTAAGGAAGAGGGAGGTTAGATTGTAAGTTATAGCAGATAGTTCAAGAATTGTAGAAATAATGAGGATATGGTTTCTACTCCCATTTTAGAAGAAAGTTTGAAAAGGTTATGATGATTTATACATATGGATGTATCTTCTTTTTTTTGTAAATAAAAATTTTTCAATAAAAAAAAAAAAAAAAATTTAAATTAAAGGAAACAAGAAAACAACATTTAAAACCCCAAAAGGTCTGACAAGAATATGGAATGAATAGCTTTTGGAACCAATGGAATGTTGACTGAGGAATTAAAAAGAGGAAGTGCCAGGGAAGGTAAGATACAGTGGGCATTTCCCTGCTGTTCTGTCAACTGAAAGATAGAGACTAAGCTCAGCAGCTAACATGTGATGAGCTTAAAAGACCTGTCTGTCCTCAGTAGAAAGGTTTCAAGAACAGGACACCTTTTTTCCCCTGTGCCACTCCCTTGAAAGCTCTCCAGGCTCTTATATAATAAACGACTTTCTTTTTCTAGCCCCTGAAATGGTCTGCATCCCACCCATCTTCCTGGTGCCTGCAGCAGTGAAGACAAGTACTGTACCTCTGTTAGGAGCTGAGAATACGCTGCAATGCTTGTTGCAGCTCCTCACTTGGATTTGCTTGCTGCTAAACATTAAAAGCCAGCAAAAAGCTGTCCAGTGTTTCTTGAAACTGTTAAGAGCTAACTGTCATTTTCCACAGGTTTATATCCTGGATGGGCTAGGAACTTTAGACTCACATAGTTCCCTTGTCTATCTCCTTCATGATGGGTGTTCCTGTGTTCAATTCATACAAGAAATCCTGACTCGAATGTATGTTGATTACAGTCTTATGAGAGTATACCAGTTGGTTAAGCCGGTGGACCCAAATAATGACACATCTTCAGTAGCAGATGTGGCATCAATTGGGGTATTTTCCCCCCTAATATCTGCTTACTTTCATTTGCTTTCATAGATGATATAAAAAGTGCTAAAAAAAATCCTAGTAATTTTGCTCAAATACGTTTACCTCTGTGTGCATGAGAGAGGAAAAACAAGCAGTGTACAAATCATTTTTCATGTGTCAATAGTCTTGAGTTTATAATGAGAGAATTATGAAAATCAGACTCATGGCTAGCACTGCATTGTACCTAGCTAAACAACCTTGTCTTGTCTTTAAGTGACAAGCAAAGCCTCTGAATCTGCTCTGCCATGCTATGCTTGAAACATTAATCAGAAATTTCATATCCAGCCTGACGCCATTTTAGATTTATAGCTGGAAAATATGGGGAGCAATTTTATACTACTGACCTTCTGTTCCATTTTACTGCATTCTGGGAAAAGGAGAGGAAATTGGTCACAATTTTTTTGTTAATGCAGAGGCTGGCACATTTGTAATGCAGTGGCAGGGTCACTTTTGAATTCTGAATCCCCCATAATATTTAGATGGGTCCAGCTCCAAGTCATCTAAGCTGGTGTATTTTCTGGGAGCTTTTATGAGCCTCATGCTATTCCTGCTGTGGAATATGACCTATTTCATTGGTAGTCTCTGAGTGTAAGAGGCCAGCTGCAAGCATACCCTGCTAAAATGATTAGCCAATAATGGTGCACTGGGGTGTAAAAGAGCAGTTGTAATAACAGATTACTCCATTACACTTCATCGTTGACTGAATAAGGGCCTGACTGAATGAAGAGCAATTTCCCTCCTTAATGTAGAGAGGTTCATAATATTTTATTCCTGAATTACCCAACAAAATTTGGGAGGAGTAGAATATCTGTAGTGTAAGTTGTTTCTCAATGACAGTTTGGGTCCATATCCATCTGTTTAGCACTGGAGGAGGCACAAAACTTTAAATGTGTGGAAAAGGTGCTATTTATAAACACTAATAACTTGGATTCATAACTGTAAGGAAGCAAAATAGTTTTGAAATGCACATATCCAGAAAAAATGGTATATAGCAAATGCCAGCTCAATACAGTGCATTCTGCTTTTAGTAAATGTATTTTGAGTGGTTAAATGAGTGGACAATATACAGTAAGTTGTTCCTGGAACCACGTCATGTAAACAACACTATTTTTATTATGTGGCAATGCTTTTGTGCCTCTTTTGTCATGTTATTGGTATTCCTAATCCCTGTATATCCTCAATTCAGACACAAGATTGGCTAGAGAATCAAAATGAAGCAGAACCAGGGGCAACTGAAAAGCTGCACTTGCACTGGGGTGTAAAACACATCATTTAACAACACCGAAAGGAGGTCCATGAATTGGCCAGAGAAGGAGCAGCTGCAAAAAATAGCTTGTCCCTCACTTCCAGAAGAAAAACATGCTAGAATTGAGACCAAATAGGCCCCATCTCTCAGCCAGAGAAGAGGATACTGCTCAGAATGCTTGCTTTCACTTTTTTCTGTCACCATTCCTTTTCCCTTTCATATTGTGTTTATTAGATTGTTAGGGTATGACATCTTTCAATTATCTATACAGCATTTAGAAAGTATTATGTCATACGCGGGTGCCTTTTATGCGGCTTTCAGCTTACACTGAAAGCCACACAATGGAGTTACAATGCACAAGCGTCATGCACGAGCCCCATTATTTTCACAGTAAATACAACTTCACATTTCGCCTGCATCTACGGTTGGCATCTTTAGAGGGTAGTAGCAGGGAAGTGTGTGGGATACACACACACACACACACACACACACACACACACACACACTTGTGTGACCCTTGGTTCAGAGGAACTGATTTACATGTTAATCTGTAAATTAAGACACTTCCACCATTTGGAGCCACAGAGAAGAAGATTTGATTGTGTTTTTGAACCATCTGAACAACATCCATCTAAACATCCAATTCACAATGGGAAAAGAAAAGGAAGGAATATTACTGTTCTTGGATGTCCTAGTTATCCGCAAACTGAACCAACAATTTGGCCACATGGTTTACAAAAAACCTACACACGTGGACTGATACCTACACAAGTACTTCAAACATCACCTGGGACAAAAAAGGAGCACAGTAAAAACACTGGTAGACTGTGCAAAAAGGATCTGTGAACCCTACTTCCTGGAAAATAAATTTAAGCTCCTGAACTGGGCTCTACAATGGTTACTCCAACTCAGATATCCAATAATGGTTACTCCAGCTCAGATATCTAAAGGGAAGCCAGACCCAGAAAAAAACCACGGGAGTGAAGACAAACGACCACCCAAAGGGAAGGTATTTTTACCATACATAAAAGGAATCACAGACAGAATAGGGAAATTAATGAGGAAGCACAACCTCCAATTGATCTACAGACTGACCAAGAAAATCCAGCAAACGCTGCACTCATCAAGAGACAGGAGAGACCTCTCACTGCTGCAGGAGTTTACTGCATACAGTGCAATTGTGGGCAGGACTACATAGGGACCACTAAGCATAGCACTCAAACACGAATCAAAGAACACGAGAGACACTCTAGACTCAGCCAGTCAGAAAAATCAACCAACCTAGGCATAGAATGCTACTTGAAAACACTGAAATTTTGGACCATGCCAACAACTACCATGTCAGAATGCACAGGGAGGCCATAAACACCTGGACAACTTCAACAGGAAAGAAGGAACACTGAAATTAAACAAATTTGGCTACCAGTCCTGAAGAACACCAAAATCAAGACTCAGTTCATGCAAATGAACATCACCCAGGGTCATAGATTTCCTTGCAGATAATGGATTGCTAATTAAATGACACAGATCCCCCTCATATATATTCCCACCCTGAGGCCTTGCCATTCAACAACAGACCACCAACACAGATTAACATGTAAATCACTTCTTCCCAACCAAGGGTTACAGATATACACACACACACACACACACACCACTTCCATGCCACCACTCTCTGAAGATGCCAGATGCAGGTGAAACATCAGAAATAGATTTTTCCAGAACATGGTCACATAGCCCAGAAAACACACAGAAAAGTATGGATGCCGCTGTGAAAGCCTTTGATTTCATGTTAAATTATGTGTTTTTCAACATTTCTAAAGAAATCTGCTTCCTGAATTCTGGTTTTAGCACAATTATTATTAGAGGCACTTGCGCTAGAAGAATTACACCCTCTGTATATGACACTGGTTCTTACATGAAATTATTTTATATTTTGTTTTTTAAAAAGTGGAACCAGGACATTTCTGTTGACATGTTACCACATCAGTTCTATGATGACCAGATATGGGTTCTTGTACTATAAAATCAGATGATGGTGGGGGAGGAAAAGGGGAGGCCCATTTATTATTTCATTATTTCATTTATTCTTTTATTGACTTCTTCAAGTCACATGATCTGTGTGCCTGTGAAGCAAAAATGGAACTGCAATTATATATAGTTAGAAAATAAAAGGATCTTGTAGCACTTTTGAGACTGAGTGAAAGAAGTTGCAGCACAAGCTTTTGTAGATGGATCTGAGGTAGTAGACCAAGTCAATATAACCTCCTGGATTTGCCACCTATTTGAAACTGCCTTATAGAAGTGGTCAACGTCCTAGGAATCTTCACTTTAAAATGCTAGCATTGTCTGCTAAGTGTAGGTACAAGCAAAAATTCACACTTAACTTTAAAAAATTGTCATGTCTTTCAGCTTCTGTCTTAATAAGTTTCATTTTTCTTTTCTACATATTAAATAAACTTTTTAAAAGGTAAAATGAAGGAACACCTGCTACTGATAACTTTTTTTTTTTTTTTGGTAATGTAGCTTTCAGCTATTCTTCCTTAGAATTTTCTAAATTGTAGCTAAATTGTACATTCTTCTCCAGACATTTATTCCATGCCAGATCACATACCAACAGGATAAATTTCCTTGATTTTAAGACAAATAGACATTTCATACTTTATAATGATAGGATTATGGAAAAGGCAGCATGAAGTGAAGCTGTTGTGGTACATACAGTATAATGCCCACTGTAGCTTGATGTAGTTTTGTCTCTTGATTACAGAACTTGAGCAGATACAAGCATACTGACAGAGAGGCAGTTTTATGTATGTAGCAAGATGGGTGCATCATTTCTATCTAGAGCTACCACAAAGTCCTATCTGTGAAAGCCAGGCTGCTTGTTAAGATACCAGTCTTAAGCTTTAGAGAGACTGGTCCTTCACATTTTTACCCTTCAGTTTTATCACCATTTATTGTCTATAATTATTTTATGTTTTATGTTTCTTGATCATTTTTATATTTGCATCCTTAAGACTTGGCAGATGAGTGGCATCAAGGAAAGGCAAGTAATTGTGCTAACACTGTAGTGACAGCTGCTCTGATGAAAAGGCAACCAATTTAATTTTCTCTCTCCCTTTTCTAGATCACTTCTCTTGTGACGCTCCAGCTATTAACCTTGGTAGGCCGTGATGACCAGCTTAACGGACCGAGATACAAATGCAATGTGTCTTTAGACTTCATCAGAGCAATTTCAAGGTAAGCCCTGTTAACTTTCATTGTGCGAATGTAGTCCCCCCCCCCCCCACTACCACAAATTATGCAGTTGAGTTTCCCGCATTTGGGGATATCACGGGTCAGCACACCTGGAGTGCAATGGATGAGCCTCACCCTGGAATAGCTACCTTCGTGATCATGATGTTTCCCCTGATAGGTAAGCACAGTGTGACCTTATTTCTTAGCATCTAGTCATTCACAGAAAAATGTGTCTTAGGACAGCTAGAAAAAGTGACTGGAAGTAACTGAGATAGTGGTCAATTCAATTATTTCAGAAACATAGAGAGCACGTATGTGCAAAGTGCGACCTCTACAAAATATAGTTCTTTGGAGCTCTACAGATCCTTTAACAGGCAGCAGACGGTGTATCAGGCATGGTTACCCCATTGCATGCTGTCTGTTGAACTGCATTTGATTTAAGAGATCACAAGTTGTGTAGGCCTGCTCAACAAAATCTCTTTGTAATTTATTTGTGCTTTTGTTTGTTTCTACATATAGCACAACTAATGTAAATAGTAATTTTCCAAGCATCACAAAGAGAGAACATGGTGCTCTGCCTAGATTTGCTTACAGCCAAAATTTGAAAAGTGGGGGAGGAATGGCAAAACGTCTGCATGTAGATGTTTATGCTATGCTGAAAGGGTGTTGCATTGAGGCCTGTGTGTGTCGCTGTATCATTGTATGTATTTGTCACACTCTCAGTTGATTTCTTTTATGATTTATATTTAAAGTTACTTCGATATATGCCAGACAGTGGAAGAGCCATATCTTCTTTGTATCAATTCACATTCTTCATCCATAAGTCTCTACTTAAAAAGACAGGCCAGAAGATATTTACAAATCAGAAATACATCAAAGCTAAAATATAAATTTATAAACATCTTAGAGACAGCAATAAAATTAATAAATCAGTCTAGAAGATTTCACTTTTTTCATCCCTTTTATAATCTATTAGCTAGGTAAATTTTGCAGTGGCAACAAATAACTAGAAATTTCTAAGAAATCAAATCCCGGTTTCCCCTTTCCTCACAATTTTATTTATGAACCTGTATTCTTTCAGTAGAGATGAAAACCTTTTTCTTGACATTTTCTAAATATTTTTGTGCTGTACATGCTTAACAAATCTTTTAAGCAGATCCTTATTTACATAGCTTTCTGCTTCTTTATTACTTGTAGAGGCAAGGTTAATTCATCAACATCCTTCAAAATTAGCTTAACAGTAAATGAGAGATTGTGCATATAAAAAAGCAGCAGATTTATATTAGGTGCAGCCTGATTTATATTAGATTTAGATTTATATTAGAATCTTTTCATGAAGACTTGGATTTTAAAGAAAACAATTGAGAAGATTTGCATAATGTCTAATCAGAATGCTAGAATATTTTTATTCTAATATGGTTTTTATTACTTTGAGAATTGTTTTTTTAACAACCAAAACCCCAAAGGAGTTAAGAAAAATTCTGTAACATATTTAAACACCCACTTTCATTATTAAATTAGTCACAAATTATATTTACAGTGATTACATCTCTTGGGTGCTTCAGAGGGTACGTTATTGAGTTTTGATCTCCTTTGATTGATCTTAACCTCTTGGGGGATTTTTCTCCTTTTTACAGGAAGCATTTTTTAAAAAAATATTAAACCATTTTTAATGAAAATTTGTGGTGGTAGTTTTGCTTTCTTTTTAAAAAATTCGCATGTGTTACTGTAACTCAAAGATATAATAGCAGTTGCATCATCAAAGCAGAACAGCCATCTTGTGTGGATTGAAGATGTAGAGTGTAGAAGAAAGGTCAAACTACAGAACAGCAAAGATATATATTACAAGAAGCATTGTATATTAAAATTACAAATTAAGTTTTAATAGCGCTTTCACTAAGCCATCACCTTGTGGATAGTTTTCTCCTGCTTTGGGAATTACAGGATAAAGAAACATTTTGTCCCCATTTTTGTAAAAATAGAGTTTATATAATTTAGTACTATTAAATCCAGTCATAGTCAGTAAAAGACTTTTACTACTATCTATTCCAAGCTATGGAAAGGAAAGCACTAGATAAATTCAGTGCAGAAATGCTGAAGAGGATGAAACTGTTCTGTGTTTTTAGTGAAAAGGTGGTGGATACAGAGTTTTAGGGCTTCTATCTTTGTTAGGGAAACTCAGCACTAACATATGCTCTTGCCAGTCACAGAGAGTATTGCAATCAATATATACATCTGTCTTCAAGAATCAGAGCAACCTTTCTGAAACCTCTTGCTAACTGTTATGTTAAAATGGCTGGCTGCCAAATTCACAATAAAAATGGAACAATAATGCATGATTTCAGTACCAAAGATAAACTTGTATGTGTGACTGAGCACTCACAGATTAAACACTATAGATATCACTTCAGGAACGTTGCTTTTCATTGAGGTTGTTCACAGATTCAGTTGTGAGTGATAAAGTGATGCACCTGCGAACCAGACATACATTTGGAGTGGATTTATATTTGAGTGGTTGATTTTAAGGCAGCACCTTGGAAGATACATACTTTTAATACATCACCTTAATGCATTTAGACTTACTCATACCCTGCTCTGGTGTTTAAAATGTACAGGAATAGTAAGCTTCAGCAAACAGCTCTGATAAGCTTTACACTCTTTACACTATACCTCTTCTTCTCAATCCAGTAGATTTCTGAAGTTTAGTCAATAAAGAACCCTGAAAATCCCACACTAAGGATAGAATCTTGGAAGTGATCACAAGGGCCATTTAGTCCAACTTCTTGCCATCCAGGTGTACATCACTAAATATTATTTTCACTTGCAGTTGTGAGAATTAGTACATGGAAACTCATGTTTAATCTTCAGCTTTCTTCGTGTGATGTTGCTAGTAAAGTAATGTTCTGCAATTTCAATAACCAGAGTAGGATTACTGAGCTGAGTTTACTCAAGATGACTTTAGCATTTCATCTTGAACTAGGAGTCCTTTGCCAAACAGATGCTGATGAGTACAAAGAAAAGACCAATACGCAACAGCATGCTTCCACTGGTAGAAAGTGCTTGGACAAGCAGGAACTATTTTCACTAGTTGAAGTTGGGAGAGGATCCCTTTCCTTCCTGTACCACATGCCCTAAAAACCTGCTCAGGAGGTCTGGAAAGCTACTCTGGAGGTGGCTTTTCATGGTGCTGTGGCAAAGGGGAGCAGTTTTGTTGTTACTGTGTCTGTAGTATTGGATATAGCCTAAACCAGTTCACCAGGAATGACTTACCTACTAACCTCTGAGGAAGGGACAGTTTTGTGCAAATTCTTCTGTATATATGTGAACCTGCTTCATTATATAAATAGGAAAGTTTGCAATGACTATAAAATAATTCAGAGCCCATATGGCTAAATCCTAATTCAAGACACTCTAACTTCAGTGATAAAGCTAATTAGTTTTCTCTTATTTTATGAAGTTCTTGATTACTTTAAAAATAGACTTTATTGCTGATTTTGTAGAACAATTCAAAACTTCAGAATAGCTGCTATACGTAAAAGAAAGCTATTGTGGCAGTAGGTTCACTTTTGTCTCTGTATTAAGTCAGCTTCCCTCTTATAAAGTTTTCCTTCACCAATACAAATAACTAGGATTGGGATATCAGTTAATTGGACAGAACCACACATAAGGTATTTACTGATTATCATTAGGCTAAACAATTGATTGTGGTATTTTATCTAGGAAACTTAACATTTGCCAGAGAATACTGTTTTACATCAATGTCTAATCTAAAAAGCAACCATAGAAAACCATATATCTGTAATGTTTACAATGTGCTAATTAAGTAGATTTCACCATGTGAAATGTTACCGCTCGGAAATATCTTATGTTTTTTGTATCATATTATTTCCCTAGTAACAAAAAACTGGATTTAGGAAATTATGTGTGAGTCATAAATGAATGCCCTGACAAGTAAGAGAGCTGGTTAGTCTTTAGCATTGCATCTTTAGTGCACTTTTTTTTGGTAACATGGCCTACTTCTAAAAAATAAAAGGTCTCCTTCTTGTAATTTGCGTCACAATATGAAAAATAGGAGACCCTCAGAACTAGAATATTGTACATCAGAATTTTTACAAAACTAAGTTGCATTCCCATAGTGAATATTTTTCACTCTCACAAAGTACAAAATAGATTGAAATGTTTTTTTCCTATTAAAATACTCTTACAGTGTTCACATTCAGTTAAAAAGTATGGGTCAAGAATGAAAGAATGCTTTTCCACCCTGCTCCCACCCATGGTCTGGGTGGAGGCTGAGATGCACAGAAAACCAAACTGTTTAACTCTTTCTCCTTCTGCTTTGGGCCATGGTTGAAGAATAGGAAGAAGATTGCAGTTACATTTTGGCACATTTATTAAAACACTTATGAATAACCATTTCTCACTAAAAGAGAACTTGTACTTGAAAGTCAAAAAAGCTAAAACTCAGTATGAGCTCAGGCTTGCTAGAGAAGTTGAAAATAACAAAATAGGGGTTTCATAGCTATGTCAGGAGGAAGATGAAGGAAATGGTAGGGTGACTTCATGGAGAAAATGGTAAAAACAGCACAGAGAGAATGAAGAACTGCTCAACACTTTTTTGCCTCAATCTTCTTCCAAAAGGAAAACAGTATTCCATCTGGTAAAAATAGAACAAATGATGTAATAAGCATCCTAGAGGCCAGAAAGGTAAAGAGATAGAATAGGAATGCTTAAATGAAATCGGGTTTCCAGGGCCTGAAGAACCACATCCAGGGAACTTGCAAATGTAATCTCAGAGCCACTGTCATAGAATCATAGAGTTGGAAGAGACCGCAAGGGCCATCCAGTCCAATGCCCTCCCATTCAGGAACTCACAATCAAAGTATCCCTAACTGATGGCCATTCAGCCTCTGCTTAAAAACCTCCAAAGAAGGAGGCTCCACCATGCTCTGAGGATGTGTGTTCCACTGCCGAACAGCCCTTACTATCAGGAAGTTCCTCCTAATGTTGAGGTGGAATCTCTTTTCCTGCAGCTTGCATCCATTGCTCCGGGTCCTGTTGGAGCAGCAGAAAACAAGCTTGCTCCCTCCTCAATATGACATCCCTTCAAATATTTAAACAGGGCTATCACCTCTTAACCTTCTCTTCTCCAGGCTAAACATCCCCAGCTCCCTAAGTCATTCCTCATAGGGCATGGTTTCCCAACCCTTCACCATTTTAGTCGCTCTCCTTTGGACACACTCCAGTTTCTCAACATCTTTTTTAAATTGTGGTGCCCAGAACTGGACACAATATTCCAGGTGATGCCTGACCAAAGCAGAATAGAGTAGCACTATTACTTCCCTTGATCTAGACACTATACTTATATTGATGCAGCCTATACTTCTATTGATGCAGCCTAGGATCGCATTGGCCTTTTTAGCTGCTTCATCACACTATTGATTCATGTTCAACTTCTGGTCTACAAGGACTCTAGATCCCTTTCACAGTCTCGTTGAGCCAGGTGTCCCCCATCCTAAAAAATGTGTATTTCATTTTTCTGTCCTAAGTGCAGTACTTTACATTTCTCTGTGCTGAAATTCCTTTTGTTACCTTTGGCCCAGCTTTCTAATCTGTTAAGGACATTTTGAATTTTGATCCTCTGCTCTTGGGTATTAGCTAATCCTCCTAATTTGGTGTCATTTACAAATTTGATAAGCATGCCCCCTGTACTTTCATCCAAGTCATTGATAAAAATGTTGAATAGCACTGGGCCCAGGACAGAGCCCTGTGGGATCCCACTGGTCACTTCTCTCCAGGATGAAAAGGAGCCATTGCTGAGCACCCTTTAGGTTTGGCTGGTCAACCAATTACAAATCCAACTGACAGTTGCATTGTCTAGCCCACATTTTACTAGCTTGTTTGCAAGAGTATCTTGGGGAACTTTGTCAAAGACCTTACTGAAACAATATATGTTATATCCACAGCATTCCCTTCATCTTTTTTTTTATTATTATCTACCAAGCTGGTATTTTTATTTTAAAAAGAGAGAGATCAGATTAGTCTGGCATGATTTGTTTCTCTGAAACCCATTTTGACTTTTTGTGATTATGATGTTCCCTTCTAAATATTCACAGACTTTCTGTTTAATTATCTGTTTAGATTCATTCCTGGCATTGATGTCAGACTAACTGTACAATAATTGTTAGGATCCTCTTTTTTCCCTTTTTGAAGATGGGGACAACATTTTCCCTCCAGTAGATATACTTAAATACCTTAACAAATATCATGTAGAAGAAAGAACAAGCTTATTTTCTTCTACTTCAGAGGCTAGAGCTTGAACCAGTGGATTCAAATTGCAGGAAAAGAGATTCTACCTATACATTAGGAAAAACTTCTTTTTAAGATCTTTTTGACAATTGAATAGAGTACCTCAGATGGTGGGAGACTCACCTTCTTTGGAAGTCTCTAGACAGAGTTTGGATGACCACTGGATGACAGTTCAAAAGCTAAATAAAATTACGAACATAGTAGGACATTTTTAAAACATCTAGAGCAGCAGTTCCCAGCCTGTGCTCCATAGAGGCCTTAGGGCTCTGTGAATCAAAAGGTTTACCCTTGATCTAGTGAGCAAAGTAAACAAGTAAAAGAAAAGTGTAAACAAAAACCTTTTTGACTTAATTAGGCTGAGATTGAGCCAATTTTTAAGGCAGGAGTTCCATAATATGGGTGGTTTTACAAAAGAAGTTTTGTCTCATCTCTCTGGAGATCATTGTAAATGTTTGTACCTTTACAGGAACAAGTGAGCATCTTGAGTTCAACATAGATTGGGAGTCAGAATAGTTACTGTGCAGTCTGTGTTATATGGTCTACAAAGGACATACGAAAATGCAGTCTAGCTGCTGAATACTGCACTAGATACAATTTCTGAACAATCTTCAACAGCAGCTTCCATGCCAAAAACACTGAAATTATCTCAGTGAAAAGTGATTAATATGACTGTGTGCAGATCCACCTTCTCCAGGCAAGGCTGTTGCTGGTATGTAAGCTGAAGCTAGAAAAAGCATTGTTGGCTCCAGCAGCCACTGGAGTCTTCTTAACAATGTTGAGTCAGACAGCATATATGACCCTATGCCTGGAGCAGTGCACCCACCATGTGGCATATATGAGGCAAGGGAAGAAGATGAAACTGTTACTGCATTGTGCAAATGGCAGTGGCAGACTGCATGTGTTTGTCCCATTTAAGTCAGAATTGAAACTTTGCAGCCATATCTACCATGGATGTAGCAGTTTGTGCAGAGGATTATTGTATGATATTGCCACTACCAGTGGGGAGTAGGGACTGAAGAATGCTAATGTACCACATTGTTGTTTACAGGACTGTGAACTTTGACATAATAAAGTACTTATATGACTTTTTGTGAAGATCATACGGACATTGTTGACAACTAAGGCAAGATGTTTCCGATTTACCTACTTCAGCCATCAGGGAAGAAGAGACTTTGGGCTCTACTGGATTTGTCCAAAACAGGTGCCGACTCAGCATGGGACCTGATGAAAACACTCTAGTTGGTCTGGATGGATCTGAGCAGAGGACTCTTTACCCGAGACCCTGGAGTATTTGGGAAAAAATGTGTTAATTATAAACAGCAGGGACCAAGCACAATCTGTTCTGCTATTAATGATGTTATCTTAACAATGAAATTGCCTGAAACCTATTTTACTTAGGACTATATTTTGTGCTGTGTTGAAGTATCCCCGGTGCTTTGAACATGGCAGTAGCCTTGTTTGTATGCCCATTCTTTTCACTTCCTCACCATGGGAGCCTTTTGCATTTGTCTGCCAAAGCAGCTTGTTCCTAAGGCCACCATTTAAAAGAGAATGGAAGAACAAATGCAATAAACATAAAAACAAGCAGAGAGGATGCTTTTCTTTAATTCCTTGATTCTGTCCAGATATTTGTAAACTGGTACCACAGCTGTTAATATCACTGATTAAAGCCTGTTCTTAAAATGTTTTTACCAGCCCCCTAGTTCTTTTTGTTGCTTGTCATGTTACATTTATATTCAAAGGCAAGAATGTGTGTTGGCAAAGTACTCCCTTATCTAAAGGCAGAAATATTGGAGGAATAAAACACATCTAACCTGGAGAGAAGACCTATGAAATCTATAAAATCTAGTGGTTTCCAGAATCCACTCTGAATTACATGCATACATCATGAGAAGTACAAAAACAACAAAGCACTATGATGCCATGGCACAAATGATGTGTTTGCAGAACTTGCAGAACCTCATCTTGTCTGCTCCATTTCATTTTCACCACACAACTGAGGAAACAATTCTATAGCAGGAGTATTTTCTCGTGTCTTTTGATCTTCTGCAACTTTTTTTCCTCTTTATTTTCTCAATTATTTTTTCCTGAACATCCCACCACACTTTGGGGTGAGGATTGGAAACCTTGCTTCTAGGTTTTTATGGCACAGTGTGGATTACCTAAAAATATGTGGATAGACTAGGGGGCAAAGTGGCCCAGTTTGAAGGTTGTTATTTTGTGTCTGAATGATGATGTAACACTGAAGCCTTTTTGGAAAGGACACATGTACTGTACAAATACTATAAAAACGAAGGATTCTTGTTTAATATCATTTACATCAAAACAGTGCTTTTTACCACTGAGATGGCATCTCCTAAAGATGGAGATCCAGCTATTTCACTTTAATGAGAAAGCTGTTACCTCCAGGGCAGTAAAGAGTGAATGACACAACTGATCTCTTTCCATGCTGGACATCCCTGTAGCACAAAAGACAAACTTAGTTCCGGCTTAGAATAATAATACTGTCCCACCATTGCTGAATGTGGCTGGTTCAGGTCCATTATAGTAATTGTTCCAGCTCAGCAGCAACCCAGATTTCCAATCTGAATTTTGATGGAGATAGATTTAAGATTAACTCAATGCAAAGCACTGGATATATTGTGGAAGATAAGAGGTATGAAACACCAACAAGCAGATGTGGATGCGTATACCACCTCTGCTTAGTGGGTTTGCACTGTAACATATGATGGAAGAGGTTTTATGGCTAAAGGTGCCAAAGTTGCACGTATGAACAGAATATCTGTCCAGTGTAAATTAACTTTTGAACAGATCAACGTATTTGTGAAAATACAAATAGCATCATTTAGTAATCAGTATTTTAGTCACTTTAGAAACTGTACTTCCATGCCAGCTGCTTGCTTCAAGCTGCAAAACTGTTAGTTTTTGAGATGCAGAGAGCTATGAATTATTGGATGATGAAGCACTTGCCACACTGCTGAGCTTAATTCTCTAACAAAATGATACTCAGCAGCCTGATGCTCTCAAGTGAGTTGTAATTTTCAGCTAACAGTACGTCATTTCAATCTTGGAGCCATGGTAAACTGAGATCATCCTGTATGTTTTCTAAATGCATTATTTCAAACAGAAATCATTTTATAACTGACTGAAAACCAAATTCAGCATCCATAATTGGAAAAGAAAGTTATATGGCACGAAGAAACACCAATCAAATAACTACAAACACCTTTACCTGCTGTGTTAGGTAAATGAAAGAGGGGAATATTTCTACTTGTTCACCTGACAGCACAAAATGAGAATAAAAGAACAGAGTGGTGTATAATGGCATAAGACTGAGCAGCAAATATACTAAGGAGTGGATTTTCCCCATCATAGGCTGTTTAAAGAGGCATGACAAGGCCTGAAGCGTGTTATAATCCTAAAACGTTTAAGCGTTTTTAAAGGTAAGATATCACAAGATTGTGAAATTTAGTCTGAAAGCAGATTACATTATATTCTTGGCTTCAGGTGTAACCATAATAAAAAGATAAAAATATGTTCAGTTGTACTGAACGTGTCCTGGAAGAATGGGGAGAAGAGAAGAAATTGAAATTCACATGTTATCATAGAGGCTACAAACAAATGTCAGGAGATAAATATGGAAATGGAACAAGCCAGGTGATGTACGTTTGAGTATAGTTTATAGAAACTTCCATATGGTACACAGTGCCATATGTACATTCTGTGCTTCATTTTTTGAGCCATTACGCACCTGCTCAAAATGTATCATGACTGGATTCTCACTTCTAATAAATGGCTCTTACACTAACTACTTGACAATTTTTATCAAATAATGGAGATGCTGTCTTGTCCTATTGGGTTTTCTACTGATGATCGGCAACGCCTCTCATAAGCATCTGTATTATACTTTCAAGTGTTTGTCTGTTATGCTGTGATCCAGCTGCTTAAAGAGTCATCAGATTTGGTGTGTTATCTAATAAAATGAAAACAAAGACTTATGTA
Source organism: Sceloporus occidentalis (assembly GCA_023333645.1). NCBI lineage: Eukaryota > Metazoa > Chordata > Lepidosauria > Squamata > Phrynosomatidae > Sceloporus > Sceloporus occidentalis. The sequence goes on from JALMGF010000005.1 coordinate 83,284,399, forward strand.
AAACTTTGGCTCCACTTTGTCAAAATTTCAAGTACATCCTGAAAAACATTCTACCCCCCCCCCCACACACACACACACACTAAAAGGCCCATTTATGACTGAATTTAATTGGCCTTGATATTTACACTTAGGTTGACATCACAAACATTTCCGTGACTAGTTTGGCACCAACTGGCAAAAACTTGGCATTCAGCACATTTTAAGGATGGAAAAAGCAATAATGCTAGGAAATGTGGAGGGAAGTAGAGAGGAAGGCTGAATGTTTGATGCATGGATTCTATTAAGGAGGCCATGGGCTTGAATTTACAGGAACTAAACAGAGCAGTGGAGGATAGGGAGTCTGGGAGATGTTTCATCCATAGGTTCGCCATGAGTCAAGATTGTAAACAACAACAACAAAAGTGCTCTTAGGGGCTCAACAGACCAGCATTATATGCTGGTGTGGGGGTGTGGTGACCACCCGCCAGCCACACCAACACTTCCTCCACACTACCTGCCTGACCAGATGGTGGGCGGCATCACGCCACATCTTCAGCGCAGCATTTGCATGCACTGCCCAGAGAAGCAGTAGAAAGCGGCGGCAGCTGGGGCACCCTTTCTAAGGCGCAAAAAGGAGCCGCTTTTTGTGACTTCTTTTTGCACCATGGAAAAGCCAGATTGGGGCCGCAGCATGTAGTTGCCACGGCCCTGATCCAGCAAGGAAAGGAGCAGCTGCAATCCACTCCAAAGGGGCAGTCTATTGAGCCCCTTAGTCAGCATTTTGTTTTGTTCAAATTACAGGTGAAATCATCGGCATCAATTTGGGCAATGCCAGGTAAATTTCAGAGCATTTGATATTTAGCATAAGATGTCAAATGCACATTTTTGAACTATAGACTTGGAAGGTGGAAGGGTTGAGAATATTGTATATATGTCAAGAGAAAATTAAAAATATTTGCTATGTATTCCAGAAGCTTTTCTCATTGTGCTAAAATTACAAAATTAAAAAATGTTTATATATAATGGCATAGTGAGACCTTAGAATCCATGGACTTGCCAGCTGCAAATTTGAACATCCGCAGATAGCCCCAATGGTGGCGTGTGCACATGGACATTAGGGATAGCCTTGTTGTCTCCAGTGGCGGCATGTGCGTGCCAGCTGCACCAGCATTAGGGACAACAGGACTTCACCTGAAGTCCCATTGTCCCTGATGGCAGTGCAGTCGCATGCATACACTGCCACTGGGGATAATGGAACTTGAGTATCTGAAGATTTTGATATCTGTGGTGGGGGGGGGGTCCAAAACTGATCCCTTGCGGATACGAGAGCCCACTATAATAAATTTGGGAAAGACAACTTCAACATTGTCTTTTAAGGCTAGTGGAAATACTGTATTTTTCAGGAAGTTAAGAAATGCCATTCTTCTACTAACCATTTCTCTTTAGAAAGTAATTGCCTTCCAGAAATCTTTGAATGTTTGATATGTTACTTTAGATATATAATAATAAAAAAATGACAGCTTCTTGCAGCTTAAAATTGGCAATTCCCTGAGGAGCCCTTTTCTCTACTGTAGCTTTATTGCCAAGTTGTCATAGTATTAATTAAATCTGGAGAATGAGCCATCGCATGTCATTTTCTATACTGGATGCTTTCATATTGGAGGCAAGTCTCCATGGCAGGAATCCATGTAAGAACCACCAAAGGGAAAGGAAGTGAAAGCTTCCATATAAGAACAGAATAATTCATACAAGTATTTTAAGAAGAAAGCAATGATACGAAAGTGAAAAGTTAACTGTTTTCTTTAGGTTAAAAGAGTAATTTTGTTTAGCTGCCATTCTTCAGTTGATTTAATAATCTTCATATTATTACTAAGCATTCCAAAACATTAAGTGTAGAATGAGTTTGTATCTCAGATTACAGAAATTGGAGGGGGGGAGGTTACATTAAGTATTATTGGATTTTAATTAATCATGAGATAGATTCTACTGTTGCATGAATCTAAATGTCTTCACTGTAGTCTAGACAGTTAACAACATAACTAATTTTAAAAGTTACCAAAGAAGATAAAACAATAAGTGTGATGTGATAAAAATGTAATCTGAAAAGTGGGAGGAAAAGAACAATAACAATGGATGGGATTTAAATGTGTTCCTCTGTTCTTGCTTCTCTTCCACCTGCAGCCTCAGGAAAAGATTGTAGGAGTGGGAGTGAGGGTGAGTGAGAATTTCTTTGAATAAAAATACTGGTCTGCTGACTGTCGAAATAGATTACATCCTCATTTTCTTCCCATTAATTAATGTCTTGGAAGTATAAAAACAAGCTCAGCAAAAACTACCAGCAAAAAGCAAGGGGCAAAACCTAATTTTGGTACCAACTAGAGGCAGATCCATTCCATTCCATGAGACTTGAGTAAGCGGTGAATAACAAGTCCTGCTCATTTCAGTGCTTCTCCCCTCATTGGAATGCACTTTTGATTGAGCAGCATAGCACCCAAGGCATCTTAATGTAGTCTGAAGTCCCATCTTAAAGCTGTCTGGCAAAATGTTATATGGTACAGTGCAATGCAAAACTTTTATGCAAGATGATCTATTATTATTATTATTATTATTATTATTATTATTAAAGTTTATTTATATAGTGCCATACGATTTACACAGTGCTTTACATAATCATACAAAGAAGGTAAAAAGAAAGGCCTGCCAGTGGCTTACAGTCTAATATCACAAAGCATAAAACTTTAAAACAGACAAATTAACCATCAAGTAACTCTAAAACCAGAGCCTACTACAAAAGACCTATCACTGGTTCCAGACAAATAAATAAATAAAATGAATAAAAGAGCCTTTTGCAGTTATCTGGATAATATTCTTTTCCATGAATAAAGTGTTTTTGCTGACTTTTGAAAACATTACTTCAAATACATACAGTACCATGGTTCGGTGACTGGGTTTATTCCTTTCATACAGAATGGCCTAGGATGAATCCAGTACCTTTCCTCCTAAATGGAGCTCCAAAGGAGAGCTGGAGAGATTTTCCTATTTCCTTCCTTACTTGCCTCCTTCTTTCCTTTATTTTCTGTATCCCAGCTTTCTTCCAGCATCCTGAAGATTAAAACAAAGTTCAACTAAAGCCTAGTTGTATTAAAGCTGGTGTTAAAAGGAGTTTTAAAAGCCAACTAAATAAACTATCCTATTAAAAATACTAATTTAGAACATATTTAAAACGTAGTAAAGAAGATTAAAGTACATCATATCCCATTAAAAGCGTTCTCTGCCACAACTAGTTAACAGACAGATGCTTGTCTAAATAAAAATATATTTGCTTGCTGGTAGGAAGAGAGCATGGAATTCCATGACCTGAGAGCAGCCATCAAGAAGCTATAACAGAAATACACATGAGATGTAATCAAGATACATGCTGCCATAGGCTGACATCTCCAGGAATGAGGTTGGCTGATCCATTAGTTTTAACTATGCAAGTGCTGTCTTGGCCACTGCTTAAACCTGAGGATCCGAGTTCAGAGCTGAATTCAGTAGAACTCTTCATCTACAAAACCCCGGATTTCAGGGGCAGTGTAAGTCCATACAGCACAGGCTGAAACCATATTGCCTTATTTCCCTTTTGACTGATCTGACCTCTAACTACTAATTTCTAGTCCCATAATTTTATTTCTGACTTGAACCTGAATTATTGAAATGGAACTACTCCAACCAAATAATCTTAGGATTTCAGCATTTGTATCATTATCTGGAATCAACATGACAAACACAAATGACTAGTTAATTTGAAGCACACTTTCATATACTTCAGACATACGTAACTCCTTAAGTGTTTTTTTAGATTAAAACCATTGGATAACTATTGAATAACTCTTAGTAGTTAGTTTGCCGCCATTACATTAGTTGGGCTTTACTGATTACCTGCAATAACACGCACAAAAGAACCCTCTGTGCTTTTGTTTCAAAGATCACTTCCCAAAAAGCTGAAACCATGAGCAAAGATGTGGTGAATTCTGAGATAATATAAAAGTGCATTTACATCGAACAGGGTGAAATATTAAAATTACAATACTATGATAAGGCTTAACTATGATAAGGCTTATAATATGATAACAGGCTTACAATATGGTAAGGGAAATAGAAGCATTTTCTGTACTTGCCTTTTTGATACATATGCATTTTCATTTAAAAATACAGATTGATTTTTGGATTGGGAAGGAACAGAAAAAGTATGAAAAAGAAGTCACTAAATGTATACGGGAAAGTGTCATCCATCATTGCCTGTTGAATGAAAGTTTCCAAAACTGTTGAACTTTTTGACGAAGAGAACATCATTTGAAATCCCAGAACAAGTAGAGAGGCATCATTGCATTTGTTTGTGGAATTCCATGTTAACATTTTTAAATTCAGCCAAGCCTCTATAAGCCAGAAACTATTTGATATCTCTGCACAGTTCTGCTGTTACATCAGAGATGAATAGCCCATTATCATCAACAGAGAAGGTTAAGAACTCACAAGACAAAGGAAACATTTTGTTAGGTAAGGCAGTCCATAGTACTGGTACTTATTTTCCTGTATTTTGCTACTTTGCTACTATTGGTTTCATTTTATTTAGTTCTATTTCCATTTGCTCTTTATTAAAAGAGAAATTCCAAGTGGGTAATGACATAAAACAGTGATTCAGACTGGTGCACTGCTAAGAACTGAGGGATGATGCCAATCTTAGATTCATCATGGTCAAAACATTTCTTCTCTTTCTCTTTTGCACTGTGGATTCCTTTATCAGAGAGCTTCATAATATTTGCAAGAGTAAAGTGACATCCCTAATTTTTTTTTTTGCTCAATCCTGTTCAACCCTGACCCTGCTGGCTGGGGATTCTTAAACTTGTACTCACAAAAGTAACTTTTATAAAAAGGTCTGCCAAATAGCAATTATAAAAGCAAGGACCAAATAAATTCAAAACATGAAACAAGATTCCAGGGCAATCACAAATTACTGTTGATATAGTTAACCTGCTTTCAAGCAATCCAAAATTGTGAATGAGAAAACAATGAAAGCAGCTTAAAGGAAGAGCACAACACAAAGAACAGTGCAGGAGCAAAAGGCAAGAGCAAATGTATCTTTTGTATCCAGAGATGTGTGAAGTTTGATGACTTTCCCTGTGCGAAAAGGGTGGTTTTGTGGTAGGTGGACCCCAAAAGTAAACAGCAGCATTGGGGGGGGGGGGGAGACATGAGCCTCCAGGCTTACTTTCATGTTCTTCCACAGCTGTCTGCTTGGATTCAAAATCTAACTTTCCTCTTGAGCCAAAAGCTTCACAAATGATACAGTTTTACTGAAGCAATTGTTTTAATTATGGCAGCAGTTCATATTTTACTGATGTGCTTTCTAATATTAGCAATAGCTATTGTTACAATCTGTATGATAAATATAGGAATATTTTGCAAGATATTCTAAACTCTTAATATTTGCTCATAGCTTTATATGGAATTCTTTATATTTCTAATAAAAAGTCTAATTGAACCATGAGTTTTTGGTATATTGTTCTTAGGAGATTCAGCATTAAAAGGCAAGCCTTATTGATATATGGCTCGAGCAACATACATGGCAAGAATTACATAGGGCAAGATAATGTGTTCTCAGATCCAAGAGCATTTATCCTGCAGAAAGAGGGAGAAGACGCCATGGCTTGGGTTGATAAGTCAGAGCTCAGCCATCATGGTTTTTCCATCCTCGGTAAGGGCAAGGTGATTTCTGACTCTGTGATTCATGTAGAGGAGCAGTAATCCCATTATCAGTCATCAACAATAAATATGCCACAGCAGGCATTCATATGGCTTGCCGCGATATGCAGGAGCTATTACCATGTACAGTGCAGCACAGGGCATGGGGCTTTGCTAAACAGCATTTGGATTATCAGGGGTTCAGAAAAACAGTGTTACACTAGGTAGGGCTATGCTGATTTAGTGCAGAGCAGGGGAAGACAGTCAATTCCAGACAAGCAGGAGTTTTGGAAGGCTCTGGGGAAGAAGAAAAAACCCTCTACAGCATGTGGGTACTTAAAATGTATGTCAAGCACTGTACTTATGCCCTTTTCCATGATGTAAAGAGCACCACAGTGAGTGCTGTGTTAATATGCTCTCTGTAAGAACAGTATGAAACCTGGACACAACTGATTTAAGTTCCCTGGTAGGAATCTTTTGCAGAGCCCCATGATTACTACATGCACAAGTAATAATGTTTGATTAACACTGCCTGCTTCCTCGCACCACGATATAGTGGCAGATAGATGGATTTTCACTGTACTTCATTGCAATTCCATCTTCTGAAGGTTCAGCAAGCAATTTATGGATATCACTATTGGAGGGATTGCAGGAAAATATGTGTTTTTTAACAGACCTGATTTAACTATACTGGAGAAGAAATTGAAGTGTAATAAATGTAGTATTTGTATAGGTTTATATATAGTGCAGTGTCCAAATTTGCTTATCATGCCCAATTTTTAGGATGGTTAAAACAAAAAGGGATTGCAAAGAGCTCCAAAAGTATCTCTTGAAAATGAGCATTGAAATGTCAAATGCTGTTCAGCGTAAGCAAGTGTAATGTGATGCATACTGGGCAATAAATCCCAGTTTCACATATATGCTGACAGAGCCAGAGGTAGCAGTAACTTATCAAGAAAAAGATATTGGGAAGTGAAAGATCAGCCCATTGTATGCTACTCTAAAAAAGGCAGATTCCATGTAGGGCAAAATTAGAAAAGCAATCCAAAAGAAGATCACCACTGCTGTACTGTCCTTATAGAGATTTGTGGTGACAGCGCTCTTGGAAAATTGTGTCTTGAGAAAAGTGCAGAAAAAGGCTGAGGAATGTTCAAGAGGAGTAACCAAAATGATCAAGTTGCTGGAGCAAATCCCTTGTGAGGAAAGGTTACAATATTTGAGGCACTTAAACTTAGAAGAAAAGAAAAATGGAGACATGACAGAGATTTATAAAATTGTGCTCAGTGCAAAGTACTAGGGCCTTGGGCATCCACTGAAAATTAATTGTAGGAAGTGCAGGACAGAAAAGAAAGGATTGATTCACAAGGTGCATAGTTAAACTAGAACTCACAAACACAAAAAGTAGTAATGTGTGTGAAGCCAGCACTCTTCCCACTTGCCTCTAGAAAACGTGTACAGCCAGAAGCAATGTTCTTTTTGTTCTGATGCATTCAATTGTTGTTGAGGCTTCCCAGTCAAAACATAGGCCTTATTCCTACTTACAGAAAAATCGGTGTGCGATCCGAATTGATCCATCGATTCGACATCAGATTGTGGTTTACAGGGCATGACACTGCCTCTCTGAAGGCAGCACATCACCATGAAGCATGTCCCCATCTGAGCCAGTTTTGCAGGGTCTCCATTCAGTGGATTAAACAAGACAGGCACTGATAACTCTCAGTCACTGCAACCATTTTCTTCTCAGCGAGGGTGGTGAATGAGGGAATTTCCAGTCTTGCAGTTTAAATTTAGGCTTGGCTTTTCCAAAATAAAGAGTCCAGGCCACAGTCCTACCTTGTCCAGTATGAATTTTTCAGACTCTGGCAACAGACAGCTTTCCTGGCTTATGCTTCAAAGTCTAATATTCATATTTAATGTGTATAACTGGTAACACTCTGATGTATTTGTTTCCTCCCTTTTCACTTCTAGCAAAGGTGTCCAAGGGACAGGACCAATGGAATACTAATTGTGCTGTATTGGCCCAGACAACCAGGGTTTACCCCACACCTCCATCTCTCCAAGGGTCCCTTCACGTCTCTACCTTGGACATCCAATCAGTTGTCACACTCTCAAAGTTAAGTTCTCCAACCAAATATCACACAAACCTGCCATACCTCCCCTCTTTCATGTCCCTGTACTTTAACAGTGGATGTCAAACCTGAGGGGGAAATAGCTTGGTGAGCTGGGACATGCATGGTAGACAGAAGGGGGAAGGGTTTTCCCACTAAGCTACTCAAGTTTCGAACATCCCGAATGGAGTCTGCACAGGCTTAGAACCCATTTGTGTGAAGATACAAATGACTATTTGAAGAACTACAGTTACAGGTAACTAATCTGTTCTTTATATCTGCTCAGACCCACAAGACAGAGGCTCAGAACTCTTGGATTTACAACAGGCATTTCTCAAACTACAACATTCATCTAAGGAGGTGAAGAAACAAATCAACAAGGCAAGATTGGTTTCCAGGAGCCATCTGCTACAAGTCAGACCAACAACACAAAACTGCAGAATACCCTTAGTGGTCACCTACAGTCCCAGCTGAGACTACTCAATTTATCGCCAGTGAGTTACATCCAATTCTGGATAATAATACAGCTCCTTACAAGTTCTGGAAGGCAGGCTTTTATTGGTCTGCAGACAGCCACTAAATCTTAAACAACTCACTTACCACAGGATATATAACATGGATGGTAATATCGGGACAAGACCCTGTCAAAAATTTAGATGCCAACTCTGTCCCCACATCTAGCAAGGTCTATTACCATTAGGCAGATTGAGGCAGCTGGAACAGATGGCAGATCTTGGGTGTCCTGCAGGAAATTGTGAGCTATTTAATTTGCTATTTTTTTAATTTAATTTTTTTCTACCAGGGAAGGAGAGAGGTACTTGTGGGATATTCTGTGGCAGAATAACATGTGTGATGTTTGCTATTATAGACAAGGTGGATGGATGTTCAGCTTTAGGCCGCAAAATGACTTGAGCTTGGTTCTTGCACAGTTAGATCAAAAGCTGTGATTTCATTACCAAGAGCAGTTTCCTTGAACTGTAGCTGGGTTCCACCAGTGATGCTTGTTGATGTTTGTTACACCAAACAGGGACAGAGTGAAGGGGTGAGCGTCTGTAAAAACATAAGGAACATTCACCAAGGACAGACACACACTGCATTTTGTATGGGAAGGACCAATGGAACACCAGTATAGCACTGAAAACCTGGGAGTGGCTCTTAAGACCTATGCTGAATCCAACTTGTCTATTTTAATAAGAACCCTGGGATGGGGTGGACATGTGCCAAATTAAAATTGGTCATTTTACTTTGTGTCTAAGTCATTTTCCTAGCCAACAAGGTCAAAAGCAAATTCATATATGCTCTCTTTATATAAGTACAGTAGTATACTAGTGGTGTTGTGCGCATCTAGAATAAAACACTGGAAAGTCTTCCATCAGCAGAAAATAACAGATGTTGCTATTTTATTTATGACCTTATCCTTAGATCTGAATATTAGTAAAATTACATTACTGTAGCTGAAAGAGAGAAATCAGATATCCATTATACTCAAACAGCCTGGAATTCTTTACCAAATATCCCATTTTTTAAAAATCAAAAATATTTTATAGTTAAATTATACAAACTGGATAGAGCTGCATTAATGTAATTAATTTGCTTTGTGCACATCTGCACAACATTTGGGGAAGAGGTTTTATGCTGAACGATACTGAATGTATATTAGGTTTTGGAGGGCATAGTCTTTTGGAGAGGCTTTGGAGAGACGGGTGAAAAAAGTTTCATAGGAAAGGAAAGGATATAGCTGCAAGAATGTGAAGAAAAGAAGGAAGAGCAATGAAAACAACTCACCTTGTGTTAAGTAAAGGAGTTCATGATCATCAGGAGCTTTGCTAAGTATGTTTTATTCCAAAGATGCTGGTATATTTTGACATTTTTCTTTTTAAACATGAAGGCCAGAACTCACTCTCTTATTCTCACTTTCACTCTCACTCCCATTCTCACTCTATATGAGGGATTCAAAATCTGCAGTACAAAGATGCATCCTGATAGTGGACTCCTAGACCTACTAGAAAAACACTGTGGAATTACTCCATCTTTCTCTTCTGTATTACCTTTTTGTAGTAAGAAAAAAGATGAAGTGGTGGGACAACACAGGATACAAATGGAAGAGAATAACATTCACTCACTGCCCACCAGATAACATTCAGTTAGTGAAGAAGGCAAATAGCACAAGCCTCATCTAGAAACATCCATGTGGCTGCCTTCCATGTTCCAAAGCACATTCTATGCTCACTGTAAATTCCAGTGGAATATTGGTATATTGCAACCCAGGTAGCTGTCCTTGGGCTTCGAATTACAGATTTTTAAAGCTGAAAGCTAAACTGATTTTCAAAAAAGGTAGTAAATGACATACTATTCATCTGCGTACTCCATCATAGAAGTTTCCTGATAGATAACTTACTCTTAAAATCCAAATATCTGGGTGGTGAATTATGTAAAGGAAGATATGAGCTGAAAATGCTGCTGGAGTTTTTAGCTTCAGTTTTTGTTTTGTTTTGTTTTTCAATGCCTTCCCAATCTTTACAATATCATTTCTCAAATAAATAAAGTTGGTGTGAATATAATGGGAAAAGGAAGTTGACAGAGTAGGAGAGAATTTTGTTTCAGGGTCCATTTCTTTTGAAGCCAATGTCCTGATCCAGTGCTTTAAAAAATAATTTGAAAATTAATTTGCTACTTTTTGTCCAGTCTTCTTTAATATTACTTGTTATTAAAAAGTAACACATTTTTAAAAAATTCACTTACAAATACATTTTTTTAAAAAATCCAGCTGTCCTTCAAAATTTCTCCCTCACCAATATTTCTGGAGCATTGATGAGTAAACATTGTGGGATACTATAAATGATGATGATGATGATGATGATGATGATGATGATGATGATGATGATGATGATGATGATATTGCTGGTTATTATGTTACTTTAAAAGTACACATACTCCCTTGTTATCTACAACAATAATAAGTTACTGCTTGCAAGCTTTCATTTCAGCAGTAAGATGTCTATTTCTTTCACAATTCAAATGTTCCAAGGAGGGGATTTGGCTTTTCCTCTCAGGCCAGTGTCCTGACCTTTTTCACATGAGCACTTTCACTAGTCCCTTATCATAATCAACATTAGAATCTCTGCTGCTTTCCCAGTGGAATGAAAATGCAAACATGTCTCTAAATCAGTGGTGTTACTAGGAGGGTGCGCAGGATTCAGGCCGCACTGGGTGACACCTCCTGCACTGGATAACACCAGCATCAATGCCACTGTTCTACATAAAAAAAATAGATGCTGCATTGCCAATTGCTCGGTCCTGTTGAGGAAAAAGTAACTATGGTACTATAGTAAAATGTGAGATGATGTAATAGTGAAAAACTGCTGGCATCTGGTGAAGCACCACTTGGAAGAAAAGGAGCAGGGAGGCTAGAACACACCAGCAGAACCAGAAGCTCTCTTGTCATTGATGTCTCTGTTTCTTCCTCCATCCAAACAAGTTCCTAACTTTGTAAAAATAGATGTACTCATGACACCATATAGGGTTTTTTTGTATGCCAGAAAAATTACCTATCAGATCTGTGTTTTCTTTTCTCAATATAAAGCTCGTGACAACACCTTTATTTTAAAGGAAGATGTCAGCCATCTAAAAATAAATATAGGATGAAAGTTTTGTTTACCACATGATTAATAATTATCTCATTGATAGGAACCAGAGCCCACTGACCCTGGCAAAGCATTTCCTGTCCAGCTTGATGTACTGTATGCTTAGAAGATAATGTCATGTGATTTATTTCTATCAATACTTACAAATATTGGTTGAAAGGGTCATGGCAAACCAAACCAAATGTATCCACCAAAAGCATTAGGAATATTTAAGTATTCTTCTCCACCGACTTCCCGCTTCCACAGTTTATCTCTAGTGTATGGATTACTGAAGGGAGAAATGTCTAAATTTCAGCTATAGAAAACATCTTTTTTATGCAGGGTAAAGGATACAAACTTTACACAGAGGTGAAATCAAGGTCTTGTTTAACTCATAAATCAATAGCTCTTTTGCAGCCTTGAACTGTGATGTCAACGATGAATGATTGCCTAAAAAGACTCAAACGTTAAGCCAGTTACATTATATATACATTCTGGTCTAGTATTCCACAGTTCTGCCAATATCCAGCATATAACCACTTGTTGAGAACCTCCATGAGATTAATACTTGTAATGTTGATTTGCTCCTTTCTGAAATATGTCTAAATTTAATCAGTTGATTATACTGTATAGTATATTTTGCAAAGGAAATAACACATCCTGGATAGTCCAAAAGTGGTTGCATAGCAAACGGATGTTGGAGGAAGTGAAATTACTTGTTACTGAAAATGGTGCTGAACGAACTTAAATTGGTTCTCTCTCCCATTAATTAATTCCTCATTATGAAATTATAAAATGTTTTTAATATAAATTTTATGTGGAGTTTTAAATATCTTTATTTTGTTCTCTTTTAGTATGATTTGTGGATTAACTACACACTCACAGAGAGAGAGGAAGCACACAAATAGACACATGTATGTAGGTATTCTAATGAATGGTAATGAACAAAAAACTACTTATAAAATGTACTTGATTTCAAAGCCAGCATTTATTCTCTAATAGTATTTATCAAAATAAGACCACATTCTTCTTCACAAGAACTATACAAAGTGTCTTTTACAATTCAAATGAGTTGCTAAGAACATAAAGGGGGGAAATCTTCAGCCTGCCAGAATAGCATGATGCTTCTACAGGAAAACTGTATCCGCGAGTGTCTACCAATCTCAAATTAAAAATCAAAAGAGCCTATTAAAAGAAGATCATGTTGTTTCCTCTGTGTAGTTTTGAGGCATTTATTTCTTCTGAAGTGGGGTGGGGGAGACCCAAATGCCATTTCTTTTCATTTACAGTCCATAAATTAACAAGCTGTTTCTCACTTGTGGAATTAATATCAGCCCCACCCTTATGTCAGTGTGAGATTGGAAAGAGCTAAATTTACAAACATTGAATCAATAAGTCATGTGCAATTAATCATCTCTTTTTTCAGTTTGTTTGGAAGTACAGTGGGCCCTTGGTATCCGCTGGGTTTTGGTTCCAGAACTCCCCATGTATACCAAAATCTGTGGATGTTCAAGTCCCATTAAATATAATGGCTAGTAAAATGGTGTCCCTTATATAAAATCAAAGTTTGCTTTTTGATACACACACACACACACTATTTTCAAGCCATGGATGCTTGAACCTAAGGATAAAGAAAGTGTGGATACAGAGGGCTGACTATCTGTCACAGTGTGGGGCTGCTAGATGTTATGATGTGTTAGTGCCTCTGAAAACTTTATAAAGCCAGGAGAAGAAAATATTTTGATCCCAAACTGAAAATACAAAAATATCACTAAATATGAAAGTAAGCAAAAATTGGTGATGACCAGAACAACTGCAGCATGCTCTGATTACTACAGAGATTTGGGCTTTGGAGATATTGTTTGTCAGTGGGATTGTCATGTCCTTAAAAATAGTTTCATGATGTTTTTAAGATAATTCAAGAAGCACTATAATTAATTCCCTTGCTTCCAAATAATATAATTAATTCCCTTAATTCCAAATAATATTACTGCATTTTCTCAATAAAAAGCACTGCCTACCCATCTCTGCAGAAGTTCATTCTGCCTCTCAAGATGAAGTCAAAGCTAGAGGTCTTCCTAAATATACTGTTTCTTAAGATTCATTTCCACAAGTACAGCTCCACCACAGTCCTCTAGTGTAATACTTGTCCCTCAAGTGGGTGATGCACATTCTTCTACCATACTACCTGTTTGTTTCCACTTGCTTTTGCCCAACATGACCACTACAGAAAAGATGAATACGCTTTTAAGGTCTGTGAACTCAACAGTCTAATGGCTATTCTAAGTCCCTGTGAGTATGTACCTTTTAGACAGGAAGATGCACTGGTTAGCTTAAAACTAGCCCATCGAAGGGTTAAACAGGGGAGATGTATTTATCTTCTGATGCGGTAGGAGTGAGTGGTGGGGCTCAGGAGGTATTCTGTTTGTTGACATGTACCTAGCACTTTTGCACAGATAATTATTGATTATGGAGCACATCTATTAAGTCAGTTTCCTGACTTTGCAGAGGTTAAGTCAATATCTCTGGAGTTAGGTCAACTATGGCCCAACTATGACTTAGGTTTTGTAAAATAGGACCCCTGTGTCATATGATCTCCTCCTGATAATTGTGAGTTGAGACTGTCATACTTCATAGGGAAGTGTTTTTCTCCCAGACTAAGAGGAAATTGACTCTCCATCAGTGATGCTGTTTTGGAACCAGGGACTATGCTGAAATCATGTAATTAGATTTGTGCTTTCTGAAATTAAAGGAGTTGCTGCTTTTTAAGGTCCAACGTTCATGTACCATACATTTCTCCACTTGAACAATCCTAATTTTTAAAACATAACTCGAGAGGATTTATGCATCATATAAGTGACTTTGTGACCCTTGTTTAATCCCTTCGCCCTCAAGTTAGGTCACAAGCATGGAGGTCTAAGTTCTTCACAGGAATGTGACTAGTGGGAACAGATGTTGACTGTAGCATCCTCTGACATTTGGTAACTCCTATTCTTTGCGTGAAGAAATGCTTCTGTATTGGCTCTGGTTGATTAAAGCTCTACAAAGCTCAGATAGCTTCAAAGGAATGGCACAGCTTTAATGCTTTTATGAGAACGTAAATGGATTGCAACAGCCTGGACAGCTGCTTGAGGAGATGTGTCTCATGAAGCCCACATGGTTTTTCTTGCAGCTCTGTTTGCCCTATCCTTACTCATTTGCTGCTGGTCATTAATGGCAACAGCAACACTAGGCCTAGTTTAAATTTATCCAAACCTGCTTTTTGACTGGACAGCACATAATTCAAAAAATGATATGTTAATATATAGTAGAAATCAATGGGTTATGTTTCTGTGAGCCCATAGCAAGCCTATAGTTTGCAGGGTAACGTACTATTAGTGAGATCTTGTGTGCTGAAGGGATAGTAATTGTATTTTTTAGTCTTTCTCCTAGTTCTAATGAAAACTCTGCAAGGATAAAATAGGCAGACCTCTCAGTACAATAAATGCAACACTAAAGAATGGTGGCATAGAGTTAACAGCAAAATTTAAGTTCGGGTGAACTGAATTTTAAATGAACAAGTAGAAGGAAGACTAATAGATAGGCAATATTTTGTGTGTGCCCATTTTTTAAAAAAATATTATTCCAAACAATGATTTGTGTTATTATATTTAATAGGCCCCATTCTATGATAATTTATTCATTATTAAAATGAAAATGAACCCAGAAAAAACCCACAGTCAGAACTGATAATTTCTGTATGGTAGAATCCTTAAAATATGTCACACATCCTGTCGGGGGGAGGAGGATAACAAATATTTGACAAAGGAAGGATTTTTTATTGCTTAAAAACAGAGTTGAAATGTTCCTGTCAATGATAGCTTAGAAGTTCACATGATAGTTGGGACCTGGGACTGGATCACAGACTGAACGAAAAGAGTGGATGCAGCAATAAAATACAAAAATATTGTCAAATAAATAAATATGTACTGGGTACCCAAATACACGTTTATACTAAATAGTGCATCTGAAGTTAGAAACAGTAGAAGATGACTCTGATAATTTATGGTTGTTGTTTTCCCCCCCCAAAGTGATTATATTCTCCTTTTCTTTCTTGAAAAAACACCTAATTGTGTTTAACAAAAAAGCACTAAGAAAAGCTGCAAATGGAAAGCCGTATCCTCAGGAGAGATATTATTCCTTTTGTCATTTTAGAGCCAGCTGCAGCATGCATCATTTAAAAAATATTTTAAATATATGATTTCATTATGATTTCCTTATTTTATTAATCAAGTCAACTGGCTGAGTGATCAATTAATTTGAGCTAATTAACAAGCCACATTTTCAACAGTCATATTCAACAAGGGAGGAAAGTAAAGAACGGGTTGGAGATTAAAAACGGTAAGTGTTATATTCTTCAGAGGTATCCAGCAGAGATGACTCCAGATTAGGCACTGTATCCCTGGGCAGCTTTGCCAGCAGACAGTGCTTTCAGGTGTGCTCACGGGGGGCATTTGATCCTGCCTATTCATGTGAGCCTCTCTCCATCCCCTGGACACCTTGAGAACCCAACACAAACTGATGCAGAAGGTTTCAGTGAGTAGGGACATTGACAAAAGCTGGGTATACCAACTTGCACAGGAGTTATCTGCTAAATCAAAATTGCCATTGGATACAAACCTTAGTTATTTGCACTGACGTCCTGTTAAAGTGGGATGCAATGGCTCAGTGGTTAAGACGCTGACTCTGATGACTGCAAAATTGGCCGGTCAGCAGTTTGAGGCCCAAGTGCTGTGTGACGGAGTGAGTTCCTGTCACTAGTCCCAGCTTTTGCCAACCTAGCAGTTCAAAAACAAGTAGACAAATAGGTAGCCCTTCGGTGGGAAGGTAACAGCGTTTTCTGCAGTTATGCTGGCCACATGATCCCAGAGTCTTAGTAACAGAGATGAGCACCTCCCCCTGCAAGGGGGAAACCTTTACCTTTTACTTATTAAAGCCAGTGGGACAAATTAGTAATCATTTTGGTGCCGATAATATCAGTGACCAAAATAAAGCTGCTTCAGGTTACTTTGGAGGTATGCTGTTTAAATGATGCATGCATCCTAAGAGGCCAGAAGCCACGCCAAAGCCACACTCCTGTCCTAAGGACTGGACCACAGCTTTGACACAGCTTCTGGCCTCTTAGGAGGCATGCATCATTTAAACAGCATACCTCCAAGGTGACCTGAAGCAACTTTATTTTGGCCTGTCTGTAAGAGTCCTTAGTTAAATGTTTCTAGGTTTAGGTCAGTTTTTTAAAATTATAATTAAAAGGCATTTTTCCTTTTAGTTGGCAGTCTTGTGAACTTAGGGTGTTGAAATTCTATTTAATTCTATGAAAATAAATTGATCTGATTACATGCAGGATTCCTCTTGTAAATTTTTAACATGCCCACATTGTCTCTGCATTTATTTGTATCTTGGTGTATCGGTATCTGGGATGTATTTGAACTCTTCCATGGGAGATCCGGTTCCCCTTGCCCCCACTGTTCTCTTTCTGCCAGCTGGTAAAAAACATTTTTATTTAAGACAGTATCTGGGGATGGTAGGCAGAGCTTTTTAGTGTGGAGTTGGCGAGGAGAGTTTCTAACTTAGTCTGTTTAATTACCTTTTAATGCTGTTAACTTGTTTTTAACTTGTGTTTTGAATCAAAATTAGTTTAATTCTATTTTAACTTTTGTATTGAGAGGTTTTTTAATTATATATTTTTAAGGTATGTATGCTGTCTTGGGTCCCATATTAGGAGAAAAGTGGAAATAACTAAATATTGGAAAACAAAATATGTAGAATGCAAATTATTATGGAGAGCCAGTATAACATAGTATTTTGAGTGTTGGACTATGACTTTGGATAATAGGGTTCAAATCCTCAGCTATGGAAACCCACTGGGTTGACCTTGGGCAAGTCACACTCTCTCTTAGTCTCAGAGGAAGGCAAAATAAATTGAATAAAGCTTGCCAAGAAAACCCCATGATATCATGCTAGGAAGAGGAACCAGGCATAGCGTTTGAGTGTTGGAGAGCAGGGTTTGATTCCTGCTCAGCAATGAAACCGACTGGGTGACCTTGGGCAAGTCACATAATCTCACCCTCAGGAGAAGGCAATGGCAAACCTCCTTAGAACAAATCTTGCCAAGAAAATATGAGAGCCCTGGTTGTACAGTGGTTAAATGCCAGTATTGCAGCCACTCACAGCCACAAAGTTGTGAGTTTGATCCCAGGCAGACCTCCAGGGTCCACTCAGCCTTTCATCCTTCCATAGCCTGGTAAAATGAGTACCCAGCTTGTTGGGGGCAATTGTCATACACATTGTAAACTGCTTAGGGAGTGCTAGTTCACTGATAAGCGGTATAGAAATGTATTTGCTACTGTTATTGCTAGATTGGGCCTTAGGGTCACCATAAGTCAGAAACGACTTGAAGGCATGTAAGAACAACAATCTTCAGTGTATGTATTTATTTAGTTAGTTATTGTAGTTCTCACAAACTAAATATTTTCTAATCATGTAAATTAATTGCAACATTTAACAATTTTATCACATGCATAGTCACAATGCATGAGAAATCTGTCATTCTGCAACATGATATGAAAAGATTGTTACCTTCTGATGTATAAAGTTTTTTTTTAAAAAAAATTTCCTTATGAAAACATGTGAAAACATTTTGGTAGCTTAAAAAGGGAAATGGGTGCAATTTCTGGTGTCTGCATAAAAATATATTGTGGAAAATAAGGATGGAACTGTGGAATTGCTAGCAACTAAAGTTCTCCTTTGTTTGAGAAGGTAAACATTGGAATTTGTCATAGACTATTTGCATGCCTGCCTTAGGCTCCCTTGAAGATACTGCACAGTAGACATAGGTTTTAAAAAATGTATTTAGTAGTCGGGAACAGAGAAACTCAGATTTGTTCTTTGGCATCTGTTAAAACCAGAGGGTTGGGGTCTGCAGCTCTCCAGATGTTATTGGACTGCAGCTCCTAGCTTTCCTTACAGTTGGCTATGCTGGGTAGAATTAATAGGAGTTACAATTGAACATAATTTGGAGGGCCAAATTTCCACACATCCCTGCTCTGAAAGCTTGTTGTTGGTACCCAGTGATATTTGCCAAAATTTTACACATAGTAAGTGAAAGATAAAATACATGTGTGTGACTGTGCCTTCAAGTTGCCTATTGACTTACAGTGAACCCATGATTTTCATAGGTTTTTCTTGAGCAAGGAATACTCAGAGGTGCTTTTGCCAGTGACTTCCTCTGAAATATAGCCTCCAGCACCTGGTATTTGTTGATGGTCTCCCATCCAAGTACTAACCAGGACTGACCCTGCTTAGCTTTCAAGATCAGAAGAGATTGGCTGCCTTTAGGTTATTTAGGCTGTCATAAAATGTATGTATGCTCTTTGAAAGCTTTGTTAATTTTGATTTATGTGACACAATAACACTACTCTCACCTCCATACACTAATACAGAACATCACTGAATTCTGTGTTGAAAGGGAATGTAATTCTGACATCCAGCGACCCATTTAAAACATACTTCACTCAGTAAAATCCCTTGTTTACAGATGCTGGTCACAACAAAAACAATTCCAAATTAAATCCTAGGGAGACTGCTAAGAAAGCTATGTTTCTGCCTCCATTGAATTCTTGTTCTACTATAGGGAAATTATTTCTGCCCTACATAATATCTTCCTCTACTCATGATTGTTGCAGAGTCTGAAATAATTTGAGAGTACACCCTACTTTTCTCACTGGTTTGCCAAATTAGGACTTCAAGAGCAAGCAGGGAGGTATTTAATAGCTTTCTCCAAATGTGTAGTTCCTTTCCCAAGACATGCAACAAACAATAGTACCACACAGCAAGAATTTCTTGCCTTACCCTCTTAAGACTGGGAATCACACAGTCCTACAGATGTTGCTGGAATGGAAGTCCTATCAACCTTAGACAGCACAGCGAATGGTGAGCAATGTTGGGAGTTGCTGTCCAAAAACATCTTAGAGGCCACATGATTCCTACTCAGATTTCAAATTTCATGTTAGAATTCTTCTAAAACATCTACCTCAAGCTAACTCAACTGTTCAGTACAACAGGTGACTATTGTTATAAACTATTCAAAATTGCTGTATATATAAAGTCAGGATCCCTAGCCTTCTGCCTCCAGATATACTCCATTACACCATCCACAATCTCACAGCCTGCTAGGCTATTTTATGATTATGGGAGTAGTAATCTAACACATCTAGAGATTACCAGGTTGAGGGAGGCAATAACAGATAAATCTACCCAAGGCACATATCCCATTGTTTCCATCAAAAGGACACCTGCTTATTTTGTAGATATAATATTCTTACACTTGATATGTCATGCAAAAACAATAACAAGAAAAACTCTGGAGCGTGGCTTTGGCGTAGCTTCCAGCCTCTTAGGACGCATGTGTCATTTAAACAGCACACTTCCAAAGTGACCCAAAGCAGGTTTATTTTGGCCTGTCTGTTTGGACCCATAGTTTCCAAGTTGAGGGAAATAATAATCCCACTGTACTCTGCGCTAGTCAGGCTTCATCCGGAGGTTTGTGTTCAGTTCTGAGCACCTCATTTTAAGAAGGATATAGACAAGTTGGATCAGGTTAAGAGGACAATAAGAATAATAAGATTCAATGATCTAACTACGTTAGTCTGGAAAATCAGTATGCAAAGAAATTTTGTAGCATCTTTGAGACTAAATGAAAGAGAGAAGTTGGTATCATGAGCTTTCATAGACTTTAGCCATATCTGAGGAAGTCTACAAAAGCTCATGCTACCCAACGTCTCTCTTTCAGTTAGTCTCAAAGGTGCTACGAGATCCCTTTCCATAAAGAATTATAAGAGAACAAAACTTATGAAGAAAGGTTGAAGGAGTTGGGCATGTTCAGCTTGGTAAAGAGAAGACTGAGAGGTGACATGACTGCACTCTTTAAATACCTAAAGGTTATAGAGAGGAGAGGGCAAGCCTGTCCTCTTCTCCCCAGAGGGTAGGATTAGGTCTAATGGTTTGATGTTGCGAGTGGACAAACTTTGATTGAACCTTAGAAGGAACTTCTTGACAATGACAGTAGATTGGCAATGGAACCAATTTTCTAGAGAGGTGGTGGGGGTCTCATTTTCTGGATGTCTTAAAAAAGAGGCTGGACAGCCACCTTCTGGAGATGCTGTAGGTGGAGATCCAGCATTGAGAAGGAGGCTGGACTTGGTGACCCTTCCAACTCTATGATTCTATGTCCAGAATCCATTACTGAAAGTTTAATGGACAGAAACACTCTGCAATGGTATTCACAGGGCATCCTGGAAACAAACCCCAGTGGATACCAAGGGTCCATTGTGTGTTCTTCCTAAAGGATTCATCTTCACTTACAAAAGTTTTAGGAAGTTATCACTAATTCTGTGCACTAACATAAGTTCTGGTTTGTTTTCTGCAGAAACAGAGACTTCATTCATAGTATATTGTGAATGACATATACAATCATCCGCACTAGTTTGTTGGGAGTGACAATAGGATTTGGACCATATAGTTCCTGTATGTATGTTAATAATTGCCAGCAAGATAACTAATGAGAGAGGATAGTGGGACACACCATTTCTCACTGCACACCATGTGTTATTACTGTTCAAAAGCAGATGCATTTCTTATTATTGACAGGCATTTTAAAAAATAGTAGGAACCAGTAGTAGCATAGTGGCTTGAGTGTTGGACTAGGATTTGAGACCAGGGTTCGAATCCCCACTTGGCCTTAGAAACCCACTAGGTGACCTTGGGCAAGTCACACACTCTCAACCTCAGAAAACCTTGTGATAGGTGCACCATAAGTTGGAATTTGTCTGAAGGCACACAACAACATTTTTTTAAAAAAAATAACAACTGTACTTAAAATATACTCTTATATATCTCTAATAATCTAAGAGCAGGCTTTTCAACATAATTTCCTGCCACTAATATTTCTTTGTTCCTTCCTCCTAAAAAGCAGCTCACAAGAACAATGTAAGAAAGGAGTATCAGTAGACATGTGTACAAAGACTATAATTATGCTTTAAACCAGCAACTCTGAAAATCCATTCTGCAGCTACTAGTTAAAGCAAAAATATGATAATGTACTAGACAGTACTGAAAAATCCAAGAAGCAACTGGAGTGTTAGACCTTTTCTGATTATAGGGAAGAAAAGTAAGACAAACACACTGTATTGGGCTTTTGTTGTCACAGTTTTAAAACTACATTGAAACGTAAAATGTGCTGGCCAAATGGCCGTAATAAAGTTATTATTATTATATATAGAAATGTAAAATAAATTTGTATTAGAATATAGCCAGGCTCTCTAATCCAGCACAAAGTTTTTTAAAAATATCACTTCACTGGGAGTGTTTTATATTTCTCCATTAATGTTCAGTCACAGAAGGGTCAAGCAGACGGTTGAAATGGAATTACCTGTGGCCGCTCTGGCTGTGATCAATGTGGAACCGTGGTGTTCAGCTGCCACAGTCCTGATGCTGGCCACTGCTGTGGTCCCAAAAGGAGCGGGTTTTTGGCACTTCTTTTGAGTCTGGGTTTGGGCCGCATTAGTGGTTTAGGGATGTGCGTCATTTGAATGCCCATCTGTTTCGGGCCTAAGTCAGTTAATATGGGTTGATGTGGTCAGTCTGTGGAACTTTATTAGGTAAGAGAGAAACAACAACACAGAAAGAACCGCAACCCAGAAACATCACCCAAGGAGACTTTCTGCTGTGCTTTCTGCAACCGGACCTGTTTATCCCGGATTGGCCTTTTTAGTCATCAACGCACTTGTACAAAGCGCGGGATGAGTCAGTCCTTCCTGAATCTTCGTTCGCGAAGCAAAGCCAGAGAGAGAGAGAGAGATTTATTCTTCCATCAGAGATATTTCAAAAACTGAAAGAAAAAAAGGGCCTTGCAGGATCATAACAAAGGTCTAGCTAAACCAACATACAGTTCCCAAAGTTGCCAACCAGAGGTCCACAAGCAGGACATGATTGAATGCAATAACACTTTCCTTCTTTTGTTCCTGTTACCCTAAAAGGTGAGGGGATCCCTACTAGCAGTGTCAGAGTCTCTTGAGAATGTTGGGGAAATTATAGCTCAAAAGGAGGACTGTGAGAGGAGGGTAACTTTGGGGATTGTTTTACCTGTGGATTCCACTACTAACTGCAGAGACACTGCCGTTTCAATTAAAAGGAGAGTTTTATTTAGAAATGTGCAAAGATGTAAGCAGATACACCAAGCCAATGCAACCTTAAAAACCATACAAGGCTAAAAGAAAGAAAGGTGTGAACAGCAGGATTGCAAAAGACTGGGATTTAGAGGGGCAATAATTACCAGTCATGAAAATAGGTGTATGGAAGATGGAGAGTAGCTTAGACAGTGTCTGAGGGTGACAGTTAGAGGGACCCTTTATGCTATAGCTAGGGCTGATATTTATAACCTATTTCATATCCTCAATGAGTGCTTAATGCTACCACACACTTTGGGTGGTTTTCCATGCATTTGACAAAAAGGGACCTGGGCTGGCAGATGGCTTTAACAGTAATAGCACATTGATTGAATTTGAGGCAATCCCTGGATAGTCAGGCAGGAAGAGTGAATAAAAACACATCCTAGGGTGAAGTAGAGGTGCTTGACTTCTTTGCGATGGGACTCACTTAGACTCCATTGTAAGAGGAAATACGAAGACTGTGGTGAGTGTAGGAGGAGGGGTTTGGAGTGGATCAGCAAACTCATTCAGAATTTATTTTAGTACTATATAGGTCTCCCACATGTCCTTAGATCACCTTAGTTTTCACAAGTCATCACAACTTGTCAAAAACATACCCAATGCTTTATATTAATTATGAGAACCCCATATCCAGCTAGAGGGGTGTCGGGTGTGCTAGCATTCCACAGCAACTAGTAATGAACAGCATATTGCTGCTTCTACTGGATGTAATGTATAGCTATCATATCTAGTAGCCAATGTCAGCTTTGTGAATTTGTCTAATCCCCTTGTAAAGTTGTCTATGTGGGTAATCATCACTGTATTAACATACAGTAGGAAACATGTCAGAACAGGACACCCTACTAGTTGCCTTAGTAACATAGTAATATGGTCCATTATTATGGCGATTATCACACGGAGCCTTACAGTCACTGAAACGTGGCTAAATTGTCAATAAAGTGCATGGGTGTGATAGCCAATCTACCCTTATTGGAAAGGGTGGTAATACTCCTTTAGTTGTCCACTTGGTTGTGCATTTGGTTGTATGTTTGATTGAGGATATGTGGCATAATCAATGTACATGCAGAACTTCACCATTATATTTTAATAAAGGTGTAAGCTTAATCATTTTATATTTACACAAAACGTTTAAACTTTCAGTAAAGATGAATGTTACTGATGTATTACCGATGTGATTTTTGTTGAGTGTGGACTAATTTACACATAAAGAAATGGATAAACGATCAATAATTTATTACCAGGGATGCTCCCACAGTGGTGGGTTTTGTAATGTTAACAATGTTTGTCACATTAGGAAAATGTGCCAGGTTTAAACTTGTTGTCAAAGGGGGACTGGGGTGAGTTTTTGAATATTCTCTTTTATAATTAAAATTTTGAATATTCTCTTTTATAATCAAAATTCATTAAAGTTAATGGGCTACAGCAAAATGTTAACGTCAGAGTTTAAAGGAAATGCATGATGTTACTGAGAGAAATAAGAAGACAATAACTACTCCTGCAGTTGACATGCATAGATTACATAATAAAATTGTCTTGCACAAAGCAATATATACTATAACTATTGCAAAATAAAAAATGTTTATTCTTCCAACATTTGGAAAGTTGCCAGTTTCTTCAGGACTAGCCCAAGAAATTTTGACATTTTGCTTCATAAGATGAACAATCAACCCCCTGCCCAATTTTAAATACAAATACTGAGTATCTGATAGCTGACTTCTACGTCAGTGTTAGCAATAGGCCGCACTGTACTCTATTGCATCTTAGGGCATCAGGCTGGTTTAGGTGATCTAGGGTAAGCAGCAGAGTCTGAGGACACTGGTAGCCCCTCATATCTGTGGCAATAAATCCAGATGTTCACCCAGACTTTAAAATTGCTATTCAAGTTGCTGAACCCATTTTGTCAATGAGATGTTTCACCTTGGATACCTTCTTTGAAGACTGGACTAGAAATTCAGAGAGCATTCACTGCTCCACTGACATGGAACCCACTAGCTATCACTAAGCACACAGTAGGCACAAGAAGATTCTATATATCAAGAATAATAGCATAGGGATTATATCACATTGTCCTCCTGAAATTAGAAGCATAGAAATGGGGATTTGATGTGAGTAGTGGAAGAACAGTTGGCACAAAGTGAGCATTTTACACAAGCTGAAAACATTAAAGTGAGGATGGAGTGAAAATGTTTGTTATCACAAGATGTGGCCCTCTGCACCCCTCCTTTTTCTCAATATCATGTTGAATATCAAAAGAGATGTTTGGGGCATGTAGCCAGGAGAGCACCCCCAGTGCAGGAAACTGGTCATTTGGAAATTAATGAAGCTCAGCATGGGGGAAGTGCAAGAGCACATAGCCAAGGATAGCTCAATCAAGATCAGAAAGTGCATAACCTTATCATTGATAGAAGTGGTGGTGGGTGATAGACCTGGTGTTTACAAGTGAACCAAAATCCAAAAATACATCCCTCTAGAAATGATACCCCATTGTCCAAAGACATTTGCACTGTCTGTCAGCCATTCACAAGTTCCCTTCTCATTCTTCTCTCCTGTAAACTTGATTTTAATTACAAAATCTTCCCCAGGATATGCCTTACCCTATACATATGCCTGCTCAGGCACCCTCAATTCAGTCTTACTTGAGTTCAGATAGACTATCTGTTAGTATCTCACCTGACTCCTCAGCATTGCTGGCAGCTGTTGAGCCACTTTACAATGTCCCCCCATTGGAGCCTTCACTCCTGGAATCAGCACAGTACCACTTTGCAATCCCTTCGATCATTATCTGCTACCAACTTATATATTGTTAGTTCTTGGATGTGTGCAGAATGAATGTTTTTGTGTCAATGGTGGTTCCCCCTGATTACAAACTACATTTGGACTTGCGCTCTGGAGTTCTGTTTCTCAGAACCAGTATACACAGGCTTGATCCCTGCTTTGAGTTGCCCAAGACCTCTCAGCTGCTGTTAACTGAGCTAATAAAATTCCCCTACTAAATATTGATTGTGTGTGCCCTCTTGGGACCCTAGCATTTTGGGTAGCATGTTGGTAACTTAGGGACTGTACAGACCACCTTTTAGTACCAGATCGGGGCTGTAGCAACTGCATGCCATGGCCCTGATCTCACCTTTCCATGGTGCAAAAAGGAGCTGCAAAAAGTGGCTCCTTTCTGCACTGCAGAAAGGACGGCATAGCTGCCAGTGCCACAGCTTTTTGGCGTTCCTTTGGCACTGTCATCTAGACACCGCCTGGCATGTGGTGCAGCACACGGTGTCATGTCAGCCTGAGGGCAGAGTCAGGGTGTACATCATGTGGACACAACCCCCTAACTCTGCCCCCAGGGCAGCCTTAATGGCTGGTCTGTACAGCCTCTTAGATTCCTTGCAGGTACTCTGCCTTATAGCAAAACAGTCACCAGCAACCCAAACTATACATTTGCAACTGAAGCTGCAACAATAAGCCATGACATGGTGGGATTACAACTTATCCCTGCACTACTTCCATAATTTTCCACAAGCTCACTAGAAAATGTGCAGAATATGCAAGAAGGCCTGGCCACAGGATGATTCTCCTTCGCTCTTGTAATATGCTGAAACTGCATACTGGGGTCTCATTAAACAAACTTCTCTTATTCATCAGCTGGAAGCAGTGTTTTTTGTGGAGTAAGTGTATACTACGCTTGGAGAGGCAGTATGGTGTAGTGGCTTGAATGTTGCACTAAGATTCCAGGAGACCAGGTTTGGATCCCTGCTCAGTCATAGAAACCTACTGGGTGACCTTTGGCAAGTCACACTCACAGCCTCAGAGGAAAGCAGTGTCAAACTATCACTGCACAACTCTGTGCTAGGCTCACTTTATGTTTATCAAAATTCAACTTGAACAACTTGAAGGCATTCAGCAACAAACATTACTCTGAAAGTAGTCATCTGATTGCTTCCCCACTCACTCCCTTTCATGCTGCAAACTTCTTTCTGTCAGTTAGTCTCAAAGGTGTTACAAGATCTATCTACATACTGATTCTACAGACTAATAGCTGTACAGTATTTGAATTCCCTTTCATCTGTCATCTTCTCGTCACCTCCTTTCAGCTGGTCACCTTCCCCACTCACCCCCTTTCATCTGATCAGCTTCCCACTCACCCCTTTTCATCTGATCATCTTTTCCACTCACCATCTTCCATCTGGTTGCTTCCCCACTCACCCTGTTTCATCCAATCTCTTCTACACTCACCCCCTTTTCATCCTTTTATCTGATCTTCTTCCCCACCTGTGCTGTGTTGAAAGGAACTTGAAATGGGTAGTAGATGGTTGTAAAGGGCTGCCCCACTGAAAGGGCAGTGTTGAATCCACTGCACTCTATTTGCCACACTGAAATGCCTGTGATCAATTGGCCATGCTGGACCAGCCATGCTGAATCCCTGAAACACTGGCACTGAAGAGGTCATGATCAACTGGCTGCCATTAATCACCCCTTTCCCTCAGTTGGAATAGGAATGCAATAGAAAAAGTATGGGGAAGCAAAGTCATAATTTGGGGGAACACTAAGTACTTGGTTTATTATCAGTGCTGGCCCAACTTTCAGATACTTCCTTCCAGCAAGATGTCAGCAAGGGCAAATGGCAGAAGCAAAACCAGTAAGTAGTAACAGAGTCCCAGTACAACCGTTTCTGTGGACTGACAATAGTGATATTATTTACTCCTATGTGGGATTCCTAGGAATAAATTCTCAAATGTAGACATTGGAGGGATAACAAAGTGAGTGCATTCTCCCTGAGAGAGAGAGAGAGGAGAGAGTTGATGAAACATACAGAATGAAACACTCCATAGTTCCTAATCTGCTTTTCATGATCCCTCTCCACAGATGATCACTACTAGTTTACATGCACTGAAGGAGGGATGTCTCATCACTGTCTCCATGCAGACTCAACAAGCAAGGACAACAGTAATGGATAAGATACTGGATGTTCCAATGTAATTAACTAGATTTTTGAGCATAGAGAGTTTATTTTAAGAATATAATGACATCCTCAGACCACTCATAACTGAGTGGCAGTAGGGTGGTGTCCTGGGATCCAGAGCATCATCCTACTACTGGTCAGATATGGGTGGCTTCCAGATGTTGTTGTAATTCACTCTTCCTAAAAGTAATTTTCCACATTTTGCATTTTGTTCCAGCAAGAGGTTTTGAAAGCTGCTTGGCATTCAAAATATAATGAGTGTAACATTACAAAAATGAGGCAGAGATGTGGAGATAGTGCGCAGGGAATTATCCCATTGTCTGTAAAAGGTAAAAAGAACCTTTCCAAAACAAAGTTGTGACTATTTTCGCAATGCCCCACTTCTTATATTACCATGTTTAAAAAGCTGCCACATTATAGAATGTGGAATCCCATTTAATGACAGTGCATCTCTGTTCATAAGCTAAGTCAGCCTTCCCAAGCCCAGCATACTCCAAATGCTTTTGAATACAGTTCCTATCAAGCCCAGCCACCATGTCCATTGGTTAGGGATGGTGGGAATTATAGTGAAAAACATCCAAGAACTTCGGCAAGACTGATGTAATTCATTTAGGTCCCGTTGGTCAATAGCTTAATATGGTTAGGTGCATTTATGTATGATAAATACTTAAGCATGTCTAACTCTGACTGACATTCTCTATCATGTTATCTATCTGTGTATCTATTTAATTTATATATTTCTTTTCAGGCACTTTTACATACAATAGATGGAGCAGTTAAAATAAGCAAGTCTCATAAAAAGTTCCATGTGAAATATCTAATCTAGACAATATCTAATCCTAAACTTTATTCACTATATTTAACTGAGATGCCACTTATTGTTAGCATTTTTGTAAAAAAAAATCTTATTTTCACATCATTTCAGAGTAAAGTAACAACAACAGTAAAGTCAAAAAGAACTGACCTATAGGAAAGGAATGAGTAAAAATCAAGAACTGACATATAGGAAAAGAATGAGTAAAAATGTTTAATTCATTAGTTTACCAGTATTCTAACAGCAGATCCTGTGGGCAGATGAGATAAATGGGAACCAAGCCTAATAAAAAGAGTATAGGTGCATCCACACTGTCGAAATAACACAGCTTGACACCACTTTAACCACTGTAGCTCCATATGATGGAGTCCTGGATTTGCAGTTTTACAAAGTCCTTACCCTCCTCTGTCAAAGACTGCTGGTGCCTCATGAAGCTGAAAATCACAGGATTCTGTAGGATGGTGCCATGGCAGCTAAAGTGGTGTCAAACTGCAGTATTTTTACAGTACAGATGCATGCTTTGTTGAGGATTTGGCTCAAACTGGAGTTGCCTTCATCTGGATTTTCTCTCAAAATATGCATTCTGGAGTTAGACTGGGATTCTGTTTCATCAAGACTCAGATTGTGTACCTTCAAGTGACCTGTTGACTTCTGGTAATCCCAGGCATTTCATAGGGTTTTCGTAGGCAAGGAATACTCAGAGGTGGTTTGTCAGTTCTTTCCTCTGAAATACAGCCCACAGAACCTGGTATTCCTTGTCTCCCATCCAAGTGTTAACCAGAGCCAACTCTGCTAGAGCTTGCATCAAACCCTCATGGACCACTGAAGAGAAGATTCTTCTTTGCAAACTAAAAATAGGATGAAAATATAGATATAAGATGAAAAGTTGACAGTAGGGGGATGGGGGAAGACGTGTGGGATAGAAATGCTGGGGGTGGATTCAGATCAAATGGAGAATGACAGACAAATGGAGGTAAAACCACCCCCAGAGAAATCTTTGGAAGTCCTCCCATTGATGTGAAGCTGAAGGCTTTCATAGCTGACATCCATAGTTTGTCGTGGGTTTTTTAGACAATGTGGCCATGTTCTAGAATTCATTCCTGACATTTCACCAGCATCTCTGGCTGGCATCTTCAGAGAATGCTGGCATGGAAGAGAGTGGGGTATATATGTACTGTGTGACTCCGGGTAGAGAGGAGTGATTTCCATGTTAATCTGTGTATTGTTCTGTTGTTGAATGGCGAGGCCTCTGGTGGGAAGATATACAAGGAGGATTAGTGTCTGCTTAATTAGAAGTCCATTATCTGCTGGGGGGGAAACTGCTCCTAGGTAGTTTTCATTTGCATTTTGCTGGGTCTTAATTCTGGTGTTTTTCCAGGACTGGTAGACAAACTTTGGGGCTGTACAGACCAGCACTTTGTGCCGGCCTGTACATGTGGTGAGAGCTGAGCATCTGGATGCTCTGAGCCTTCACCGCACCATTTGGGTACCATCTTGGTGTGCGCCCATCTCCATGACATGCGCCATGATGATGCACATTGTGCACAGTGCCTAAATGGCACTGCACAAAAGGAGCATCATCATGGTGCACCAGCGCACCTATGGCGCCCCTTCCAAGACACAAAAAGAAGCCCTGTGTGGGTGCTGTGGCCTCCATCCGGGGCAAAAAGGGTGGCGTGCAGCTGCCTGTCTGTATAGCCTCTTTGTTTACTTTAAGGTTTTCTTCTTTCCTATTGAAGTTGTCCAGGTCTTTGTGGATTTCAATGGCTTCCCTGTCCATTCTGACCTGACTGACTTTAATAGAAATTAGAATCCTTTTGATGGCCCATCATTTTATTTGTTGGGCTGTCTGTTAAAGAGAGATAACATTGGCTAGAGTGCACAAATACTAGTAGAAGCAGCTGAGTCCATTCCCCATATTGCCGTGTTAGCAGGTGGTGTCCCATAAATCCCTTCCTCCCTTGGCTCCATGTTCATTTAAGTGTATACTGTATAGCACAATATATATATATATATTTAGAGACCTCTCCAAAACTGCCTGTTTATTATGAGTGCATAATCTGGTCCCCTTTTTGGAATATCACCCAAGGATGCAGTGGGGAGTGAGAAGGCTGAGGGAATGTACTCCGAATGGTCCGTACTGGCAAAGCTGTAGAAAAGGCCATTTGCTTGCCCTGTGTTCAGCTGTAAAGAGTCCTATTATTAGCTTGTCATGCCTGTGAGCGCTGAGATTCATGGAATTTTATTTCTAAAAAAATTTAAGGCATTTTTTTTAAATGGCAGAAAGACAGCCGGCTTGATTCTCGTCTGTGGCTTTCAAAAGTTTTCATTTCCAAGGCATTTGCCTGTTGGAATGGACCCACGAGCTGTAACTGCCCTGCAGGATGCCCCATTTACTTTCGCTGTGTGAGAAATGCCTACGTCGGACTACATTTTCATTTCTCACCCAGCACTGTCAAAAATAATAGTGTGGGGTTTTGGGTTGTTTTTTATATACAGTATATATATATATATATATATATATACACACACTCCCTCAATCAACACAGCTGGAGAAAGCGGAAAAGTGTTCTCGGCAAAGTTGTAGCAGGTGAGCTTTGGTTTTGGTGCAGTTTTGGCAGCGCACCCAGGTAAAACAGATGGCAGTGACCTCCCTTGGGCCCAGTGTGCAGAATGCACATCAGATGCATGGGAGATGGGCCAGAGAGGCAGCCTGCCTGTGTGCGAACGGAGGAAAAGATGTAGGCCAGCCACAAGATGTGTCTTCCTTGTGATCACCTTGTTCTTTCTTCTTTGAGACTGGAGGGGGGGGGCAAGGATAGAAAGGGAAGCATTCCCTTTGGCAGTGAAAACAATCCATTTTTTCTGCTGGCAGGTACATTCTCCTTTCCATTTGCATCAGGTTCTGAAAGCTCATGCTGGTTATGCCTGGATGCTGGTTGTGGACTTTGAAAGCTACATTCAAGCCTGGAAGGCTGGCTCCTGTCTCTAGATGCCGAGGTCTCCCTGCCAGTGCATCCTGGATGTTTGAAATGAACGCTTTTGTTATGAATTATTCCCCCAGTCCAAGCTCCGTCTGTGTTCAGCCGTTCATTTTCTCCAGGTTTGGTCCCCAGTTGCCTTTGCTCTTTTCCCAAGGATGTGGCTGGCTCTTTCTGTTCAATTACCAAAGCCAGGGCTGAAGTGATAAAAAAAGAAAGAAGAAGGCAAAATGCAGTGTTCACATTCGCACATAGACATATACTCTGAAAGGACTAACATTCAGTGAACATGAAGCTGGCTGTCCTCATTAATGCTGCTTCTGGGACGGTTGTTTTTCATTACTGTTATCAGCTTGCCATCTGATGTTTAACAACAACCAAATTATGCACTCCTGGGAACTGGAGATAGGAGAGAAGGGCCAGAGCTATGTAACATTAACAGTCATTTTCTTTTTTGGTGTGTGTGTGTGTGTGTTGCATTTTTTGAAATAAAAAATGAGTGGAGTTGAATTGACTGTTGCCTCAAAGAAACAAAATCCAGGAGCAATGCTTTTGCTGGGCGAACATGAGCTCCAGCTTCTGAGGCGCCTCAAAACAAAGCTGGAAACAGCCTCTTTTTGTGGTGGTTGTGGTGCTTTTTTGTTGCTGCCACTGCTTTGAGTTGTAGATAATTGTATTACAACTTTTTGTTCAGTCACCAAAGCCAATTGTCTTAGGCTGCATCTACACTGGAGAAATAACCCGGTTTGGCACCGCTTTAACTCTTTCTTTGGCTCAAGGATATGGAATTCTGGGAATTGGAGTATGGTGTTCTGCTCTGGGCCCACAACAAACTCCAACTCCCAGAATTCCATAGCCTTGAGCCATGGCATTTAAAGCGGTGCCAAACCGGGTTATTTCTCCAGTGTGGATGCAGCCCCCGGGATTGAAGGTCTGTGAGGTGTAGATGGGAAAGAAGATGACAGGAAAAGGGCGGGAAGGGAGAAGGAGGGAGGATGAGGAAGGGGCTCAGAATGGAATTAAGGCTGAGAGGAAAGGAGGGAAGAAAGTGGGGAAGAAAGGGCGCCAAGGAAAGACTGAGGAAAGGAAACAAATGTGAAGAAGGAATGTGTGGAATATGAGTTAGAGAGAGAGAAGATACTTTAGGCATATTCTGTCTGTGCAGACTTGTTGTGTTGTTTTCAATGGACGTGATTGTTTGATGTTAAATGGAAGTGTTATTGTGTAGAAACTCAATAAAAGTTTAAACTACACACACACACAAATAAGGTCCAAAATACACCCAGAAATAATCCAGTTTTGATACTGCTTGAAGTGCCCTGGCTCAGTGCTAGAGAGTCCTGGGAACTGTGGTTGTGTGAGATATTGAGCCTTCTCTGTCAGAGGGAGCTCTGGTGCCACAGTAAACTACAGTTCCCAGGATTCCCTAGCACTGGAGCCAGGGCAGGTAAAACGGTCTCAAACCGGATTGTTTCTGCAGTGTGTTTTGGACCTAAGTCACCCTACCCGTCTTTTCTTTTTTTGCAAGAAGAAGGGAAGAAGCAGAAAAAAGAGGATGAAGGAAGGAAGGAACAGGAAGGAGAAGGAAGGAAGACAAAGGAAGGAAGGAAGGAAGGAAGGAAGGAAGGAAGGAAGGAAGGAAGGAATAAAAGGAAGGAAGGAAGGAAGGAAGGAAGGAAGGAAGGAAGGAAGGGAGAAATAAAAGGAAGGAAGGAAAGAAGGGAAAAAAGAAAAGAAGGAAGGGAAAGGAAGGAAGGAAGACAAAGAGGAAGGAAAGAAGAGAAAGAAAGGGAAAAGAATGGAACGAAGGAAGGAAGGAAGAGAAAGGAAGGAGGAGAAAGGGAGAATGGAAAGACGAAGGAAAGGAAGAAAGATGGAAATGAAGGAAGGAAGGGAAAGGAACGAACGAACGAACGAACGAAGGGAAAGGAAGGAAAGAAGAGAAAGGAAGGAAAGAAAGAAGGAAGGAAGAGAAAGCAAGGGAGGAGGGAGGGAGGGAAAGGAAGGGAGCAGGGAGGCTTTCCTTGCACCTCGCCGCCCCATCCCGCCCTTCCTGCCCGGTCACCCCGAGAGGGGGAGGAATGCCTTCCCCACCTCCCCTGCCCCTGCCTCTCTGCCCTCTCTCTTCTTCTTCCTCCTGCTCCTGCTCCTGAGTCGGACTCCCTCCGGAGGCTAGAGACAGACGAGGAGGCGCAGCCACAAGCGGGCGAGGCAGGCAGGCAGGCGAGGCGTGGGCGCGCTCCCTCTCTCCCTCTCCCTCTCCCTCTCCCTCTCTAGTCTTTGGTGCTCTCCCATTCTTTCTCTCTTTCTCCCCCTCCGCCCGCAAGTCGCCCTCCGGAGAGCAGAGGAGGAGGAGGAGGAGGAGAGAGACCCCCCCCCCCCAAAGGGGGACCCTGCTGCTCCTGCTCCATCCAGAGCTCCGTCCAAAGCGCAAGGAAGGCGCCGGAGGGGCAGCAGCAGACTCCGAAGGGACCCAGCCCTCTCCCTCCTCCCCTCCCTGCCACTCCGAGGGCAAACTTCTCCCAAACTTCCCTGCCCCGGGTGCCTTAGCCCTGGATGAGCCTGAGCAGCCCTTGGCATGGCGCTGAAGCGGAGCCCCCAGCCTCCTGGACTGGGGCGCCCCTCTCTCCTCTTCCTCCTCGGGGCTCTAGTCTCGTCCTCCTCTTCCTCGGCCTCGGGGGGCTACTACCCTCGCTTCTCGCCCTTCTTCTTCCTCTGCACGCACCACGGGGAGCTGGAGGGGGACCCCGAGCAAGGCCAGGTCCTCATGGCCCTCCACCTGGCCGGCAACCCCTCCGCCTACGTCCCCGGCCAGGAGTACCACGGTAAGAACCCAAGGGACCTGGGGGAGGGCAGCCACACTGCAGACAGAACCCGGTTTGGCACCGCTTTAACTCTTTCTTTGGCTCAAGGCTATGGGATTCTAGGAGTTTGTTGTGGGTTCGCCATCGCCATCCTGGAACTGGGATGACAGTGATGTGCCTCCTTTTGGACTTATTATGGCCACCCTTCCGTAGGGATTTCTTGGCCAGCTTCTTCAGAGGGGGGTTTGCCATGGCCATCCTCTGAGGCTGAGAGAGTGTGACTGGCCCATGCTCCCCCAGTGGGTTTGGGACTGGGATAGGGACACTAGGATATGCGCGTTTGAAGTTGTAGACCAATGCTGATGTTGTGAGTGAACTATTAGCTCACAATTCCTCAAAGCATAAAGTGTGATTGTAGGACTGTGTGTGGTGTGACAGTTGGAGTGTTGGACTGTAACTCTGGAAAAAGAGACTCAGTCCCTGCTTAACCATGAAACCCACTGGGTGACCCTGGGCCAGTGACACTCTCTCAGCCTCAGAGGATGGCAGTGGCAAGCCCCCTCTGAGGAAACTTGCCCGTTCCTTGCCAGACAGTTCAGTCCATCCCTTGCTCTAAAAGTAATTCCCAAAGCTCCCCGCACCCTTGTATTTGTCCATTTGTCCCCTTCCTCCTCTCTTTCTTGCAGTTTGATTCTTACATTGTCTTCGGGGCTTTTGGGCGTGCGTTTCTCCGCCATCCTTTATGGCTTGATCTGCTGAGGTCTAAGAAGCCCTTTAGTCCAGGGCAACACTTTTGCGTACAGAGTTACAAATGCGTCTCCGGTTTGTGTGCTCTTCTAAACTAAGTGCAGAGAAGGGCACTGCTGTGAATAGTTGCCATTGTGGCATGGCAAGGAAAGACCTTGTGTGTCACAGACAGGCTTACAGGATGATGATCCATCCCAGTGTGGTCCTAAACAATGGTTGTGAGGACTTTGCGCTTTGGATGCATGTTTTTTCTATGTGTACATATTGTCATATTTATATTTAATGCATGCTTGGATACGCTTCGGAGCATTCTTTTGGTCAGGAGTAAGTGACCACCCTAGTGTAACTGTAGGACTGTGTGTGGTGTAATAGTTTGAACGCTGGACTATGATTCTGGAGAAAGGGATTCAATCCCTGTTCAACCATGAAACCCATTGGGTGAGTTAGCTGGGCAAGTGACACTCTCTCAGCCTCAGAGAATAGCAATGGCAAGCCCCCTCTGAAGAAACTTGCCAAAAGGGGAAAAAACAACCCTTGTGATAGGTTCACCATAGGGTTGCCATAAGTCAGAAATGACCTGAAGGCAAGTTGTTCACTCTGGTAATATCCCTCTAGTCTAGGGGATGAGTGAATGAGTGACAGGATAGAAAGTGGTCTTATTCTGAAATCTGCAATATGAGTCTAGAACCTTTACTCAGAAGTAGGCACCACTGCGCAAAACAAAAGAGTATCTACAAGCAGACTGTTTGAAAGCAACTTACAAAACAAAGACTGTAACGGAAAGTCACATAGAATAACTATATAAACTGTCTAAAGTTGAGAAGGAAGTTAGAACGAATGGGGAGTAGCTGAATGGAAGGTATGAGAGAGTAAGTCATTTGGAAGGATGGCGAAGGGAGAAGGAAAAGGAAGGAAGGAAAGAAAGATGGAAAGGGTTGTGTGAACAAGGAGTTAGGAGGTAGAAAGAGGAAGGAAGTAAGAAGAAGTTATTAGGATGAGAGAGGGAAGGAAGAGAAAGAAGTGGAAAGAAGAAAAGGGAACAAAGATGGAAACCTAATTGGATTATAGAAAATAAGTGTTATAGTCTGAGAAAGCTATTATGTTATTGTAAACTAATCGCTTTGTAAATAAGATGTATGTTGTGTGTTGTATGATTAAGAAAGCTTTAACAATACAATTTTAAATTAAAAGAAAGAAAGAAAGAAAAAGGAACTGAATGCAATGTATTGTCAGGTCCTGTCCCTGTTGACTTTGGCGGAAGCCTCACTGAGCTCTGTGAGGTTTACTTCTTCTGGACAAACAGGGCTGAGATTGCATTATGTTGGCCTGATAGTTGGTTCTAAGTATGGAGTGATGTTCAACATTTTATGTCACAGTCGGTCAGTTTTATACGTTGTGACCTACCCAGATTGTTCAAAATAGAACGGGATACAAATCTTAATTTCAAATAAAGTGATGTAGACAGGTGCTGCTGGCTGTTTTCCTAAAACGGAGGTTTAACACGTTACTATTTTCTTGATTTAATTAGGACTTTAAGAACATGTAGTTGTTGGGGGACCTGCTCATATGGAAGTGGTTGTTTGGCATTGCCTGCAGGTATTTTCAAGCTCTTCTGTTTGTTTTAACTGTGACCTAGAAGGGAGATGAATGATTAGTAGTAACATTTGTGTATCACGTATGACATAAATTACAAAGACAATGGATCCTGGAGGGCTCCTCTCTGCTTTGCTTCCATTTCATCAAGACTAGCAGAAGCCTGTTCGCCTCCAGTGAATTTTATCTTCTCTTGTCTCCAGCTGTGTGTTAAAATCTGTGCTACTCTGGTATATGTGAAACTCTCTGGCCTTCTTGGTACCTTTCTCTTGGGATGCGTGTAGCTACTGTTCAGAGGAAATTCTACTTCGGGAGAATCATGCAAAAGCTAATCCAAAGCTCTAAGGATTTGGAAGAGAGACTTTCCACTCTCTTCAGTGGCCTTTGCTATCTCTCCCACACGCTGCTGCTCCTGAATAGATATAGTTCCTTTGCTTGGCAAATGCACACAGAAAGAGTTGAGTGGTGCCATTTGAAGGTCACCCATTAACTTCCATAAGAATGATCAGCCAATATGATTGTGACACAAGCTTGACCCCAGAAGTGATTGAGCTTTGTCACTCAGTGTGACCTCAAGGAGGGGAATCATTTGGACTATAAATGCTGAAAGTGAGACTGTTAGGTCAGGCGCTCAAAGCTGGGTTCAGTGAACTAATCAAGTTTTATTGGAAGATCCCACATTGTCCTTCATTCTAGCTCCTTGCTTAAATGGAAGAGCTCCAGTTGCTAGTCAGCAGTGAATTTCTCATGTTCAGTGAGGTCTCTTTTTCTTTCCTGGGAGAGTGAAAGGTGCTTTTTGTTCTGCCATTCTCTCATTCCACTTCTCATCCATTTCCCACCCTTGTTCCATCCTTGTTTCATTTTGCTTTTACTTTTAACTGTAATTTGTCTCCTGTTTGACATTCAGAAGTTAGTCGGTATTCAGCAGTGATGCTTGAGGATGGAAGCATTGCTTGGGTGGCAGGACAAAACGGCAGCCGAGGGGAGAGAGCCTGTGGCTTCCAGTAGTGAGCCAAGAAATACAACACAAGTTGAGTCTCCGAAATGCTTGGGGCCAGAAGTGTTTTGGATTTCAGATTTTTAAAATTTTATTTTGGAATATTTGCATATACATAATATTTTAGAGATGGGACTCAAGTCGAAACATGAAATTCATTTATGTTCCATATACGCCTTATGCACATAGCCTGAAGGCAATTTTATACACTATTTTCAAAATAATTTTTTGTGTTAAACAAAATGTATGAGCCTAGAACCATTAGAAAGAAAAGGTGTCACTACTTCATCCACCCATGAAAACAGTTTTGGATTTTGGAACATTTCATATAAGGAATACTTAACTTGTAGAGGTAATCCCAATTTTGGCTAGATGGAGGCAGTCATTTCAGGCATTAGATACTGGATGAATTGGGCAAGAACGTGCAAGAAAGGTACGGGAGTCTGGGGCAGTATATGCTGTGCAGATTGTCTCAAAACCACCTCCTCCACAAAGACAAACCAACCTAGCTTGTTGCCCTCAAGTGGGTTGACAAGTTTTCCTTACCAGTGTTGAGGTAAGTTTCCTTTTAACAGACAGATACCAATCTGCCCAGCTTCTGAACATTGGTCACCTCAAGCAGCCAACTGTTTTGGGCTTTCTACTCTAGGTTGTAAATAAACTGTGATGAGAAGCTGGTTAAGTAATTCTGTTTCCACTTCCCTCTTCTGTCAGTATGTATGTATATGTATGTACCTCTGTGGGATATTGCTTGTGCTAGCAACAAGCAATCCAACTGCCTCTCACACCACCACTCTCAATACTTCCCCCTTTAAGCTTCAAAGAAAATGTTTACATTATCATTAATGTTTATCACTAGAATTATCCAGAGTTATTATTTGACTTTCTTATTAGCTTTAGTTCTAATCTAATTAAAAGTTGCTACTTTGGGATATGCCTTCAATGTATCACAAATCTATGTGTCTATTTATAGGTCAAGAAGTCTGGCAGCTTGGAGTGGCATCCGGCTGCTCCAGACCCAGTCACTCTCCGTTTGGTTCAGGACTGCAGTCCCAAACAGGCTGCCAGCAAGGAGCACTTTTTTTGGTGCTCCTTTTGCCAGTGGCCCAAAGTGGCCTTAGGTGGACATGGCACACCTTCAACCCGATCCAGGAGTCTGCATCATCTGTATGCCACACCCCCGGATCAGACCAAAACTGGCACTTTTGGCCTGTGTGTTTTGGGCCTTTATAGTCCTTCTCAGTGCATCTCATGCATTGATAAAGGCAAAGATTGCCCAGTAGTTTGATCCTAAATATATGTACTTAAAGTGTGTCCAACTGTGCTGATACAGCCCTATAGAGGCTCAAATTAGAGAGGGTGACAAATGATGGCAGAAATACTTAAATGTGGGAAAAAGGGAAGTGGGATAGAGAGGAAAGGAGGCTGGCAGGTTGAGATGCCATTGGTCCATGCCACTAGCCATGCTTGTCTGAGGGACGCTGGGAGGTGGAGTCCAAAAAATAAAATAATAACTTTCCAAACTCTGGGTTCCCCCTCAACACACACTACTTGCATAACTTGCCCACATGTGAGTAAGCATAGAGGGAATTCTGAAATTAGCTAATGGCTGTTGGCAAAAATTTTGCTCTCAAAATTTGTGATATTAGTGCAGGATTTTGTTGTTGTTGTTATTCCCTATTTAAAGCTTCAAACTGGCTTCTAACCACTTTGAAGGCAGTGTGTTTAGATGATACATGAGGTGAAACTAGGAGGAAAACTAACCGAAACCACACTCTGGGGCTAAAAATCAAAGCAAAAATAAGCTGGGATATTTTGACTCAAGGCAGAATATGTGGATCATCACACAGGTATATAAACAGCCCAGTGCCAGTATGGGACTTTGCCAAAGCAAAAGGGCAATTGCCAATAATGCAAAGGATGTAATTACAACATACACAAACCAGACAGTCTAACAGGGGAGCATGGGCTGAAGGGGGCATGTATGGAGGGCATCCATGATTGTTCTTTGCCAGTGTATCGCTGGGTAGAGAAGATGCCAGCCACAGATGCTGGCGAAACGTAAGGAATTAACTCTTCTAGAACATGGCCACATAGCCCGAAAAACCCACAAAAAACTATGGATGCCGGACATGAAAGCCTTCGACTTCACATACTGGTGGGAGTCCAATGGAATGGCATCTGGGCAGGAAGACTAAGGTAATTGGAGGTTGCAGGTGATATGTTTATGTGATACTGTAGTGTGAATGCATGGTGGGGAGGCAACAATAACAAAAAAATAACCACACAGTGCAGATTGACATCACATGGTGAGGACAGCTTGTGCATGTTCAGACTGCCTTGCAAGTCGGTGTGCAGATAGTGGGATTTTGACCAGATTTCAAAAAACCCAGGATTGAGCTGCCTTTTCCTACCTGTCTGCTCTGGCCCTCTCATCTTTTTGTCTTTTTAATATAGTTCTTCTGTGTCTTGTTTTCATCATCATTTTATTACTACTTGATCATGTAATGTATTTCCCTGTCGGTTGTAGAACATCCCCACTCTTGATTTAAATTTCAGTTTGATTTCTTGGATCTTGTGGTAGAGGTCTCTTGTTCTTCCTTTTTTGTTGTCTGTTTCTCTGCATTGATTATTATAGTAATTCTCCTTGTCCTCATGCACCAGTCATTGACCAGTTGCATTCAGGGTTCTGACTCTTATTCTCACCTGTCATCTATTGAGGCTTCTCCCAAAAAATGTCCCTGGCTTCAGTCCCAAATTCTTCTGGCTTCCAGTTAATTAGGCTTAATAATATAAATCTATTTTTTACATTACCTTTAAATTCTATGTCAATGTTCTTCAGGTTGTATTGTACTGTGACACGATAAGTGGTTTAGTGTTTTCCTTTAGCTTTACTCTAATTTTGTTATTAGTAGTTCATGGTCTATGCCAAAATCTGCACCTGGTCTTGTTTTTGCAAAGAGAGTGGTGCTTCTCCATCTTCTGCTACTAGTTATGTAGCCTATTTGATTTCTACATTGGCCATCAGGTGATGTTCATGTATACAGCCACCTCTTAGATTGTTTGAGGAATACGTTTGCGATGAACAAACTACTGGCCTCACAAAAGTCAACCAGTCACTCTTCTACTTCATTTCTTGAT
This sequence comes from Sceloporus occidentalis, assembly GCA_023333645.1. Taxonomy (NCBI): domain Eukaryota; kingdom Metazoa; phylum Chordata; class Lepidosauria; order Squamata; family Phrynosomatidae; genus Sceloporus; species Sceloporus occidentalis. The sequence goes on from JALMGF010000005.1 coordinate 83,325,131, forward strand.
CCTAGGCCATATTTTCCTACAATCTTTAATTCTGTTCTGTTTCCTGCTCCCTACTTTATAAAATCTTTTCAATCACCTGTGATTAAAAAGAAGTCCTGTGTGATCAGTTTTCTCGTGGACTCCAGCACAAAATCTTCCAATGTCTTCGTCTTCAGCCTCTGTACTTGGAGCATACATTTGGTTATATTAATGGGCTTTCCCTGAAGTCTTACCAGTTGATTCGGTCAGACCTTGGGTTATATCGTTGCCTGCTTTTGCTACATGTCTCATTACTGTTAATACCATCCCATTTCTTCTTTGAAATGTGTAATTATGTATAATTATGTGATTCAAAATGCCCCATTCCATTTTAGCTTGTTTACTACAAGTATTGCAGTGTTTATATACTTCATTTATCATTTTACTATGTCTAGCTTCCAAGGTTCATGCTTCTTATGTTCCAAGTTCCTATAATATGTGTTGTGCGGCTTCAGACTTTCCTTTGTGTGTGAAGACAGCATAAGTAGCCACAGTACGAAGTAGCTCCCTGAATGCCATCCGACCTGGGAATTTCATCTTCTGGCACTATCTCTTGTTGGAATGTCTCATCATAGAGTTTATATGGTAAAAGACATTCAAAATGGGTTTACCGTGCCTCCTTTGGTATAGTACTAACAAGTGTCAACTATGGTGTCACCGCTGTTGTTTCTGAAAGATCCTCTGCCAGTGCCACCTCACACTACTGCTTTGGCCCAGTAGCTTTTTGGAACATTTAGCCTGGCTCCTTGGCAAAATCCTGTCTTACATGGGAGAACATGACGGTACTGCTGCCATCAGAATCATAGAATCGTACAGTTGGAAGAGACTGCAAGGGCCATCCAGTCCAACCCCCTGCCATGCAGGAACTCTCAGTCAAAGCATCCCCGACAGATGGCCATCCAGCCTCTGCTTAAAGACCTCCAAAGAAGGAGACTCCACCACTCTCCGAGGGAGTGTGTTCCATTGTTGAACAGTTCTTCCTGTCAGGAGGTACCTCCTAATGTTGAGGTGGAATCTCTTTTCCTGTAACTTGCAGCATAGCCTCTTGCTTCACAGGACCATGCAGTCCCACCACCTCAAAATGTTAATGCCATTTATGATCACTAGAAATGTTCACAGGGAGGGCAGGTACTGTCTCTTTTGCTAATATGCAGCATTCTCGACTTCTAGAACAAAATACCTTGAGACAGTCTGCCGGACACACAAATGACGCACGTTTTACAGAACCTGGCAGGATATAACTGTTTTGTCTTAATAACTGTGTTTTCTGTAAGGTTGCTAGTTATTCCTTATGGTATGGGATGTCTCTTATTAGAGGTCCAGAAAGCTTATCCATTCTGATACTGGCAGGTGTATTATCATAAGGGATGTACCTATCTGATAGCTAGAAAGCTTTTTCTTTTATATAGGCCAAACAAGATGCCCCCAAGCCCCCATATTTTTGGGTGTGGGGCCTTCATAAAGACAGAAATGTGTGCATCATTTAATTTGTGAATGTGGACGCTATATTAATATTACAGAGCAATGCATGATGAAGTTAACTGAAATTAATATATATAATTTCATCTGATGTTTAGGTAAAGAAAAAAAACTCCCAATAGTTACTTTCTGATTGTGAACTCTACATGTTATCATTTTTACTGCCCCTTATTGCTATTTAGAAATTGTAGCAACACTATATTTATGTCAAGAGATTTATGAGAGCAGAAAACAGGAAAAGATTATTTTTTAATAAGAAGAGAGTCAGATTACCTTGTGCTACTGTCAGCTATGTGGGTATATATGTTTGATTAACTGACTAAATTTTTACTAGACTGACTACAATGAATACTGTGTATCTTTTATAGCTTTGTCTTTAAAAGTTATGGCCATGTAGAACATGTAGGAAATACTAGTAATTTAGTACTCATTTCGGTTTTGTAAATTTGAAAGGAAATTATATCAAGTCCTCTTGACCCGAGTTTTTTTAAAAGGTAAAATGTATCTCCCGAATGACTTTGTAATGTCTAAATAACATTCTGAAGTGAATGTTTATATATACTCTAATAATAAACACGGGACAAGTGACGTTTCTCATATGTATAATTAAATAACTCAAAACAGTTTCCACAGCTGAGATTTAAGTCAACTCTATTTTAAATGCGCCTCCAAAATGAATATAAAACTTGCAACATCTGTGTTTTACATTTGATTTTTCTTTTTAAATCTCTTGCGGTTTAACAGCAATTAGGTGTAGCACAAAGATTAAATGATGGGTTTAAATGAATTTCTGGACATCATACATGATCATACCAAAGAATTCCAATAAACTGGGTGCAGAGCAATCTCATACGGAAAAGCTGAAGTTTGTTATCCATGAAGTTGAGAAACCAATTGAATTCTATGTTCTGTTGTTTTAAACTATTTTTTATAACGGTCAACAGAGAATAAGTCCAGTTCTGAGGTATGAATTATTCTTGTTACTTTTAGGTTGCCCCTTATGTTGTTTTTATATTTCAGACACAGGCCGCCTGTGACTGACTAGGTTGTCTGTGTGTGTGTGTAATCCTACCATTTTGTGATGAGATGTCCAACTTACTTGGGCCAAGGTCTACTATGGATTTTAAGGATAAAGTAAGTTATGAATAAAGGCATTTGAATCAGTAGAGTTATTTCACAGCCAGAAAGTAAGTGATAATTACAGTACTGCTTTAAGAATTTCTGGAAATGACTTGTATTGCTTATACTCCAGATTTGATCCAAAATATTACAAATAAGAGGTCTCAAAGTAAGAGAGCGGAAATTGGGCTCTCCTTGAGACTCTGTAGAGCTTGCCCAGTATAGTCCATTTCTCTTACTCAGTATGACTTTCCCGTTTGTTACATTTCCTGTGAATATTTGGAATATAGTAACCTCCTGCAAAGTTGGATAATTATGAATCATTGTATAGCTTTTATCCTACTGATTACTTCATGCTTTCATTCTCAAATAAAACCCACTAGGTTCAGTTTTCAGCTGGCACTGAGCCTGACTTGACCCAAAGATCACTGAAATTAATGGAAACTCTCCTATTAATTTGATTGGACTTGCAACTCCAGACATGCTACCTGTAAAAAGAATATTTTTTAAAAAAAACATTAAAATTTTAGTACAGCGAAAACAGTAACAAGAAGAAATGGATTTGGAAAAGCTCAGAGGTTCTAGTCTTGTTATAAGAGTGTTTAACAAGGGGTTAGTCCCAATTGCTTCTATAGTAGGTATTGCCACTTGTTTACCAAATTATTCTTGTTAGAATTGGTTTAATTAAATGCATTACAGTGGAGCAGGGTGAGCCTAATGTACTTTACTGACTGAGGTGATGGATAGGTTGATGTTTCCTGCCAACTTCATGTGCAGAAACTGGCCACAATAGCAGTTTAATTCAACCTACAGCCTGACTATGAAACCATGCCCTCCACTGGATAGCCACAGATTAACTAAGGTTATCCAACACTGCCCTCCAACACCTTGGTACAACTTCTTCACCATCTTCTACCTGAGGGAGCTGCTTCACATTGCCTAATAGTAGGCCTCATCCCGATGAGCTGCAGTTTTATGTAAACCTACTTGAGCCAATGTGGTGTAATGTAAGAGTTTGATCAGGACTGGGTAAACTAGGTACCTAGAGAGGGCACACAACCCTTTTGTTACAAAAGCTTCAGTGGATATCAGTTTGCTTGAAGTGTTTGAAGTGTTGACTATGACCTATAAAGCCCCATATGGATCAGGTCTGGGTTTTTGAAGGAACATGTTACTTCCACATGATGTCTTCCCAAGTTGTGAGATCTTCTGGGGAATCCCTTCTATTTGTCTCACTACCCTCATAGTATATCTAGAGGGAACACAGGAGCTATCTTTGTGGTGGCTGTTCCCAGACACCTAGAGGGACTAGATTGGCCCCCTTCATTGTGGTCCTGTCAGCAGTAAGTGAAGATTATTTGTTTTGACAGGCCCTGTGAAACTGACTGTTTATAGGGAAAGTGCTTTTAATAATGTGCCATGTTGTCTTATTTGTCACTTCTTTAATGGCTGTGTTTCAACGATTACTTTTCATTCTGTTTATTGATTATGCTTTAACTCTCGTATTTATTTAGGGATGTTTTTATCAGTATCTGCTTTCATTTTTTTGCAAACCATCTCAAGTCAAGGGCTTAAAAAAGGTGGGATATAGAATTATAGAATCATAGAGTTGGAAGAGCCCACAAGGGCCATCCAGTCCAACCCTCCACCATGCAGGAAATCAGAATCAAAGCAACATACAGTATAAACAACTATATAATATAAAGAACTATATAAATAAAAAGCAGAGGTTCAAATACACAACCATGAAGCTCATTGTGTGAGTTTGGGCCAGTTGCTCTCTTTCAGTTTGATCTATATCACAATTGTAGTGTGGTTTTTAAAGTGGGGAGAGGGAACAGTGCATACTGCTTTAAGCTCCTTGGGGAAATTTGGGATGTAGAGATGTATATAAGAATACTGTCTGACCCCCATATCTGTGGGGGATCTGTTTCCATTGTTAATGCAGATAAGTGGAAACCACATTTAACAGCGAGTGGCAGAATCTTAGTATGGAGTTGTGCTAAACAATCTCCAGATGCCTAGAGAACATTTTTTTCCCTGGACATGGAAAAAATTTAACTGTGGTTACTGATCCTGCGGATACAGGGGTTGGACTGCAACTGAATAACTTTCCTTGAATATGGAACTTGCTTTCCATGTTAGTGATTGCAAGAATGAGTTGTCCAAGGTGCTGAACTCTATCCCCAAAATATGTTCAGCACATTCTTAGCTCTTTAAACTTAAAATTAAAACCCAGAGCAGATTCAAGTACAAGATGACAGCATGACTATTAGTTCTTTTACTTTACATTTTATCTACAATGCAATGTTTTCATAGTTGGAGACAAACTCAGATTTGAAATACTATCTTTTTGTGATATGCCTTACCAGTGTATAGTTCAGATGTTTGATATCTGACAAGTGCTCTCTGGTTGCAAAAAAAAAGAAGTGAGACTGTTTGCAGTCTAAAATTCTGGCTGTGTGTGTGCAGTTAAGCCAGATAAGTATTTGCATAAAAGGTGAGTTAGTTTTGTATTGTTTTTAGCACTGCAGTCTAAAGAACACTCTATGGATAAAATGCTTTAATAAGAACTAAACTGGCTTAGTTAGTCAGGAGCATTTTCACTTCCGAAGTACAGATGTGTTCTCAAGCAATGATAGTTAGAGATGTGGGATCTTTTCATGTTCTTACAAAACACAGGACCAGAAAACCCATTGATCTGACTGAGAATCCTCTTTATGAAGTTGAAAAGTAACTGCACATCCATCCACCATGTGTATAAACCGAAGTTTGTGGTTAGTCACAAAAAAAGCTTCATTTCTTTTGTGGTGTATGTATAAGTAGTTTTAGTTAGTTTTTTTAACTGCAGGAGATATGTTGTCTTTCTACTTAGGTATATTTTGTAATGCACACTAGCAGCTGGAAACATTCTAAAGCTCCTCCCCTTTAATTAAAAAGGTGACTATTTTAATTACTTTTCAATAATGAAGACTCAATTACTTAAGAATAATTTTACTATGAAAGCAATTGCTTTCCAGGCTGCCTGTAACTAATTACTTTTCAAAATACATTTCCAAGTTCGGTTATATGTTAATATGTATAAGGAATGCAACATATAGAATTATTCATACAAACTTGCTTAGTTTGGCGTTTTTCCACTAGGAGAACTGCAGATGTTGCATGTTATTTTTTCTTAGAGCAGTGCTTTAGATGAAACGCATTTTCTTTTCATGTCTGACTGCCTTATTATGTCTTTCTTGTTTCCTTTCAATGAGTGACATTATACTGAAGTGCTCTTCAAGTAGTTTTGGTCTAATGTTGAAAAGAATTAGTATCATCTAATACTAAAAGTTGTTCTTTGGGCTAGGTATTCCTGTTAAAGCAAGGGCTGTTTCTGATTCATTTGAGAAATGATGAAGGAATAGACATTCTTTGCTTGCATAATACTGACTGGATAGAATATGCCAGTCACGTTCCAGATCATGTACAAAAAACAATGCTATGGCCATTGCATTGCACTGCTGCTAAAATTTTGAGCAATAAGTCTCTGATGAAGCAAGTTCTTAAATTAATATAAACCCAGAATACTAAAAATTCACAACTGATTTATTTTACAATAAAATGTATGCCACCTTTTTTCATCCTGCCTACTTTCACTTGGTACAAAATTGGCTTCTTAGGTCTGTCCCAGAGGTAAAAATTAATTTCACCTGGAAGCACTTTTAAGCTTTGAAAACTGTGTTTTAATATCCCCAAGATTATGAGATTAGAACTTCTTAACACACTTTTCTATGACTTGGAAATGTAACCTGCTTCTGGAATTTTTTACATTTAAATATATCTAGTTAACATGGGGAAGGGAAAGACAAGTGCACTAGCCCTGCCATTGCTCCATGCATCACTTTCATGTGAAGGTAAATGTCTGCAGTACAGAACAGTAGTGTCATTCAATATAGTTAACCACTGACCCTTGCATGCTTGCTTGCAATGCTGCATCTTCCCAAATAATTCATATATACACACACATATATTTGCAAACAACCAGAAAGGGTAACATGTGGCCATTGAAACATTGTTAGACTGCCCTCACCACCTCAGTTCATCATTGGCTATGGTGGCTGGGATTCATGGGCACAGAAGTCCAACTATATATGGAGGGCTTCACTTTACCACTCCTAACAGAGTGCAAACACCATTCTTACTTTTGCTTTCCTTTCTAACATCAATGACGGTGTGAGAGGGAAAGAGAAAGAAAATACAAGTGTTGCCTGCAACCAAAATTGAGAAGTTCAGTTAAAAGGGTGTTTGGTGTTCTGTTTGGTTTTCATATGCACTGTGCCATGAAAATAGTATGGATAACCTGTGTGAAAAGAGGACTGTTAGGTGACAGTCCTCTATAATTTCACAACATCTTCTATTTGAACGTCTGTCCACTTCATTTGACTAGAGCTTAATCTCAGTGCCAGAACTTAATCTAAATTCCCCACCCCTACCTCAGTTTTAGGGAATGAGCTACTTGACATGGCCAGGTCTCAACATGCCACAGGGTTGTTTTTAAAATGATCCACCAGGAAGCCTTGGGGGCTCTGGGCTCCCTCTTTCTGCCACAACCTCCTTCGTGCATCTGCCCAGGGATCATTTAACAACTGGTTTGTGTGAACTAGTGCTAACTGGCTGAATGACACCTCTAGTTTGTTGTTTGTTATTTGTTGGCTGTCTTTAAGTAGATCTCGACTCATAGCAACCCTGTGAATGAGATGTGTCTAAGCTACTCCTATCCTCTACCTCTCTGCTCAGGGCCAGTAGGTTAGGCCCATGATCTCCCTGATGGAGTGTATCTCTCTGGAAAGTGGTCTTCCTCTCTTTCTACTTCTTTCTACCTTCCTCAGCATCATTGTTTTTTCAAATGAGTCATGCCTTCTCATTATATGGCCGAGGTATGACAGCCTCTGTTTAGTCATCTTGGTTTCCAGGGAGAGTTCAGGCTTGATCTGTTCTAGAAGCCATTTGTGGGGAACCTTTTATATGCATGTAGGCTCCTGACTTGACCTGCAGTTCTGGGTTGGCCATCATAGGGTGAGCCATCACACCTACACATCATGGGTTCCTGTTGCAGACATTCATCTTAAATGCAAGGAGAGCCTTGACACAAGAGTGATAACAGAGCAGAGCAAATCTAGCATGCTCATCAACATGAAGTACAGAGAGTACAACTTTGTTTTGCTGTCTACTGAAATTATCCATACAAAGAATAATGAGTTATTTTAATATAATACCATTGGATGACTTCATTTTCATTTTTTACACATTCATCATCACTGAAATATTCTCAATTTTCTGAAAGAGTAGTTAGTTAAAATCTGAAAACATGAAGATTCTCAGGGTAAAATACTTCTAGCTTCACGTCTTTTATTAAATCTGGCTTATATATTTCCAGTTTCTCTTGCTTGTGTTCTAGCGCCAAGAAGATGGGGCACTGTAGTGTATTAGTTATGTAACCAGGAAAGAGAAGAAAGTCTCACTCTTAGTGGTGTCATGTGCAACATTGCTTAGTGATCCGGAAATTATGAGGATTTCAATAGCACCAAATAAAGACTGCTATTGGTTTTTTTGGTTGGTTTTTTTTAAAACATGCTTCCTATCTCACTGTAAACATTTCCTGCTTGTTCATCTTGCCTAAGTAAATGTTCAGCGTTTATTGGATTTTGCTCTTTTTGATCCCATTTTACCCACAGATTTCACAGAAATGTGCTGGGTGCAGTATGGAAAAATTGTTACTGCACCATGAAAATCTGATCTGTCTTCTTCCATTTGCACATCTAAACTGCCATCTTATTACTAAATATGCAGTGCAGTTTTTAAATTATGTGGCATATAGAATGATATACTGTGTGTATGTATGTATGTACCTTTTAGTTGGTTGTCAGTTTATGGCAATCCCATGAATTTCATTGGGCTTTCGTAGACAAGGAATACTTGGGGGTGATATTGCCAGTTCCATCCTCTGAAATAGACTCAATTTATTTGTTTATGTACTTTATTTAAATATACCACCTTTCTCCCCGCACAGGATCCAACATGGATTCCAGAAAAACAAATTAAAAAGATTTACAATTTTTTAAAAACCAATTTAAAAGCCCCCCTATTGAAACACTATGAAACCATTTAAAATCACACAAAAGTTAAAAACTGATAAAACGTACATCTAAATGTGAACCTTCCCTTCTTAACCATTAAAAGCTTGCTTAAATAAAAATATAATTGCTTGCTGATGAAAGGAAAGCAGGGTGGAGGCCAGCTTAGCCTTTTGCGTAAGGAAGTTCCACAGGTTGTGAAGCAGCCACCAAGTGAGCCTGTGATGGTGCTGGGACCAAGGGAAAGCCTTCCCCTGATGATCTTTAGTAGTTTCATATCAGAAGATACAGCCTTTCAGCACCTGGTATTCATTGATGATATCTCATCCAAGTAATAACCAGGGCTAACCATGGTTAGTTTCCAAGATCAGATGAGAGCTGGTGCTTTTAGGGTATTTAGACTAACTGTAGAAAATGTACTAGCTGTCTGGGTTTTATCTTTGGAGTATTAAATATTTTTGACTATTAAACCAGAACACTTGATTTAAGACAGAAGCATGTTGATCTTAACTATTTGTACTAACATATCTGCTTGCAGCTGTATAACAGCATTTTGGTATGTTGGTTTAATTAAACAGTCCTTCCAAGCATTTATTTGGGCAATGTATTAGTGAAACAAGAACATTTTTTTTAAAAAAATCCAAGTATTTGCCAGGTTGGATTACCAGGCTGGCAAACTAACTACTGTACTGGCACATAACTCTTTGGACATGAGATACCAACAAATTTATATCTATCCACCACTGTCTACATGACAACTATTATAATAAAGCTGAACTCTGATATTTCACCATATTTTCATAATGGAATTGGCAAGCACATTCTTGCCATAGTTAAGCATGTTAAGTACTATTAATTCCAGTGGCAAAGTTAAGGAATAAATTTTTATCTTGCAAAATCTATAGGCAAAAAAAATAGCAATTCAACTAAAATGTTGGCACGACTTGAAAAATGCACATGCTGAAAGTAAAAACTTTCAGTCTTTATATTTTGGTTACCAAAAAAGTGTGCATACTTATGCATCATTTTTTATTTAAATTGGGGAAATTTACTACTATGTTAGTATTAGAAATCATTTCTTTTAATGTTTAAAATCAATGCTGCTTTCTAAAGAGGATTTGGATTAAATAATTGCCAGTCAGAAAGTTCATCCTTGCAACACTGATCTTGGATACTGTTGACATAATCCTGTCTAATGAAGCACATTTAAGGCTGCAAGCACATGCACTTGCTTGAACTTAACCTGCATTCAATCAAACTTCATATCCTGTTATTAATAATAGAATTAAGCCATGCTGATTCCAGTAACAGGGTGAGGGGCATGTGCTTGAATTCTAATACATTGCCCCATTAGTAGCAATGGCCATCAACCTGAATGGCTTTAAAAGTTAATTTGACAATAAGAAGATAAGGCTATTAATGGTGACCAGTCATGATGACTACATATCTCTTCCAGCATCAGATGTTTCTAATGTGCCAGTGAAGGCCAGATGAGGGGAAGAGAGAGGGAGGGTGCTATTGTGCTCATATCCTGCAACTGGTTAGCCACTGGACTGGGTAATCCCTTGGTCTGATTTGGCTCTGCCCTCCTTATGGTCTCATCTGTTTCTCACAACAAGCAAAAAAATTTCTGTGATAGTATTTTCAGTTCCTTAGCATAAAACTATCATGTGCGGAAGAAAAAAATACTATGCCTGTAACATAGACTATGTCTGCACTGCAGAAATAATCCAGTTTCACACCACTTTAATTGCTGTGGCTCAGTGCTATGGAATCCTGGGATTTGTGGTTTGTAGTGGCACTAGAGCGCTTTGACAGAGAAGGCTAAATATGTCTTAAAAGTGAAGCGGTTGCTTGTGTAAACAGTCAATTTTGTTGGGTAATTATAGTCAAGGAAAAAGTTGATCCAATGAAGCCTTTGGCTTTCTTTAATAAGCTAGCCTTCCTTAAATATGGAAACATGAAAAAAGTGGCAAGCCACTGCCCATGTGCCTGTGGGCCTAAGCAGTCAGGCAGGATAGCACTAGCCAAGCCTGTGCTATCTTGCCCCTGGTTCTGACCCAGGTCAGTCCCCAGGCCCATGGAGCGGTGACAGGTGGGTGTTTACATGCTCACCTGCTGCTGTGGCATGGAGCCACTGTCACATGCACCCTTTAGCTGCCTCCAGCATTGCATCTTCTCTGAAGTCGCTTGTCATGGCCTGTAAGGGTGAATACAGAGAGCCTGGCTACATCTACGTGGCTAGTTCTTCCCATCTAATGGGTCTTCCCATCTAATGTTACAGGCCATGACAGGGGTCAGAGAAGATGTGACCATGGAGGCAGGTACAGGTGTGGGGCCATGTGGTGTGCAAACAACAGGTGTTTATGCCCTGGGCTAAGCTCCTTTAGGCTGGGATTAATCTGGAACTGCTGGATCAACATCCAGACTAGTTGATCCCAGCCCAAGGCTAACGGCCTGCATCATTAGTACAGTATGATGCCACACTAGGGGGAACATGGGCTTTTGGCCCATGCATACAGGCCCTGTGATAGTGAGACTATCCATCCATTGGTAGCCATAGGGTTCCAGTCATCTGTCTTTGAATGTGTACATACATATCATTAAACCAAAATTTAAAATTTAAATGAACCAGTTTTGATGTAGTTAATGCTAATTTATTTTAGGATTAGTTCAATAATGTTAAGGAATTAAAAATAAATTTAAGTATTATATTTAATGAAATGTTTAAGACTTTTGAAGTACTCTTTTAAGTAACCCTTTGTATGCTTTCTCCTGCTGTTGTTTTTTGCTGTTATAGTCGTGTTGCATAGCACTGATCTCTCTTGATTGTAATTGTTCCTGAATTAACTACCTACCTGCTGTCACTGCCGACCAACCAATATGTGAGATTAGATAAAGTGTAGGCAATATGTGGCACTCCTGATGTTGTTGGAATGCAGCTCCTCAAATCCCTCACTGTCTGTGCTGGCTGGACCTGCTGGGAGTTGCAATCCAAAAATATTTGGAGAACCCATGATCCTTAATCCTATGTTACATGGACTGCATTGGTTGGTATGACCAATACATATTAACCTTTTTTGTTTCTCTTTCCCCCTGTTATTTCCATTATGTCTTCCCATATATTCTTTCTGGAATGTTTTCTCCTGTAGTTTTATGAATATTTATGACTTCTCTCTTCTTATTAGGTGAAACTGAATTAAATAAAAATGGGTGTTTGATTTACCTTGAGGTTGTCACAAATAACCTGGATTTATCAATCTTTTACATTACATGAGGAATGAATTCTCTCTCTCTGTAGCTGTTGAAATGGTCCATAGAATTGGCTTAGAAAGTGCTGAATTTTTATGTGGTTTTTTTTATAGTTGCCACCAACTTGATTAGAATTTTCCAAATTAATCTCATGCTATTAAGATTGTTGCATTTTGAACTGACAAACCATCTGAATATTTGCCAGTTGGCAATCCTGATGATAAAACATTCACAAGCTATACCAAAGCAAGATATACCAAAGCAAGTCAGGCATAAATTGATTTTATCTTCTTTTTAAAAAGTGATATTTCTTGACCCAAACCTATGGATGATCGAACTCTAATCCCTCACTTTTGACATGGCTGAGTGGAAAGTCTCATACGTTTTAGGCATGCCTTTCCTCGTTGCCCTTTTTACCTGAGATACTTTAAACAGAAATGACTAGTAGGTTTGTAGAAAAAGAAACAGAACAGCAGACGTTGGTAACTGGTCTTGACAACCTGCTTCTTTCTTTCTTTCTTTCTTTCTTTCTTTCTTTCTTTCTTTCTCATAATCATAGTCTTGTTCTCTGGGGACACTTGAAGGGAAAATGGCAGCCACCACCATTAAAAAATGGCATTACACACTGTCAGTTGCTGAAGGTGTGTGTGTGTGTGTGTGTGTGTGTGTGTGTGTGGTGACAGCCATTTTGCAAAATGATCTTGTGTCATGACAGCATAGTATGAAATGGACAAATGGTGGACCCTAGAACCTATAGTAAAGTGTGTTCTGCTGCAACTGACAGGAGCAGCACAACATATTTTACAAAGGGAGAAAACCAACAAAGGTGATTTAAATGAAAAACACAGTAAACAAGACCTTCAGTTACAAAACAAATGCTCCCATTAAAATACAACAAAATCCTTTTACAGCCCTAATAAATTTAGATGTGAACTTAGGGGCTGAACAGACCACCCCAAGGGGTGGCCTGCAGCCACCTCTTTCTTTTCCAAATCAGGCCCACAGCAACCACACGACATGGCCCCGATCTGGCCTTTCCATGGTGCAAAAAAGAACTGCAAAAAGTGTTTCCTTTTTTTTTTTTTTTTTTTTTGCCATGGAATGGGCATCATAGCCACCAGCACAGTGGCTTTTTGGTGCTCTTTTGGCACTGCATCATCTGGATGCAGCGGCAGAGGAGTGCCATGATTCTGACTGCTGTGTGGCATCACACTGGCATGGGGCCGAGTCGGGGCATGTGTTGTGCGGAGAATATGCCTCCACCCCTCCCACATGCCAGCCTTTGATGCAAGTCTGTACAGCCTGTTAGCCTTGCACTTCTTTCTCAGTTCTAAATAAAAGATTTATCATAACCAGAAAAGCTGTCACATAGTAAGATTTTGCCTCTGAGGAAGGCAGCATATTAAGACTTAATAAAAAGCAGAAGGAGAGAGAAAACTACAATTGCAATATTGATTACCTTCTTTCCACACTGAGGAAGATAGAGCTGTACATTCCAAAGTTGTAAAAGTAATTAAAGGCAAATTTTATTTTGCTAATGCAGAGTTCAAACTCACCTTTGTAAATCGTTGCAATGTTGAGAATGATATTTTTACCTATTTATAAAGTTTAGTGTAGGCTATCAGTAAGACAAAAAAAGTGATGTGTCTCAAAATGTCTCAAAAGATCATCTTTTATTAGCGGAAAAGCATGACATATTTTTGGCCTGTAGATCCTCTTAAGGCCTTCTCCTGGGAGCTATACAAAATCACAACTGGAGAACATATAAATATATATCATCATAAGTTATTACATAGAATCATTATTATTCTTGCACGTTGCTTATAGCTTATACGTGATCACTTAGAATTGAAACTGCAGAAATTTCAGAGCGTGGAATTCAGTAGAATAAATAAAGAGGATGTTCTTAAAAAGTATTTTTAAAAAGTACTTTTTAAAGGAGATTGTTTCTAAGGTCTGCTTTTCTGACTATTTTCTTTCTGCCATGCCACTTGTAAATCCAATCTGTCTGTTGGCCCACAGACAGACAGACAGATAGATAGGCAGACAGGCCTTGGCCACCTGTTTCTTCAACAAATTTAATGTCAGAACCAGACATTTCATTTCACTTGAGTGGCTTTTTAGAAACAAAATAGCTACTGTGATGACCCTGATTAAAACCCAGTTGTATGGTGGCAATAGAAAATTACTTCCTGATACAAATAGTAGCTGGGAGACAGTTTTTATTGGAACAGGAATAGAAGAAAAAGAGTTAAACTCCTAATTGCCCACAGAAGTGCTAATTTTCCCCCTTCTCTCCAGTTGTTTCAGTTCTAAATAATAACAAAATAAAATAAAATAACAACATAGTCTTGGTAAATGCAATACAGTTGACCCTACTTATCCACGGATTTTTTATACATGGATTCAAGCATCCACGGCTTGAAAATATTCAAAAAAGTATAAATTTCAAGTACCAAACCTTGATTTTCCCATTTTATATAAGCAACACCATTTTGTATTTAATGGGATTTGAGCATACACAGATTTTGTTATTCACAGGGGTTCCTGGAACCAAACCCCAGCAGATAACAAGGGTCCACTGTAATGCATTTATGGTAAGGCATAGTTCTGACTTTATACATATAAACACAGACTTTGTACAATGAAATCTGTTGTGAAGCTCACTTTGACAAGCTGAGCAAAGAGAAAACAAAAGTGAATAATCAGACAGATGGGCTGTTTGCATGGTCCAAAAGGCCCATGTTCTCTCTGGCCTCGCGTTGTCTTGTCTGAACAATGCAGGTCATTGGCCCCAGGTCAGGATCAGTCTTGCATCTGGCAGACCAGATGCAGATTCAATTCCAGAGCAAATTCCAGCCCAATTCCAGAGCAAAGGGAACTTAACATGGAACTTAATAATGACCCGTCATTTGCCGCAGAATTTTGTAAAAGCTCTATATCAAACCCTGGGGGGTGGAGCCAGGCGTGTATCGTGTGGACACAACGCCCCAACTGGGCCCCCAGGCAGGTCTTAATGGCCAGTCTGAATAGGGCCTAAGTTGAAATGTAATACTACTTCATGGTTCGGTGCTATGAGAAGAAGGCTTGTGCTTCAATAGTCTCTTTGTGTGTTTTCCTTTTGTTTTCATTACTCAACACCTTCCTACAGAATCCTGGGATTTGTACTCTGGTGAGGCACCAGAGTTCACTAAAAGATGAGGCAGAGTACCTCACCAAACTACAAAGCCCAGGATTCCATAGGATGAAGACATGACAGTTAAAGTGGTGTTGAACTGCTTTTTTTCTGCTGTGTGGCAGGCCTCCTGGTATCTTATATAGGTTTGCCTGAAGATTTTTAGAAAATGCAATTGAGAGTTGGGGAGTGGGGTAACACAAAGAAATAATAATTAACAAATTATCAAGATGGTTTTCTGATTATCTAGTTCTCATCTTTATTTTTATCTATATTCAGCTGATAATGTTTTTCAGTTGTTGAGATTTCTTACCCATCTTCCTTAACATTTTCTTTTTCCTTTAACTAAATGGCAGTAAACGTCTTTGTGGGTGGCATGCAGGCTGGTGCTCTTAACAAAGAACTTGATAGTTTCTCAAAGGAACACCCTCCAGTTTGTCTTTGGAGGCAAGTGTTTCACAAACAATGGACCTGAGTGTTAGGGCTTGATGATCCCTAAAAGAAAGAAATTGGAATAATGAGGGCAAGATGAGTTGAAGGAAGATTTCTAAAGAGGTGTAATTCTGGCAGCCACAAGGGATCAGTCAACTCATTCGGTGTTAGTTGGTTGATACGCAAACCTGCAAGCATGCCAACGATTTGTTTATAGCGTATATTGTAGAAGTATATTTATCATTTGCATTCAGGCATTTTGTTTAGTTTTATATATTTTTTAAAACCACCTTATGGAATGGATTATCATAGTTATGCAGCCAGTGATTTATTATAGTTTGTAGGTATGCTAACACATATTATGAAGTAGAGTTGTCTGAGCTGGCACCCTTAATCTTCAGTTCATTCCCATAGATGCTTGAACTCCTTTAATGCTTTAAGTAACAATCTCTCCTTCCTGTGGATTAGGGTTTGTCTACACAAAGGGAAAAATCCAAGCCCCCCCTCCAAATCTGGTGTGATAAGGATACACAATGCACAACATTTCCCCCAAATGTGGCACAATTGGGACACATGACACATGGCCCTATCAGCAACATACTTGGAGTATAACACCTTAAACCAAAATTTAAAAATCCATAGTTTACTCCAGAGTTTACTGGAAGTGTAAGGTGTTTGCTTAACAACTAGGAAATGATAAGACTAGACAACAGATTTAGGTACTAAAGAACCACTTTATTGCCTATTTAAAATCTTTAATTCTGAACTTTAACTATCTGAAAGAGGAGGTTAGATATATTATTGCAAAATAAAAACCATGAGCAATCTTATGGCACTTCAAAGGTTAATAGATGGGCAATAGATGACTTTAGTTTTTGGGAGGGGCAGTCTATGAAAACTTATGTCAAATAACATTTTTTAGTCTTTAGAGTTCCTCAGGATCCTTGATGCAGCAGACTAACATGGCTAGCCCTGGAAATATTTGCAAAATATTAGACAAATTGGAGGATCAAAAGATGCAGGGTACAGAAGGAAAAATTTCAAACTATTTTTAAGCATATGTGCACCTAAATGCAAAATGTCTCAAATGTTTAATGATTTTTTAAAAATATATTTCCTAATTCTCTGTTTGTAAATTATTTACAAAAATATTTTAGAAATAGGTCTCTTTCATACATTTCTACATTTTTGGTTTGTGTGGTTTGAGCCTCCTTTTGTTATTTTGATGGTCTATTGTAGAAGTCCTCTTTGTTTTGGTGGGAAAAGGTCAATGGTTTGACTAGTCACTTGGTTTAAATGTTGCTTTTGCCTCTTGAAGTCAGAATGCAGGCTACCACAGCAAGTTTTGTATTAGGAAAGTACTCTGAACTCTAAAGTCTTATATCCACTTACCAGAAGCACCTATTGAAATCAGTGTAATTTACCTCTGAATCAATGTAAACAGATTTATGCTATTTAGTGATATATGTGATGGAGTGGATAAAATAAGATAATGCAACAGTAAATTAAATTACAGTAGATGCTCCTAGGAATGTGGAGGACTAGAAAGAACTAGAAAAGATTCTAAAGAGTAAATACATACAACTGAGCATGAAAGTTAGAATCATACAAGGCATTATATTCCCTATTACCATGTATGGATGTGAAAGCTGGACAGTTAAGAAAATGGATAAGTAGAAAATCAATTCACTTGAGATATGGTGCTAGAGAAGAGTTCTGAGGATCCCGTGGATAGCCAAAAAGACCAACAAATGGGTCCTTAAACAGATCAAGTCGGCAATCTTCCTGGAAGTTGAGGCTGCCATACTTTACATCATGAGAAGGAATGACTCACTGGACAAGAGAATAATGCTAGGAAAGGTGGAGGAATGTAGAAAGAGAGGAAGATTGCATGCTAGATGGATGGACTTTATTAAGGAGGTTTTGGGTATGAATTTACAGGACCTAAGCAGAGCAGTGGAGGATAGGGACTTGGGCACGTCTAATCCTTAGGGTTGCCATGAGCTGGGAAAGATGGTTAAAACAAACAGTAAATTAATTGGATACTATAGGATATGACTGCTTTCATTTATATATAACTTGTCTTTTTCAACAACTGCAATCCTTACTGATGTGACAACTGCCAACGTTAAGTAATGCTAATAATTTTTGTAAAACAGAAAAACTCAACTGTAAGCATTTGAGTAAGCCACCTACAGAAAGAATTGTTATTATTGCATATTAGAGCCATGGGATTTGGGACAGAAAGAAGGTGTCTGCTTGAAAGAGTGAATTTTTAGTCTTTATTTTAGAAATCTGCACTTGGGATGTTTGGATTGCAGTTCTGTTTTTAAGAGATATCTGTATGAAGGAAAAGGCCTGAACTATTTCTACATTACCAACCTTGCAGAGCAAAGTAGGGAGTGTTGTTGGAAAGACTGATGGTGAAGAACCCTCCCCTTCCCATTCCTGGGTAATAGATGACTGTTAGAAGGTCAAGGAACACTAGGATGAGAAATGCCTCATTCTCCAAGGAAGAACCAGGAAGCTGACAGTCTCTCAGGGCTATAAACAGAAATGAAACACAGACATGATAACTTTAGTGGAGCTATTTACTAAACTACAAAACAACAGTCTGGAATCTTGACCTGCAGTGGCTTTAAAACTCTGGTTTGCAGCCCAAGGCTGTGCTTTCAGCTGTTCTTTCAAGCATACTCCAGGTAGGAGAAACTTGACTCAGAGGGTAAGAGCACTTACCATATGTATTGCTTCAGTTACTAAGTTGCAAGAAAGAAAGCAGACTGAGACATTTGCAGGGAGTATTCTATATTTACTTGTTTTATTTAGCTTAACGTATTGAAGAAGAAAAGTATGCAGTGTGGCAAGTTATCTACTCAACTGGATCCCAAGTTTTCTGTATGAGAGCTCGGGAAACTCAATGAATAACATAACCTACCATTTATGAACCTGGAATTTGGGTTGGCCAACAGATACATGGAATAAATTGTGCAGAATTAGAATTATGGTAAAACTAAGGTGTCAAATAATATCTCTCAGTGGTTCCTAACCTTTTATTTCCCAAGGATCCCTTTTAAATATCTGTTGTTGCTGCCGACCCTCAAGACAGAACTCAAAATTTAAAAAACCCTAACAACAACAACAACCTAAACACTGAACCATTAAAAATTACACCATCAGTTAAACATTCTTTCAGAAGCTTCAGAGGTGATGGAAGACTTCTCCTGCCTATTCCCACCAGTTTGCAGATGGAGAGGATTGACTGACAAGGTGGAGGCTCAGCCAGCATTTGCCTTGGCTCTTGCTATGTGGCCACTGCACTGCAGGGAGGAGGTGGGCTGAGCAGCCTTCAAGCATTCATAGACCCTCTGCAAGGATGTTCAAGCCCCTAGGGGTCCATAGACTACAGGCTAAGAATCACTATTATATTTCATTATACTAATGTAACTGGAATTTTTAAAATGTTGGAGGGCAGAAGGAAGTGCACACTGGCTTCTACTGCCTTCCAAGGAGCCTAAGGCCATTGTAATGCTACATCCCAGGAGTATGAGGAATAACAACAAAGCAAGGGGGGAATCAAATCAACTAAAGGTGACTAGCTTCCCTTTCCCCTTTCACTATGCTCCAACTACTTGTTAGCCTGGCAGTGCTCAAACAGGGGGATGGGAGTGTGTCCCCATCTTCTTAACAAAGGGCCGGAACACACTGGCCTAAAGAAGCTGCTTCCGGCTGCTTTGGCAGCATGGTGTTTAGATGACATCCTCTACACACAAAGCAGCCGGAAGTCGCTCCAATATCATTCTTCGATCCAAAGGATCAGATCAAAAAGGAGTTGGTTTAAACTGACTCCTGGTGGCACCAGCTTGGAATTGCAGGCAGCCCACTTTGGTAGTTGGCCGTCTAGTCGCCGCGATCCCAGGCTGCTCCTTCTCAGCTGTCTTCTTCACCGCAAAGGAGCAAGTGCCTTCAGTTGCTCTTCTCTACAAGAACACCAGCAATGGATGTTAATCGAGGCTCAAACTGAATATAAATGCCTCTATATAGCTCACCATTTTTTCCTCTGGGCTTTAAATACAGTGGTCCCTCCACATTTGTAAACTTGACATTCACGAATTTGGTTATTCAAGAGCTCTCTCCTGGCCCTGCCCATGCCTGGGATAGCTATCCTAGGCATAGGAGGGGAGGTGGGATGGGCTCACCTTCTTCACAGAATTTCAACATTCGTGAGGGTCTTGTTCCCCTAACCCCTGCAAATGTAAAGGGCCGGCTGTAATTGATTTCTGCCCTCCACCATTTCTTTCCACTGTCTTCTCTTGTGTGCTTTGTCTTTTGGGGGGTTGTAACTCTGACAATCCCTTTTATTCCTTCACTATTCTGACTTTCGGTATTCCAGATTAGTTTTGTTTGCTGTCTTTTGAGTTAATCGTCTGTGAGGCTGGACAAATTATTCTGCCATCCCTTGTGAATTTCATATGTATCCAATCATAGCACCATTTAACTTTCAGATCAGTCTACGATTTAAATAAATCATTCATTTTTCTGGATAGTTTCCCTAAATATATGCATTTCTGTATACAGCTTTCCTATTGGACACAAGTTTTGCTGAGCTCTGCACTGCAGAATTTCCTTCCAGAAGAAACACTGGACTCCAACTTTCATTTGCCCTGAAAAACTGTATCTAAGTCCCATCCCAGAGAAATGGCCCAGAGATATACCATAGTCAATTATATTCAAAGCTGCTGAGAGGTCTACCAGAATCAACAGTATCTAGTTCAGATACTGACAGTTGTTTGATAGTCATCCAGCAGGTCGTCTGTTTCTTGCTTTTGAAAAATGTTATGCTGTTCTTTTCTGTATATGCTACAATCACATAACTGAATAATTATTTTCTTTCACAAAAGTTTTAAGGTCTCTTTCAAGTGATCCATTCCTAAATGGTTCATTAACTTCCTTTACTACTTTCTTTAATGCATCCTGGAACCCTGTATTTTCTTCACTGACTACAGATGGTGTAAAAATTAGAAATTAAATCTAACTGTAAACAGTACTCTCTTATAACAGTGAACTGAACTTGTAGGAGAACAATTTACAAGGGAAAAAAAGTAATCCTTGACTAAACTCAGCAATGCTGCAAGTCTCCATTAGATATCTGAAGTACAAATTGACTCTCTCTTATCTGAAATGCTTGAGATCAGAAGTGTTTTGGATTTTGGATTTTTTTAAAATTTTGGAATATTTGCATATACATAATTAGATATCTTTGAGATATAGTCTAAACATGAAATTCATTTATGTTTTGTATACATCTTATACACATAACCTGAAGGTAATATTATATATAATATTTTAAATTTTTTCATGAAATAAAATTTGTGTACACTGAACCATCAGAAAGCACAGGTGTCACTATCTCAGTTATCCATGTGGACAATTTTTGGATTTTGGAGTACAACCAGCCCTCCTCATAGGCAGGCTCACCTTCCGCGGCTTTGTGCTTTCATGGAAGGCAAGCCCCAATGGAAATAATGAGGCGCATACCTGTGCCGTGCACCCCGCGCCCCACCGCATGCATGCACCTAATTATTTCCTTTGGGGCTTGAGCATACGCTCTTTTCCCCATATGTGGGGGAGTCCAGAACAGATCCCCTGAGTATAGAGAGAGCAGACTGTATTTCAGAATTCAAAATTCCAGACAAAGGATACTCAACCTTTATGTGTGTACTTTTAAACAATATTGTAAACTAGGACCAGATCAGAAACACTACACCAAACACTTTCAAAAATTATCAAAATGAGACAAAGCTATTGGCATAAAACAATATTCATTTGGCAATTAATGGATGCAGCAGGTGTTTTGCAGAAGAGGATGTGCTTGTACATCCTTGAACTGAGAGGTAGTCAGAATCCCATTGCAGCAGAGATTCCAGTGGGTCAGGGGCTGCAGTCATAAGGCATCCAGATGTACCTACCCAGGGCAGCACAGCTTTTCTGGATTGGTTTACATCTTATCCTCCTTCTGCAGTAAGAAATAATTAATAGTAGGTGGACATGAATTCAGGTATCCTTCATCTGTTTTTATTAAGTCCCCAAATTAAATATATACTGTCTTTCTGTGATTTCATGTTGTGCACACAGCCACTTTTCCTATTTTGGCAAAATTGGTACTAATTCTCCTGTATTAATTTTTTTGAGAATATTACAGGTCCGCCAGTTAGCACTGTGCTCAGGCCACACTAGAACTCCTGGAGCTGCCTATATGTTTCACTCTATGGCACATATGTGTCACTGCTCCTTTTGGATTTCCATCTTGATGCTTTCCTATTTATGGGGTCATGCAGATGGGGCAAAAGGAGCAGCCAGAGGCCGCTTCTGCCCTGATTGTGCCGGGACTGCGGTGGCCTCACAGGCCTTCTTCTGAAACAGGCTGTCCCCCAAGTCCTGAACCTGGCCACCGGCAGGAATGGCTTTTCAGTATTCCTTTTTGTGCCGGCTCTTCTGGGTTGGCACACTCTCCATGCGTCTTCTAACTGCATTCGGGCTGTGCATCATATAAACACCACACTACGCCCCTAACGCAGCCTGAAGCCAGTGCTTTTGGTCCATGTGTTTCGAGTCTATGTCGATCAATCTAAGTTAATATTGTGGCTGCCACTCAAGGTCCCAGAAAATCTGTTCCACATAACACTGAGTACAGTAGTATAAAATACCACCACACTTCCTGTTTCTACACTCCATTGTGTTGATTGTTCTCTAATATATATAATTCAGTTACATCATATGAGATGTTTTGTATTGCATAACATTACTGAAAGAAGAAAAGAAAGGGAATGCTGGTGTGCTGTTTTCAGCCCATTTCTCCTAGACTCAGTCTCTTATGTTTTGGAATTTGGAATATATGAATTTATATATGATGATGGTGATAGAAAAGTGACAAGCTGAGTACAGAAGAATACTTACAGACTAACAACCTTAATAATACTATACAATTTTTTGGTCATTGTGTACTTCATCAGATGCTTTAAATCAGGGATGTGCTACTCTCTGGGTTTTGAAGACATAAAGGAAGATTAATATGTGATATTTTAGAATACTTACATTTGAGTCAAGAAGTGCAGGATCTAAAGACTTGACACATATGGGGACAAACACCTTTGGCAAATATGCAAACGCTTAAGATAAGATGTTTGCTTTTAAACAAAACAAAACAAAATTATAATACCTTGGACCCCAAGACACATAAGTATGGATGTAGGGGGAACAAAAATTGGTTGAAATGGAAACAAAAGTGTTTTCTGCTTGTATAAGACTATCAACAGAACCAAACCAATGTTCTGTAACTGACTGAAAATCAGTTATCCTATATATTTCTAATCAGGAATTGCTTTAATGAGACTTAATTTCAGGTAAGTGTATACTCCTAGACATACTTTCGGCCTCACTGACAAAATGAAAATCTTTGAATTCAAAATTGTAATAATATTTATTTGGTTGAAAGAAACCAATAATATTTTATATTTTAATATTGTGAAAGCAAAATAACAAAACTGCCAGTGAAAGAGTCTCAAGTATGTATCAACCTAAGGCTAAATTATAGGAAAGTGCAGACTATGGCCCTTGAGGCAGTGTTAGGTTGGAAGATAGGATATAAATTTAATAAATTTAAATAAAGAGTCCCAACTCCTAGTACCCATAGACAGTCTAGCTAAAGTTTAGGAATGATGGGAGGTGCAGTCAAGCAGGTGAAGGGCTTTGGTTTGTCTACCTGTGGGCTAAATGCATTGTTAGGCCCAAGAAGCAGATAGATTCTCAAAATTAATGAGATTCTGGTTAAGTGAAAATGTTACATAATTTAAAAAATCCCAGTATTGTAGCCGTTTCAAATGACTTGGGCAAATAAAATAAACAGTTAAATATGCTGAACCCACTTCTCCTTCAACATTTGACACAGAATTTATTCTTTGGCTTTAAAACCATATTGTGACAGATATGGTCATACCAACCTTAACAGGCTTACTGAACAAAAAGACTGTATGACTGGCCTACAAAAATATAGTATGCAGTGTTTTAAAAATGCAATTTTGTTTTCAACCAACATTGTCAAAAGATGCCAGATGCCTTATTCTAAAGATATGTCTTGTCTCTTAAAGAAGCTAAACTAGTAAACCAGTTGACTGCTGGTGGTTTCACTTGCTAATCAGAAAGATAATTGTTATGCAGTTCTTTTAAGAAAAGAAGACAGCTGCAGTTGCTATAGAAAATGTAAGGAGTTTTCTTTTTAGCATAACAATGAAGAGCAGCACCTGCCTTTCCAATATACTCTACAATTGTTCCCAAAGCATTATTTCCATAACCCTGAAAATTACAGAAAAAAATGGTACTTGACACAATAGTCATGTCTAAGAACTTACATTCATTTTGTGCTTTTATGGACAGCTGCTAGAATGTTTTGAATATACTATATTTTCATTTCATTTGTTCACTCCTGTTTTGGAACTTAATGTGTGCATTGCAGGAAACACCTTAAATATACAACTTGAGTTTAGGTTTATGCAATGGTATTTCTGTGTTTTCCTCCAACCTCTTCTGAAACTGCTACTGAGTTGGAGGCTGCTCTTCAGACTCCTTTGAAAGATGGGAAGTTTACTAACCTGCCTTAGGTTCATGATGAAAAGGTACCATGCAGGCACATGTAGGTGAGTCACTGTTTTCTTCATATGAGTGAATAAAACTGACCAAGGACTTTTGCACATGGAGAAATATGTCACTGTCCAAAAAGAAGAAGAGAGTAGGGCCAATGCAAAAATGCACAAAATTACGTAGTAGCTCATCACACGCACAGACAAACCCAGCGTCCATCCTAAAGAGAGAGCAGTGCGAATGCAAATGAATTCATCACTGAGTATGTACCCATCCTTTCTTCATTGCAAATTAGTGTGTTTCCACATGTGCAAGGAGGATAGGATTGCGTCTGGAAGATTTTACACTCCTGGACCCAAGGACACACACACTTACACACTGAGTTAGTGGTGGACAGGAATAAGGAGGAGGCATGTTCAAGCTCCTCATCTTCCCCCCCCCCTTTTTTTTTTTTTTTGCTCTTACCTCCGAAAATAGCTGCTTTCTTCTTGGCAACCATGAAGTACAGGAAGGATAATCGTAACAAAGGATCATGGGAATTATAGTTTGTTTCTAATGGGGGAATCCCATGGCTGAACTGGAGTAGCATTTCATACTAATGCAAATGCAAATTGACTGCAAATTCGCAGTGGTACAGGATTTATAAATTTGATAGTTTTCCAAATTTTCTTAAGGTTTGCCATTCAAATACTTAACCAGCGCTGACCCTGCTTAGCTTCTGAAATCAGTTGAGACCGAGTCTGTTCGGAGTGGTCATTTCTTTCTCAAATTACACCTGGGAGAGGCCACTTGTGAGAAAGGAGATATCCAGGGAGAAGGGAGTGGGCTCTGCGCCCAGCCCTCCCAAACCCTGACCGAAGGAGGGGCACACCAGTTCGTCTCCAAGCCCCTCTTTGGAAATATCACAGCAATGCTGGTGGCAGCAGAGCCTTTTCCTTTTCCGACTCCTCACCGCTGAAGTCCCTGGTGTCAGCCACCACTGTGGTGTGCTGTTTGACTGTTTGATGTACTCCAGTTGCCTCTTGATGGGGGAAACTGACATGGCCCATCCACAAAAAAAGGGGGAGCAAGCTGAAACTCGCCAGTGGTGTGAGCAAAAAAAGAAGGCAGTGTGAATGTCTCTGCCTTCCTCTCATCCCCTCCATCCCTTCCAGGGCAGAGTTTGTATGACTCTGCCCAAGAAGGGATGGAGGGCAAGAGGAACATAGAGAAGCTTATCTGTCATCCTTCTTTTTGCTTGCATACTCAAGACTCTTGACAGGCTGTGGTGGTGGTGGTGGTGCTGATGGAGTGACCACACAAGACTGAAAGGGAAAGAGTGGAGCTCTGCTAGTGAGTGACAGCCTAAGATGGGCTATTTGATTTGTTTCTCCATTCTCTTTCTCAAAAGCTCATGCCCGCCCCCCCGCCCCCACCCCCCAAAAAAAGCAAAATGGGAGAGTGTTGTGTATGTCTTGGCATGTGTCAAGTGTTCCTCCCTATACTGTGTCTCCACAGCCAACCACAGCCTTGCGCTTGACAGTCTGAAGAGAAGATCAGTGGCAGAGCTCATGGTATCTGCATGAGGAGAGGGAAATGGCCAATTACAGGAAGGAAAGGGGAAAAGGAAGGGACCTGAGCAGCTGATTTATCTCACTTTTCCTCCTTTTATCTTATACTCTAAAAAATGTTATGAGCATTTACAGTTAAAAGCTCTAAGACTGTGAGGATATCATAGCCCCCCGCGGGCCCATGGACCACATGTTAAAAACTGCTGCTATAGAAGATAAAGTATTTTTATTATAGCCACAGTCCATGTGATTAAAGTGCTGAAAACTGTAGCAGTACCCTTAATACAGTCACATTTCTATATTATTTTGTATGGTATAATCCAGCCCAATCCAATAACAACAGTTGAAAAGATTTAAACATGCAGTTTAATTTTATAGAAGAAATCAACATTTCATAAGTTTCCCATATTCCCATATTGAAGATATGCTGTCATGAAATATTTAACTTTAAAATGTGCAGTATCTGATTGATTCAGTATTTTTTAAAGCAAGTTGTGAAAGTTTAATAAGTATTTATACCCGATTTGATAGGATATGTGCCGAATGGTGTGCTGGCAAATGTTTTTCCTTTAAAAAAATCATATTTAATTTAATGCTTCATGACCTTGTTGTTGGTTAATATTTATACTTCCTTTTTACTGTTCATTATACCAAGTAATATACCATAGATTTGATTCTTACAACTTCAAACGTTTGTTGTTGTTCAGTTAGTTAATAATTATTAACTTTTTTTAACAAAGCTTTTGTTTAATTGCACTGTGATGTAATGTTTGTGTTAATACTTCCGTTTAGATTAGAAGTAGACAACCTTTATCTGTCAGGGACCACATTTTCTTGGGGATTCAGGAAGGAACAGGTGAGGGGAGCTGAAACCTTTGGTAGACAGAGCCAGAGTCCAAAGTAGATGACCCTACCCCTATGACTCTTTCCTTCTTGTTCCCCACTGAGCATGCTGATGGGAGAGAAGCAGATTCATTGTTATCTCCCTGATCTGTTGACTTGCAGAGGGTTGCATGACTTCAGGGTCTAGGGCTGCTCAGATTTACAGGTATATATTTGTATTATTATTATTATTATTATTCAACTGTTAAGGCTCCGTGAGATTCACATCTCAGTAGCCAGGAACAGAATTGTGCCAAGGATTTTGCTGTTTTTGTTAACTGCTCTTGACTCGATCGTGACCCATGATGACCCTGTGGATGAGACATCTCCAAGACCCCCTGTCCTCCAGTGCTCTGCTTAGTTCTTGTAAACCCATACCCATGATCTCCCTAATAGAGTCCAACCATCTAGTATCCGGCCTTCCTATCTTGCTACTTCCCTCCACTTTTCCTAGCATTATTGTTTTTTTCCAGTGAGTGGTACTGTCTCATGATGTTTCCAAAGTATAACAGCCTCAGTCATCTTGGCTTCCAGGGAGGTGGTTTCTGGCTTCATTTGGCTTCATAGAATCCATTTGTTTGTGTTTTTGGCTATCCGCGGTATCCTCAGCACTCTCCTCCAGCAAAACATTTCAAATGAATTGATTTTCCTCCTATCTTTTTTCTTTACTGTCTAGCTCTCACAACCATACATGGTAATAAGGAAAACAATGGCTTGTACGATTCTGACTTTTGTGCCAAGAATTACATGTTTTTAAATAATGAAATACATCAAACTTCATTTGATTGTGAAAGCATTTTGTGAAACTAGTGACCTGTGCAACAAAATACACAGATAAGTACTATTATCAATTTTTTATTGACTTAGTAATTATTTTCCTCTACTATTTTACTTCTCATATACCTGCTCTTTTGTTCTTGGTCCTTACATTTAGGTTTTGCAAATGTTGGAATAACATGAAATTGTACCTAAAACAGCTAATAGAACCAACCTTTGCACCATAACTTCATTTGAGCATTAATATATAGTTGAGAGAATTAGTATTACTATCTAGCTATTTTTTTCCATGGACAGAAATCTGTGAGGCAAGAAAAATCTAACAGCAGAACCACATGATATAAGGAAACAATCATTTTAAGGCAACTTGCAAGAGAAGTGAGGAATGTGGGGATCTTTTTAAAGTCCATATTCTTCAAAGGAGCTATTTCATAGTAATCATTTTCAAATCTAGGGATCTCCTCTCCAGAAGGAAAGGAGAAAGGAAGAAAAGGATGCGACAATTTCTGTCACATTAAATTCTCCCAAGCAGTCTGCCACGATACATAATAAGCCAAGCTATTTTAAAAATGATGGGGAAATTCAAAGTGCTTTGTGATAATGCATGGTGGTCTGCTGCTCAAAGGAGAACAGTAAAGACTGCCCACTGGGTAGGCGCAAACCATTGGATTCATCTGTAATGGCTCTTTGCTTGCTGTCCTAAATCAACATACAGTAATATGTAAACGGGGGTATAATTTATTTTACTCATGTCCTTCTCTGAAGAATATTTAATTGCTATTATAGGCCAGGGTAACATGTCCTGCAAAGCAAAATTCCGTTTACAGGGGAAAGAAGAAATGGGACAGAGCAGTTTTACCTCCCAATGTTTTAAGTAAGGACACAACAGGTTGAGCCATGCAAAGATTCAGGGTGTGCCGTATAAGGGCAGCTTCATGTTGTATTGGGAGACATAAAAGAATAACATGTTCAGGGAATCTTATTTCAAAACTAGAAATCAATTGAGAGGAAAGCTCACTATACAGATAGGATTCCTGAATCTACCAGTTGAGAAATTACTATTTTGCTTGGCATCCACAAGAGTGTGGATGTTTAGGTATAGGTGTATGCATGCTGTGTAAATCTGGCATGGGTTTCTGATGCAATTGCACTGCTATCAGTGTGACAACAGGTAAAAAGTGAGGTAAAAGTTAAGTTGGCTCATCTCCTAATATTCCATATTTAAAAGCATACTAGAATGGTAGTTGACTCTTATTTCAGCGCTGCTGGTGTGATAGTGCCTTCAGTCAGTCTCAATTAAGGCCAGATTATCACTGTTTCATTTGGTACAATTGATCCAGGCCCCTCACAGGGCCCAGTCACCTTTTGAATCTCCCAGTAATTTTTTTTAAAGATCAGTATGTTTTGTATAACTTAAGTGGGAAAGAATGCATGAGATCAGTCTACTGTAGGCTGCCAGCCCGGAAATAGGTTCACACAATTTCTGTACTTCTGCCTATTGTACTTGCATTTATTTATTTATTTGTCACACACACACACACACACACACACACTCTGGCAATAGCTCATTTGAGTCCACAAAACTAGCCCTATTTTTGGAATTGCTCCAGGGCCTCAAGCACCTGCATCTCACCACACCTCCCCTTTTGACAGCCTGTTGTATAATAATGTTAGCATTATTTCTGTGGATGGCATCTAGTTCTATATGGCTGAGACTTCGTGGTAAATTGTGACTTTTTAATTGTTTAAGTTTTGGCACAGTGACAAAAGCATTCTATGTAGAAATCCAGTTCCATCTTTCAGCCTTCTGGAGAGGTCCATGCAGAATTCTTCTTTTTGTAACACTTGGAAACATATTTTTGTTTTGTTGGTGCCATGACCATTGTAATGTACTACAGACTGAATTGATGCTTGTGAGCTGGTGTCCTGGTTGGTGGCACTCTCTTTGAAATATTATTTGAGTTATACATAGCCCAGAAAGTCTCCAGGTCGCCACAGAGCTGAATCATATGTGTAGGTTTCGAGGGGAAGAAGGATAGGCTTTGTGACTCCTCTGCCTGGCTTAGTCCCATTTCTTCTTTCCCCTATAAACAAAATTCTGCTTTACGGGATATGTTAGCCTGGGCTATATAGCAATTAAAGGTTTACAATGTTATTGTTCAAGTTGATGGTGTTTCTGCTGTTGGCCATTGTGGGCTGTAGTAAGAGAGAGCTTCTTTTATTTCTTTTTCTTTAGAGAAGCAAACTGCATCTCATAAGCATTTTTTTTCTGGACAAATTTTATCTAGTTGTGTAGAGTGCTGGTGGTTCTGTATGTGTAGTTCCGGATCTGAGATTTCTTTCTGATCTGTTGTTTGTTGTATAGGATGCTGATGAGAGGGTTTAGTGGCTTCCTGGAGAGGATGTGGCACAACTTGTTGCTGTGATTTATTTGATATGTCATCTGTAGTGGCTTTTTCACCTTTAGTCCCTTAGGAATGATGTTTTGCTGTTTGGATTGATTCAGAAAGATTATGTCCATCAGTACCCAAACAAGTATACCTGTATATGTATGGTCGCTACACACACCCTCTTGACCTCCTATGAAAACCATTGGAACGGAACGAGAGCATCTGACCCCGTGATTGACTGACAGTGTTTGATGTCTTACAATTGATGTTTTATGTTTTTAGCTGTGGTTTTTAATTGCACGGTAACTAATGTTGGAATACTGTAACTTTTTTTAAACTCTGTTGTGATCCCGCCTCAATCCATTGGGAGAGGCAGGAAGATATAAATAAAAACTTATTATTATTATTATTATTATTATTATTATTATTATTATTAATACCTGAAGCTTTATACCTGAAGCCACTTGATCCTGCATTTGACAAAATGAGTTTATATCTACGAAAGCTCATGCTAGAATAAAAACCGGTTAGTCTTAAAGGTGTTGCCATATTTCTTCCCACCTCCTCCTCCCTTCCTCTTTTTTATGCCGCAAGAGACTAACATGGCTAAATCTTTGAAAACTATCAGTTCCTAGAAATTTTGTCCCATCAGAAGAATGGTAACATTCAGACTCTCCATATCTTTCTCCATGATGACCAAGGCCTCATGGATATAGAGCTATCAGACTATTGTGATTGAATGTGGACTTCTGTTTTGTTTTTGTTTTTCTGATCCTTTGCTGTACCATTTTCAAGTACTTCTTTGTTATTAAAAAAAACATTTTAAAGCAGAGTTATTTAATAATATTGTTATAACCTGTTACCCACCCTTCTAGCAAGGCCAGCACATAACAAGAGATTTGATAGATGGACATATGTATATTTCTTTTAGCTACGAGTTGTTTCTTCATAAAAGATTGCTTAGCTTTGGAGTTTCATGGGATCTCATTTCTTTGAAAAGGAATGCATAATTTGCCTGTCTTTGGTGGTAGAAGAATGATTGCAACCTATTCAGGAGGGAAATTAAATATATAAAGTACCAAAGGGAAACTGGTAGAACTTTTGTATTAGGCACTAACTTTTGTTTGAAGACTTCCCTACCATCTTGTAATACATGTTGGCATGTTGAATGTCACCTTCTGTCATGCAAGGTACTTCTTCATACTAATTGTGTCCTTTGGGATTTGGAACAGCTTTCTCTCAGACAGACTGTATGCATAAAACAGTGAACTACAGTATCAGCATTCTAGCCAAGCCATTGCAGCAGCCCCTCACCTGCCCTCAAAAAGCCAGTGACACCATGTCTTCCTTCAATTGTCTTTGCAACTAGGTTTTGGAGAGATTGAGAACCAGTTCACATAGCTCTTTATTCCAGACTGATTCAGCAAGAGTTTATTATAAGCATTAATCTTGATTTAGATATGATTCAGTATGTCCTAATGACTAAAATATAACCCATTATATTTGAAAAGAGGATGCCCACTGAATAATTTGCATCACAGTTCAACAAACCATAAACAATATAGTGTGTGTATTTATTTATTGGTTGTCATATTTATGAACCACCTTTGTCAAAATATATTGGGATTGTATACAATCAGTGTAGAAAAACAACAATAAAAGGTAAGTAAAAACAATCATAGAGATTTTCAAGCTTAAAATGCCCAGGCAAACTGGAATAAATGCAAATAGTACAATCATACTGCGTACCCAAGATGTGTTGGAAATGGAGCATCACAACAAAGAAAGTTCTTCCCCTGTGGACAAAGGCCACATTCCCTAAGTGTGCTACAGTAAGATTCAGAAATTCAAAATTAGGAAACTTCAAGCTCCTTATGGTAACAGGGAAGCAAAGCATCTTGCATGGGCACTTTATAAATACAGTTGCTCATTTGCCAAGTGGTGATGTTACCATGTTGTATGTGTAATCACTTTGTAAACTCATATCTTACGTCAATGAACATGTTGCCATAGCCCTTCAGCTTGAATTAGAAGTTTAGGGTAGGAGAGGTGTGATAAGATCATACTGAGACCTAGTATATATGGGACAATACTGAGACATGGGCCTGTTACAGACTGCCAAAATAAAGCTACTTCGAGTCTCTCTGGAGATATGCTATTTAAATGATGCATGGGTCCTAAGAGTCCGGAGGTCACGCCAAAGCCACACTCCATTCCTAAGCACTGGAGTGCAGCTTTGGTGCAGCTTCCGGATTCTTAGGATGCATGCATCATTTAAACAGCATGCCTCCAAAGAGACCCGAAGCAGCTTTATTTTGGCAGTCTGTAACAGGCCTTAGTTATAGATAGATGGCAGGAAATTTTCACTCAGTAAATCATAATCTGTAGTCATTGATGATGCTAGGGCACTTGTCAGCATATCTATTTAAGGTCAGTCCATGCCCTGGGTTTCATTATATATACCTTGCTTGGAAATAAAATCAATTCAAGTTAAAACAAATAAACAGAACAGTTAAACAAAAGGGACTGTAGAGATTAACCTTAACAAAAAAAGGAAACAGACTTTCTTCCCCCAGGTAATCTGTATTTCCTCTTGCAAAGGATTGCCTTGCACCTAATGGCATAAGGCAATCTCTCTGTCTTCCCTGTGGTGCCCCTAGCTAAACTTCCCCATCCATTGATCTCAGGGAGATCCTGACCCAATCACTGTTTTTTTCACACTAAAATTAAAACCATGAATCATTCCAGAAGCCCAGCCTTTGACCAGATAGTCCATCAGCTGAGGGTAATTTTTAGGTATAAATATGGTTCCAAACTCTAATCTCTGTCTACATAGCTGGCATACATCCCCACACTCTGCGTATGTTCTGCATCACCCACAGGCATCCTAGTCTGAGCCAATCCAACTTTCAGTAGTCTACTCATCAGACTGATAATTATAATCTCACTGCAACCCCCTAAAAAGCCACTTATTTCCATATTTCTATTTCAGTTAGCTTTGTATATTGCATCTGTTTGAATTGCCATCTCATGTGTATGATTGCACTTTGCATTTTTCTAAATAAAACCTTAATTCACCCAAGACCCAGAGTTCTCCTCGGTTAATAGTGGTATAAACAGGTGCAAATGGTCCAAAGGTTCCCCAAGATTCTAATTTCCCCAACACCAAAGTAACACTGACAGTTGGTGTGTACCCCCCCCCCCCAGCCCTCAGCTGTTCTTTGCATAACAGAGAGGGTTTGCCTTTGCTTTCTCTGAGGCTGAGAGAGTGTGACTTGCTGAAGATCAGTCAGGTTTTCCATGCTTGATCGAGGATTCAAACCCTGATCTCCAGAGTCATTGACCAACGCTAAAACCACTATACCACACTGGTTGTATTTTATATGAAAATGAATGAGGCATATGTACAGATGTACCATATATACTTGACTATAAGCTGACATCATGTATAAGTCAAGGGCAAGTTTTGGGGGCAAAATTATGGAAATTGCTGTGACCTGTGCAAAATTGCTATGACCCATGCATAAGTCAAGGGTAAAATTTAGGTTCTAAAGGATGAAGCAAAGCAAAACAATGTCAAAGAACTTACAAAATTCCAGCAGACATAACTCTTTGTGCTTACTCTTAACACTGGATATATGAGAGAGTAGAGGGGGTTGGTGCCTCACATATTGTGCACCTGCGTTATATGCGGGCGCGCTATACATGTCTTTCAGGCATGAGGGGGCACAAGGGGTGGTGCATCCCATTCAGATGAATGGGGCTTGAGCATGCGCGGTATTTGGCTTATGCGGGGGAGGGGGTCCAGAAGGGATCCCCCACGTAAGCCAAGGGCGGACTGTATTATACTCTTGCTTTTCATCAGGGGATGGTCCCTTCTTTTAAATAAGGGTTAAGATGCAGTACGTACATTGACCCATGGATAAGTTGACTCCGGTTTTTGGGGTCAATTTTTGACCTAAATTTCTAGACTTATACATGAGTATATAAAGTAGTTTTTGTACCTCTCCAGTCTATACCTTTGTTACAGTTATTATTACATAACCACTATTTATTTGGTTAGGTTAACCTGTGGATTTTTTGTTATATATTGTGAGACTCAGGGCTTGTCTAGATGGGTGATTTACCCCCAAATTCCTCCCTGGGCTCACTGCACCCTGTTTACATGATGCAGGATCAAAATCCTAAATTGGATCTGCACTGTCTTCATGATGCCCAAGCCACAGAGTCTGGAAACCATGCCCTATGAGGAGAGACTTAGGGAGCTGGTATGTTTGACTTGGAGAAGAGAAGGTTAAGAGGTGATATGATAGCCCTGTTACAATATTTGAAGGGATGTCACAGTGAGGAGGGAGCAAGCTTGTTTTCTGCTGCACCAGAGAATAGGACCCAGAGCAATGGATTCAAACAATAGGAAAAGAGATCCCAGCTCAACATTAGGAAAAATGTCCTGACTGTAAGAGCTGTTCAACAGTGGAATATGCTGCCTCAGAATCCAGTGGAGTCTCCTTCTTTGGAAGATCCCAAGTTCGGGGTAGGGTCTTTAGCTCCCTGAAGCACAGCAACAAGTTTTGGACTAGCACTCTGAGACCAGACTTTGAATCCCCACTTAACCATGGAAACCCACTGGGTGACACAGTGTTGAACACAGTGGGGTGCAGGTGGGGGTTTTTAGAACAAAAGGGAGGACATAGTTTTTTGTGGGGTTTTTTTGCTATGTGGCCATGTTCTAGTAGAATTTATTCCTGACATTTCACCAGCATCTGTGACTGGCATCTAGCCCGAAAACCCCACAAAAAATTATGGGTGACGGCTATGAAAGCCTTCGACTTCACAAAAAGGGAGGACGTTTGTCTGCTTTCTCTAAGTTCTCAGCTTGCTTTTCACCACTTTTTCTGCTCCTTGTTCCTATTCCTGGAAGGGTGTTTTAGGACAGGGTAGGAAGGGGGGAGCATGGAGGGAACAGCCTGTTTTGTTCTAAGTTGAAATGTAAGGCTTTGTGTGTGATTGTGGTGATTACTGCTTTGTCATCCCTCTTCTGAGCAGCTCAGGAGAGAAAGACAACCCCCCTCTGAACAAATCTTGCTAAGAAAACTCCATGAGCTTAGGGTTGCCTTAAATTGAAACATCATGAAGGCACACAAGAATAACAACATTCATAATGTAACAATTTGTGGCCGCTATCTGATGTGACTACCTCACTGTGTAACAGTAGAGTGCCCTCAGTCTTTGACATCTTCAGATAGGACTAGAAAAGTTGCTACCCAAGACTTTAGAGATCTGCTGCCAATCAGTATGAACACCACTGGGATAAGTGGACCTATGGTCTGAGTATCATAAGGCAGCTTCTTATTCAGTGTTGAAAAGAAAACTTGCTTTCTAGTTTCAAACCCATTTGGGCTTTTATAAACAGCAACTTTATTTGTGCCTGGAAGATACACTTTGGAAATTATGCATGCTCGCGTCAATGGCTCATCCTGCAGGGTGATGGAGACTGTCTTCCACACTTCCTAAATCTTCCAAAGC
The DNA here is from genome assembly GCA_023333645.1 of Sceloporus occidentalis. Classification (NCBI taxonomy): domain Eukaryota; kingdom Metazoa; phylum Chordata; class Lepidosauria; order Squamata; family Phrynosomatidae; genus Sceloporus; species Sceloporus occidentalis. Next base: position 83,360,481 of record JALMGF010000005.1, read on the forward strand.
TTCAATAAGCACATAAATTTCAGTACACCAATGCAATCTCATACTTATGAACACATGATTTATGCTAGGCAGTACTATGGAAAAATAGTTTGCAGCCTTGTCTCAGACGGGGGTGGTGAAAATTATTCCTAGTGGTGCATCCTGCTGCTGCAAGATCTCTATGCTTTATACTGAATCTGGAAACACTCCAGCACCACAGTCTATGTAACCAGAGGAGGTTGAATCTGTCAGTGACTGGTGAACCCAGTCCTTTCAGGTCATGGAGCCTGCCAACCAGTATTCCAATCTTTTCATGGATTTCTTTCATGATTTGCTGTGACAGCCTTCTGGAATCCTCCAACAATTAATTTTTCAAAAAAGCCAGTATCTACTGTTTATTTAAGAGGAATTTTGTCTACAGGAATTCATTCATTTTACATACATTATGGTAAATTATGTCCCTACAGTTCTGTAGCTTATGTTTTGATTGCAAAAAGTCACAGGTTTAAATTCTAGGAATCTCCAGGTAAGGGATTTCATGTAAAAAGGCTGTCAAACACCTTGCCTGAGAGACTTGAGTTCAAGACTTTCCACCTGTCAGGGCTGACAGCATTGAGCAAATTCAATAAGAGACATTTATTTTAAACAGCAACACCTATGTTGGTCCCTTTATTCAGAAATTCTGGAAGCCTGTATTTCCCCCCATTATCTGCATGAATAAAAAGCATAATATATGAGCTTCATGGAAGAAAATATTGCATATTTATTTCCCAGTACCTAAATGACAACTGTTGTATTAACCATTTCTGTAATGGTGCCACATTTCCCTATGATGGTAGTTGTGTGTATACATGTGTCTGTTTTTCTTTTTGAATCTCCCCTTTCCCCTCCTGGGCCTCTAAATGAATACAGTAGACAAGTTTCTAGAACTGTACAGAGTAATGTAACATACAACACAATAAGGATTCTCATTTAATTAAATTGGAAACCAGGGGTGGTCCTTGTATTATTTAGTTACAAATTGCTTTGTGACCAGACCAAGCAGCTGGCATGGTGTCCCTTTTGTAAAATGATTTTGTTTATCATTGATGAGCACAGTTTGCCTCAGGGAAATGAAATAAGTCCCATGCCCTTTGACAGAGCTATTGTATCCACTTCTCATATCCTCATAAGCTTCGAAAGACGCTAATAGTGAGCCACCTGTTCAGCTTTTTCACCAGCTTCCACACTTCATGTTGCCCAAATCCAATATATATAAATGTGTGTGTGTGTGTGTGTGTGTAATAGCCCACTTTCCTAACGCAAGACCCAATATGGGGCACAAAACACATTAAAATTAATAAATGTGATGAGAACACAGCCACAATTAACAACAACAACAACAACAACAATAATAATAATAATAATACGATTAAAACAATTACCTCATCATATTAAGAACATCATCGGATCAATTTAAAACAGTTTAAAAGCATTTACAAAACATTAAATTTGGGGTTGGGGAGTGCAGCCCTCTTTTAAAACAAAAAATGTGCTATAACAGCCAGGGCCAAAACCCTGTCCTAACTAAGGGATTTGACTGCTAGCGGAAGGAAAGTGAGACTGGGCCAATCTAGCATCCCATGGGAGAAAGAACCATGTTCTGGAAGTAGTCACTCAGACCTTTCTCAGACTGGGAGAACTACCCAGAAGCCCCTGTTTTACATTCTCACCAAATCTGCTTGCAAGTACTGTAGTGGAATGAAGAGACAGCCTTCCCATAAAGATCTAAAAACTTAGGCAGGATCTGGACCCAAGCCATATTGTGTTTTATTTGTCATGACTAGCACCTTGAACTAAGTCTGGAAATTGACCTGTACCCATGAAGCTGTTTTAGGGAAGTTATATGTTCCTATATCCAATATCAGCCTATATTTTGGCTGCAGCATTTTGGACATGCTGAAGTTTCTGAACACTTTGTAGAAGCAGACTTGCACAGAGTGTCTTATGATAATCCAAACAGATTGCTATCAGGGCATGTGTCCCTATGTGTTGCCACTCACTCATGGCGCCATACAGTCCTTGTACTTCTTCATGGGCAGGATGCCTTATTTTTGATGCAAGAAGCAGATCTGTTTATAATAGGAAAAGATACATAGATCATTTTCATCTTTTGAAATGAGTACTGAAGTAGGATAGCTTTGTGTTCCCACTGGAGCTCACACAGGATAAAATGGAACTTGTGAGAGTACATTATCTACCTTCCCTCTTTTCTGGCTTTCTTTTAAATTCTTTTCACATTTTTATTAAGACTCAGTTAAAAATATACTTACCATATGAACTTGTTTGTAAGGTGACCCCATGTACAAATCAAGGACTTTGGTGGCTAAAATGATGGATTTTGATATGACCCATGTATAAGTTGAGAGTAAAACTTAGGGATATGTAACAAAACAATAAAAAGGATGAAGCAAAGGAAAACAATGCCAAAGAGCTTACAGAATTTGGCAGGAATAACTGTGCTCACCCCAAAGGCTTGATGGATGAAGAGGGAACTATGGTAAATGGTGGCTGTGTGATGTGTATGAGAGGTGACCAGGCAGGAGCAGGGCTACAAAAACATGCACATGTCAAAAAGGATGTCAACACAAGAGTTAAGGTACAGTATTAACTCTTTATCAAAAAAGGAACTATCCCTTTCTCTGAGTAGAGTGGTAAAAGGAAAGAGTTTAGTCTATCCCTAGAGAACCTAAAACCCCTTCTACTTTCCCAGCACTCTTTTGAGGGGAAGTGGCAAAGAGCTACTATTTTCCCATCCTAGCATTCAAAAAGGCCAGACGTGGCCCTGCAATGAACAGAGTAGAGGGGGTTGATGCTTCTTTTAGGTTCTCCTGGAATAAGCTCTTGCCTTCCATCACTCTAGTCAGAGAATGGGATGGTTTCTTTTTTGATAAGAGTTATGGTACAGTATGTACATCGTTTTATCCTGTTTTGATTTTGGGAGAAAGCTGGCATACAAATTACCTAACTAACTAGCTAAATAAATAAAATACTTATGTTTAAGTCTAGAAAGTTTAGTCAAAAAATTGACCCCTCCCCCCCCCCCCAAATGTATGATCTGTTTTTGGGGGGGTGTCAATTTTTTTTTACTAAACTTTCTAGATTTAAACATGAGTATTTTATTTATTTAGCTAGTTGGTTAGTTACAGTAGGCCCTCCTTCAGATTTTTTTATCCATGGATTCTAGTATCCACGGTTTGAAAATATTCCGAAAAAGTACAAATTCCAAATAGGAAGCCTTGATTTTCCATTTTATATAAGGGGACACTATTTTGCTGTCCCATTATATTTAACGGGACTCGAGCATCCACGGACTCTGTTATCCACGGGGGATCCTGGAACCAAACCCCAGCCTATAACAAGGGCCCACTGTAGTTAGGTAACTTGTATACCAGCTTTCTCTCAAAATCAAAATAGGATAAAACAATTAAATATGCTATAATAAATTCACTCTCAATCTAAACAGCAACAAATAAACAAACCAACAGGAGTCACAAACTCCAGCATGCCACACATCAAACAGAAGACAGAGTGACACAAAATGTCTTCAGAGTTCATTTCAAGATGAATAACAAATGAGGCCACATGTACCCTATGCAGGGAGAGAACTATAGTGGGACCTTGGAATCCATTGGGGTTTGTTCCAGGCCCCCCTGTGGATAACAAATCTGTGGCTGCTCAAGTCCCATCCCATACAAATAGCATAGTAAAATGGTGTCTCTTATATAAAATGGCAAAATCAAGGTTTGCTTTTTGGATTTTTGGGGAGGTGGGTGGGAGGATGTTTTCAAGCCATGGATGATTGGATCCATGGATGCAGAATCCATGGATATGGAGGGCCAACTGTATCTAGATTTGGGACTGGTATTTGGGATTCATCTGCTCTGGTGCCTTCCCTAGTCTAACTGGAAGAAATAAGGTTAGCTGGGATGTCAAATTGTACTAATTATGCAGCATAGGAGAATGCAACATTGGGTCAAATGCTGTTTGAGTGCTAGGATATTCATACATAATGGTAATTACTTTACCATTCTCTTCACCGCAGCCCACTGGGATGAAGTACTGGGAAGGAATGCTATTATCAAGAGAACAAAAAATTAGACATAATCAGGCAAATGAAAATTGTGTGGCATTGTATTAATACTTACAAAAGCTACATCAAGGTATTTCGTAACTGCAAGATTTTCATGTCTTTCTAAAATAAAAGAAATTACATTGTAGGGATGCAAAGCAAATGTAATTTTTCTTCATGAGAAAAGTTGTCTCTACAGGTTGTCCCTACCTCATTAAAAATAATTCTCATGTACTTTGATTTTTTTATCTTTGTACATGGGTGAAAACGCCAATATTCTTTTTACCAGCTGAAGCAAAGGGTGGATGTGTGTGTGTGTGGGGGGGGGGAGTATTTGCATAAAATGTGTTTTTGTTGTTGTTAGCTGCACTTGAGTTGACCCCAACTCATGGCAACTCTGTGGAAGAGGCATCTCCAAGATCCCCTATCGTCCACTGCTCTGCTTAGGTCATGCGACCTTCTCAATTGAGTCTATCCATATGGCCTGTAGTCTTCCTCTCTTCCTACTACCTTTCCTAGCATTATAGTCTTTTCTAGTGAGCTGTTCCCTCTCATGATATGGCCAAAGTACTAAAGACTCAATTTGACCATCTTGGCTTCCAAGGAGATGCAGGCTTGAGCTGTTCAAGGACCCATTTGTTTGTCTCTTTGTCTGTCCACAGTATCCCAAGCAATCTTCTCCAGCTTCACATCTCAAATGAGTTGATTTTCTTTCTCTTGTTTTCTATACTGTTTAGATCTTGCATCCATACATGGTAATGGGGAATACAATGGCTTGGACAATTCCAACTTTAGTGCTCAGTTTTATATCTTTACTCATTAGGATCTTGTCTAGTTTTTTCATGGCTGCCCTTTCCATTCCTAGGGTTTTTTTTCTAATTTCTATATTCCAGTCATTATTCTGATCAGTGTTTAATCCAAGGTAAGGGAACTCAAACTGTTTCTGTTTCCTCATTGTCTAGGTTAAATTTATGTAGCTCCTCCATGCTCATTATTTTTGTTTTCATTATGTTCAGCATTAAGCCTGCCTTTGCACTTTCTCCTTTGACCTTCCTTAGTAATTGTTCCAAGTCTGTGATGTTTTCTGCTAGTATTATGGTTTCATCTGTATATCTTAGATTGTTGATGTTCCTTTCTCCTGTCTTCTCCTTCTTCTAAGTCTAGACTTCCTTTTCTTATGATATTTTCTGCATACAAGTTGAACAAATAAGTTGATAGGATGCAGCCTTGCCTCACTCCTTTGCTAACTGGGAACCATATAGCTTGTTTGAATTCTGTTCTGACAGTAGCCTCTTAACCTACTACAGATTTCTCATCATTACTATCACATGTAGTGGTACTCCTATGGATACTCCAAATGTATTACTGCATCTGCTGATGGAATGGCACACTTCACTCATACTTTCACATTTGATACCTCATATATATTGTGCAAAAGATATGCAGATTCCCGATTCACATGTCTAGGTGGTATTACACACTTTAAAGCTATTATTTCAAAGATTACACAGGAAATGAGTTTATATAACAGCTGATGTTATAGATTTGGCATCCACTTTAGGATCCAATCCAGAATCTTGAGTGTGATTTTTATTTGATATACAGTACTTAAGAAATATACTAATTAGTAATCATTATTTTTATATATTCTTAATATAGCCCTTGGTGCTCATTCACCCATAATATAGAGGGTTCTCGTAGAAAAACGTCTCTAATTATTTTTCTTACTAATATAGAGTAAGAAAAATATCTTTTGATTTATAAATGAGAAAAGAATGGCAGTTTTGAAAGATGCTGATTTGAAGCTGTGTCTCTTTTCAGTAAACACAAATATTTGCAAAAGGTTACTGTGTGATATTTTAATTTGTAGATGCTCCCTTAATTTTTAATGTCACTAGAATAGTAATCAATTCAGTTTGCTTAATACAATTCATGCTGTAAGAGATTTCATACCTTTCTGAACAGGGGTTAGTATGCTCAGGAGCTATCATGCCTTCTAATCTAAAAATAACACCAATGTCTTGCAAGGTTTTATAATAAATATTCAGCAAACAAAGATTATTATATCCTAGCAGGAGCAGGTATGTGTGTATTTAAAATGGCAATACTGGTTATGTTTACAGTAAAGGCTTACCTTATGTGGGCAACAGAATAAAAGAGATTTACAAAACAATGCTGGAAATCTAAAAACAACACTCATATTCATATCTACTTAATAATTTATTTAGAGCAGTGCCAACAGTATGAAATTTTCATGTATTGGTAACAAGCAGCCAGCTACACATAAACCTGAAAAGCATGAGCAATGAGACCAGATTTAGGAAGATGATCATTACATTTCTGATATTCTTCCTATATTACATAGGATTTATAATTAACAACAGTTGTGACATAAAAGGGGAAGATTAAAATGCATCCCTACATCGTCAAAAACTGTAGCATGAACAGGTGTATTCTGAATAAATTACTAAAATATCCCATCCAACCATTTCACTTCTAGAGCTAATTTAGTGTTAGCTGAGGTATACTATGGGCTTTATCACACAGGCCCCTGGAACGGGCCTGGCACATTACAAAAGGGGGCATGAGAACAGAAGACGGCATAGAACGCTGTTTACCGCACAGGAGAATACTGCCATCGCCAGCAAAAGTTCCCATCACGTTCCTCATGTGCCCCCCAGAAGGCAATTTTCAGGAATGCTTCTAAAGAATTCCTGAAAATCGCCTCCTCTGGGATGCATCTGGAACGCAATGGGAACTTTTGGTGGCGTCTGCAGCAGCGTTCTCCTGTGCGGTAAGGTGCATTCTATGCCACCTTCTGTTCCCATCACGCCCTCTTTTGTAACACGCCAGCCTGTTCGAGGGGTCTGTGCGATAAACTCCTATGATACAGCACGGGCAGGTACATGGCCTCCGAGATTGTATTGTCGGTCCCCTGCCCTCCAGACTCCCTGGAGTATGACTTTTCTGGATCAAAGGGGGGGGGGGGACAAACAAACATGAATTGCGTCTTCTTTGAAGCCTCTAGGAGCCGCACCAGCTCACTTTAAAAAGTGCTGTCCCACACCAGGGTGTCACCCAGTATGGGAGATGGGGCTTTGGGGGTGGGGTTTCAGGTTCAAATCCAAAAGGGCATGCACCCAACTCCCTGTCCCATGTAGCATTATTCACAAATAAAGCCGCCACATGAAGCAGGGATTGGTGTATGCTGGGCCCTCTCCCTCCCTGTCCCATGTGGCTTTAGTCATTAGTAAAGCTGTGCGGGGCAGGGGATGTATCGGGCCCTCTCCCTTCCTGATATGTGCTGTGGTGCATGTCAGGCATATGGAGTTTTACCCAGTGCTGCCTGCACCCCCTCAATCCCTAGTGATGCTACTGACTTTAAATAATGTGACAGACATACATCCCTTCATTGTTCAATTTACCCTTTCACACTGTATATTTAAAGCACTATATTTTACTTGTGGCTGCATCTTATGGAATTCTGGGACTTGTAGTTGGTGAAAATATTGCAGATCTCTGGCTGACAGCTCTGAATGCCCCTCTGAACTCACCATGGCAATTAAAGTGCATTCATAGCTATTATTATTATTATTATTATTATCATCATCATCATCATCATCATCATCATGCCCATCTCCCAAAACTGGGACTCAGGGCAGCTTACAATATTTTTTTTAAAAAAACAATACAATTAGAACATACCAAAATAGTACATTAAAACATAATCACATTACTACAATATTAAAACAAATTGCATAGTAAAATATCAAACACAGTTTAAAAAGATAAAAAATGTTTAAAGCACATTAAAACAATATAACACCCCTACCTGGTCCTTTAAAAACATAGTATTTTTAAAAGCCTGTCTGAACAGGAAGGTATTAGCCTGTCGGTAGAAGGCCAACAAAAAGGGACCATTCTGGCCCCCTGGGAAGGGAGTTCCAGAGTCTGGAGGCAGGTATGGAAAAGGTCCTCTCTCACGTCCCCACCAACTGTGCTTGTGATGATGGTGGGAGAGAGAGAAGGGCCTCTCCAGAGGATTTCAGAGGCTGGGCTGGGTTTCACATAAGGAGATCAGGTCTGCCAAATAGCCTGAACCTGAGCCTTATAGGGTTTTGTAGGTTATAACCAGCACTTTGAATTATGCCTAGAAACAAACTGGTAGCCAGTGAAGCTGTTTCAACAAGGGCATTGTATGGTCCCTGTAACCTGCCCCAGTTAGCAGCCTGGCTGCAGCTCTTTGGACCAGCTTAAGTTTCCAAATACTCTTCAAAGGTAAACCCAAGCAAAGCGTGTTACAGTAGTCTAAATGGGATGTAACCAAGGCATGTACCATTGAGGCCAGATCCAGCATTTCAAAAAACAGGTGTAGCTGGCACTCAAGTTTTAAATGTGCAAAAGCACTCCTGGTCACTGCAGAGACCTGGGCCTCCATATTCAAAGTTGAATCCTGGAGTACCTTCAAACTGCAAATCTGCATCTTCAGCTGGCTGGGGGGGAGTGTAACCACATTGAACACATGCTGTATCCATATTCCCTGATCTGCCTTCCAACTGACCAAGAACACCTCTGTCTTGTCTGAATTAAGTTTCAATTTGTTTGTCCTCACCCAATCCATTACTGATGGCAGATATTGTTTTAGGACCAGGACAGCCTCCTTTGATTGAGGTAGTGTCGCATGTCATCTGCATATTGGTGGCACTGGCACCGCACCCCAAAATACAGATGACCTCTCCCAGCAGTTCATGTATATGCTAAATAGCATAGGAGACAACACATAACCCTGAGGTACCCCACAGGCCAATGGCCAAGGAGTCGAGCAGGAGTCCCCTAGCAGCATCTTCTGGGTTTGTCCCTCCAGGAAGGAATAGAGCCACCACTGTAAAATAGTCACATCCCAGAGAGATAACCCAGAAAGGTACCTGGAAGGATACCAGGACAGTATAACATTATTTCCCTTAGCTTTATCTTGGTCCCACCTCCATCAGAGGCTTCCTTGGTGAGGATGTAAGAGACAGCCTTCTCAGAAGGTGCTCCTACTCTCTGGAGCTCCCTTCTGCAGGAGGCTAGACTACTCCCTGTCTGTTTTCCTTCCGCCAGTAGGCAAAGACTTTTTTGTTTAAGTGGGCTTTTATTATGTAATTGGTCTCAGGGAGGCTTCTTATTGGGGTGTTTTAAAAAAACCTTTGGATCCTTTAAAAATAATTTTACAATGTTTAAAATTATATAGTTTTAATTGTTTTTAAAACTGTATTGTTAGATTTTAATTCATTTCTTCTGTGAACTGCCTTGTATCTCACTTTGGGAGAAAGGTGACATATAAAATTAAATAAATAAATTCTATATAGTGCACTGAAAATACACAAAGCTAATGACAGTATGCCTGGTGTGGCATAAGGCAGAAAAGACCTGTCATGTTTGCCTCACCTTGACAGCTACTGGAGAGGAGTTAGCACATTGTGGCATAACAGAGTGAAACATGGGAAGTTGTGAAGTTTTAAAAGGCAAGCTTGGGAGTTGTGAAGTTTCTACTCCCAATATTCCTATTTCACAGGCTTGGTGTTTTTTTGTTCAATTCCAATGCTCTCATTCCCTTGTAGATGCAACATAAGGATAATAATACTTACCTACTAAACTAAATCACAATTGTTAATGTTAAACTTCTGTTATTTGATACAATTTACTGTATATTGGTTTTATGGAAATTTTATGTGTATTGTTTTATTGCTTTGGTTTTTGCGATGGCCATTGGCCAAAAGCAATAAAGATTGATTAATTTATACTAAACTAATCAAAACTTGGAAATCTTTTGGACTACAGCTCTTTAAATCACCAGGCGTTCATGGTAGTTGTATCAAAAAAAGTATTTTTTCCAAACTCTGTTACAGAGGTAACATATCTTTTTGAAACAGTGCTATCAAGCATTTAAAAACTCCAAAGCAGCCATCCATAACCTGGTGCCTTCTTGATGTTTTAACTACAAGAAGCCATGATCCCTAGCCAACTCATCCAATATTATGGATTATGCAAATTAAAGTCCAAACCCTTTGGACAGCACCAGGTTAAGGAAGGCTTCTCTAAAGCATTGGTTAAATTCTGAGTATCAGTATTATTAACATTCTTCCTACATAGCTCTAATTTAATTCTAAAGGAACAAGAACATTAAAGGTAGGCAAGTGGAACCTGTAGCAAAGGGAAACGCAGCATTTCAAAGTCATTGAACATGCTCGCTCCTTAGGGCCTTTAATACTATATAATTACAGTGCTATTGCTCCACTTAAACTGCTATGGTTAGCTCCTATGGAATTGGGATTAGCAGTTTAGGGAGGAGTATTTATCATTCTCAGTATTTATTATTCCTAGCCAAGGCTCTAAGGCTGATCACAGGTATTTCTTGCAATGATCATATAACACCGGTTCTGAAGTCCCTCCACTGGCTGCCAATTAGTTTCCAGTCAAGGTACAAGGTGTTGGTGATCACCTTTAAAGCCCTACATGGCATGGATCCAAAATACTTAAGGGAACGCCTTCTCCCATACTGTCCGTCCCACACACTAAGTCCCTCAGGGAAGAATCTACTTCAGCCGAAAAAATCTAGGCTAACCTCAGTTATCCAAAGGGCCTTCTCCACTGCTGCTCCGAAGCTATGGAATGACCTCCCGGAAGAGATCCGCCACATCTCTACTCTTACAGCCTTTAAGAAGGCTCTTAAGACTGATCTCTTCCGGCAGGCTTTCCCAACCTAGCTCTTCTCCCCGCATACTGTGATTTTTGTTGCTCTGTCCACCAATTTTTCCCTAATTTTAATACTATTGTATTTTATTGGTTTTTAAATTGTGATTATTTAATTGTACTTTTAATAATAATAATAATAATAATAATAATAATAAATTTTATTTGTATTTCCTGCCTCTCCTTGCAGATCAAGGTGGATTGTAAGCCTGAGGGCAGGGAACCGTCTAATTAAAAATAATAATTGTAAGCCGCTCTGATAGCCTTTAGGGCTGAAGGGCGGGGTATAAATACCATAAATAAATAAATTACAGCAAAGAATAAAAACCACAATACAATACAAAATACAATGGTGCGTTACAGACCGCCCTAAAGCAGGCGGTCTGCCGCCGCCACCATTAGCTGCAGCGGGAAGCCCCAGCGGCCAGACTGCGAGGCTTCCGGCTGCAGCGAAAAAGGAGCACCGAAATGGCGCTCCTTTTTGGCCCCCGGAAGTGGCACTGCGAAGTGCGCACTCGCGGCGTCACTTCCGGTGCGCCACATCTGGACATAAAAATGGCAGCGCCCATGTGGATGGGTGCTGCCATTTAGGACACGCTCCGCGCGTGTTGGGAATGGGGCCAGTTAGGAAGGAGCAACCCTTCCTAACCCTAGGACGCGCAGAGTGCGTCCTAAATGGCGGACTGTAACCCGCCAATATTATCTAAATATACAGTCAGTAAAACAACAGCAATCACTAAAAAGGCCAAATCGTTGTCAGTTTTCCATGCTATCAAGTCAGAATGGGAATGTTCCATAAAATCTTTTAGTATTGGGATGGGGGCTTGGGAAGGGACTATTTTGAATTTTATTGTATTTTCTATGTATTTTAATTGTTGTAACCCACCCAGATTCCTTGTAATTGGGTGGGCTATAAATTATTATTATTATTATTTTATTATTATTATTATTATCATCATCATCTAAACCCCAGCAAACTGCAAACATTAGGAGCTCACAGGATACAGCCATGGTGAGTGAAGTGGAATCTTAGTGCTGTAATTATGCATGTAGTGTATAGTATCATCCTATACGACCAACACAGCTACCCCAGATGTGTTTTATATATGCAGTGGTTCTCTTTTTACTTTTTACGCTTGGGACTCCCCTATACATCTACATCTGAAAGTTACACATGTTCTCCCACTTGACATAGTATACAAATTAAAAATAATAAGAAATAATATTATGGCATCCTGTACCCAATCCAGACTCCTCCCACACCCTGCAAAAAATGGGAAACCATTCTTTCAAAAGTCCACATATTAAAGTTTACATCCTATGCTTAGCTTGGGAAGAAAGAACAGGAAAGGGCAATGTGATAATCTCTGAAATCTCACTTTTGAGCATGGGTAGTACTCTATTGGCTACATAAGGACTGGAACTCACTCCCAAACATAGCTAATGAACATAGTGAGATCTACCACCAGATGCTGTAGTGTGGAGCATGCATTTTCAGGCTGCTAGCCACCCATACTCTTTCAGCATACTCAGTTCCAGCCTATTTTCCATTAATCTCCCAGATATGCAGCATTCCCCATCATCCACTGAGCATATTTGGTCCTCATTAGGCTTTTGAGGCATGTTTTGTCCCCCTAGTATCTCTCCCCACAAATATTTTTGTGTACATCTGCACATCTTAGGGTTACTCAAACCATGCTGATGGCTTCCTCTTTTCTCCCCTCAATAATGGTTTGAATCTTCAAAGTCAAACTCAACTGATATTAAGGGTTATTTTTCACCACCAGATTCTTCTTTTTTAAGTTGGTTGCTGTAACATTTGTATTAAAAATGGATACCAATATATACGTGAGATACAGTTCCCCATAGCATATAGAAAGATTGTGCTTTGTGGAGTATGAAGAAAATAAAAAGTAGGAGCCTGCCATTATGCAGCAATTTCAAGTATGAAGTCTAGCTGCATTTATAAGAAGGGAAATATGAATCACAGTCTTCTCTCCCATCCAGTGAAAACAACAATGACAACTCCAGGAGAGGGTTTATACATAATAGGCTTCTGTTTTTCTCCTAGTAGGATGGAGCAAGGCCAGTGGGGGGAAATAATCTAAGCCTAGTAACACATCTGAAAGAAAAGGTTGGAAGACTCTTTTGTTGTTTGCATAATCAAAATGTCTTAGCTTCATAAAATACATCCTAACTTCATAAAAAAAGGCAACCATACTCTAAATTTTACAGATTGCCAATGACCATAATTATTTTAAACACAGACTTGTCATGTGCTGTAAATAATAGTAATAATAATCCTAATTTATATCCCGCTCCATCTGCGGAGCGGATAATAATAACTCAACTACTTCTAGGAGGAAAATGAATTTACAACAAAATCATATAATTCGACTTAGGCTACCCCTCTTACACATTCCAAGGAAAAAATAGATTTAGTACTCCCTAGCACTTTCTTTATTAGTCAATATGCACCACTGAAATTGTGGTACATACTGTGTTTAAGAGTCTCTTAATAACTTGTGTGTTACTGTATATGAATACTTGCCAGTACTTTCACACTCAGGAAAAATCCCTTTGCTTATGTTGGTGATATTTATATCTAGCAGAGTTCGAAAATGATGCTGCTTTTGGTGTTATGCATAGACTGGATTAGCTGAGGCTGGCCCAATCTAGCAGGTGGGAGCTAGTGTCAAGATGCTGGTTTTATCCAAACCTCCTGCAGCATATTCTGTGTAATTTCCACATTTTTCTTAAGAGTACATATGGAAAGTACAGAGGTAATCATATTAAATCTGTTGAATATCGTTATAAAGAATTATCTCATGCTTATCCAATGACATCAGTAGTGCTATCATATCTTATCTTGTACACAGCCCTCCCATTACTAATGCTTCTGCATAGCATATCATGTTCCTTAAATAATGTTTAGAAATTTCATAGGGAGTCCTTTATTCATCTCAGCCCCAGTATTCCCCCCACCATTTCTCTCTGAGCCCTGTCAGAGCATGGTGCGCCTTTCTAGGAGAGATAAAGAAACCAGTTGTGGCTAACAAATAATTCTGTAACCCTCCAATTCTTTAGGCAAGGCCAGACCAAGACATTTTGCTGCCTGAAGCAAAGCACAAGATACCCAGTTCCACATAGAGAAGCCAAATGGATTGGAAGCTTACTTTAATACAGGTTCTAGGATTGCATTCTCTGTGAAACCTGAGGGGCAGCTGGCTAGCTCATGGCATTCATTATGGGCCCTTTGACATCTTGCCACAGGTCTGGTGTTTCCCTAGCATGTGCTAACTGGGATTACTGCTCTAATGTGTCATAGTATTTAAAATGTTCATTTTCATGGTACAGTTGGAGAAGCCCATTCTATTCAGCCATAAGGTTTACTAGATGAATTTACCCACCACATAGGATTGTTGCGAAGATAAAATGGTTAGGGGCTTATTTATGCCAGATTAAGGTGAGAAGTTTTTTTTTCTGTCTGAGGAATAAATTTCAATAGAGAAAAGGTCTCCAGACCCACATTACAGCAGCAAAAAGCAATTCTCATTTTTAAGAATATAATAAGGGCACTTGTCACTCTAAAAGTATTGTACAATATTAAGCATGTTTATTAAGCAAGGCCCATTGAATTCTAAAGAATACTAGCTCAAAGTCAAGTCACAAACAATGTTCACCCACCATCCTGTCTGAATTAGTCAGAAATAACCATGATTTTTTTAAAAATAAAAAAATGAGGGCACCAGTAAGCCCGTTGTACTTTCTGATAGCCAGCTGTGGAACTCCCATTTAAGCGAAGTTAAGATGGCTACATCTCCATTGAAGATTTTGACACACCTTCAGCTTTTAAAATGGATTTACCAGTAGTCTGTTTTCTCTCTGAGTGGTTCTTATACTGTGATTTTTAATACATCATTTGAGGGCTGCTGGTGAGCAGAAAAGTAGTAAATACTTGTAACAAATACCATATATACTCGACTATAAGTCGACCTCATGTATAAGTCGAGGACAGATTTTTGGGGCCAAAATTATGGCTTTTGATATGACCTGTGGATAGGTCGAGGGTAAAACTTAGGGGCATGTAACAAAGAATGTAAAGAATGAAGCAAAGGGAAATGATGCCAAACAACTTACAAAATTCAAGCAGACATCACTGGTTGTGCTCACACTAAAGGCTGGATGAATGAGAGAACAGAGGGGAATCAGTGCTTCCAAGACAGATTAAGTTCTTGCCTTTCATCAGAGGCTGGTTCCTCTTTTTTGTAAGAGTTAGAGTATGGTACTAACATTTACCCCTGGTTAAATCAATTCAGGTTTTGGGGGTCAATTTTTGACTAAAATTTCTAGACTTATACATGAGTATATACAGTAATGTAATATTACAGGAGCATCAGAAACTAACAAAGATTACTGAGGTAATAGTGAAATGCTTTGGAAATTTGGAGAGAGGGGAGGAAAGACAAGAGGTGCTATAAAGCATTTGGACAGACCATCACTTACCAGCTACCAGCAAAAATAAGCAATAAGAGATCTCAAGGAGGGAGTGCACCAGCAAAAGGAGGTGAAGCAGCACTCAGAAGACCTATTTGTGTTGGACTGAAGTGTCCTGACAGAGTCCCCATCCTTGATTTTCTCAAATAAATGACGTGAACTCAAAGGAAAAGAAAAGAAGCTAAGCAGCTGTGAAGTTCTGGGTCTCTGGGGTCATGACAAATTAAGCTTTTAAATGAAAGTATATCTGTCACTTACTGAAATCCTGTCTTTTTGGACAATGAGCTGAGCTAACCAACAGTTTATGGATTTCCTTTCTTCTTTAGGCATATCTAGCTGCGGCCCTAGCCTGGTTTTATTCCCCTCCACAGTGTTCAGGAGATTTTAAAAAAGCCCCAAAGCCCCTTCAGCTCCTTAATTTTTAAACTTGTTTTTAATTTTTAAAAACAGCAGTGGGCTGGTTGTTCTTAAAATGCCTTGCCCTGCTGTTCTAAGCTGCTTGTATTGGCCTTTTATGTTTATCAGGTCATTTTAAAAATGCTCTTTATTGTTTGCTCATTTTATTTCTTGAAACTTTTACTGCTTTTTAAGTCTTGCATGTCACCCTGAATAACTGGTTAGAAAAGGTGACTCATTAATAAACAAGGCTCTGAGATTCAAAGGGCAGATCCTATTTACATATATAAAAAGATCAATCAAGTGGGAGCAAGAACATTCTACTGGCCAGAGTTTGAGAACAGAACACAGGGAAAAGACAGTAACGGTGAACGTATAATCTGCCACATTTTTAATCTTACCACGACTCAGTTCCTTTAACACTAATAGTGCAGGTGGCTGCACCTGCTAGATTGGCTGTGTGACATCCCGAGTAATCTTCACAGCCATGTGAAAGATACACAACCTATTTCCTGTGAGATTGCTAGCCCACTGACTTTCTCACATCAGTCTCCCTGGGGCTTTAGGCGGAGGAATCAGATGAGGAACCCCTGCGGCTAACTCCTGCTGCTTCCCTTCCAGGCAGCCTGCCAGCATTTTTTGGGCCGCCTGCCAGTAATCAGCTGAGTGGCAGCATGCAGAAAGCATCCGACTGCTGTGATGTGCATCTGGTCTGGGCTGTGGTCCTTACCAGGCAAATGAATGGTCCCTTCCCTATATACCTAGCTGCTCTGAGAGCGTTTCTGAAGAGCAGGGAATAAATAAAATAAATAAATATCGTTCCTGACTGACCAAATGCAAACCAATGGCTCCTTGCTCTTGTGTAGCCATAACTTATGGCTACCCTCCATGCTAGGTGCTCTCTAGGGTTCCACCAGTCATCTATAGTAGTACTAGTTTCTGTTTTTATAGAGATTTGAAGTGAGGCTAGCCAGAGGCTTTCTTCTTGTGATGCTAGCTTTGACTGGGAAGAATTTTTTAAAAATAAAATAAGATACAAGTTAAGATACAAGATACAAAAAACAAAATAACATACAAATAATAAGTTTCCAGATGCAGACTTATGTCCAGAAAAAGATGGAAGAGTCAGTTGTTCTACTTATGTTTTTCAGTTCTGAGGCAATCAGTTTTATTGCAACTTCGACCTGGAATAAATTTTATTTCGTTTGATCAAATGGATGTTTCTATTTATTTATGCTGTTTCACCATTAGCATCATCAGTGTGTATTTTCATTTTTATATGCAGCCTGTAGCTGATGCTCTTCCCCAAAAAAGCTGGGATAAAATTACTATTGTGGGAGAAGGAGAGTCTGGTAAAATCTTTAACCGTAAAGCTGTTATTTTGCTCCTTGTATTAAACATATGCACATTTAAAGCCATAGCTTACAGCTGTGGTTTTGCAGATGGGAGTGGCAACCTGCTAGAGATATTCTGATATTTACCATAGGTTTAATAAGGAATCCATACTCTTTTCAGTTATCAAAATTGACCAACTGGCTGATCATACAAAATGGAGACGGTTGATTCCCCATGTTTGGTTCAGCATCAACAACTGGTGCTGAAAATTAACCCACTTTTCCCAGAGCTAGATAGGTCACTTGTTTGTAGTGGGATTTTGCATTATAGCTTATTCAATAAAAGCTAAAATCTATCCAGCTGTGAAACAAGATGGCCATGCAAATAAGGTGGCGCAAAAGACCATTTACTCTCACAGGGCTTTCCCTCTGCTGGTTTTCTAGTCATGAAAGTGCTGTAATTATGTCAGTACATGACTGCAGTTTTTCATCCTTTAGGAAGACTCTTAAGTTATGGATTAGATATGCATAATTTATGCCATTAAAGCTTTGGAAGATGAGTGACACTGATTTAGCATTCACCTGAAATTCCAGGGTGTTTTCACTCTGTTAAGCTCAATTGACGTCTGTCTGTTAGCAAGGAGTTCTTCCTTTTTAAAAAAGACAACAAAGACAACAAATGCATTTGAACATTTGCAGGATGAGGGTAAAGCAGATGGTCCTTAGGTTCTTCACTTTACTTAAGATAAAAATCCCTTTGAAGAAAATCCTTTGTTTGTTTGGGGGGAAATGACTAATATAAGACTACACTACCAACTTTACACATTATAAGAAATGGACAACTGTACAACTTCAGATGGCAGGTGGAAAGAAAGCCATATTCACATCTTTTAAAAAGCCCCCTGCCTGTAATAGTTAGCACACTAGGCAGAAGACTATACTAAATCTTTTCCCCTGATATTCCAGTTCTAAAAGATGGGACAGTATTATTTCTTCTTCTTCTTCTCCTCCTCCACCGGAGATAGCTTTTTAAAAAATACAGCTTTCAGGCTGAAATGGGGACATTCCAGATTGCTATCGCTTTATTAAGTCCAATGCACAGGTAGCCACCTGTACAAAAACAGATGTTACATGGGTAAATGCTTGATTCCAACCCCCTGTGTTTGCTAGAATAACTTAAGGCTTGAACAGACAAGCCAAAATAAAGCTGCTTTGGATCACTTTGGAGGTTTGCTGTTTAAATGCTGCATGTGTCCTAAGAGGACGGAAGCCATGCCAAAGCTGCGCTCCAGTCCTAAGGACTGGAGAGCAGCTTGGGCACAGCTTCTGGCCTCTTAAAATGTGTGTGTCATTTAAATAGCATACCTCCAGAGTGACCCAAAGCAGCTTTATTTTGGCCTGTCTGTTCAGTCCCATAGTATCTAGTACAGTACTTTTTTCTATGTTCCTCTGGAATCAGTGAATTTAATCCTTGTTAAATGTGGTTACAATAAGCCTAGAAATTCAATTCAGGATTGAAATGACTCCTTTATTGAACTTTATCGCACTGCGTTCCTTCCACGCGTTCTGAGAACGGAACGGAAGGAGTAGGGATGAGTGCGGAACGAGTGGGGGACGGATTTTACTGCACGCATCCGTCCCTCATTCGTTCCGTTCCCCCTCTCTTCCGTTCTTAATCCGTTCCAGAGGGGGAAATTTTTGAGAACTGTTCTGAACAGTTCTCAAAAAGCGTCCCCTCTGGAACGGAATGGGAAGGGAAGAGAGGGGGAACGGAACGAGTGAGGGACGGGTGTGTGCGGTAAAATCAGTCCCCCACTCATTTCCGTTTCCTGCCGGGCCGGGCCGAGAACCCGGTGCGATAAGCTTCATTGTGTTACATATCTTTTCCACATGTAATACAAGCATATAAATAAGCATGAATCCCAAAATAATTGACTAATTAATATTAATGGAATAATTAAAATGAATGCTTGGCCTCATTATTCAAACTACCATATATACCCATGTACAAGTCGACCTCATGTATAAGTCAAGGGAAGGTGTGAGGATCAAATTCATGGATTTTGATATGACACGTGGATAAGTCGAGGGAAAAACCTAGGGGGCTATAACAAAGGATGGAAAGGGAAAGCACCACTGCCATTCCTCCTTCCCCTTCTCTGGACCTTTCCCAACCACCTAACATCACTTGCCTGGTGCTGGAGGAGAGGTTTTAACATCGGATTGAGAAAGGAAGGAAGTGGAGTTAAATGGAGTGTTCCTTTGATGGGAAGAGAAGGCTTTCAAATTGGTCTGGAAAGGTAAAGATGTGGAGCTAAATGGAGTGTTTCTTTGATGGGAAGAGAAGGCTTTCAGATCAGATTGGGAAGGGAAAGTGAAGCTAAATGGGGATTTTTTTTTTATGGGACGAGAAGGTTTTCACATTGGACTGGGAAGGGAAAGAAGTGGAGCTATCAAATCAGAACAGTTGGAATGTATGGAGCTTTCTTAGGCAAAGAATACTCAGAGATAGTTTGTCATTTTCTTCCTTGGAAATACAGCCTATAGCTACAACCATTAAAACAGTGGAGTTCAATGCTAAATTTTAACTTATTCTGTAATTGATTCAATAAATCTATTCTAGTTGGGGTAAACCACAGGATAATGAAGGCCTGTCTTAGGGGATACCATTTGAACACTGTATATATTGAAATTTAGTATTATGTTTAATATTTTACTTTTTATTCAATTTAGTATTTAGTAATATATTTTATTATTTATTTATATTTTAGTATTTAGTATTGTTCAAATTTAGTGTTTGGTATTATATTGAATATTTTACTGTTTATTCAAACTGGTAATATTTGATATAAAAGTGCTAAGTACACATGATGTAATAATTGTTCAAGAAATAAGTACTTCAGAGAGTGATATGATTGAAGCAATTCAAAGGATTTTACTTCTTCTCAGTTGATATATGAAAGAAAAAGAGGAACGGGTGGCCTTTGCCAGAGAATGCTTTAAAATCTGTTCTGGCTTAAATATTGTGTAAGCCATCATGAGTTCAATATTTAAGGAAAGGTGGAATATAAATGAATAAATAATAATGTGCCCAGTGGATAATGTCAGTCTTTTCATTTTATTTTTCATGCATAAGACTTAACTGTTTAATATTCTAATATATATTAAAACTGTAGTGAAAATGCATCTGCAAGACACAGCATTATATACTTTTTTCCTGCAGAATTAGTTCTTCCATCAGCTGTGGCAAGAGGGCTATTTCAGTTTCTAAACTGGAAGGGTTTGTTTACATAAAACAGGGTTTTTAGACTTATTGGCAAATAATGTTTCTCAGAAACAGACTGAGATGAGTGACCTTTCACTCTTACTTTCAAATCTTGCTGCTGTAATAATGCTCAATGTATGTCCACTTCATGTTAGAAAGATGATTAAGGATAACATTTTTTTTCTGATTCATTAATGATAATTAATAATTTAAACAGATGTCTTCCTGCTATTTGTTGTTGTTGTGTGCTTTCAAGTCATTTCCAACTTATGATGACCTTAAAGTGACAGAGTTTTCTAGGGCTGAGAGTGTGTGACTCCCCCAAGGTCACCCAGTTAGTTTCCATGGCTGAAGGGGAAAATGAACCCTGCTTTCCAGAGTCATAGTCCAACACTCAAACCACTACCCCATGCTGGCTGTCTTCTTGCTATAGTGTTGTAAAAAGGAGGATTTCTTTCATTGGCAAAATTTGCATTTGAAATAAATATCTAGAATAGTTTTTTGTGAATTTTGGGGGCTATGAGGTCATGTTCTAGGAGAGTTTATTCCTGACATTTCGCCAGCATCTCTGGCTGGCATCTGCAGAGAATAATAATAATAATAATAATAATAATTTGTTTTATTTATATACCGCTATTCCAAATATCATAGCGGTGATAGAATGCTGGCATGGAAGAGAGTGTGGTATATATACTGTTGGTTGAGAGGAGCTGATTTGCATGCTAATCTGTGTATTCTCTTGTTGAATGGCAAGGCCTACAGGGTGTCCATTTACTTAATGAGCCATTGTCTGCTGGGAATCCTCCTCACCCTATGTGGCTTTTATTTGCATTTGCTGGGTCTTGATTTTGGTGTTTTTCAGGACTGGTAACCAAACTTTGTTTACTTTAAGAGCTTCTTTTTCCTATTGAAATTGTCCAGGTGTTTATGGACTTCAATGGCTTTCCTATGCATTCTGACCTGATAGTTCTTGGCTTCATCCAGAATTTCAGTGTTTTCAAACAGTATTTCAAACAGGATGGTTTATAACATGTTCTGCTACTGCTGATTTTTTTTTGGCTGACCCAATCTGCAGTATCTCTCATGTTTCTTGATTCATGTTTAAACACTGTGTTTGGTGGTCCCTATGTAGACTTGTCCGCAGGTGCATGGTATGCGGTAAACTCATCTCACAGCTTCAGTTTGCGTATGGCATCAGCTTTTGTAGACTATAGTCCATTTCATCAGATACATGAAGTCTTTTCCAGTATTTTAGGTGTATACAGTGGGCCCTTCATATACATGGGGAATCCGTTCCAGACCCCTCCCCCACATATGGGAAAAACCGCCTATGCTGGAACCCTATGGATTCCTATGGTAGAGCGTTCCTGTGCACAGTGGCGTGTGCGTGCCTGTGGTGCCCATGCCATTTTGTCCACTGGAGCTTGCTGTCTGCATGAGCTCAAGTATGCGGATGGCAAGCCTGGTACGGGCACACTGTACATACAATATTTGAATGGAAATGATATTTGAAAATGTTCATAAAATATATTTATCACATTTCAGGAAACACTGACAAATCCTGGAGTGATGAGAATCTGCTGTTTGAGATTTATTCAGCACAAAAAAATGTACTTTTTTGTGGAGAGAACAGCATTTTCTGAGAAGAAAGCAGCATTTTCTGAAGAAATATTATTCTCTGTAGAGAAAGATACTGTTTCCTCTACACAACCTGCATTAAGCCTTTAAAAACTACATAAATTTCAAAGACTTTCTCACAGCAGGAGAAATGAAATGAAGTTAGGAAAGAATTACAACCTTTACACAATAACTGTGCATTGGATGTAGAATTACAAGTTCTGAAGTCAGAGATGAAAGCTTTACTATCAGATTGTGAATCATTTACATTTTTCTCCATTTCAGTGACGATTTCAACAAGCACCTATTTTGATGGCTTATTGGTGACAGGACTCTATACGTCTACCAGTGTTCAAGCCTCACAGAGTATTGGCGGGTCCAGTGCTTTTGGATTTGGTAAGTCCATTTTATTTCATCCAATGAGATCATTCTCTCCCCCCCCCCCCCCCCGGTTCTGTTAAAACTGATATGAAACTATTTGGTAACACAATTTTAGAAAAATCATTAATATTATTGCCAGCAGTTTTATCTACCTTCTTTCTCAAGGATAGTGAAATTAGCTAATTTCAAATTATTTAAATTGTAATCGTTTATATAGTAAACAATCTATAGATCTCAAATGCTTTATAGTGAAGTATAGTATTTTTTAAAAAAAAAACAAGGTGATTTTGGAAGATGTAGTCTAAAAAGTAAATTATGAGCTCTGAAATAGACACTGAACTGCCACTGCGTGTAACAAATCTTCACTGGCCAATCATCTTTAAAAATGTTGGGAAATGTGAGATAGTACTGGATCTCTTAAGCAGAGTAATCAAATTAGCAAGGTAGGAGCTGAACAACAATTAGTTCCACATCTGCTAACCCACTGGGTCTGGCAAAGAAAGAAGGAAGCTTAGTGTTCTTTTTAAAACATATGAAAATAGCTTTGCAGATTGTTCATCTAAGTACAGGTTATAATGGAGAAAAGAGCAAAAAGATAAAATACCTCTAGATTAGAGTGATACAGGAAGAGAGTGGGTATGGAAAAAGCAAACAAACCAGAAATCTACAAACATGCAAACTAGCATTTAGCAAATATAGGCATGCAAATATTTCTAACACTAATAACTCCCACTCCTGCAGGACGCAGTAATTTGGAAAACTAATTTGGGAGTTGAACTTGGGCCTTAAGCTGGACAGCAAAATGCTCCGAATTCAGCACATACTGGGGGGAGGGGAGAGAGTAGGGGGATAGGTTGATGAAATTAGAGGGAAGGGAGTGCCACTACCCACCACTTTCTGCCCCTAGCTGCGTTAACATCTACCACTATTCTGGAGCCATGTTTATCTTGCAAACATGGGCCTCTAATCCTGTATGGCAGAATGAGAAAGAGCTGGGGAGGAAATTTCAGTGGGAAAATGGCAAACAGGTCTGCAATTCTATCCCTACTCTGTGTCAGTTTGCCCCTTCATGAGGGTGCTTTGCAAAGAGAAGAGGACATTGAGACTTGACCATGATGTGAACCGTGTTTAGCAATCAAACCCTGGTCTCTAGAGTTGTAGTGCAACTAGGTTTTTTCCAGGGGTATAAGTTACTAAATGAGTGAGATGGAGTCTAGAGCAATATTAGCAGAAGATTTGGAGTGAGTCTGACTAAATATGGGCTAGAAACTATTTGAAGGCCTATTTCCTGCTACCGTTGCATTTGCAAAGAGCCATCGGTCATAGCTCTTCCAAGTGACCAGAGATTTATTGCACTTTTGGTCCTCAAACTACATGACAGCTTGCTGTGAAGAATTTGCATTTCACTTTGCAGATAAAATTGCTCAGATACACTCCAGCTTGGATGCTGTGAATGATACAGTTCCAGTGGATATAACATTGGCTCCTGCTTGTCCTTTCAATTTGTACTGCCTGAGGCTAGGGACAGGATCCGTGGAGAGATTAGAGACACCATATTGCCCTTCCTGGCTCATAAAACAAGCCAGAGGGGGACTTGGTGAGTGGGCAAGGGGAGTAATTAATGTCTTCTTATAACAAGGCAGGGTCCTAACATGTCTGAAGGAGTTTGTTGTCAGACCTCTTCTGAAAAACCCTTTGCTGGAACCCATTATATTAGAGAACTATAGGCCAGTTTCCTATATTCCACATTTGTGCAATGTACTGGAACATTTGGTGCTCTTCCAGATCTTGGTGTTCCTGGATAAAATAGATTATCTAGATCTATTTTATTTGATTTCAGGACTGATTATGGGACAGAGATGGCTTTGTTCAGCTTGATAAATGAACTATGCAGGACAAGGGAAGTGTGTCCCTGTTGGTTCTGTGGAGCTCTTAGCAGCTTTTGATACCATTCACTATGGTGCCCTTCTGGGCCACATCTCTGGGATGGGATTTGGAGGAACTGTTTTGCAGGAACTCTGGTTGTTCCTAGAGGAAAGTGGTACTGGGGACCTATTCAATCCCTTGATTGCTGATTTGGAAATTCCTTCATGGCAGTATTCTGTTCCTCATGCTATTTAACATCTACATGAAACTGCTGGGAGAGATTGTTCAAAAGTCTGGACTTTGGTACACCAATATACTGATGACACCCAACTATATTTTTCCTTTCCACCTAACATCAAGGAAGATGTTTCATCTCTAAATCGGAAACGGATTGAAGGTCACCAAATTGAATAGTCCAATGTACAGCGCATTGCAAAAGTCCAACCTTAAGGTTATTAGCATGTGCACTACCATCTTTAGATCCCCTGCTGCTCTAGGTAGGTGCAGTTGGCGTAAGAACCAAAGCTGATAGTAAGCACTCCTGGCCATTGCAATTACCTGAGCTGTCATTTGGAACAACAGACCCAGAAGGACCCGCAAGCTATGAACAGAGTCTTTCAGGGGAGTGTAAACTAATCCAAAACTGGTTGACATGCCTCCTTTCCAAGGTTACGACCCTTGACAGTAAGCACCTCTGTCTTATCTGGATTCAGCTTCAATTTGATTTTCCTCATCCAGCCCATTACCACCTATAGGCATTCATTCAGAGGAGACTGTATTTGAAGGTATGGAGCTATATATTTAGGTGTCATCCTGATATTGATAGTACCCTGCCCGATGCCTCTGGATGATCTCTCCAAGCGATTCATATAGATATTGAATAGTATTGGGGATAGGAAGGCACCTTGTGGTATGTCAGCTCCTTTTTTGAGGAGCAGCTGTCCCTAAACACTACCATCTGGAATGTGCCAGAGAGATAGGACTGGAATCACTGAAGTGCAGTGCCTCTGATTCCCCAAACCCCCAGGTGTTCCAGAAGGATATAGTGGTATATGGTATTGAACGCCACTGGTAGGTCCAAAAGCACCAGCATGGACCCACTCCTCCTGTCAATACTCAGGTGAAAATTATCCACTAGGGTGACCAGAGCAGTCTGAACTCCTGCTCTGAAGCTGGTTTGAAATGGGTCTAGATAATTTGTATCATCCAAGACTGCCTAAATGTTCAGTAGAGTAGATGATGTTCAGAACCTTTTGGTTGCATTTAGCTATAGCTTTTAATGTCATCCAAACCAGGAATCACAGGTAGTAGTAATCATGGTTCATTTGGATAAACCAGATTGAGAAAACAATTTCAAGTTGGCTTGTTTGAAATGAACTATTGTTAGTGTACAGTTGGTTATACTAGATGTGATGACAAATCTCAGTTATCAAAAGTGAAAGCAGAAGGGTACAAAATTTTCTTCCTAGCTATCTAAGGCTGCATCCAGACTGATTCAAAGTCCCAGATTTTGTCTCTGTTCCTTCTGATTTTATACTGGGTTAAAATAAACCAATTTAAGGAGCTAGTATAAAAAGCCTCTGACCGTACCAAGAGCTGACACAAAATATTCTGTGGTAAACAAAACATGTATGGATTTTCAAAATAAAATAATAAAGAACAGACAGGGGCATCATTATTTTTTTTTGGGGGGGGGGCATGGGCTGCATCAGGTGACAACCTAAGGGAAGGTGACACCACACTTCTCCAGATATCTGCCTTTTGGCAGAAATGGGCTGTGATATTTGCCTCTATACCTTGAAAATGCTGAAGAGAAAGTGGGAGTGGGAAAGGAGACCCCGCCCCATATATATATATATATATATATATATATATATATAATTTTTAAAATAATTTAAATACTTTTTACATTTTGTTTAAAAACATCATATTTTACCAAATTTCCACTTTAACCACTTGGAACTATGTACATGTAAATACATTTGGGCTGTGCATATGATATTGTAATTTAAAGGTATTATTTGCTAGTTGTTTATGTCACAAATATTACCATTACATTCAGTGATATAGAGGAATTATGATTTATGAGTAACATTATTACAAAAAACATTACTTAGGATTCTGTATGGTTTGGTATGGGAGGAGTTCCGTGTGGGTGGGTGGGGGGGAGGTAACACCATGAGTTACCACACCAGATGATGCCAACTCTAATGATGCCACTGAGAATGGGAACAAAATCTGGGACTTTCTGGTCTTTTTAATCAGTCTGGATTGTACCCTAAAGGGGTGAGATGAGATGGTGAGCACAATGATTATTGCAGTTCTTTCTTAGTCATACATGTTATGTTCAATTAAGGGAATAAATTTGCAGTTCCTGAAGCCATCATAAGTCAAAACGTAACTTGAAGGCACACACACACATGTGCAGACAGTGTTGCAGAATTAAGAGAAACAATTATTTGTATGTTAATTTATATTGGTATGTCAGTGTTGTTCTACCTGAGGATAAAATTAAATGACATGTTAAATGTATACATGTATTTGTGTTTTTCTTTAAAAAATAGCAGCTACAGAGAGGCTCAATCCAAATCAGGACCACATTGTGTGGGGTGGAACTTTGAGTCTCCCCAAAGCTGCTATTCCCCCAGGAGGAAAGCTATCATTGAGCAATATTTAGATTTTTCATGTACTACCAGTAGTGCTCAGTTCAATTAAATTAATGCTTTTTATTCTCCAAGGCTTTACAGTTTAACAAACATTAAACATAAATAAATATGAATACACTAAATTAGACTGGCAAATGCTCACTTCCTGATTGCATCATTTGCATTTCTTATCCATCTTAATTTAGCTTCCGTTTAACATTTATGGATCTATCATTCCTAGTAAAAACAGCAAGGATTAGAACATCCCAAAACTTTACATTGATCCCAGTGAGATGTGGTTCGGGCTGAAAGCTAAAAATTTAATACTCTGTTTCATTGTACTAGGGAATCTGTGCTGCTGTACCAGGGGAAAAGCAAATCAGAAGTGATATAGCAGTTCCTACTGCAGCCCAAGGCAGTGTCTCTAAGTTGATGCACTGTGTGAATGTTCTCTGGGTCTCCCTCCACTCCTGCTGAGCTAGATGGGACCCCTTGAGACCACTTTTTTAAAAAAATAAACCTTGTTGCTGCCACCACCTGATTAATTAGCCTCCCCGACCCCTTTAGCAACACATCAGGACTTTGCTGCAGAATTCCACAGATGCTTTCCCTTGCCAACTAGGAAAGAACTAGCCATGCTAAAGGATTATGAAAAGGAGTGCAAGAGGCAGAGTGCTTTAAAGAAAATCGTTAACTAAGGAGTTCTAGAGCAAAAGGGTATCACTACATGCAGGACCCACTTGTCCTACAGGCACAGAGAGAAAGTGTAAATTACAGGGTACAGTTATTTTAGCCAAGCCTTTGAAACAAACCAAAAATCCTAACACCACTAACTAGTACATGTTCCTAATCTCAGATGGATGTTTAGTACTTGATGTTTCTGGACAGCTGGGAACCTGGACTCCAGCTCCACCAGCTTTCTACCCCCTACCAGCAGGCACACCTACACAGCTAGACCCCAAAAAGCAGACCCAAGACCCAAAACCTTGTGTTGCATCCAGCCTTTCAAAGTCTCTCTCTCGGAACCATTTCAAAGGTTCCGCGTTTCTCTCCCAACTCCCCCATCTCATTGGACAGTTACCATCTCATCACCTGTGATGTAACCCTCATTAAAATGTATCTCCCCCAACATTGAACCCTTTGTTATCAGGGAAGAAAACTCTGATAAATGGAGGGACTCCTATTTAGCACACACTGGCTTTGTCCAGGATACTCACTAGGTTGATCTGGTCACCTTCTCAAAACCAGCCAGCCTTATTGGATGCAAACAATGTAATGGAGTCAAGAACATGAGGCAGAGCCTAGCACAGGTACTGGTCAGGTGGAACAGTTAGCTATTGCAGAGGTTAACTGATTATGTGAGTTTAAAACAGGTAGGATGAATGGACTATGAGATGGGGAAAAGTGGGAAAACACTGGGGACTACATAATGAATCTTGTCTGGCAGCCTACCCATATTTACATTGAACTGTTACTAAAGCACCACGCTGGGACTGAGTTCATATTGTAACTGTGTCTACTGCGTATAGAATAGGTTCTTTCCCTATGTAGGTAAGCAGGTAGGATTCCATTTACCCTTTTATGTTTTTTACAGTCCCATTTGGTTAAAAGTATGATGACAATCACTAGCAGAGAGAAAATGGAACAGTGCTATCTTGATAAGGGAGCAGTGCTGCCTTGATACTCCTGCTTTCAAAGATGTGTACACCAACAAGAATGATTCACATGTAACCTAGGTCATGGTTGAAAGCCTTCCAGAACCTTTTGGAAATGGAGTTTACAGATTCTTATAAATGTGATTCCACAGCTTCTCTGTTGACAGTTTGATGTTGAGGTCTGTTAACAAGCTTGGGATTTTACTAATCCATTGTAAATAATAGCACATGAACATCCATGGATTTTGGAATCCATGGGATTCTTGGAACCAATCCCTATCAGATACGGAGGGCTCACTGTACACAAACTTAGTTTCATGCACAAAGTTTTTTAAA
The DNA here is from genome assembly GCA_023333645.1 of Sceloporus occidentalis. Classification (NCBI taxonomy): domain Eukaryota; kingdom Metazoa; phylum Chordata; class Lepidosauria; order Squamata; family Phrynosomatidae; genus Sceloporus; species Sceloporus occidentalis. Next base: position 83,389,298 of record JALMGF010000005.1, read on the forward strand.
GTATTATGTATTAAATTACCTTCAGAACATATGTATAAAATGCATAAGAAACATAAATGAATTTCATGTTTAGACTTGGGTCCCATCTACAAGATATCTCATTATATATATATATGTAAATATCCCAAAATCTGAAAAAATCCAAACTACAAAACAGTTCTGGTCTCAAGCATTTTTGGACTACTAGGTCAAAACAGCCAGTGTGGTGCAGTGCTTTGAGCATTGGACTATGACTCCAGGGACCATGGTCCAAATCCCTGCTCAGCCATGGAAACCCTCTGGGTGATTGTGGGCAAGTCACAATCTCTCAGCCTCAGAGGATGGCAATGGCAAATACCCTCTGAACAAACTTGCCAAGAAAACCCCATGATAGGGTTGTCTTAGTGTCACTAAAAGAATAACTCCCAAAATTTCTCAAGCAGCATAGCTAGTATTCCAACCTATTTCCCTGGAACTCAGACTCACTGCTATTTTCTCCCAATGTAGTTTGTTTCCATCACAAACCCACAGTAAAAATATAAGATGAAATCTCTTCTGAGCAACATTTGTTTAACTGTAATGCATCCCATAAAAGGTTAATAAAATGACTGCATGCAGTGAAACAAAAAATGTGTGCTGGGCTGACCAGAGAGAAATGAGGTCCTTAAAGGCAATGAATATATAAAAGAGTGGCAAGTCAGTGATGCATACTTTGACATTTTGCATGTCAATATGACTCTTAAAACAAGATGCCCCAAAGAAATCTAATGTTTAATTATGAATGAAGGGAAATAAACTTTTCTATGATTTGTCTTACAAACAGCAATTTAACTTTGCATTCTCAGTACCTGTTGCCCTAAACTGAGGACTCAGTTAGATGCAACTGTTTTGAGATATCTAAAGGGTTGGCGTGCCAAAGATGGGGTGACTGATTCTCTGTTGCCCAGAGGACATGAGTAGAACCAATAGCTTGAAATTAAACCAAAGCATATCACACCTAAACATTATGAGTAATATTCTAATAGCGCAATCTGTTTAACTGTGGAACAGAGTGCCTTAGGAGGCAGTGGGCTTCTTCATTGGTTATTCTTAAACAGATGTTCGTCAACCATCTGTTAAGAATGCTGTCAGTATAACCTCCATTGCAGAGACTGGTCAAATATATGTTTCAACTAGATGGCCAACAAGTTATCCCTCCCAATACTGTGATTCTGTGAGACACCATTATCTCATGAGATGCCACTACATGATTGACTTCTTCAAAGTAAACAGCAAGCATGGGATGATGCTTGTCAGTGTCAGATGTGTTTTGTGAGAGTTGTTGTCATGTGCCATTTTTTTACTTATGGCGACCAAAGGTGAACCTATCATGGGCAAGATTGGCAAGATTTGTCCAGAGGAGATTTGCCATTGCCTTCCCCTGAGGCCATGTGACTTGCCCAAAGTCACCCAGAGGGTTTCCCTGGCTGAGTGGAGGGTTCAAATTCTGCTCTCCCGGAGTCCTAGTCGAACACTCCAACCTCAACACCACACTGGCTCCTTCCTTGCCATGCTTTAGTTGCAATCTGGATTTTCTCACATGCTCCTCCAGTTTCCATTATAATAAAAGCTTTTATTAGCACTGGATCATAAAAAATTGAGATCTTGAAAATGTTTTTCTTCCAATACATATTGCAATACTCCTTATATCTGTATCACTCAATATATCTAGCTGAAAACCTAAGGGAAGTGGAGGCAAATGCTTAAATCCCCTTTGTACACCATGCCAGGTTTTCAGTCTGTATCAAGGGCCCATGTCTGTTCTTCTTTCTTTCTTTCTTTCTTTCTTTCTTTCTTTCTTTCTTTCTTTCCTTATTTATTTATTTATTTATTTATTTATTTATTTATTTATTAAAAACACTTATGTAGTTGCCAAATGGTGTTACCATTAAATGGATACTTGAAACCGGTGTGGGCAACTGTGGAAGGCGGGGGGGGGGGGGGGCACATTAGATCCCACAAGACCTTGCAGAAATGCAATCCCTATTGCAGAAAAGAGAGGGGGGTTTTTTGTCCCTAAATGCCAGCCACTAGGGCAATGGTTCTCAACCTGTGGTTTGCGACTCCTTTGGTGGTCAAATGACCCTTTCACAAATGCCACCACATATTTCTGATGGTCTTAGGAACTGAGACACTGCTCCTCTATGGTTGGTGGTCACCACAAGGAACTGTATTAAAGGGTCGCAGTATTAGGAAGGTTGAGAACCACTGTGCTAGGTTATGGGGCATTTTCACCATGCTTTTCTGTAGCAGGGAACAGACCATTTTTGGCACAAAACAGGCCTTGTTTAACAACAAGTTCACATCCTGATGTTTTTTTTAAAAAGTCTCTCCTGGGACTACACTGACTGGAGGAAGAGGGAAGAAGCGTGGTGAAACTCTCCCCATGCCCCTAGAGGGCATTTTTGATCCCCTAAATAAATTCTCCAGGAGGGGGCACAGTTTGCCCTCCTCTGCTAACTTCTGTTACTTCTTTCTGTTCCAGTAGAAACTGCAGAGGAGTCACTGTCAGAGTGGTCCTGTCTGAAACAGCAGCTTTTTGTTTATCAAATACTGTAACAATTTATATCTGTCTGGTGAGCTTCTCTTTTTACTGAGCAGAAAAAAATCACATACTCAGAGTCTTTCAAGGAATTGTCTATATGTAGAAAATAAGGATTTAGCAAGCATGATAATAGGTTATTTAATCTATGTCTTTCAACAAGAACAAGAGATTGACTTCTCTTTGTAGTCGTTAAATTTGTTGTAGTTAAATTGGAGGTGTAAAGGAAGCAATGATCATAAATTATCCATATCAAGGGATAATTATTCATAAATTATCCATATCAAGGAAGGGGCCACATTAGCCTCCAAGGGGTAACTTGGAGAGCCACAGTCCCAACTGCACTTGTCAGAACTGCCAGAGGTGCAGTTAGAAATAGGCATGTGCCTTAATGGGATTCAGACTCTCATGTAAGGTAGAAAGATTTAAAAGGGACCAAAAAAAAGTAGAATGACACTGAGAAGTGTGTCAGGACTGCTAGGAGTGCAGTTAGAATAGAAAGTTGATGGGATTCAGACTTCCGTAGAAGGAAAAAAGGTTTAAAAGAGCAAAGGAAGTCCAGTGACACAATGGAGTGTATCATAGAACTTCCAGGAGTGCAGCTGGAAATAAGGGTTTAGCCTTAATGGGAGTTAGATTCTCATATACAGAGGAAAGATTTTAAAAGGACAAAAAAGGTCCTGTGAAATCAGTTTAAAGTCATACGTTTTGAACAATGGACAGCCAGTAAAGGGAAGGCTCATATCCACCTGATTCTGAGGAATTGTAACTTATGAATAAAGCTAGAGTTCATAGGATTGATGACCTAAAACACAGTTAGAATCATAGAATCATAGTTGAAGCATAACAAGTCTTTGAGTGAACTGAAACAAAGTCAGTTTGTAACAAATAATTAATTAATAATAATTTGTTTTATTTATATACCGCTATTCCAAAGATCATAGCGGTGAACAGCAAGTAAGCTAATTAGCAAGTAAGCTAATTTGCCCCCAACAGTCTGGGTACTCATTTTAGCGACCTTGGAAGGATGCAAGCCTGAGTTGAGCTTGGGCCCTTTTGCTGGTCTTGAACTCGCAACCTTGTGGTTTTGAGTGAATGGCTGCAGTACAGGCATTTAACCACTGCACCACCAGGGCTCATGTACACCAGAAGCTTTAAGAACCAAGTACCAAAAGTTCTTTCTGTAAAGTTATTTTCTTCTTGTTCACAAAGGAGTGGCTGGAAGTGATTATTAAATAAAAACATCAAAAATACTCTAAGAAGAATATTAGAAACAGTTAATAGCGAAGAAACTGAAGAAAGTGGGAGGACCAATGGTTGGTGAAATAGTTCTGAGGAAAGAAAAGGCTCAAACTATAAGACAGGAGAAGAATCCCATGCAACCCAGTGGTCACAATTTTGTTTACCCTGGGACTGCAAACATGGTGAAAATGCCCTCCAGACTCTAGTAAGGCCATTTTGGAGCCTTTTGCAACAACAAAAACATAGACACCGGAGAGGGAGGGGGGGGGACAAAATGACCCTGGGGCGCAGCTGCTTACAGGCCACATTTTGACCACCCCAATCTATATAAACACACAGAGCCAATTATACTAATATTTCCTTCTTATTCCTTTTTCTCTCCCTTGTCTTTTTGGACTCTCCCTCATCTATACCACCCCGAACCTTCAAACATCTAAAACTGTCATGCTTTAAAATCTCTTTGATTTTGCTTAAAGTATGCTTAAAGGGAAAGCAACAAAGACCATTTTTAAAAAACCCAGCAGGCACAAATAAGGAGGCACTCTGAATCAGATGTCAGAGCAAAACTCATAGGAGGAGTTTAAAAAGCAGTTTTGAAAGCAAAGTCAGCATGCTTTGTGTGCATGCTGGGTTGGTTGCTTCAAGGACTCCTTAGAAATCTTTCCACAGATTTTATTCTAGATACTATGCAGCACCAGGGCTTTTTCCCCCCCAGGGTAATTTAAATGGGAATCCGTTTTTGCATAAAGGGACATTTCCCCTACTGCTATTGCACTGCTAGAGAAGTGGGGAGAGAAAAAGTAGACTTCTGTAGCTGAGTTTGGGTTGACATCTGTGCATTTTGTTCTCAAGAACTACTGTTTCAAAAGCAAGAATGGGAGTGAGTAGTTGCTTCATGTAGAGAGAGTTTTTGACCATGTAGCACAACATTCTTAACATGTTCCTCTATGAACTCTTGAAATTGCTTCATGTCCCTGGTTTACTTTGTGACAAACCAAATGGGCTCCAGGACCCTCCCTTCGCAGTAGAGACTCATGCCAGAAACCAAACAGATGGTAAACTAGGAAAAATGACCCTCGGCATTCTCATTAGAACAGTTGGGGAAATTTTAATAGGCCCCCATTTGCCTTGTGCTGTATCTAATACCCTTTGAACTGCCACTTTTTTGTTACATGTCAACAACTGCCATGTATATTTTAATAGGGATTATCAAAAACAATTTGCCCAGAAGATGTACCAACCCTCCACTGCTAATTAGCCAAGTTTAAATAATCACTGAGTTCTGGAATAATTGGAAAGAAATCCTGTTTTTCTTGCCAGTGCATAATTACTAATTAACAGGGAGATAAAATATCTTTATGGCGTCATATCTGGGATAATCTGCTAACAGTTAATTAAATTGCAAATGGCAGCCAAATTGACATTGGTCAGCAAAGTTTACATTTCAGATTTACTTTGTAAATTCCTCCACTATAATCAGCATTCCTGAATCAGAAGATAAAGGTTTATGTCACTGTCAAGTCTTGTTGACATATTTTCAGGGGAAATGTGTCCTTAACATTTAGCATACTTCAGTTCATCTTGCTCTTGCTAAGGAATTATAGCATAATTTATATTTTAAACCATAAAATTAGTTAATAATAAACTTTGTCAAAGTTTATATAAATTGATTAATAATAAACTTCTTCAAATCAGAATATTTATTAACTGTAATTATATTATCCTCTCTATGTTTTACTTGCAATTCTGTAAGTAGAGACATTCAAATTCAGTGTCACATGTAAAAATATGTTAGAGATTAAGAACAGCAAAGGAACTGTTTCAAGGTGCTTTTAGCCACCTTGAGTCTCTAAATCGGGAGAAAGATAGGATATAAGTAAAAAATAACAACAACAGCAGCAATAGCAATAATAATCCAACTTAATTTTATCATATTTGATACAGATACAATGTCTTGGCTAATATTTGGTGTAAAAAATTAATGAGATAAAATTACTTTTTTCTATATTAATCTATTATAGAACCTAATTGTGATGATAGAACACACACACACACACACACACACACACACACATTTAAATCTACATGTCATGTATTACTTGTTATTTATTACTTGTTTATTTCAGGGACTTTAAGGAGGCATTCACAGGGCTATACTATTTATAGGACCATTATAAGAGTTCTTTGAGATAATGACTTGCCGAAGACTAATGTGTAAAGTTCATGGCTGAACAAGCTATTGATCACAGGTCATCCCAGTCCAGCACTCTAACTGATGTACTGCAAATGCTAATTTGTTCCCTAGCATCTTAAATTGTCTGAATATGATCTACTTACTTAGAGTCATGACCATCTCTTTTATCAATATTTTTGACAGCGTTGTTCAAAGTGCAAGTGTGTCATAGTACTGGGCCCTAAACTAATATCACAGCATTTTTTCAGAAAGGTAGCTGTGTTACCTTGTTTCATTATAAAAAGAGAAAGAGAACTTCTGATATCAACACATTTATTTTTAGCTTGTTCTTTTATGGATTGCAATCAGCTTTGACAAGTGCCTGATGGAATACAGAATTCAAGGCTCAAGTACCCAAAGAGAGGTATATAGTTGTGTGGAGGTGGGCTCAGAGTGAAATGAGATGCCCAATCGACATCTTTGAGAGTGTGAGATTTTGTTAAATTAAAAAGGCCATAATTGCTTCTTCATGGCTACTTGTGATATCAAATTGCTATGTCCTCACCTAGAAATCTTTCCATCCAATAACTGGTTGTATGCAGACTGTTGACTGTGAGGGTCTCCTCCCATCGATTGTGTTGATAATGTTGTCAGAAATGAACTCAACAATCTTCTGTTAGGATCCAAGTGAGAAACTAGAGAATGATGGCAGGTTAGGGGCAGAGCTGTTACCCCAAAAGGTAGGGGGGACTTGGGGTCAGTGGCTTTTAAATGTTTGGGGAATTGCTTAGCTCAAAGGATGCTTGCAAGAAGTTGGGTAACTTGAGGGTAATTTTCACCTATATATACCAGTGTTAATTGTGGGAGGACTACAGGTTTCATGGCTACGGAAAGTTTTATTTTAGAAGTAGTCAAAAGTACAACTTATACACACAGTAGTAATTCAAACAGAGATATCGTGCAAGATTAACTGAAATAGAAATATCGAAATTGGACAGCAGAAGCTGAGAGCTGTAGAGTGGGGGATATTTATCAGTCCTGCAGAGGATATCACGGAAAGTGGAATGTTGTTCAGACAGCATCTGAGGGAACTTAGCAATTGAAGGAGCCCCTTTGTGCACATAAGAGGCTGGAGCTAGGACTGATATTTGTATCTGATTTCTAACTTAAGAGGTACTTGGTGAAACCTTGCAGTGCAGTAAAGAACTGATAGTCTTCTCTTCACATGAAACAACAACAGGATTCTGGAATGATGACTTTAATTTTGGACTAACGAAAACATTGAATCCAATGTGGATGATAAGGAAGTTGGCTGGGAACATGATAAGGGGTATATAGGAAAACTGCTCTTACCTACCTTGGTGCAATGAGACCTTGGTGCACAAGGATATACAGAACACCTGGGGGAGGACAGAGTGATCAACAACCCATTTCACCTTTATTTTGGCATTACCTAGATCCTTCACATGTCTATGGATCCACGTTTCTTTCCCATGAGAAATTTCCCTGTGTTTCAAAGGTCATTGTGACCTCTTAAAACATGCCTGGCTCTAGATATAGAATACAGTGGACCCTTCTTCTACACTGGGGTTTGGTTCCAAGATCCCCCCATGGATAACAAAATCTGTGGATGCTCAAGTCCCATTAAATATAATGACATAGCAAAATGGTGTCTCATAAAAAATGGAAAATCAAGGTTTGATATTTGAAATTTATACTTTTTTTTTTAATATTTTCAAACCATGGATGCTTGAATCCATATATAAGAAAGGCCGACTGTATGAAGAGCACCATATACAGCTGGGGGGGTGGGTTAGGCGTGCTAACAGAGCATATGTTTTAAATGCAGAATATCGGAGTTTAAGTCATTGGTATTTTATGGTAAGGATGGAAGGTCTCTTTAGCCATTGTTAACATTATTTGGGTAGGGGCCAATGGTCTGACAGTGGATTGGGGCCACTGTAAAAGCCGCGGGCACTGCACGCCACAGCTGCGATCCAGCCTTTCCAGATTTTGTGCCCTGGAAAGGGTGCGATAGCCTTGGTGGCAGGCTTTACAGTGCTCCCTCAGCGCTGCGTTGTGTGGACGCAGCGTGTGATGCAGCCTGCAGTGTCACGCCACCCTGGGGGTGGAGTCAGAGCATGTGTTGTGTAGATGCTATGCCCCGACTCTGCCCTCAACTCGGCCTTTAAGGTTGGTGTGTACAGGGGGTATGAGTCTATGAATTGTAGCAATGACTAATGCAATGAAATGAGTTCCTTTTCTGCCATTTTAACAGTAATGAATTATTGGGCTGGGGAGTTTGCATTGAGTTACAAAATGAGTTGAAATACTTTCAAAAATAGGCCTCTAGGTTTTGGCAAACAGACTCAGATGTTTTTGCATAATGAAAAGTTACCAGTGAAATTTAACATAGCATATTGTTCTGAAATCAAGGTTGCCTTCTTGGTCTCTTTACCTATATATTTATGCCTTCAGATACATAGCAAGCACAAATGCCTTGTGACATTACAGACATACTGAAGTCAAATGGAATCACAGTCACTCTGATAGTTCTTGACTGGCTAACATAAAAACATAATTATCATTACAATGAATCAATAAATACTGACAACATTAGCTGCTGGATAAAGAATATGAGTTGTAACGAATCTGCATTAGATGAAAAGCCCTTTGGCTTTGAACTAATGGAACTTATCCTTTAGAATACACAGCCACAAACTGGGGCTAAGAAATGGAAGGTTCTATTTGAAACCATGTATATATACAGTTTGTGGCTGTGTATTCTAAAGGATAAGTTCCATTAGTTCAAAGCCACACACACACACACACACACACACACACACATATATATATATATATATATATATATACAAGAAACAAAGAACAAAAAACAGCCCAAGCCTTGTTTTTCATCCCAGCTCAATTAAAGTCATTACTTTATCTTATAAAACAAGTTTCCCTCCTCTTTCTGTATTCAGCCAACTTGGAATTTCTCCTTGGCTGTTGGGTTGTGTATGTCGTGTGCCTTCAAATCAGTTCTGACTTATGGCTGCTCTAAGGCCTATCATAGGGTTTTCTTGGCGAGATTTGTTCAGAGGAGGTTTCCCATTGCCTCCCCTGAGGCTGAGAGCCTGTGACTTGCTCAAGGTCACCAGTGGATTTCATGGCTGAATGGGAATTGAACCCTGATCTCCAGAGTTGTAGTCCAATGCTCAAACCACTACACAACACTGGCTCTTCCCTGGCAGTTACTTCAGTATTATTACCAACAATGCCTTGAACTTCTTAGAAGAAATGTATGATATGTAGAAATGTAATTTTTTAAAAAAATAGTCATGCTGTAACCTGATAGATTAATGATATCATTCTACTAGTTAGTTAGCAAGCATCAGCAGTGATTCATTTTTATAGGGAGAAATAAACTGGGAAAGGCAAAGATATTATCTGCTTTTTAAAAATCTTCAGCTTTAAGTTCCCCCTCCTTGAGCTTGAGAACTTGGTGGAATAGAACCTGTTTCAATGGCCCTCTTCTCATATGTCTTTTGAAGGCACTGATATTTAAAGTGTAGCTAATGATTTCATTTGAATGTAAAACTATAAATATAAGACTATTTTTAAGACATCAAAGTAACTTTAATAGCTTTTAAAACTAGCTAGAATAAGGACCTGGACATCAGCAGTAGTAAGTGCATTCTTGCAACAGATGTCATCCCAGTTAGATATCTAATAAATAATTTTAGAAGATGAGAAGTCAAAATCAAAGTCATTTTGTGCAGAGTACTGGCAGACATGGTGGTTGTCAGCATTTTCCCTTGCAAATTGAGGGCCAATCTAGAGTTGACATCAAATGTGTTCTCACATTTAATATGTTGGTTTTAATAAATGCAACTAGCAGTACCAGGGGTGTCTTTATGATAATTAATCCAACCACTATGCCATGCTGGCTCTCTTATCACATTCATTAGCTTCATAGAATTTTCCCAGTGCATGTGCTTTGCAGTGGTGATTTGGCAACATGTATGCACTCAGGGCTCCCATTCTCTTCAGATTCTGATCTGTCAAGATGGGAGACAGAAATACATTTCTTTCCCTAAACAAAATTGGATCCTCGATTCACCAGGCCTAGTCTAATTTTAGTGAGAGTGAGAGGGGAAGGAAAGTCCTCTTCAATACAGACATCCATTGTCATTTATCTTTGGCCATTTAATGCCCATTCTTCCCTCCAGTCGTCCAAGCCCTAAACTTCAAGAAAAATGACACCATTACATTGCCTTTTCAGTGAGCTTGGGACTTGTTAATTGCCCTGGGAATAAAGCAAAACAAAATTGCATCTTCTGCCTTGGCTACAGTTGGTGGATAATTATAATTTATATTCCATTTACAACCAACTCCTTTGCTGACATTTGCCTTTTTAGACTACTCTTCTTTGCTAACAAGGTAGACCCTGAGAGGAATGAGAGTTCAGAAACGCCATTAAACATTACATTTCATCAGTTAAAGTGACTTACATAGATCAATTTATTGCAATGCAATTTTTTTCAAGGTAAAAAGTGTACATTCAGTATTTACAAATGACTGTATGAACCTACCTTGTGTGCTTGTGCATGGGTCCTTTCCTTGTTTCATAAAGAGCCTGCATCCTTAATGTCAACGTTTCTATCTCTGCTATAGTGCCATTACCAAGAATAACAGACAAATGCCCCTGTGGCACTGGTGACCTTACTTCTGCTACTGCCATTCTATTCATTTTGTTTCAGTAATAAATCTTAGGCAGTATTTATGTAAGTGCATAATATAGTACTCTGCTGTAATAGTTCTGTGCTCTTCAGCATTTTTGTGTGTATTTTAATATATTTATTGCAAATGTTACATTGATGTTTTTATTTGTATTAACTTCTGCTGCTGAGCTGGTAGGAATCTTTTTAGCATGGTTAAATGAACTGTGATAACCTGCTATTTAATGCTTTAATTGCGGCTGTGTTATTTATTCTACTTTGTTAGGAACTGGGTGTTGTACAGCTTATTTAAATGTGTTATTATTATTTTGGACAAATTTGATTGTGATAGAATATTTTTGTGCTTTTATCCCTTCCAAATTTCTTTAAGATAATTAAAGGAGAGGGTGGAACATCCTGTGGTGATGCTTCATAACAGAGTTCTTTTCACTGTATCTTATATTTTTATTTTGCAATGTTGAAGTCATTTATAGTAGTATGCAGACTTCTTGAATCAATCGGTGTTATGCAAGAGTAAGTCCTACTGTACACCACAAAAAACACCTATAGAACTGTGATCAATAAAAAAATGAAAGAAAAATATCTGAAGACAGTTTTGTGAAGCATGGATTTCACAGATACCTTTAGGATAATAAACCACTTTAGAAAAGTAGAAGTCAAAAAGCATCCAGAATTTATATGGACATTGCTATCAAAAGCAATGCTGTCTTAACATCTCCATCAAAAGAAACACTTTGTTTTTTACATTTAAAGTTAATCCCTCTCACTGATGCCAAGAAGAGATTAGATTACTCTTCTATGCCTGGGGCAGTCCCTCTAATTATCATAAGGACACCCCTGGTACTGGTAGTTACATTTATTAAAACCAGCATATTAAATGTAAGAACACATTTGATGTCAAATCTAGTTTGGCCCTCAGTTTGCAAGGGAAGATGCTGAGAACCACTATGTCTGCCCATTACTCTGCACAAAATGATTTTGATTTCTCAAATTATTATCCAAAAGATATCTATCTGGGATCACATTCTATTTCAAGAATGCACTTACTATATCTGATGTCCAAGTCCCTATGCCTCCTTCTAGCTGGTTTTAAACACTATTAAACCTACATTTGTTTCTTAAAAATAGTCTTATATTTATAGTTTTGCATTTCAATGAAGTCATTATCTACACTAACGATATCAGTGCATTCAAAGCACATATGAGCAGGGGGCCATTCAAACAAGTTCCTTACCACAAAGATCCCAAGCTCAAGGATGAGGAAAAGGCCCAAAACAGATGGGCAAATGGGGGCAGTGTCTAGCCATTTGGGGGCATGGTATTTAGACTCTGAAGCACCTAGATGCCACCTTGAGTCTGTGCCAGGGCTGCCTAAGTCAGCCCCAAACCAGCCCCAAAAAGAGTGGATCTTTTTTGCTCCTTTCCATGGTTCATTTGGGACCGTGACAGGAGGCACCCTTGGGGTTGTGGTGTGTGTTCGCTGCGGCCCGGGACAATCAGGCTAGGAGCGTCTTCTGGCCGCTCCTTCCTGCCATCTGCTGATAATTTTTTAAAAGAAGTAGATAATATTGTTGCCCTTCTCAGTTCCTTTCTCCCTATACAAATTGTTGGTAATAAAAATGAAGCAATAGTCAAGGGAGAATCAGTGTGATATAGTGGTTTGAGCATTGACCACGACTTTAGAGACCAGAATTCAATTCCTGCTTAGCCATGAAATCCACTGGTGACCCTGGGCAAGTCACAGTTCTCAGCCTGAGAGGGAGGCAATGGCAAACCTTCTCTGAACAAATCTTGCCAAGAAAAGCCCATGATAGTGTTACGTTAAGCCGAAATCTTCTGAATTTGGTGTGTTTGTTTTCCCTGTGGCCCCAGATGGAGTCTTGGCAACCATAATCTCAGAGCTGAGTGGTCACGTCCACACTGCCCCATAAGCACATCAAACAGAAGGGTTTGGGAGTCGCAAATGAGAAACTTTAACACCTCCGAAGTCAGGAAGACAGGCCATTGAGGCAGGATGTTTGGCCAGAAAAGCCAGATAAGGCTGATTTACAACCTCATTCTCACCCCGGACATTGCCAAGACCAAGCAATCCTTTACAATGTAGATTTAATTTCCTTTGATGTAGGACAAACACTTTTGCCTTCAGGCTAGGTTTTGCCTATAAAAGATTCCCAAAATCCTTTGTTAGTGGGCTAGTTAGAAGGCACGGGGACTCTCTGTCTCTGTGAACTCTTACCAGTCCCAATACATTCGTTCCTCCCTGCTCCGCTCTCCAGAACGGCCATATCTATGCCATCCCCATCACCTTGGACCCGGAGTTAAGCCTCATCTTGTGTAAGTATCACCGTTAGTTCAGCCTCCAACTATTCCAAGCTAACTCCTGATTTCTTTAGTCCTGGCATGTATGTGTGAGTGAACATGGATTTTTGTCTGACTTTCCCCCTTATTAAAAGAAACATTTCATGTAGAGAATTTTGCCTCTGCAAAATTCCTTTTATGTCTTTTCTCTCTCTGTATACAGGTGGGAAACTTTCCCATAAAGGTTGCTTGTAGCACAACCTAATAATTAACTGAGCTAATTAAAAATTCACCTACAGATATTACTTAACAACAATAGGTTCACATTAAGGTTTCCATAAGTTGGAAATGACTTGAAGGCATGCAACAACAACATTCAAATCCAAGCATACCATGCCAGGTTTCAGATCATTGTCATAAAGCAAATATCACTTTAAAGTGAATTACAGCCTCTTTTTTTTGCCAGTGTATATAAGAGCCTGAAAACATATTTACATTATCATTTATTAAGTGTGCAATAGTGCCAGGGCAAAAAAGATGCAAAAGTAAAAATAATAAATAAAAATGTATCACTAAGGCCCTGTACAGATCAACACAGTGCCAAAGGAGAACCGTATAGCTGCAGCACTGGAACTATTGCACACTTTCTAGGGAGTTTACCACACGGGCCCTGAAATGGGCCTGTTGCGTCCTAAAACATGCGCACGCAGGGGCGCACACGGAACAGGTTGGGGCTGAGGACGGCATTTTACTGCACACTGGAATGCCACCTTTGCCGCCAGGCGTTCCAATCGCGTCCCCGTCCCATTCCAGAGGGTGCCATTTCTGAGAACGCTTTAGAACTGTCCTCAGAAATCACGCCCTTGGCACGGAACAGGGACGCAATTGGAACACCCGGCGGCAAAGATGGCATTCCAGTGTGCAGTAAAATGCCATCCTCAGCCCCATCCTGTTCCGTGCACGCCCCTGCACACGCATGTTCTAGAACGCAACGGGCCCTCATGATCTCCTAATGAGGGGAGATACGGTTAGCAACAACAAACCAAGCTTGGGATTTTTAAACTTCTATTTACAATTACAAAAGAGCATTGCACAAAGCCAAGCTTTGTGACATCCTGTTTATATGACAGAAAGCTATGATGGCCTCAGAAGTAGGCTGGAACTTTTTCTTTGGCTTACACTGCTTTCTTCTTCCAGAAGGATTGTGGTGAGGATGACTGTGCAGCCCTGGGTAGCTACTTAGATCTGGCTATATGATGACAGCACTTGGGCAAGTGAATAATTTAAATAGGAAACTGAAACAGTTTTGCAGTGAGTGCTTAAAAATAATCAGAAAGGTGGTGAAAAACTTAATTACAAAATATAATCAGTTTCTAGATATTATTGTGCTTTGTTTTCTTTCTTCCCACTTTCTCTTTTGATGTCATAAGCATAGCCTCTTTGTTTTTTACGGTCTGTTTTTAAGTTTTGCTCATTATTAATTGGGAAAACTCTAAAAGTAGAATTGTCACATGCCCTTAAAGGCTCAAGAATTTCTTTGCATAATTTTAATGGCAATCCTGTTATTTTTCTAAGACTTGACTTACGACTTCTAGCATCTGGAGTTGATAACGTGATTATGCAAGGGAATAGGGAATACCAGGGAGAAAGAAGTCCCATTAACATACTACTAGGGGGCTGAGATTAATGAAGGTTAAAAAAAAAAGCTAAGCTTTCTGATCTGCTAATCTGCCTTACAAGAAAAACAATTAAGAAGCCATATCAGACTCACCATGCTCCCCCAACTTACCTATGTTTCTTTTGGAAATCAATGGGGTAGCACAAATATTACTTAGAGGGAGGAATTTGGCTGTAATTCTTCGTGTCTCTTGAGAGCACTTTCTCTCATTAAAGCCAGATTGACAGGTCAGAAGCTGAGTGTTTTTCCTTTTCCTTTTTGCCCATTATTTTTGCCTGCTGCTTGAGGTTGTGTAATTTTATTTATTTGATAATTTAGCCATATTTGGAATAAACCTTAATATAATTTTAGTGAGGTATTATTTGTGAAGGCGAGACTCACCCATTGAACTACTTTTCTCGGATGGCAGCCCAGTGGGTCTTTTTGATCCCACCTCTGTCACCAATCTGTCACGGAGTGGCAACTATCCCAGTTTGCCACCTAATTTGTGATGCGACACTCGAACTCAGTTTTCACCTCCACTGCCACTACACTAGAACTCTCTCTAGATGCAAGCCCTTGGGAGTCTTCAAATTACCTCTCAAATTACCTATAGAAACTGATGAACGACCAAAAAAACACCACCACTCAAGAGTGCTGCTTGAGTT
Organism: Sceloporus occidentalis; assembly: GCA_023333645.1. NCBI lineage: Eukaryota > Metazoa > Chordata > Lepidosauria > Squamata > Phrynosomatidae > Sceloporus > Sceloporus occidentalis. The sequence continues at coordinate 83,404,635 of JALMGF010000005.1, forward strand.
CAGAGTTAATGTTGTGTGAAAACTTATGTGCAATCTTTTGAACAACATAGAATCCTGTGACACCTTTCATAAGTTGCATTAGGGGAGGGTTAGTACATCACTGTCTTTCTAGCTGGAGCAAGCACATGAAAATATTGCTTAATATGGTAAAAGATTTTGTAGAACCCAAGTTAGTTACAATGCATGCAACATTGCAGAGACTTTTGAATACCCCCTTAACTGTTAGCTTTTGGCAGTGAAGTCTTGGAAGCAGAGACAGATTATTCTCTTTTCTATAAAGAAACATGCTGTTTCTGAACAAATGAAGGAGCTTTCAGTTTCAGATTCAGGGACTGTTACAAAGAGCAGCAGTGTTGCCATCTTTGAAAGAAATATACTTTAGGTAGGGCTTCTGTCTCTTGGTAGAAAACACCATGGCCATACATCATTATTTTCATGTTAATATTTTATCCTGTTGACATATCCTCTTGGCTGTAATAAAATATATCCCTTTGTCCCAGTTAACAATTTCAAAAGCATCCTTCTTGTTCCATATGTTATATAAACAGACTGGCTGGGTGAAGCAGCTTTCTTTCATTTCTACATGTTAAAAAAATTGTTCACTTTAACCCAGCATGGAGAAACCACCAAATTGCACTATTTTTCTGGCCATTAATGGCAGGATGAGACAGCCATTCTGTGCCACCTCAGGCAGTGCTAAATGGAGAGTTGCTTTCTACAAGCCTATGGTTATCCAATGAACTAATTTGCCATTAGAGAAGAAAAAGAGAAGGAGAAGAAATTGACGTGTTTAGGCAGTAGCTAGTGTTTGGTCATAAATCTAAAACCTAAGGTGAGTTACTGTTGCAAAGTGCTGGCTCAAATTTCACTTTGGCTGCATAATCTTTTAAAAATAAGTGGATTTCTTTTGTTTTTGTTTTTAATACAAGATAAACAAATTGATCACTGGGTCTGACTCATCCACACCTTCCCATCATTTAGCTCCCCCACGGATATTGATAACCCTACATACTTATCCATAACTACAATGATCTCCATCATATAAAGTTCACACCATACACCTACATGCATGCCTACATTGACAAGGCAATCATGTAATGAGTACATGCACATAAAGAAAGCCAGGTGCACTTAGGCAAACAAGTATTTAGATTTGATACCAGCCTTCAAATCCAGAAATTCTAAGCAAGAAAGTAAGTGGAGAAAGGATTCTGAGAACCTATCTCTAAAATTAAATAGAGCAGGTTCCGTGCTGTGTAAAGCTTCTCTTATCCATTCACACAAAAATGTTAATATTTTAGAAAGAATATAACAAAAGGTAGCATTAAGTACCAGGTGATGTATGCACAGAGATTGAATGGAAAACTCCAACTAGGCTTTGAGCACAAGTGGATTATCTCACCAGTGATTCCATTTGCTCTTCAGCGAGCATTGAGTAACTGCATAATATATGCATTTTGGTATGTTTTACTACTTTCTCTCTATTTACTAAATTATCTTGTCTTCAGATACTCCTGTTTTGTTCTCTAGATATGCCCCCAATTGACAGTGAACATCTTTAAAAGTCTTGGGTATATCAGACAGTAGTATCCATTTCTGACCTCCCTTTCTACAAATACACATGGTTAATAAATTTACAAAGAATTTTAATCAGTGTCTTAGGGAATTATGTAAATGTGAGGCTATATTCTACTCCCAGTAGGTTCTCATTTACATATGCGTAACTCATGTCAGCTTGATCTCATAAATCCCTGAGATGAAGATACATTTCTAGTGGGTTCTGACAAAAGGCTTGCTTGGAAAATGTTAATTAACTACCCATCAAATTCAGGTCATTTAAAAGATTAAGGAAAAGTATCAACTTCATATATTGTGGGCAAGACACAACTGTGTCTTTTTAATAAAGGGAAGTCCATGGGTTTTTCCTAGTAACAGGCTTTTTAACTGCCTTGCATGAAAATGGAATATAATAATATTAAATATAAAGCCAGTTTAGCGCTTACGTTGCTTGGCTTACTTATATGCATGGAGAGAGAAAAAAATTGATGAGGAAGGTATTTCAGTGGAGATGTGTAGAACAGAGGCGCTACTTTGCCCCATGGTTGTTTTTCATGTGAGGAAGACACATGACACAGCATAGTGGAAAGGGCAGGGCTAGCATATTAATTTTTCTCAGGTATCCAGTTTGACCCTATCTTGCATGCTTGGATAAGACCGATAATTCCCACTGGGTTTCCACTTGTGTTACTCTAGTGCCAGATTATTTGGAAGGAAAACAATGGCGGGATACAGACCGCCGCTTTGCGGCGGTCTCCCGCCGGCGCCATTTGCTCCGCAAGGGAGCCGCAGCAGCCAAACCGCGCGGCTCCCGCACGGAGCAAAAAAGAAGCTCCATTTCGGAGCTTCTTTTTGCGGCGCCTTTATGATGTCGCAAGGCGCCACTGGCGCATTCGCGACGTCATAGGCGCCGCGACACATCTGGACGCTATGCGTCCAGTACGTAAACATGGCGGCCCCCATGTGGAAGGGGCGCCGCCATGTTGTACGTATTCTATACGTACTAGGGTTAGGGGGGTGCGGAAGCACCGCCCCTTCCTAACCCTAGTACGTATAGAAGATGTACTATATGGCGGTTTGTATCCCGCCAATAGCACTCAAAATTAAGATACTGTTGTGCTTTATATAAAATCTCTCGGATAAGAGCTGATTTGGATGCCAACTTTAAGTCAGAAGCAATGAGAGAGGCATCCAACGCCTCCGCCATTACTGTTAGACTGGATCAATTTGAGTCGGTAAGTACTAAGGACGTGGACAAGCTCCTTAGTAGTCTGAAAAAAACAACTTGCCCTCTTGACCCTTGCCCATCCTGGCTGGCTGTCCAGGGGGGTGATATAGTCAAGCTGATGCTGAAAAATATAATCAATGCATCCTTCAGGGAGGGTACCCTGCCTTCTTGTCTTAAGGAGGCAGTGGTCAGACCACTCTTAAAAAAGCCCTCCCTGGACCCTCTGGATAGAAATAACTATAGGCCAGTCTCGTTGTTGCCATTCTTGAGCAAGGTGATCGAGAGGGCGGTCGCCAATCAACTACAGGCAGTCTTGGATGAAGCTGATTATCTGGACCCATTTCAAACCGGATTCAGGGCAGGATACGGAGTTGAGACGGCCTTGGTCGCCTTAGTCGATGATCTCCGTCTAGGCATCGACAGGGGAAGTGTGACCCTGCTGGTGCTCTTAGACCTCTCAGCGGCCTTCGATACCATCGACCATGGTATCCTTCTGGAACGCCTGAGCAAGTTAGGTATCAGAGGCACTGTTCTACATTGGTTCTGGTCCTACCTCTCAGGCAGATTCCAGATGGTGGCGCTAGGAGACAGTTGCTCTTCTAAAAGAGAGATAAAATTTGGTGTACCCCAGGGCGCAATATTGTCTCCTATGCTGTTTAACATTTACATGAAGCCGCTGGGAAAAATCATCCGGAGACATGGGGCAGGATGTTATCAGTACGCTGATGACACCCAAATATATTTCTCTATGTCTCAGACTGATGCAGTGACTAAGGATGGCATCTCTCCTCTGAATGCCTGTCTTGGGGCGGTAATGGACTGGATGAGGGAAAACCGACTCAAGCTGAATCCAGGTAAGACGGAGGTACTTGTTATAGGAAACCCAAGCCCAGGTATGGAATTATGTCAGCCAGTTCTGGATGGGGTCACACTTCCCCTGAAAGACTCTGTCCGCAGCTTGGGGGTGCTCCTTGACTCGTCGCTTCACCTGACAGCTCAGGTGGATGCGACAGTCAGGAGCACTTGTTATCAGCTTCGGCTGATACGCCAGCCGCGCCCCTTCCTGGAGCAGGGAGACCTTGAAACAGTTGTACATGCGCTGGTCACCTCTCGATTGGACTTCTGTAATGCGCTCTACATGGGGCTACCCTTGTGCCAAGTTCAGAAACTTCAACTTGTACAAAATATGGCAGCCAGGTTAATTACAGGTACTCGTCGTACCGATCACATAACACCGGTTTTGAAATCCCTTCACTGGCTGCCAATTAGTTTCCGGGCAAGGTACAAGGTGTTGGTGATTACCTTCAAAGCACTACATGGCTTGGGTCCAGAATACTTAAGAGATCACCTCCTTCCATACTGTCCGTCCCGCACTCTAAGGTCCTTGGGGAAGAATCTACTTCAGCCAATAAGATCTAGGCTAACTTCAGTCACCCAGAGGGCCTTTTCCATCACAGCTCCGAAGCTATGGAATGACCTGCCGAAGGAGATCCGTAACATTTCTACTCTTACAGCCTTTAAGAAGGCTCTTAAGACGGATCTCTTCCAGCAGGCCTTCCCTACCTAGTTCCTCTCCCCATTTACTGTGACTTATGTCACTCTGTCCACCAATTCTTCTCTTAAATTTAATGAGAAGAATTAAATTAAAATTAATTAAAATAAAATCCTTGCCTCAAGAAGAAGAGCCCTCCCTCCATGACATCACCATCAGACCTGGGAGGAAATTAAAAAGAGAGACCCAACTTCCATCAGGCCTAACTGTGAATGTACTCACTTCGCTCTCTTTAATTTTATTGTATTTTATTTATTTATTGTATTTTATTTTATTATCTTTATTTTTACTGTTGTGACCCGCCTGGATTCCTTGTGATTGGGCGGGCTATAAATAAATCATCATCATCATCATCATCATCATCATTATTATTATTTATTTTCCATGTAAGCATAATCATCAAATTGAAGAAGTACATATTAAAAACCACTACCAAAATTGCATGAGTAGTAACTGTGATCTTTCAGGATACATGAAATGTTGATGGATAAGCTGTGGGAACAAGAAAGGATGTAGAAGTATAGGAAAGAATGGAAGAAGAAAGGCTGAAACAGATGGCCTGGCAAAGCTGCCTTCCAGGCAGCGTGGGAGCATGGCATTTAGATGCCACGTGACCCCCAAGACATCTTGAAGCAACCCAGCTGTTTAGATATGGGCAGCTTCAAGAAGCTCCAGCGGCATGGCATTTATACTCCGCACACCACTGGAGAACCCTGCAGCCAGTTTCAAGCTGCTGCAGGGCGGTAAAAGCTGTTTTTTTGCTGGCTGAAAAAGGAGCTGATCTTTGCCATTCTGTTTTTGGCCAGCTTCAGGGTGGATTGGGGCTGTGGGCATATGCTTGCTGTGGCCCCAATCCACCTTGAAGCTGGGGTGGCTTCAAGCCGCCCCTGCAAAAGCTGGATTGGGGCCACAGCAAGCATATGCCCATGGCCCCAATCCACCTTGAAGCTGGCCTTGGGACAGTGTGTTTCGCCCCGAAATCACCTTGACCACACCTTCACACAACCATCTGGCTTGTAATGGCGCAGTGGTTAAATGCCTGTACTGCAGCCACTCACTCAAAACCATAAGGTTGCAAGTTCAATACCAGCGAAAGGGCTCAAGTTCGACTTACTGGATGTTCAGGTATAATTAGGGGCAGACTAACAGTTGCAGCAAGTTTTGAAATGATGAAGAGCTGGAATTCATTAAAATGGGTACAGCCTTGTGGGTCTAAAGAAGTGCATCTGCTCTTAAAAAATAGATTTTTGAATAAGGAATGGATGTATCACTTCAAATTCTTTATTATGGTCAAAGACTAATGGATGTAGTCTCTTAATGCAGTGAATTATGTGAAACCAATCCCAAGTAAATTCTTGAAACAATCCTAATTTGTATGAAAATACTGGCTAGTTTTGTTTATAATGGTGAACCATAGTTTAATAAATAAACCATGGTTCACAAGTAGAAAATAAGTGCTTTGAGCCCCACCCCATCCTCTCTCTCTCTCTGTACTGTACTCTTTATCTTTCTCTCTTCTAAATATGACTTAAAACAAACTGGTGGTTCAAAGCAAAACCAGTAAACTACGGTAGATTGTTTAAATCATCACTTCTTTTGGGGGGGGGGGGTAAATGAAACAAATTCAAATGAAACTGAAAGTCTCCTTTCTGGCTATATGAAGGTGGGGAGGTGGGGTGAGGGTGAAGTGTGCAAATCCAATATTGGTGATGCTTCTCTCCTGCTTTTGCTAGCTTTTTGTTTAAACTCCAATTTAAACAGATTTAATACAGTCATGAACTTCAATTTTTTATGCCTTCTACTTCTACAAATTGGACTTGTACATGCTTAGCTCAAAACCTGTTTGTATTGTTGTGTTAATTTTTTAAAAAATAATGAATATTTAATTTTAAAATTTTACTGATTAATATAAAAATGATTCTGCCAATCTTTTTCATATTCACTGCATCTCAGCAGGTAATTCAGTATGTAAATCTACATATTATTACTACTACATCATATAATTTCCCTACTGTTCCGCTCAAAAATATATTCGACATTAAAAAAATGTCTAAAATCTAGATAAAACATTTGTTTCTTTTTAAAAGTGCCTTTTATCTTTGGGTAACGTTTTCCCTGTCATCTTGTGAGGCTGTGAGGTTGTTTTTTTAAAGAAGAAAATAATTTATAAAACAATATATTTTCTATATTTGAAAAAAACTAAAACTGACACAGCCTACTGATCAGGAAAAAAGCAGATCTTTTTTAAATTGTCAGTATGCTTTCCAGCTTTGTCTTACTTAATAATTTATCAAGCCTTGCTAACCCCCAATTGATTGCAAAGTCAGCAAGTGTTTTGGAAGTCTCTTGTATTCTATCAAACTAGATGCATTATTTTTCCTGTGAAACAAAATGTAATCACCCAGAAAAAAATCAATCAGAAGCCCTATGTTAAATATCAATGTAGTTCACTTAGGCCTCCATTCTAAATGTTATTGGATGGTTACTAACTGAGTAGTTTCACTGATTTTAATGGGATTAATCATATAAGAGTTGATTACACAGTAATTCTATGCATTATTCCTATCTCTGAATAAGTAAATAAGTACTGTTTAACAATCGCATTCGCAGATGTATCCTAATGCAACAGTTTTTTTCTATGGGGTGAAACTACTAAACTTTTTCTATGGAGTGAAACTACAAAAGAGCAAATGGTCACTGGCGGTGAATCTATACTGTAAAAATAATGCAATTTGACAACACTTGAAATGCTGAAGCTCCCTCCTATGGAATCCTGGGATTTTTAATTTTACAAGGTCTTTAGCCTTCTCTGCCAAAAAGTGTTGGTGCCTCACAAAACTACAGATCCCAGGATTTTGTAGAAGGGAGCCATGCCAATTAAAGTGGTGTCAAACTTCATTATTTCAACAGCGTAGATGCACCCTGAATAGCCCAATTACTTACCAATCATAGGAACAGGATGTACTTTTTCTTCCGAGAATCAAAAGTATTTCTGCTTCCCAACAGGACATTTTGTTCATGACTTTCTTCCTCCACTTATTTCTCTCTTTCCTTCATAAACCGCTTATTTCCTGGAGTTTAAAACTGTGCTTTCTAATTACATCTAAACTGGGAAACTGTGGTTTAAACATTTTTGTGCTTCGATTCTGGTTTGCCATTCAGGATTGTAGGCAGCTCCTGCTTGAATCATGCTAGAGTAGACTTTTAAATGTTTTACTTAATATAATGATTTTTAGTGTTATATGGCTTCACATTATTTTTAATGATGTTGTTCAAGTCATATGCTCTCAGACTCAATGGGAAGGCAATAGGAAGGCTCTGAAAAACTCTTGCCAAGAAAACCTTGTGAAAGGTTCGCTTTAGGATCGCCATGAGTCGGAAAGGACTTGAAGGTGCACAGCATCAGCTATAGTTGCCTTAAGCATTGTTTTAGGGGGAAAGTGAGGTAAAATAGATAATTCTCCTCTTCCTCCAAATGTTATTCAGAAACCATGGAAACACTGAATTATGGTATGAGCGTCAAGGTGGAAGGAATAGGTAGGGTGGGTATGTAGAGACAGCATTCACTCTTGGTTGGATAAATCGTGGTTTATCAGATCAATATTCTTTGACCTGAAGTGGGACACTTTAGCATAATGGTTTAGTAACAGAGGGTACACTGCATTGTAGAAACAATGCAGGTTGACACCATTTTAGCTGCAATGACTCCATCATACAGAATCCTGGCTAACGATTTCATAAAACTACTAATCCCAAGATTCCATAGGATGGAGGTATAGCACTTAAAGTGTTGTCCAGCTGCATTATTTCTACAGTGTAGATGCACCATGAATTGTGTAACAGGAAGTTCCCAGTTCACTCTTGGTCTGCCTTACTCTTTAGGTAGCATCTTATCGCCAGCTCCCATCTGTGACATGGGGATCATCATCATCATCATCATCATCATCATCATCATCATCATCATCATCATCATCATCTATCTTGTAGGATTTTCTTTTTTTAAGGATTACTAAAATGATGTATGTGATGCTCTCTCAAAACAATATATAAAATGCTATGTAAATACTAAGTATTATTACTATAACAGCTTTAATCTTCACATTAGAGGTGCTTACAGAGATTCATTGATTCTCTCCATGGCTCTTTGCAGTGCTGGAGCCCTACCTGCAAGTTTCTGCAGGCAGCCTTAACTTGATTTAAGTTACAGAGATGTTTTATTACAGTGAATGCCAGAGAGCAGAGTAGGTTATACATTCTTATATGGCTAAGCTGTTTGTTTCTTCTTCTTTTTTATGTGGCTTTGGGTCAGGGATGATATATAGTCAGCAATCCTAATAGTTCCTTTGAAAAGCAATATACAGTGGAGAGAGACATAACTGGCTGTTGTGGTATATAAATTATTTCAACACAATGAGCACAAACAATAAAACTCAAGGGAAGCAGAGTTCAGAGAGGTTCTTCTTCACATTTAAGTAGCATATGATTTAGTGATGCTCAGTTGCTGTAGACCTTGGATATATGTCCTGATGACCTAGCTACATTTAAACATTCTGATAATTTTTAGAGGGCTTTATTTGTCATATGCACAAATAAAACTATTTGTTAAAGATATACACTTACTAGTACAAACTAGTACCGTACCAATATTTTGAGAATGTTCTGGTCATCTTTAACTGAAAGTCAAGCACATTATTTTTAAATATGTGGCATTTCTTTACCCACCAGGTTTGTTTTGAGAACTGCGGTACAATTATTTAATGTCTGGGTGTGCCTCCCCCGGTTCCCAGCAGTACTGTCTGGATTAACATCCATGTTGGTTCATTTTCTTATTGAAAGACAGCAGTTACTGGGATGCTTTCCAGGTGGAAAAAGGACAGCTGGATTTGTTCACAACACGGCACTACAGTAATATGAATATTGGAGATATATGGCAAGATGAAAACATAATCCCACCCTCCTGTATTTCATAGTAATATTTTTGTCAGTTTAGGGTGCATTTCTAAACTTTTTTGGGATCAAGCCATAGAATGGAATAAATGTGCATATGAATCAGGTCTTAACTTTTAGTTTAGTGATACTGTTAAATTATTTCCCCAAGATTATTATTTTCAGGTCAGCACATCTTTATTTGACCTCTACGAAAAGAATTTAGCCACACACACACACACACGCACACACACACATACTTTTTAATAGTCATGTTCAGAAATTGATAAAGATTATTAATTAAAATGATGACATTCGAAGAATATGTTATCACTGTATGGATACAAAACTAATAAATCAAGAATTGGTGTAGTTAAGCTGAACTACAAAAAAATTCAGTGATTTGAACGGAGGACTGTATTCCAAGGGAGATGTCTCACAAAGGGCTCTTAATGCTACCAGTTGGAAGGAAATCTACTGCTTGTCATCTTCCTTTCTTAATACATTGTTGGGTTGGGTTTGGGATTTTGGTAAGAAAAAAAGATGGAAGAATCAGTGTGTGGGGAAAAGACAGCATGCAAAATGAAGACAACATCATTTGGCTCCCCTGTCAAATTGCATGAATTAAACAGGATGTGTTCACAATAAAATGTCATCTGGAAGCATCCTAAATTTCAAACTTGTTTGATCCAAGCTGGAATGTGTGGAGTCACCTTTTACTGCATGCTCAGTGAAAGATCTCATCCAGGTGGGCCAATACTGCTCATAAATGTTGGACTATATTAGTGTTTCTGTGCAGTGGGCCCTTGGTATCCACTGGTTTGGTTCCAGGCCTCCCTTTGGATACTGAAGTCCCATTTTATACAGTTCATGGATTGCTCGATTCTCATTATATGCAATGGTGTAGTAAAATGGTGAACCTTACAGAAAATGGTAAAATCAAGGTTTGCATTTTGGGTTAAAAAAAAAAAACATTTAAGCTATGGATCCAAAGATATAGTGGACCAATTGTATTTTATACCTTGTAATAGTTGTTCTCACTCCTTTATCCTATACATATGTCCAATCTTTTTTTCCTGCTTGAAGTGTGATTAACTGTGGTGTGTATGGCGTTTCTTTCCTGCCTGTCATTCACTCTGTGAGCTCAACACCTCTTTCCCCTCTCCCTCCATGCTTCTCCCCCAGAATCCCCATCCTGGCCTGGCTTCTTCTTCTTCTTATTATTATTATTATTATTTACTTTGTTTGGATATTTTCAAAATGTCCAGATAGGTACACATACAGCTCCTGCAAATTGTCAGGCTTTTGGAGTGGTTGGGTGAATTTCTACATTGGACCTGTTCTGTGCTTAAGACTACATCATTGTTAAAAATGCATTGTGTCGATTGAGGCATAATAGGCTGCTGGATAGTTGGCTATTTTTTGGAGGCTCAATTAGATATCCTTCTGATCCTTTCTAACCATCTCTGTGATCCTATGAATCTGGTCCCCCACTATATTTGCTAAAGATATTTCAGATACTTGAATTTGGTTGTGAAATGGCTTGGGGGCCACTGGTTGAAATGATGGATATACAGATCTTTGAAATAAATAAATGTGAAGCAAAAGTGGGCAAAGCAGCTTAAATCAAATCGAACACAAGAGAATTAGGAAAACGTCACTAGTACATATGCTCTGTATTACACTTTATGCTCTATATTATACAGCCTCAGATTAATCATCCTGGCTTCCAAGGAGAGTTCAGACTTGATCTGTCCAAGGGCCCATTTGTTTGTCTTTTTGGCTGTCTGCTGTGTCCTCAGCACTCTTCTCCAGCATCACATCTTAAATGAGTTTATTTTCTTTGGGATATTTGAAAACTACACTGGAAATATGTATTTTTCCTTTCAACTGCAAGAAAACTGCAGAAATTATTTGTCCTTTTGTGCAAGGATGCAATAGTTGCAAATGTAAGTCCCTAATGCATATTAATTTCCCTCAGTTGATACCAATCAAACGGATGAACATGTGAATGGATGAACATACAGTCAGCTCTTCATATTAGTTGGCATTACGTTGTGGACGCCTCTCTCCTCCCCTGCAGATATCAAAGTCCACAGGACCTTGTTCCCATTGTTCCCAACGGTGGCACAGTGTGTGCACGACTGCATTGATGTGGCTGTGTACAGTGCCACCTTTGGGAAGTACTGGGTGGGGCCATCTGTGGATGCTCCAAACTATGGATGGCAAGCCTGCAGAAGAGGAGAGCTGACTGTAGATGAATTCTTTTCAGTTAAGGCACTTTATGTATTAAACTGGAAGTCATCAAGGGGTTGCAGGTTCCTTATTTGATAACTGTTATATCTAATGATGTTGTAAATGTGTGGATGTACCATCATGACTACAAGTAAAAAAACCATGCCAGTTCATCCCATGCTGGGGGGAAAAGTTTTAAATATTACATATAAGAAAACATAGTGATGGAATTTCAATCAAAATGATTAGATTCCTTTAACATTAATATTCATGTCTGAAATAGCTAGAACGATTAGGATATTGCATATATAATGGCCATACAACTGAATGTATTATAAATTTCTTACACATATTTCTGAAGCAATGCAATGGATCTTTTGCATTTAAATGAATATATGTTTCATAGTGTTTTTTAAATGTTTTCCGTGCAGGAATAATGGCTGATCACCAGTTTGGAAATCAGTTCATGTGCAGCGTGGTTGCATCGCATGTAAGCCATCTACCAACAACAAATCTCAGTTTTGTTTGGATTGCCCCACCTGCAGGAACAGGCTGTGTGAATTTTATGTAAGTTTCCAGCATTGTTACAAAACTGAATTAAAGTTATTTTTTGTAGCAAGATTGTAAAAAATAACATGTACAGAGAAGTCCACATTCGTATATCTCAACATACATGAATTATGGTTTACATTTTGCGGGTCTTCTCAACAAAGGCTTTCTAGTCCAGTATTATGCTGAAATAACAGCATTACGCATCCACATTTGCAACCAGCAGATTTATTTGGCATCTCGTATGGAAATAAGTACTCACTTCCCCATAGTTTCTCCAGCATTTGTTAGATTAATGTTTGTCTATATATTTCATTTTAGTGGAGTTAGATATCAATGATATATTGTTTTTAAAGCATGTTCTCTTGTATTGGAAGACTTTGATCTGCTTACCCTTCATGGGCCTACAACTATTGCAGGACAATCTTACTTCATTAGTCATAACACCTGGCAGAAAGATTCATATGCCCTCTTTGACCTTTCCACATTTTGATGTATCACAACTTGGAAATGAAATGGATTTAATTGGCATTGTTACCACTTGATGTATATAAGATATTTAACACTGTGGAGGTGCAAAATGCAAAGGTGTTTTGAAATTTCGAAATTTCTCAACAAACTGTTGGTATAGCATGAAATTGAATACTGAATTGAGTTTTGAATTTGGTTTGTAGCTATATCCTGTATCTGAGAGCAGAAAAATCTTTATAAAAACAGAGAACCAAATATTTTCTTGGTAGATGACCACATGCTTACTCTTGGTATAACTGATACAACTGACAGACATTACCATTAGCTCAGTTGTCAACAAGCCATAAACCAGCACCATGAGGCCTTAACATGATTGTCTTACTGGCAAATTTCCTTATTATCAGTACTGCATTATGTTCTTGGTATATCTGCCAATATAAAGCACTCTTGAGCAGTGTTTTCCCCTGTATGTATATGTCTGTGTTTATGTGTGTGTGGCTTCAAGTCTTTTCCTAGGAAGGCTTTTCTCACAGCTTTTTACTGACTGGCACAAGATGACCATAGCAGGATAATTTGGTAGATGGTCATGAAATGCTTGATTTTGATTCCATATCATGCTCTATTAAGAATTATTTAAAAGAATATGAGCGTATGACAGTGCTACTTACACAGGTGTCTGCTTAACAGTTCTCTCAGCTTCTTTGTACAAAGGTTTATGCACAATAATATTAATAGATGTTCTCTGCTAAATTCCTATTTACATGATAACATTTATTTTTGCTGTTGTGTTCCTTCAAGTTGTTTCCAATTTATGGTGGGCCTAAGGTGAATCTGTCAGGAGTTTTCTTGGCAATATGTGGATGGAGGGGGTTTGCCTTTGCCCTCCTCTGAGGCTGAGAGAATATGACTTGCCCAAAGTCACCCAATGGGATTTCATGGCTGAGTGAGGATTCGAACCCTGCTCTTTGTAATCACTCAAACCATTACACCCATAAGTAATTATCCTTCTATAAAAAACACTAATGGCTTCTTGTGTTTATGGCTGAGCTGAGATTTGAACCAAGCCACTATATACACATACCCTTAGCCACTATATTGTTTTTTGTTGTTGTTAGCTGCCCTTGAGTTGACCCGAACTCATGGCAAGACTGTGCATGAGACATCTCCAAGACCCCCTGTCCTCCCCTGCCCTGAACAGTTCTTGCAGAGTCAGGTCTCTAATGTCCATGATTGAATCCAGCCATTTGAAATGTGGTCTTCCTCTCCTTCTGCTGCCTTTTACCTTTCCTAGCATTATTGTCTTTACCACTCTTTCCACAAATCACCAGGATTTTGTTGCCCATATATTACATTCTTTCTTTTTATCTGTGTCTCTTCCTAAAGGTTTTATCAATTGACAGATTTGTTTTGATGCTTTCCAGACTGCAAATCTTGGCATACAACATAAATCTCTTCTTCTAGGGTCATCATATCAACATAGATAGAAACTTTTATCTTTGGGGAAACTCAGCATAAGTGAGACTGGTTAAAACAACCCTTACATACAGTAAATCTCATTGGTTCAATGGGACTGTTGCAGTTTGGACTAACAACTAGATTTAGCCCACTCTTCTTTTTTTTCTGATGAGGAGCAACTACCGGTATATTGCTCACAATAGTTCCACCCTAAATGCCACAACATTTAAGGATACTTTGAAGGAACTGTGTTGTCATCCCTAATTAATAACAGCCATATAGGAGACATTTAAGGTTGGCATAATGTGTAAAAAGTGTCCAAATTAGAGATGATTAGCATTTGGGAATTGAAACACGAAAATAAGCCTTCCTAGGCTGGTATTGGTAGGAGTATGATTCAGCTTAGTCTTTGAAAAGAAGAGACAGCTCACTCCTCATATTAATTCATTTCCAGCCTTTTAACTGAAACAGTTCACAGGTTTGCTAATTAGTTCCTGATATTTTGTAAGTCTGGTATATAAGAACTGAACAGATGCTGCTCAGCTGCCCTTGAAAGCTTTAAGAAGATAACAGCTTCCAATACCAAAGTGCTACCCTGGATTTTATCAGGAGGACTGACTGTTGTTGTTGTTGTTGTTGTTTAACTATTAGAAAACATATGTGCAAATGATTAAAAATGGCCAAAATCTGAAATTGATGGTGTTTATTCTTAGGTTAAAGTTTCTCTAGATACGGCCACATGCTTCATTAATTGAGAACCATGTTTTTGATAGTCAGCTTGAGCCAAGGAGCATTAACTCAAGTGCTTTGAGCTTGAGAAATATTTGCAGGTCATAGCTGTGCTGGGCTTCTTAGACCATTCTGTTAATCCTAAATCCTCTGATAATGTTTGAAGGCTGAGCATTTATTTTACATTGAACAGATACCAGCTAAACACCAGCTCTATTTATGTATGGTACAAAAGCACTAAAAGGAAGAATGCTCTAAAATGGGAAAAACTAATTACTGAAGTGTGCAGCTGCCACCCACCCACAATATTTCACACAATATTGTTCCCTCATATCATGTCACTACATGCTTCCCTTTTTCCTGCCTAAACTGATGGGAATCAAGGACCAAGGAAATATAGAATGGCATAATGTCAGGATAGAAGCAATCTCTGCTAGATGGGAAGGATGAAAGGATACATGCTATTGCCTTTGTTGAAGTTGGTGAAAGCTGTAAGTTTAGACTAATGTACCACATACCCCCTAGTGTGATATGGAGAAAAAACTGTGCAATGGAAGATATGTTTTCTTCAGATCTAACAGGCAGTCTCATCTAATACACCTCAGTTTATTAGGCAACAAAAATTACTTTGACTTCCTTAACAGCGATAATACACTGGAAAACGAAACGCATCTGCTTGCTTCCTTTTCTGATTGCAAGCTTTCTGGGCAGTTGAAGATGTAAATCTTAATTTGTTACATTCTGGCATGCAAGAACAAAAAGTGGTTTTTCCCCCCAATGAGTGAGTTTAATAGAGTTTTTCCATATTTATTTGGCAGTTTTCACAGTTTGAGACTATTTTGCAAAATATTGTTGCACAAAACAACAACAACAATATTTTGCATTGAAACTATACTTTGCCCAAACTGCATTGTGTTATGCACAGTATTAAAAAAAAAATGTTTTGCATGAAAACCACAAGTTGTTGCACAAATGAATTTTTCACAACAGCCTTAGGCTCACAAAGGGCTGAAACAGATGGGCTGTTTTTTAACTCATTTACTGATGACAAATTTCCTCTGTGATGTAGTCTGTTTGTCACAGCCCCAATCCAGCTTAAATGTGGCAAACAGACTACATCACAGAGGAAATTTCCATTTCTGATGGCAAATATCCAATAGGAAATATACATGTCATGAGTAAATTAATACTACCTATTTGAAATATTTGTGAGTATTAATTACCTACTAAAGTCAATTCCAATTGTATTGTTTAAAGCAACTAATTAATAACCTCCATTGAAGATGTAATGAAAGGATTTACACAATTATATGTCACAGTGTTTGTTTGTTGTTTTGCTCTTCCAATAGGAAAAGATAGCTGATGCATTTTAACTTAAACATAGCCTACCATTATTGAAATGATCTGTAGGCTTAGGGCTATGCACTCCTTTCTATCATCTTTTGCTGTGCTATGGCGTCAAGGATAATATCAAAAGCTTGTACTTCCATTCTGGATCAAACATACTTTACCATGTTTCTGTACTTCAAACTGTGGTTAATCTTAATCACAGTGTGTTCAAACCAGCTAGAATGCCTAATTTATGTTTTGAAGTCGGCTTCTTTCAATAAACATTGGTTAAGTTTAACTGTAGTTTGTCTAACTTCCCACATGAAAATAAAGTGCAGCTAATGTTAACTGGAAAAGAAAGTCACAGTCATGCCAGGAGAGAAGAAAAGACGACACAAAAGCCAAGTCTTTCTGAGCTTTCTCCTTGTCACACTAAACTGTGATCTAGTGTCATATCTAGACAGCCATCAATTGTGAATAGAATAGACTGACATGATCAGAGTTCATAATTACTTGCTTTGAAGTATAAATTGGTTCATTTTATGAACTATAAATTGGTCCACTCAGAGATATTATGAAAAGTATGTGATTTACCTGAGAAATTCATGACACATATGTATTTCTGCACATATGTGACAGTGGGTTTTAGCACTTTCCTGGTCCAGGCAACCTTCCTAACTAAACCAAATCCTCAAAAAATGTGCCTATAGTCAGACCCAGCCTTCTCATAACTTCAAAAAGAGATTATATTTGCCTGTGTTATTTGTTTGTTTGTTTGTTTGTTTCTCTAATAAGAAACATAAATAACATTCCAAGGGAAATGCATTCATCTCTAAAATTAACTGACTGCATTCCATCTCCAACAGTATTCAGATTTTCAAATTGTCTTTGGAACCTTAGCTCAGAAAGTTATCATGGGTTTCAATGAGAAATTCACAATTGGTACAAAATGTTCCTCTAAGACAGTTTATCTGACACTGCTGATCTTCCCTGTAATTTGCAGCCTCAGAAGGCTTGTACCGTGGTCTAGCAGAAACCCATCGTTTTAATATGACTGTGTTAAGGCTATGCTTTAATAGCTCTGTATGAACTGGACATGTGCTCTACGCCATGTTCCAGAATCCTTTGGAATGAATAGGGATTAATTTTAGTAGAAAAATTAATGTTCCACAATTTTGCTCACAATTAGTGAGCAAAGTTTTGATTTCTCTTCCCTTCTCCTTCACACCTTATTGCTACAGCACCTAAGCCACATGCAAAGCACCCGAACACACCCACTTACCACCCTCTCACCACCCAGGATTGGCATGAAAGCAAAATTGGATTATCACACTATAAAGTGAAACACACCAGTATTAGGAAAGGGAATCATTGACAGAATTTTTGTGTTGATGAACATAAAGGCTTTCCAAATGGTTTGCCACCAGGAGAACAATAAAGAGGACCAATGTCATGTGATAATCTCCAGCCAAATACATAGTTATCCTGCTTCAATTACAATTTACTACCTGGTGTAGTAAAGTCCTAAGACCTTGATCCGTAAAGTATTGCTAGAGCAGGCCCCACTGGTATATTTCCAGTGTATACACATATGGGGCTGGCTGTGAGAGCAATTCCTTTTTCTACCTCAGTACCTCCCCTGAATTTAGAACCATGTCTCCCAAAGAAATAGAGTCAGGCACTAGAGCTATGATGGATTCTACTTAGATTTCAGAAGAAAGGAATTTTTTTATCATATAAAGATGTAGCATTGTTTTATTGCATTAAAAAGAGAGTACAAATATCCAAATACGACAAACACACATGTCGATCTACAACACACCACCACACAAAACATGACATTGACAAAACAAAACAATGACTGTGTCTCTATCATTTATATACACCATTTTCTCTATTACAGTGCACCCGCGTTATATACGCGGTCTTGAGCATACGCGCTCAAGCTGTGGGGCGGCGCGTCCCATTCAAATGAATGGGCCCATGCGCCCATGGTGCCCCGCGCACCGCCGCACCACCACGCATGAGCCCCATTGTTTCCAGTGGGGCTCGAGCATAGGCAGAATTCGCCTTACACGGCGGGGTCTGGAACGGATCCCCTGTGTAAGGCAAGGATGGACTGTACAGTCAA
This sequence comes from Sceloporus occidentalis, assembly GCA_023333645.1. NCBI lineage: Eukaryota > Metazoa > Chordata > Lepidosauria > Squamata > Phrynosomatidae > Sceloporus > Sceloporus occidentalis. The sequence continues at coordinate 83,422,797 of JALMGF010000005.1, forward strand.
TCGAATATAATATCTTACATTCAATTAACTTTCTTATTATCAAATCTTCCTTATCATCTTCTCATCTTCTCATATTTTTGTAAAAATAAATAAATAAATAAAAAGTTTCTCGTTTCTCAATAAAAAAACGTTTCTCCTTTCTAAATGAACACACAAACTGAAATAAATGTTCTCACCGACTTTTAGGTTTTCAGTTTAAAGAAAAGAAAAAGCGAACAGAATAAAAATTCTATATAGGCTTCCTTATATCCAATTTCAATATCATGATATATTTTCCATTATTCTGTTTAATTGTGACAGTCATCTACATTAAATTCCAGCCTTTTTTTCTTCCCAAATTCATTCCTGAATCTAGAACCCTGTCTCCCAAAGAAGTAGAGTCAGGCACTAGAGTTATGATGGATCCTATTTGGATTTCAGAAGAAAGTAATTAGTGTTGTTTTCCTGAGGTTGGAAAGGTTAATTTCCAGAATCCCCCAATGGCCATGCTGGCTTGAGGATTCTGAGAGCTGTAGCTTAAAAAATCTTTTTCAAACTCTGCTGTCTTCCCATTTGGTCATGTAACTGTAGTTACCTAATAATAGAAACTCTGCTTTCATGACTTGTTTTAAAACATTTCAGCTTATAGTAAATCTCAAATGTTCTGTTCCGGATATGTAATGTCTGTGTCTAGAACTGTTTCTGGTGAATAACAAAAGATGTGTCTGGTCAGACTATCTGTAATATGAATATAGAGACGTTAAAACATTTATAGAAACATCCAGCAAGATGACACAGTCTGTTCAGATCCTTTAAACTGTAGTGGGAAAGTGACATGCTGTCTGAGCAAACCACATTTTCATGGTAATCCAATAAGGTTGAATGAATTTCTGGTTTGTTAAAAATAGTGAGCTAAACTCACAGCATACTTGTTTAAACGTGAAATGAAATGCACTGTCACCCAGTGCAATCCATACCCCCAAACACCCCCAGTGTTGCCACACATGCAACAAATTAAAGAATAAATATTAGTGTTGTCACATAAACACCTACCTGAGCACTCTTTTACTAAATGGGACTTGGTACTAGTGTACTAGAACTATAGCAAAATTACAAGGAATGAGCCATCACTAGGTAAAGTAGCAAAGGATACCTTGGAATTATTTAAAACATCAGTAGTTAAATTCATTGTCTAGTTTTGTTTTTCTTTGACTTAGAAGTCTGCACAGAAATGGCTGTTAATCTTTTGGTGATACTCATATTGGAGTGGAATTCCAGAAAATCTAGATTCTTAATATTAATTAACAGTATGTAGCATGCAAGATGAATCTAACATCCAATGCCTAGCATGGAAACGAGAATTCCAGAATAAGGAGTCATTATAAATGTGCCTTTTTGGGATCATTTTTATTACATGTTGAAACAATTGAAATTGGAATACTTCTTAATATCTAAACTTTCAGTGCTGAAGTCTTGATTGTAGCAATAAACAGGATTAGTACAGAAACAGGAAAGCTGGTATCTTAAAGAGTTTTTGCAATATTTGAAGAATAAGTACAGAAAAATTGCACATTTTTAGTTCATCTAGGACAGTGGTGAATTTAAGCATTTAAGCATCCATAACAAGAAAAATAAAAGCAACTTAATACTCTGTGTCACATTGCACTGACCCGTCCCAAAAATTATAGAATGAAACATTCCAGACAACAATCAGACATTGACTTCAGCCAAAAAAGTGACTTTATATGCAATGTTTGAAATATTTTATTTCAATGTGTGAGGCTCTGCCAAAAAGCCACTTGGACTCAAACTTAAGACTTATTTCTGTGGCTGCTTCATGTGCCCAGGCATAAAAAAGAATAACATGATTTTCTTTTAAAGAAATCACAGGATACCAGAATTAAAATCATCATGATAAAGTGGGTTTCCATTGTAGAACTCTAATAGATTTGTCATGCATAGTAGCAGGAGATTAATTTTATTGTTATGTAGAAAGAGAATAGAATTAAATTAGCTTGTACTAGTGCTGTGTATTAATACATTTATTTTAGAGGAAACGTCTTTGTCATAAATATGACTCTGAATATATTTTTATGTGGAATAATAATCTTTATTAAGTTTTACATAATCACTATATACAAATAAATTTTCCATAAATATATATATGCTTGATTCTTCATTTTTATCTTGTTTCACTTCCTCTCTTCAACAGAATTTCTTTGGGTTCTTCTTGAATCCGACTGTTTCTTGCCCAGTTTCCAATACAATAATAGAAAGAATGAAAAGTAAATACCAAAATTAACATCCATCAATCTCTTTCCCTTTCTAATTGTACTCCTACCTGTATTCTCCACAATCTATTTTCATAAACATCTCATAACCTTGATCTCCTTCTACATATATTTTCACAATTCTGGTCTTCACATATCTCCTCTACTTACTTTATGTATTTACTGCAAACCAGCCTTTGTCTAAACACCATCTTTTCTCTAGGAATGTCGTTATTTGTGTCCATTCATTTTCAATCCTATCTCTTTTCTTATCCTCTATAACACACAAAAAAAGTCATATTTAGTAAATATATTTCTGGCTTCTTCTTATAACTTATTCCAAATATTTGTTGTGTTATACCATGTATCTCATCCCAATATTCTTTCACCTTTTCACACTTCCACCACATATGTACCATTGATCCTTTTTCTTTTTGACAGTTCCAACATTTATCTGATTCCAATTTCAACATTTTTTTTAATCTGGCAGGTGTATAATACCATCTATTGCTTATCTTCAAAAAGTTTTCCTTTAAATCTTGACATTTTGTAAAGGATTTTGTTCTGGATCAAGCTTTTTCCCAAGCTTCCAAAGGTATTTCATGTCCGAAATCTTTAGCCCAATCTACCATATACTGTTTTATGGGCTCTTTCTCCAGTTCCCTTTCTCTAAACAACTTATAAAACTTAGATATTTTTTTCCTTTCCTCCTCCATTATAATCTCATCTATCTCTGTTTTTTTCAATTCTATTCCCCTTGTTTTCATATCCTCCTTAAATCTGGTATACGTTTGATAATAACTATACCAATTAATTTCAATCTTTTCTTTAATAAGTTCCTCTCTTGTTTTCAATATTATCTCTTTCTTTTCATTTACTTTTACTATATCTTTATACCTCAACCAGTTATCATTCATCTCCCATCTACTCGCAAATGCTTCTTGTGTTGATACCCAGCCTGGTAATTTATAATAGAACTTTGTTTTTATCACCTTCCATGTTTCCATTAAAGCTCTTCTTATTGGATTGTTATAAAAATCCTTATTTATATCAGCTTTACTGTACCATAAATACGCATGCCATCCATAACATAAGTCTGCTCCTTCCAGTTTTAAGACATCTTTTTTTTCCAGCTTTATCCAGTCTTGAATCCAGAGCATGTCACAAGCCCATTTATATAATTTGACATCCGCCATATCACAACCTCCCTTTTCTTTCTTTTCCTTTAGATTATTCCATCTTATCCTTGCCTTACCTCCATTCCAAATAAATTTTCTAAATTCTAAGTACCACTGGTCCCATATATTATTTTTGACATAGATTGGCAAGTTGGTAAAAAGAAATAATAATTTTGGTATAATATTCATTTTTATAGCATATATTTTGCCTAAGATAGATAAATTTAACTTAGCCCACCTATGCAATTCCTTTTTAATCTTTTCCCAGGTGACCTTATAGTTATTATCAAACAGGTTCATGTTATTATTTGAAATCCATATTCCTAAATACTTTACTTTGTTCATTACTTCACATCCTGTTTTTTGCTTCAATATTTCTTTCTCCTTTCCATTTAGATTTTTGGCTATTATCACGGATTTCCCTTTATTAATTTTAAATCCAGATAAATTACCGTACCATTTCAGTTCATGCATCACATATTCAATATTATTTATAGGGTTTTCCAAAATCAGGACTAAATCATCAGCGTATGCTTGCACCTTCACTTCACTTCCTTTTATTTTAATTCCTCTTATTCTTTGATTACTTCTAATCTTATTTATCAAAAATTCCAAGACCAAGATGAATAACAGAGGAGACAGCGGACATCCTTGTCTTGTCCCCCTTTCTACTTTAAATTCTTCCGTTAACTCTCCATTGATTTTCAATCGTGCAGCTTGATCTTTATAAATTTCTTTAACATTATTCACAAAATTATCTCCCATATCTATAGCTTCCAAAATATTAAACAAGAAATTCCAATTTATACTGTCGAACGCTTTTTCGGCGTCGACGAACAACAGAGCTGCTTTCCTTTCATTATGCATATGCATAATGAATATATTTTTAATTTCAAATTTTGTTTTATCCCAACCTCCTGCTAGAGAGAGTTTTGTGCTCACTGGTTTTTTATGTGCCACCACTAGAGTGTCTGCTTTGAAACTCATTTATCCTTCATTTATTTCAGGCCATGATTTCACTGCACCTAACCTTTGCTGTCTTTCAGTGAAGACTGTTCATTTCCCAAATTATCCAGAGTACAAAGGATGCTGGCTGTGTGTCTCAGGATGTACAGCAAATGTGTTAAAGTGCTTCTTAATGTGGAGCTGAATTACAGAAATAGTATCTCCTTTGATTGGAGCCAGGGAGAAGATCAGGTATGAAAAACTGTCAGGAAACAAATGAAATAAATAATAAGCCACATGGTCTGTACCTGAACCAGAGTGGAACCTGACAAAATCAGGTAGACAGTCATTGAAACTGGTTGTGTCAGCATAAGTAACAAAATATTTACGCTTGAGTGCTTTTTTGGTTTGTTAGTTCTGAGTCTCCATATGGTTGCTGGTTGCCTGTGCTAAACCAGTTCACAAATAGCAGTGTGATTCATTTTGGCAGCTGTATCTTACAGCAAAAATAAGAGCCAAATGAAGAAGCAACAGGACTCAAACAGATAAACATTATTTGCAGGAGTAATGCTGGGCATATGAATTAAGAAAATGATGAAGGCCCAGACTATGAGCTGCCTGGGCCAGTTTTGGGTGAAATGGTACCTCACACAAGAAATGTAACTGACACTCTTCTCAGTTTGTTCAGCTTGGAATAAACCTTTTCCCTCTGAACTTCTACTCACTGAGCCTGACTGTTTCAAACAGTGTTCACAATCTTAGTAATTAGGTGTCCACTTAGATTTTTCTGCTTGAATCTTTTTCTCTTAATTCACAAAAATGCAAACAATTGTATTTTTGCTTTAAAAACATCCTTCATCTTAGGATAAATAAAATAGTTTTATATTGAACTTTATTATTTCCCTTCCTGAAAGAAATAAGATATGGTCACTCTCTTATTTCAATAACTGACAAATTGGAGGTCAAATTTTGTCTAGAGCTAGCCTAAGGCCTTAACCCAAAACCAAAAAATATGCTCTCTAAATTTCACTCTAGTCTTATCATCTTTAATGTTTATAGAAAGGATTATGGAATGTTTTAAACAAGTGACTTAAACGAACCTCATTTAAACATTCCAAAGAACAATCTCCCCTGTGTGCCTAACAATATACAGAAGATACCATATAGTAAATATGTATTTCCATGGAACACCAAATAGATGGTTGGCTGCCTGGCTTTTGCAAAGAGATGAAACTTTTAGCAGTATAAGTTGAATAGTAATTTTAATGTTAAAAACATTAAGACAGAATTACCATAGTAAGGAGCTTATCACACAGCTTTTAAAATCGACTTAACACTCCCGAATTGAATTCTAATTCAGGCTGCATCTGTATCCTATCACATGGAGTTTTGCCACTGCCACTGGGTGGGTGCAGCCAGTGTAACTTCTGGACAGAGTCTAAGTTCAGCTGGCCAATTTGCAAAGCTAGCAGCTTCCCGGCTTTGCAAGTCGGCTGGCTGAACTCGGATTCTATACGGAAGTTACATGGGTTGCATCCCCCCCGGTGGAATCAATGGCAAAAATCCATTCAATAGGATCTGGATGCAACCTGAATTAGAATTCAGTTCAGGAGTGATAAGTCAATTTTAAAAGCTATGCGATAAGCCCCCAAGTTACAACCATCCACAGCTTAAAATATTCAATATATATCTAGATATCTCAAAAAAAACCTTGATTTTGTCATATTATGTAAGGGACAGCGATTTTATTGTGTGATTATATTTAATGGAATTTAAGCATCCACGAATTTTGGTGTCCATGGGGATCCTGGAAGAAAACCCTAGTGGATACCAAGGACCCATTGTATAATTATGCTTACTTCATAATTGTAGAATGGGATAAGATGGGAATACTTCCACTGCCTCAAAGTCACTGGACACTGCTGTCTCTGCCAAAGAGAGAAGATAGAGAATGAGTTGGATAAAGGATGAAACGGGGTACCTGTAGCTTTCTAAAAGGTGATTTAGGAGGGAAGGAGCCTGGGGCTACAGGCACAAGGGACTGATGCACTGCCACAACCTGAAGCATCAAAGATTGCCTGGACAGAAATAAAAGCCTACCTGTGAGCAAAGTTTTGCTGCATGCCTAGCCTATATATCAGTAGGGAGGTGTAGTAGAAGAAATGGTTGTGGAGTAGCAGCAGTAGCAGCTTAGAATAGGCAGAAGAAAGGAAAGGCTGAGATGGAAAAATCTTTGAGGCTGTTTTTCTGAGCAAGCATAAAGGAGTTTTCAGTCCCTTTCCATTTTTCCAAAGCTGAGAACAATAATGAGAGGAGCAAGCTGTACAATGTTCAGTGTATATCCCCCAGAGAGAGATGATTTATAAAGGTATGTGGGTTTGTTTGGTATTGGACCAAGAATAAAATTTGAAGTGCTCTTTCATTTTGGTCATTGCCATGCTTTGCCCACCAACCACTATAGTTATTTTGGCATCCCCCCAAACCTGGTAATATACCACTTACATGTCTGTGGATCAAAATTAGATGAAAAATTACAGTTGCTATTTGCCAAAGCCATTTGCGGCACATTTTATGAGCCTCTAGATGCCATTTGTAGTGTGTGATAACACAGCCAACTGAAGCATCTGTCTGGAAAGAGATTACTTTAATTATGGGCTCAATGTCTTGTTTTTCTGCAAGTGGCCCCAAGAGAATAGTTTGCTGCTAGATGAGAGGTGCTACCATGCACATTAAAACCTCTGAGATGTAACTCTGGAGTTAGAAAAGTTGAAGTTGAAGAAAGGACTTCATAAAATATCCATGCCTGTAGTCTTATTTCTTTACCAAAGTATTTATTTATTTATTTATTACACTTATATTCCACCTTTCTTCCCAAAAAAATTGGATTCATTTTTTTCCTACAACAATATAAAAAGACTATAAAATATATTAAAAAGCAATAACTCTATTCCTGTTCTAATAAATATTGGTTTGTTGAGATCAAATGAATTTCACAGATGAATAGAATTTTATATATTTATTACACAGAGTAAAGGCATGTTCTTATGAGTAATGGTTAATATAAAACCACATTCTGTTTGATTTAGGATGTACCAAATATAGCTTCTATAGAGAAATTGATAATTCATGTGTTTATTAATAGGGTTCTATAGTGCCCTCTTATTGCTCTTCATAGAGTCATGCAGCAGCATTTTCCCAAGCCACTGGTAAGCGACACTTTCCTGCCCAAAACCTACATTGTTTTTGAAGAGATTTGCCCAGTGTCCCCAGGAAGTAGCACAAATGATCAAGTGATCATTTGGGTAGCATAATTTTCCCGGAGCAGCAATTGGTGGTTTCTCACTCCCAAAGAGCAGAACCATGCATGATACTGATGCATAGATTCATAGTACTCTGTGTGTGTGTGCATAGATTGTCTGTGCTTTCAAGCTATCTATCGATTAATGGTGACCCCCATGAATTTTATGGGGTTTTCTTAGGTAAGGAATACTGAGAGGTGGTTTTGCCAGTTGCTCCTTCTGTTTTGGAATAAAGGGGGGGGGGGGGACCAAAAAAGCATGTAGAAATGCAAACAGTTGAAATACATTCAGTAGAAAATATCTGAGAACATGATTTAGTCAATAGCAACAATGCAAATTAAAAATAGTATATTAGAAAAGAGTTCAGAGAAAACACATATTGAACTCATATGTAAGGTCAGGATGAAAATATAGGTGGAATTCAGAGTAACACATGACATGGAGATTGCCTTTTTCATATCCCTAACCGAACCATCTTCATAATAATTTTAAAAACCTAACAATTTATGGCTCATGGGGGGGGGGGGGGGTTTACTGTATTCTTAGCCTTATAGTTTAATTTTTAAATGGTTTTATGCTTTTTTTTACTCTTTATTTTTAAATAGAAATATGATACACAAAAAACATAATACAGACTTACAAATATCACCCACCTTATAAATTAAAGATAAAGGCGGGATACAGACGGGCAGGGGAAGACGTCTTGGAGGTGTATTCTGCTGAATACGGAGCCTCCAGACCGCCCGCCCCGGGGGCGTGGCTCAGGTGATGGGGCTTCCACATGGGGGGCAGTGAAGACGCCTCACCTGGGGCCGTTTCAGACCCGTAGTTTCCAAACCGCCACCTCGGAGGACGCTGCAAAGAGAGAGGCAGCTTCCTCACGGGCGGCCAAAAACGGGGCTTTTTTTTTCTTTTGCCGGCTGGCGGATGCGCAGCTGCTCAGCTGCAGCGCTAAGCAGCGGTGGCAGAAAGCCTATGGGCACATTTAAAGTGCCCAAGCCCCTTTAAAACTTTTCCCCCCCGCTCTGCCCAAGAACAATGGTGGTCTCCTGCCAGCTGGTGATCAGCTGGTGTTGGCATCCTTGTCCACTTGCACTTTGCCAGTGTCACCAGCATCATAGATGCCTCCTCTCCTTTGGTCCCCGCACTCCTGCTGAATCTGCAATGCACAGCTACAGCTGTCTCCGCTGCCACCGCTGTCCCCCTGCCATCCCCCATCACCTCCCTTGTATATATGTAAATATTTACAGTTTTAGCGTTTTTTATTGTTAGGTGAAAATGGCACAGGAATGTGTGTAGGGGCTCACTTTAAAGTCCAAACTTTCCAAGCAGCACATGCGTACATGTTGCTCTAGGGTTAGGGTTAGGGTTAGGGTTAGGGTTACGAGTCTTAAAATGCACTGCAGCTGTGCTGCAGCTTCCACACCTGCATGGCAGCTGACGCTGCAATTAAAGCCTGACTGCAAACTGCGCATGTTCCAGGACCCCGACTCATTATGCGACGCAGCAGACACGGAGCCTTTAAATGGGCAACTTAAATTAGCGGCGTAGCAATTCTGGCGTACCGGTGCAGCAGCTTACAGACGGAGCTGCGCAGCTGCGCATCAAACGGAAAAGAAGCGGAGAAAAGCAGCACCTTTTTAATGCCGCTTCTTCCCGCTTGGGGCGTGCGGGGGGCGTGTTCATGGCGGCATTCAGGTAAGGCCCGTCTGAAGGCTCTACCTTCATGACGTCATGAATACACCCCTTTTTGCCCGTCTGTATCCCGCCAAAGAAATACCCATTAACAACAAATTTCTAATCTAAAACATCACATTTAATATATACAAAGCTTCCCAACTGTCAGGTATAATGTAGCCCTGATTTCCTTCTTTGATTTTAATATCTATTATACTCTATACCTTTCTAACACATTCCATTCTGTGATAAATACCTATTATTCAACAAACATGCTCTATAATACGCCTATTTTAATCTATTTTATATTCTTTAACTTACTTAATTTCTTAATGCAAAATCTCCCCATCTTTGTTTCCATAGCTTTATTACATCACACCATTCTTCTAAATTTGGCAAGTTATCATCTTTAAGTAATATCGTTAATTTGACCAAACTCAACATGCCATATGTATAACCACTCTTCAACAATGAGGATATCTTGATTTTTCCATTTCCTGGGATATACAATACACACAGTAGTTATCACATATAACAAAAGTTTCTTCGTTTTTTATCTATTTTACCGTCTAAACTCTATAACATTGGCTACATTGCAATCTTAATTTTAAGAGTTTCAGAAATAATATTATGTATTAGCCACCACATATGATAAAAGGTGCCTGGTGTTTCATTACATTTTCTGGTTTTAGACTTGTTTTAATATGATAGCAGGCTTAATTGTGTTTTAGCAATTTTATCATTAGATTTTAGTTCAGTCTCTTTTTAACTTTGTCATAAACCAAGTTGGGTTCCTTGTTGGGAGAGAGACAGATTATAAATTAAATAAGTACATTTCCATAAATACTCTTTGTCTTATATATCATCACCTCATGGTTTATGAAAATAAACATCCCTGGAGGGATAGATATGCATTGTTACTTCACAGAAAGCTGTCCTGCAAAGGTTTTTTATAATAGTAACCACTTACTCCAAAAAGACTTTTAAATTTAAATGGATAAAGAATGCATTGATACATCTTGGAGTAGTGCAGTGAAGAACATAGCTAAATAGTTTTCTTGTCAAATCCTGTTCCATGTAACAAGTAAAACTAATCATTTAATATGTATTTGCTATTCAGTGTGTAATCATTATGAATTGACCATAATGAATTCATTTGTGGTTAATGTGATTGTCAGGTTTGCTTGCAAGATGTTCTGTGTAAAATTACATTGATTTAGTATTATTTAATGGGTAGTGTTTATTTTAATCAGTCCTTATTAATAAAAAGAAAGCAGAAAGCTTGTCAGTGAAAGGGTGTTGTTTATCACAGCCTTCCAGATAAGTGCAAATGATTTAGCAGCCCAGAAAAGGGATTGTGTTACTAATATAGGAGACTGATGGGAGTGGCAAGGAAATATACTTGCCAAAATTTTGAATCCTAAAAAACCAAGAAATGATCCTTAGTTTTTTGTGGGTTTTTCAGGCTATGTGGCCATGTTCTAGAAGATTTTCTTCCTGGTGTTTCACCAGCATCTGTGGCTGGCATCTTTCTCTGAAGATGCCAGCCACAGATGCTGGGGAAACATCAGGAAGAAACTCTTCTAGAACATGGCCACATAGCCCGAAAACCCCATAAAAAACTATGGATGCCGGCCATGAAAGCCTTTGACTCAATCCCAAAATGTTTCACTGCAGATTGAATGTTGTTGGGGAAGGAGCAGAAAATTAGCTAAAGTGGGAGAATGGAACACACTGCCTGGATACTGCAAATACTCTACACTGCAACATTTTGTTGCAGGGACCAACTCATGTTCTTTATGTCACCATAACGCAGAGACTCCTGGGATGCTATCTCATGGGGTTAAGAGAGTGGCTTACCTTTCCCGAATTCAGTGCTAACTCAGGAGGCAGCTGGTTCTTGTCACACATAAATCACTGCCAAATCGCCTCTCAGGTCCTTCCCAGATGCAACTAGCATCGTCTAAGCTGCTTCTGCAGCCATTTTTAGAAGTCGGAAGCGTCCGTGTTGAAAAAGACTTCTAAAAATGGCTGCCGAAGTGGCTTAGATGACCCTGGCTGCATCTGGGATGGATCTGGGCGGCGATTTGGCAGCAATTTATGTGTGATAGGAACCAGCTGCCTCCTGAATTAGCACTGAATTTGGGAAAGGTAAACTGCGCTTTTAACCCAATGCGATATGGTCCCTGCTCTAAGTACTTAGGTATCCATGGCAGTAGTCATTTATGCTAAAATCAAAGAGCAACCTTTGGAGGAGCAGCCCTGAGACAACTTTGCAGATTTCAGACTGATTCCACAGACTGAACTTAAATTCTGCATGGTTCATATTTTGTAATTTATATTCTAAAATTCCATATTATTTTAGCATCTGGAAATAATCTTCCTCTGATGTCCTCTTGAAGTACTCATTGCCCCCTGCATGATTTCCATCTTCAGGTGGAAATGAAGTTTATGTTTTAGTCCTGGCAGCAGGTAGGACTCCTCAGATAGTTCCACAAGTACAGTTGATAAAATAACTTTCTGGACTACAAATCCCTACCTCATGTAGAAGGATTGTGAGAGCTGATGTACAGAAAGCAACTTCCTTCAAATCTATTGTAGTCAAAGACATATATAACAGGAATGTTATTATTTTTCTTCCTCTTAGAACAGTATGCAGATACATGTGTACCTTCAGTGTATGAATTGAGGCGCTTCTGGTAACATAACAGTGTTCTGTGTGCTCTGTTCCACTTTGGCGGACAAATAAATGATCTCTTCCTCTACTGCTGCAGGGGCCTCTCTGCCATTCCAGGCATCGGCATTTTTCTTTCTGCTGACCATAGCAGAATGACCTTTCTCTTAGAATTAGTGTCCATAGCCTTCTGGGGCTGGCAGTGCTCAAAGGTCACAGATATTTTTAACTGAAACTTTGCAATTTTCTTTAAATAGTGGGTGGGTGGGAGGAATAAATACATATAAATAGTCTTTCTTTGTTGTTCTGTTGTTTTTGTTCATTAAAATAGTGCCGGCCAGTCTGTTATTTCACTGTGCTAAGTATGATAGCTTTTGGCTAAGTGATAAAGTTTATTTGTTTATTAGTCTGCACTTCTGGTAACTGTAGACTAGGAAGGTAAATCTTCATTTACTTCATTATTCCATGCAATAATGCAAAGAATTTTAAAAGCTTTCCCCTTGCTCAGTATGATTACAAGAGGTTTTGCATGTTTGTTAAGGGATTTGGGTTTTGTTTTGTTTGGGTTTTTGCATGTCAGGACTTCAGACAATTTCAATTTTTGCAGAAAACTGTTTTTGCTCAAAACCAGAATATTTTGCTATCGCAAACAACAGAGCAATGGAATAACAATAACAAAACTTTTTATCTACTCATCAAACTATATTACACACCTGGATATATATTACAGAAGTCCAAAATTTTTGATATCATGTGATAATACAGTATAACAAATTACAAATGTAGACTATATCAAATTACTATTCAAACTTCAAATTCAAATTACTGTTCAGAATTTTGAATAGTAATTTGTAATATAATTGTATGGGTGCACAAAAAGTTTTGTTAGTGTATTTCCATTGCTTTGTTATATCTGATATTTCTGAATTTAGGTGGGTGCTGACTTTTTTTGGTTGTTTTGAGAAAGGAACATTACACAGGATTTTCCCCCTCAAACCAGTCGACCATTTTTTGATGGGGAGTCTTAGTGTGATGAGACACCATTTCCTATTCAAGATGGGAAAAAATGAGAGTATCCTTTATATCCCTAATTTAAACTATACTTCCTATCCTCTGTCCTGTTTTTTCCTGAGGATCTGTGATCTCCACCTACCAGAAGTGCTTGCTCCTGATTTTAGTTAACTATGGTTTGTTGAGATATGCAAACTGGATAGTGATAATGGTGGTGTGGCAAAACAATATTTCCAAGAAAACCCTGTGATAGATTCAACTTAGGTGGTTATAAGTCAGAAATGACTTGAAGGCACACAACAACAAAAGAAAACAAACTATCACATGCAACTTTTAAACCACTTTAAAAGTTCAAAAATAGCACCTTTAGCTTACTTACTGCACACCATCATCTCCATCTCATCACTGCCTTACCATCCAAATGTGGATACCGTGCATCTTCTCAATGATGGGAAAACCCATCAATGTCCCCAAACATGCTGATGTCCCATTAGTCCCTAGGTCTGATAAGTTTTTCATGTGGCACTTCTATGATTGGGCAGTCATGTGGTGAAAGTATGTGAAAAATAGTCATTATGCAGTAGCAATGAAGAACTTGCCCCTGGATGTATCCAACAGGGAATTTAAAACAACAGCTAAATGAGACACATTTCTAAGCACCTTATAAAAATCCATAAGTTGCTGCCATCAGTTTTGATGAAGAGTAACATAAAAAGGTTAAATAAAAACAAAAACAAAAACAAATAAAAATACTGATTACATTTTAAGGGCACAGTTAATTTTTAAAGACATATATCTCAAAAAAGGCAACATGGCCCTTTTTGTTAACCAAAGATCTCTATTTGCTTGATATCTGATGTGGAACACTAGATGAAACCTCTGGTGTCTCCACATTCAGTGTCTTATCTAGTACTTTAAGATGTTTAACTACATCCATCACATGTCACTCATTTTTAATTCTTCACTCTAAGATGGCTTCTTCTCTGTGCTGCATCATATGGCCTGTGCTATATAGTGTGTAGCTGATTGACATTAACCAAATAGTTGTTCTGCGATATGGATTGTATAGATGACTAAATGCCAAAGTCGTTGTGCAATTGCTTCAGTGCACATTTACTGATGCTTTTTGAACTGTATGCACTTGGAAGCAAGAGTTCTAATGCTTCAGTGCATGGCAAGTTTCATCTTGTTTCCACTGAAGCAGTATTTTGACTTATCCATTTGGCTGTCTTAATTGGTGCTTGGTATTTAAAAAAAAAAGCAGAAATGCTACAAAGTGTGAAATATTCTGTCTGGAGGATAGATGTAGGTTCACACGACTGTGCAATGATTGTAGGGTGCTGAAAATGCATGAACTGAAGTTTTGTGGAGGGATTATTCAGAAAACAAAAGACTTATAAATTGAGCCTCCTAGTGTGGGCTATAAATGAACTTATCTAATAAATACATCCTAAATTTAGCTATATTGGGAGGAATTTGGAAGTTTGTTTTAATTTGGCATAACATGCTACAAGGATTTATTCTTGTGGAGAGCTTGGTTTCAGAATATATTTCATGGCTGATTTATGTGCATTCTGAAAAGTAAAGTTTGCAAGTTCTCAAAAACCATTAAACAAATTAGCATAACAAATAGCAATATAATAACTACCTTTTATGCTTCTGCATTCCTGCAGATTAACACTCACTAAGAGAGCTCTTGCCAAAAGCTGAAGTATTTTGAGTGTCAGAGTATATGGACAAAGTTATATTAGCAGCAATATACTACCAAAAATGCACCTTACTGACAATAGCTGTCTTGAGTTATTACCTTGTTTTTATCCACTGAAAATAATACAGGTAAATGGAAAGGCAATACAAGTTTTATAGTTCCACATGCTGAGTTTTACAACTTAGATATACAGATGCTTAAAACATATATTTTTTAATCCCTGCAGATAATACAGAATTGTTTTATTTTAGTTTATTTGGCTTTGAAAGGTCATGATTGGAGAAGCCAGTCCCCCTTGAATGTCAAAGGACATCAGCTCTCTAAAGAGCGGGTGAGACCTCTCCCTGCCTAATCCCTAAGGAATATGACCATTTCAGTCTACGGTTAATGCAGTTTTTTGTTGTTTTTGCACAAAGGCTTCATGATTAGGAGCACCTATGTGACACTAGCCACACATAGAACTATGGAATTTAAAGGTACTCCAAGGGTCATATAGTCCAGCCTTAAATAGGATTATCTAGCTTCCAAAAGAATCAGTAAATCCACATCCATCATGCATCCCTCTGGAACAGGGTTTTCAGAGGCTTTAGGAGGAAGATATGGTCACTGATTTTGGTGGGAGAAGCAGGACCTGGCCATATCTTAATCCAGTGGTGTCAATAGGGGAGTGCGGGGTATGTGGACTGCACCAGGTGACACCACTGCTCCTCAGACATCTGTGCTTTGGCAGAAATGGGCTGTGGCATTCAACTGTGTACCATTAAAATGCTGAAGAAATAATGTGAGTGGGATGAGACTCAGTGGAAGGAAAAAAGAGAGGCCCCAATTTTTAAAAAAATAAAATTTAATTTAAAAAATCAAAATCTATTTTTTTAAATTAAAAATTCTTCTTTTTAATCATTCTACTTGAGACTGCCTTTGAAAGTCCTCTGGAACTTCATTTGGCACAAAGAGCTGCAGCCACATGTTACTAAGTTTTCACATTAACCACATGAAACTGTGTATATATACATATACATTTAAATGTATAATTTTGCTAGTTGTTTATGTCACAACTATTACCATTATATTCAGTGATATAAAGAAATTATGATTTATGAGTAACATTAGTACAAAAAACATTACTTGGGATTCTATATGATATGGTATGGGAGGAAGTCAAGGGTGTGTGTGACACCATGGGTTACCACACCGGGTGATGTCAACCCTAGTGATGCCAATGTCTTAATCAAAGCTCAGGATTTACAAGCCCTTTACAACAAGACAAGGTCCCAACATGCCTGAAGGAGGCTGTGGTCAAACCTGTTCTGAAAAAACTTTCCCTGGATCCTACTGTACTTGATAACTACAGGCCAGTCGCAAGTCTTCTATTTTGGGGCAATATGCTACAGTATGTGATGGTGTCTCAGCTCCAGGGGTTCCTGGATTATCTAGATGCTTTTGTCACCTTGGTGGATGACTTACACAGGGAACTGGACAGGGAAGTGTGTTCTTGTTGGTTGTATTGGACCTCTCAGTGACTTTTGATGCCATTGACCATAGTATCCTTCAGAGTTGCCTCTGTGGGGTGGGGCTTGGATGCATTGTTCTACAGTGGCTCCATTCTGTCTTGGAGAGGCACCCTCAGAAGGTGGTGCTGGGAGATCCCTGTTCAACTCTGTAGCCATTGGCCTCTGGAGTTTCTCAGGGTACAGTTTTGTCCCCTATGCTTTTTAACATCTACATGAAAACACTGGGAGAGGTTGTCCAGAATTTGTCCAGCTCTATCAGTCCTTTCCATCTAATTCCAGGGAAGCAGTTTCTGTTCAAAACCAGAGTCTGACAGCTGTGGTTGACTGGATCAGGGCAAATAGACTGAAGCGAAATCCAGATAAGACAGAGGTGCTTCTGGTCAGTCAAAAGACAGATCCAGGACTAGGGATTCAGCTTGTGTTAGATAGAGTTACAGTCCCCCTGAAAACTCATGTTCATAGTTTGAAGGTACTTCTGGATTCAGCTCTGAGCCTGGAGACCCTGGTTTCAGTAGTGACCAGAAGTACTTTTGCAGTTAAAGATGTGCCCATTCCTGGAGAAGACAGATCTGGCCACAGTGGTACATACCTTGGTTACATCCATTTGGATTACTGTAATGTGTTCTATGTGGGGCTGCCTTTGAAAGTATTCAGAAACTTCAGTTGGCCCAAAGAGCTGCAGCCAGTTTGTTAACTGGAGCTGGCTACAGGGGACATATGGCTTCCGTATTGCAACAGCTCCATTGGCTGCCAGTCTGTTTCCAGGTACAATTCAAAATGCTGTTTTTGACCTATAAATCCCTGTGCGGCTGGGTGCAGACTATTTGAAAGACTGTATCTTCCTTTATGAGTGTATTAGAGTGTTGAAATCATCCGGAAAGGCCCTTCTCTCTGTCCCACCACCCTGTCAGGTGCATTTGGTGCGAACGAGAGAGAGGGCATTCTTGGTGGCTGCTTCCAGCCTTTGGGACTGCCCTCCATAGACAGGCCAGAATAGTCCTGTCCCTGCTCTCCTTTTGGCAGCAAATAAAAACATTCTTCTGCCATCAAGCTTTTTCAAACTGACATGGGTTGGGCTTTAAATGCTGTAAATACTGTGTAATTCAGATTTTAAGTTTGTTTAGAGTTTTTAATACATTTTAAATGTTAATGCATAATTGTCTTAACTTTTATCATTGTTTAACTGTTTTTTAAATTTTATATTTATATTGTATAAATATAAAATTTATTGTTTTAAATTTGCTGTGCACCACCTTGAGTCCCTATATTGGGAGAAAGGTGGAAAATCAGAAAAAGAAGAAGATAGCACTTCTGCAGTTGATACCTCGGTTCTTTCTTATCTGTATGGTTCCCTTTCCACTCTTCCAGTGTGTCCTGTTCTGCCTTGACAAAAAGTCCAGAGGACGTAATAGGGAAGACAAACCAGTGGTTGCAGCACTATAGACAGCTCCTAACAAGTAAATTTACTTGTTAGAGTCTCAGGCCCCATTCTCACTGGGCTATAATGCGATGAATCCTGCTGCGAGTCAGAGCGAATTCCCAAGTAGTATTCGAATCACGTCCATCGTTCCCATTACAAAAGGGAGCAAATGGACACAGTTTTCCTTGACCCATGTTCTCGTTCCCATTGATATTGGGATCTCATTGATAGACCAGCCAGTGGTTGCAGCACTATGGACAGCTCCTAACAAGTAAAGTGGTCTAAGTGCTCCCAGAGCCATTTCAACCCTTTGAAGCTTCCTCAAAGAGTGGAAAGCTTAAAGTACAGCCTTCCATCTTGGAGCCTAGCATTCTCCTGCATTCCAAAAGATACCTCCAGGACATTTGCCTGTACTGCTGGATTGACAAGGGAATGGAGTACAGTCCCTAGGGAGTACAGTCTCCATAGGTATGGAATTAGACATCCTGGTTCAGTGTTTTTGGGCTAAAGAGCCACTGGTCCTCTGTACTTGGACAATGCTGATGCCTGGATTATTCACCAATGCTTCTGGTTTGTTGAGCCTCTGAGTCAGAACTCTCGGGCAGAGATGCTGATGTTTTCACTAGTGCTGTGGGTTACAGGCAGCCAGGCTCTCTTTACCAGAGAGAAATCCCAGGCTGGTTATTCTGGTTGTGGATCTTCATTCAGTGTCCTGACTCATGCTCAGTTATGAAACCCATTGTACACTGGGGATTTTGTCAGCTTTCTTAATATCATCGGTATGAGAGAGGTCAATGCTGCTGATCTCCAGATCCCATATCTCATAGCTACCTGTCATGTTTTATCTTATTCTTCGGCTGCCTTTCCCTTATTTCTGACTTCAGAGCTTGAAACTTACCTGATAAGATACTGCTTATCAAGAGAAGCCCTAGCAATAAGGAGGAAGGAGTAGAGGGTATAGACATATGCACAGAAAGTTCCAGTTCTGTCTTCCAGAGTTAGACTGAAAAAATATTACTGCTATTATTACTACTATTAATAGTAGTGTAATAATACTAGTAATATTGAATTTACACCCCTCCCTTTTTCCAGGATAGGATCCAAGGTGGCTGCAGGTATTTAGCTGAAGCAGATAAGGCCCAAGCATGCTCTCTAAGCAATCCATGGATTGGGTAAGATTTGGGACTCATATGTCATAGAGTTGTTTTTTTAACCTCACTTAGGTTTAGTTTTCTTTTTGGAGGCAAAGTGTGACATTTCAAAAAAGTAGATATGGTGGCTGAGTGGTGTCAGCTGATATGGCATGTATTTCTATAACCATCCTCAACCTGACAGCTAAATGCAGTCTGAGACATATTTTAAGCATTTTGCACAGTGTACAGGGAATAAACGATTTGTTCACTGTCTACTCTGTGGAAATTGTTTGAGAACTGTGTTATTAATTCCATTTAACATTATTAAGTCTCATTGCTATCATGAAATATACTCATACTGAAAGTGATATGCAAGTATAGCTTGTGATAAAATCTAGTTGAACGTAAATAAGGAATTGTGTTCAGTCCATAATGATGTTTAATTTAATGTTCACTTTAGATGTTACCTGAAAAAATATTTTAGTCATGCCACACCTCAAAGACTAACAAATGTGTCATATTATTTTGTGGACTACAGTCACTTTCATCAGATATATGCATTACTAGTGTGCATATATATATATATATATATATATATAGAGAGAGAGAGAGAGAGAGAGAGAGAGAAGGTGTGGTAATAAACCCTGAACTTAGAAGGAAATGAAAATTAGAAAGTGCAGAGAGTGACAATTATGTTATCAAAGGTAGCTGTTCACAGAACAGTTGTTGATGTTAACATAACATCCTGGCATTGGGCAAACTAAATATCACATAAGGTTTATGGCATATTTTCTGACTGTATATAGTCTTTGCATCTATTCATACTAAAAATAAATATAGAATCTATAATTTGTTTTCCAGGGCACTGCCATTTGCTTTCATTTAATCAGTTATTCTTAGTTACTGCAAATACCAAGTTGGCATATCTGTACAGTAAATTTAATAGAGGGCTGACAGCACTTAAAGTAATACTCATAGTATATTTCACATACTGAAATTAGCCATGTACAACTGAATCCAAAAAATCTGACAGAAACAAGAACCTGAGCTTTACTAGCACAATGCTGGTTATTGTGACAAGCATGGTTTCTGTGAAGAAACACCCTATGTACTTTAAGACAACCTCAGAGGAATACAGACAACAACAGAAACCGCTGGAGTTAAAAGCACTGTAGGGAGTGGTTTACAACAGGATAGATACAATTGCATTTCCTTCACTAAACCCTACAGAGGAAAATACAGGCAGTGGGGATTATGCACAGAAAGTAGGGCAGCGTGGGCTTCTCTCTCCCCCATCATTTTCAGATCATTTGTTCTTTTTGAAGCCAAAAAAGGCCTTCTCTGTTGAAGGAATCCCATTATTTTTGAGGCTGGGTGATACTTAACAATTGTATGAAGTGTTGGAAGTATTTTCATTTTTAAAAAAATATTTTTGAAATGCTGAGTTCCCACTCCAAGCAGATAACATAGCGTTATTTCCAGGGCGTTCAACCCATTAGATATGTTGGAAAATAAAAACAGAGACAGGGGAAAAACCCCCACTGTCCAGTTTATCTAGCTATATGTTAGATACCCACTCCACCTGAATGTTCATGTCCACTAAATACTTCACACCCTTCCCAGTCTTACAGAAGGGTATCTTGTTTCCCCCGATGGTTTGTTGCACACACAAACACACACACACATACACTGCCAAATTTCAGTAAAAGACTTACTGAGTTATCCATCCCTCTCTTTCTTGGTGCACAGAAGGAAACAATTCAGATGCCCTTACACTATACACAAACATCACACAACGGTATCTTCTTGGTTGCCTTCTACTTGCTTCAAGGTTTTTTCTCATGTTTTTTTCTTCATGACTTCTTGGAATCTGTATCAAAAATGTAATCAGTTAACAGAAAGTATTTATTAAGCAGGTTTTTGTTTTTGTTTTTGTTTTCTTTGTCTGCAAGGTAGAGAAGGATGGGGTCCATTGAATACAGCTATGTAACTGGGGGAAAATTGCTGAGGAGGGTCAACAAGAAGTGATATCTGATCTAAGAACATCAGTCTACAGATAAGGAAACATTAAATCGGCGAGGACAAGAAAGAACACAACTCTCTGTGTGTGTTCGCGCTTGCCTTCACGTTGCCTGTTGACTTATGATGACCCATGAATTTCCTAGGGTTTTCTTAGGCAAGAAACCCACCAAAGTAATTTTGCTAGTTCCTCCTTCTGAAATACAGCCTACAGGACCTGATATTCATTGGTGGTCTCCTACCCAAGTATTAATCAGGGCCATTATCTATCTGTCATTAGTTGTCATCTAGCTATCTCTTCCTCTTCTGTTTTCTTTAGGCATATACTTGATTGTTGTCCTCCCCTCCCCCCCAATTTTCAACATTTTCTTGATATGCAGTTAAGAGTGATGTGCTAGACAACCAGATCTTGTAGGAGAATGCCTGCAAACCCCTATATACCACTGTGAAGTCAGTGATGGAAGAAAGGAAAGGGTCTATGGTGCAGTGTTAGACTGTATGTTTTGCCAGCTGAAGGTACTTGTGTCAGCTTGTGGCATCTTCAGTTATATGGATCTCAGGTAGCAGATGGTGGAAAGGACCAGTACCTGAGACTCTGGACAACCTTCCTCAAGCCTAGACCAGATCAGTAAATTATTCTGAACTTCTCTAAGGCACCTTCCTAAGTTTCTAAAGGTGGGTTAGACATGTGATAAATGAATAAAGCATTTGTGTCATGATAGATTAATTCTCTTCCTCTACCTGCCTTGCTGCAACACAGCAACACAAAAGCCACCAGGCTTTGAAGGTTTAGCAGGGGTGCTTTCAGCAAGAACAGAATGCTGCAAACCTCTTTCCAAGGGAGTGAAGAAACATTTGTTGTACTCATTCCTCCCCAGTGGCCAAGGGAAATGGAGATAACATTTGGGCAGATGAAGAAGTGTTGGATGCTGACAAGAGACAAAAGACTGCTTGCTTCTGTCAACCAAAACAAACAGGAAGGGTGATCCTGTTCTACAACTATCACGGATGCTTATATAACTCTGGGACTTGACAAATATAGTATGATTTGTGTTGGGATGCCCTTGAAAACTGTCCAGAGGCTGAAATTTGTGCAGAATGTCTGCTTCCTGGTGTGTGTCTGTCATGAGGAGTGCATTGTATCAGTCCCACAGGGACTGCACTAACTTCCATACTTCCAGCCTCTGGGCTATAGATGCTGGTCTAGATAAAGAAAGAATAGGTCATCTTTCCCATGTGATCAGAAATCTTATGAAGTATTTAAATGGGAAAAATGGGAAAAGAGGAATGGAAAGCAAGCAAAGCAACAGTGGATAAAACTAAAAGCTAGAAAGGAGGGAGACTGGGTACATTCCTTTAAAAGTTTACTTCATGTTAATCCCTTGCATAGTTCAGAGTAATAGATTTCTGTTCATGAAATATAAAGAGTTTCTCATTTCAACAGAGAGAGGAACATTCAAGGATACCTCAATTTAATCGCTGTACTGATTCTTTTAAGATACATTTACTTCCATTTTTCAAGCATAAGAAGACTCTAAATCAGGGCTCAAATGTTTCTAGATGGGAGCTCCTGTGATCTTTCACTTTGGGCTCTGCTGCCTGATGGAGGACCACAATTTTTCCAGCCCCTGTTGCAAATATTTAGTGAATAATGTGCACCATGGTCTTGAGCATGTCTATGTGGCAATAAGTCTCATTGAGTTCAATGAGACTTCCTCACAAGAATGTGTGCTTAGGATTGCATTGAAGCCCAGGAAATGTGAACGCTGAGACATTAGTATCTGTAATGCCTCTGTCTGTCTTTCTGCCCATCCTGATTGTAGGACAGCTTATTGCTGTCATATATGTTAAGGATAAACTTGTACTTCATCAGACACAATGAGCTTTTTAAAATCATTATTATCTGAAACATACATCGGAGCTTTGAGTTCATTCACTTCCTGGCATGTTATCTCACCTGGAAAAGTATTCTGGTTTTAGATGTGCATCTTAATGAATTGAAAGTTCCACTGCAAAATTAAGGGCAGATCCAAATGGGCTAATTGTGTCAGAATGTCACAGTAGCTGCACATACTGTGACCATTTCTGAGATCCAGGTTACTGTCCCTTCATCCTGGGACATTGCCTGGGAACTAAAAGGGAGTAGCTGCACCTTTTCATTCCCACCAATTGTGAGGGATATTTTGATGTTGTTCTGCTATGTCCTGAAACAGACTGGGGAAAGATTGTCATGTGCGTATGTGTTCCTACAGTACATTCAGACAGTAAACTGCCTGCTTCCTCTGACAAATCCCACCCTGCAATGAGAAAGGTTATTGGGCCAACAGTCTGCATGGATCAAAGGAGCAGGACAGGATGGTTTGACTGAACACAGAAGCAGCACCATCACTAATCACTTGGGTAGTTTGTTCTGACACCTTCCAGAACACTCGACAATCTGGATCCACCCTAAGAAACGTTTTGTCAACAGAAATGACATAAGCGAATCTGTAAAATGGGCTTCCTCGGTTGGTCTCTTCCAGATGTGTTGGGCTATACAGCATTATCACACTGCCTGGGAACCGATGACATCTGAGACATACTTGGAGCAAACAAACTGAGGACAGCTGCTCTGAGATATCATGTACACTGTGGCATGAGGATGGACCTAGATGTTATCTCCAAAAAATCCATTGTATGTTAACTCTGTCCCCCAGATAACTAGATCTGAGAAGTACTCAGATAATATGAGGACAATAAATAATGTTGGAATTACACCTTATAGATCAGGGTGTAAGAATCCTCCCAAAGAGCTTCCCTTTTGGGATGTCCGTCCATCCATCCATCCATCCATCCATCCATGTATTATTTTATTTATTAAAATATTTATATCCTGTATATATATCTTAGGGTGATTTACAATAAATTCGACTTAAAACAATAAATAATTACAGAAGTTTAAAAGATTAAAAATAGATTAAATACTTTTCCAATATAAAAACAGACCATTTTAAACCAGTTAAAACTGTCTTGTATAGCTATAAAACATGTGCACCCTGAATGAAATCAGTTTGGCCCAAAGGTTTTAATAAAAGGCTAGATTTTAACTTGGCACTGAAATGATTCTAAAAATCTAGAAGGTTCTGGTTGTCCATAGGAAAAGTGACATGTTATGAAATAAAGCTAGTGTTGTTCTGTGTGTGTTTTGGTGAGCAAGTGGTAAATGTTTATTTTTATCTGAACATGAGTAGCATGTGTTTTTTTAACAGGATGCTAGGAAGAAATGTTAGTGCTGAGATTTTTTTTTTCTTTTTGAAGTGTAAGATTTAATGCATTGACTCTTTAAAATGAAAATCAGCAGTCAGTGCCATCTGCATCTGCAGGAGAATGCTTCCTGTTGTTCGAAAGACATATTTTTTTCTCTGTAATTTGATGTGTTTCTATTGTGCTAATGGGATGCAAGAACTACCCATGGAAAATGAGGAGCAATCTTGATAATTTCAGGCATTTATGGAACTAAATTCTTTCTTTTTTGAGAGAGAGAGAGAGACTTAAACTGGTTTAAACAATAACTACCCATGCCACTCATCCTAAATCGCTACTCCATGAGCTTTAGCTGACATCTACAAAAGCCAGCAGAGGAACAAGGGCTATTTCCATATATTGGACCATCGTGACAGAAAACTCTTGAATGGACACTAAAAAAAGAGATGTATCCTGCAGCCAACTAGCATGTATTAACAAATGTTACTTCCACTTCCTCCATTTTCAATTCAAGGGACTTGTAATTGTCCCCCCCCCCCCTGATTTCTGTGTACAAATACTTACATATAAGAAAAAGTATTTGTTTTTATATCTTTTGTTTAGTGATCAAAATGGAGTTGGATGCCATCCCAATTTTTTTTTGATGAATCTAAAGCTATCCTACTATGTTTCAAAGGCAAGAAATGAATGTGAACTAATATCAATAACTACTTACTTTCTTTCCTACCCAGCTTGTTGGGGGCAATAGCTTATTTAGGGAGTGCTAGTTCAATGATAAGCAGCATAGAAATGTACTTGCTATTGCTATGCTATTGCTATGGTTCTGTCCCAAGTAATATCTGGTGCCACCCATGTTGCAGGACACACTGTTCTGTTCAACTCCTTGGCTGCTGGCCTGTGGTGTCCCACATTATTCTGTTTTATTCCCCATGTTATTTAACATCTACATGATGTTGGAAGAGATCATACGGAGCTTTGAGGTGCTGTGTCACCAGTGTGTGGAAGACACCCCACTCTATCTCTCTTTTCCATCTGATTTCAAGGAAGCTGCCTCTGTACTCAACCAATGGCTGCTCTCAGTAATGGATTGGATGAGGGGAAACAAATTGAAACTTAATCCAGACAAGACAGAGGTGTCCTTGGTCAGTTGTAAGGCAGATCATGGAATAGAGATTTTGCCTCTGCTGGATGCGGTTACGCTCCCTGTGAAATCTTAGGCTTGCATATTGGGTGTGCTCCTGGAATCAACTCTGAGCCTTGATGCCCAGGTTTCAGCAGTGGCCAGGAGTACATTTCCACAGCTAAAACTAGTATACTAGTTGTGTCCATTCCTTCAGATGTCATATCTGGCTATGAAGACACATGCCTTGATTACATCACACTTGGACTACTATAGTGCACTCTATGTGGGGTTGTCTTTGGAAGCTGTTTGGAAACTTCAGCAGATTCAAAATGTCACAGCCAGAATGCTGACCAGGGCCAGTTATAGGGAACATATAGCTCCCTTGTTGAAACAGGTTCACTGGCTACCAGTTTGTTTCCAGATACAATTCAAAGTGCTGGTTATGACCTATCATAACTGCTTAGTCCCATTCAAACCTGATAGAGCCCTAAGATCTTCACGAGAAAGCTTTTTCTCAGTTCCGCCATTATCCCATTCTCACTTGGTGGGGATACAAGAGAGAGCCTTTTTGGTGGCTGCTCCCACCCTCTGGAACTCCCTTCTGCAGAGGCTGGCCCTCTCCCTGCATTTCTTTCACTAGCAAGTAAAAACATTTGTATTTAGGCAGGCTTTTAAATATATAATCACGACACAGTGGTGCATGTGTTTTAGTTATGTTTTTAATTTTTGTATGTTTTTATGTTAATTTTATACTGTTTTTAAACTAGATGTTTTTTACATTATTGTTGTAAAGTGTTTAAAGTGTTTTTATCTTATGAGCTGCCTTGGGTCCCTTTCTGGGAGAAAGACAGCATAAAAATGAAATCAATCAATTAATTAATACTGGATCCTGAGGACCCTATTCATTTTAGTCTTATGCTTTAGAATCACTCATTTCCCTCATTTCCAGTGGTTGACCACGTTTTGAGTGATTCATTGTGAAGATCTCATATTAATTCTTACGCATTTTTCAGTAAATAGTAGTGTGAATTGAACCATATCTATTTGGGAAATAACTTATTCTTTAGGTATGCAGAGTAGCTAATTCAGATAGCACTCCCATAGGGATCCAGTCCTGTAACGTTTCAGCAAATCTTATCTGAAGAAGAAATGACATATATCCCCAAAGAAAAGTTGCAACTTCTGGGGAATGAATGAGAGAAGGAAAGCTTGAAGTAATTACCTCTTTGGATAAAGATGCATATAAATTCAGCTTTCTTGCAGAAAGCTGTCTGCAGTCTGTTCCAGCAAGATGAAGTTCTTTCACTGCAAGTAGAACCATCTCACCTTTCTTCTCTGGATTCAGCCAGATGGTAGTTGCATTGCACTGCAGTTGTAAGTTGATTCTGCTTTCAGCTGAAATCAGAGGGTATAAGCTCCATTAAGCTTGAACTGCTTTTGTGATCTTCTGTTTACACTGAAGTCCTAGGCATTTCTGCTACCTCTCTGAACTCTGTGGGACTAATTTCTGAGTGAATAATTGGTCAGCTAATCTTTTTTCACTCTGAGGAAAGCCATCTGATGAACATCTTGATGATTTCTGCTGGTGGAATTACTCAGCCTGAAACTATGCTTATATTCTCACTGCGAAGTGGCAGTATAGTAATTCTCATTACTTTATGCAGGGGAATCCTACAGCTCCTCCCACAAACTAATACAAAGAACTTTTCTACACTAAACATACTATGGCCTGAACCAATGTGAAAGAAAATGCAGGGGAAAGTTTCAATCAGTCCTGGCAGGACATCACAGTGACCATGATGAGAGTCTAAATCTGCTCTCTAGCTCAGTGACCTCAGTTATAGAGGCAGTTCTTCTTCTGTCTTCCTTTCATTTGCATTGCCACATTTTGAAAAATTACATCTTGGGAATTTTGATGGAACATTAGTGAAACATAGTAGCTCTTAAATAAGCTGAGAGAAAATTTGTGTTTATATGACAGTTGATTGTATAATATACGGCTGGACTCCATATTGTGTGAGGCTTTCATTCCAGGGTCCCTTGCATAATACAAAATTTGTGTAATCTGAAATACTATTTCTCTTACTTGAAATGAATGTTGAAGAGGTCTCTCTGGGCATTTTCTTGGTCCTCCAGTACAATTCTGTAGTATGCTTCTGCCAGAAATTGAGCAGGACAGTGTGGAAATGAGACCGCAGGTCTTCACATCCAACTGAAACCATGTAATATGTACTCACAAAATATCGTGTCCTACTGTATATATTTTATTTGTGAAATGCATAAATGAATTCACAGGCAGGGCACAACGGATTGAAAATACAAAAGTTGCAGCAAAAGCAAATACATTAATAAAACTATGTCTGAAATGTATCAGTCAGGATATATTTACCTAGAAGAAAAGGGTCTTCAGCTAAGACCAGGAACAGAGAGGTGTAGATAGAACCTAACTTTGGTTGGAAGTTAATTCTACAAGAGCATATATACTTCACCCTTACTCCTAATAGACTCCAAATGAATCATGTGGAACTGTCACAAACGCCTCTACAGAAAACTTCAACAATAAGGCAGAATAGGGGGAAATATATACGGCTGTGTTTCACCCAGTTCTGAAACCGTCCTACAACTGCAAAAGGCCAATACACTAGGCCCTTGGTATTCACTGGGGTTTGGTTCTAGAAATCCCCATAAATATCAAAATTTGTGGATACTCAAGTCCACAGTGACATAGTAAAATGTTGTCTTTTATATAAAATGGAAAAATTAAGGTTTGCTTTTTGGTGTTTTTGCACGCGCACGTGCGTGTGTGTGAATATTTTCAAGCTGTGGATGGTTGAATCCGTGGTTACAGAAGGCTGATTGTATTGGTAGGCCACTGACAAATGAATCTAGTTGATACTTTGAAACTTGTAAAGGATTTCTGTGATTAGAGTTAGCCCTCCATGTTGGGAATGCAGCCATTCACTTAGGTGAAAAAAATCCTTCTAACACATCTGTTAGAAGGCAATCCCATCAATTTTTTTTACTGGTTTTAAGAATTTTGACAGAACTCATTCACCATGCAGCACGCAACAAAGGAGATTATATAAGAGAAGGTTTTGTTTTTCTAGAGTTAGATTTTAAGAGAGCCCTAGGGCTAGTTTGCAGGCAAGCTGTGATTCAATTTTCATTTCTACTGAATAGTTTCCTGTTTATGGTAGGGCCTGATAGATTTGTTCATTATGACTGCCGTCCAGCACATAGTAAAGCAGCTTAAATCTCATCATTCTTAAAAGAGTCAAACATTGTGTAAATTGTGATGGAAATTTTATTGTGTAGTATTTAGTATTTAGATACATTATTCAATATCATTCAGATTCGTTATACAGCTAAACATATTTGTTTGAGGAGAGGCACATTCAGCTCAGTGTAGACTATGACTAAATTTACACATACTATTCCTCATGTTTACAGAAATAAATGAGGATATTTTAAAAATATATATATTTCAATATGAAGGAAAAGTCAATAGTAAAGGGTATTATACAGTGGTATTATTTAACCTCTTTATCTAAAACCATTCTATAATGGATGCAACAATCTTTTTCATACATGGTCAACATATTACTTCTGACTTGGTTTTATTCTGAAGTTTATCACACTGGGGCTAATTTTGGCATTAAAGAGAGATTAAAGTGCATTTAAACATCCTGCAAATAAAGCAAAAATGGCGAGTAATTGTGTGAATGATTATCATATGCAATTGCACAAATAAAGTGATATCGGAAATGCATTGTTGCTGAAAGATGTGTGTTAATGCTTCTTTGTGACCACTTTAATGGTGAGTTTTGTGCGGCATCGTGTGAAATCGTTTCGCATAATTATGCAATTTTCCCGGGATATTCACAGCATAAACTCCCGATCTCCTTCGTGTGATAAACTCCTCTGTTTCTATTCTGTTTTCACCAGATATATACATCAAATCAATGCACCTGAGAAAAATCACTGGATTGTGAGGCTTATCTACCTTATATACTCGACTATAAGTTGAGAAAATTATGCCCCAAAATTGACCCTAAAATCCTGGGCTGACTTATATACTGGCCAGTACACTAATACTGGTTAAAAAGATCCTGAAACAAGTACCCCATGATGCCCCACTCTTCCCCATTCTTTGTGCCCTGAGGCAGGAGTGTGTGTGTGTGTGTGTAAGAGTTTCCCAATCCCACTTGAAAGCCTTCTCTTCCCATCGAAGAAACACTCCTTTTAGTTCCACTTCTTTCTCTTCCCAATCCAGTTTGAAAGCCTTCTCTTCTCATTAAAGAAACACCCTTTTTAGCTCCATTTCTTTCCCTCCCCCGTCTGATCTGAAACCCTTCTCTTCCCATTAAAGAAACACCATTTTAGCTCCACATCTTTCCCTCCCCAGTCCTATCTGAAAGCCTTCTTTTCCCATCAAAGAAACACCCCCTTTTAAACTCCCTTTTCTTTCCCTTCCCAGTCTGATCTGAAAGCCTTCTCTTCCCATCAAAGAAACACCCCCTTTTAAACTCCACATCTTTTCCTTCCCAGTCCTATCTGAAAGCCTTCTCTTCCTATCAAAGAAACATCCCATTTAACTCCACTTCCTTTCCTCTCCAACTTGATGTTAAAATTCCAGCAGCAGGGAAGTGGTGTTAGGTAGCTGGGAGAGGTCCAGAGAAGGAGATAGAGGGACGGAGTGGTGTTTCCCTCTTTCAATCCTTTGTTATAGCCCCCTGTTTTACACTTGATTTATCCACAGGTCATATCAAAATCCAGGATTTTGACCCTGAAACCTTCCCTCGACTTATACGTGAGGTTGACATGTGCACAAGTATATATTGTATTTCATGATCTGAATAATGCCACAAGTATGCATTGGTATGTTTTTAAGGATGGGGAACAGAACATCAATAGCAGTGATTTTTCA
Source organism: Sceloporus occidentalis (assembly GCA_023333645.1). Taxonomy (NCBI): domain Eukaryota; kingdom Metazoa; phylum Chordata; class Lepidosauria; order Squamata; family Phrynosomatidae; genus Sceloporus; species Sceloporus occidentalis. The sequence goes on from JALMGF010000005.1 coordinate 83,452,914, forward strand.
CTGTTAACCATATTAGTTCAGTGCTCCTCATTTATATATTTATTTCATTGTAACCTGAACCCAGGCATTACAAGTAATACAGTATTACAGGTAATAGTGGCAAATTCTATCTGATATCTAGCACAGCAGATTGAATTCAGTGCTGGTACTTGAAATACTTGTATTTGAATGCAAACTGGCTTGAAAACACCATGTACTTCCGACATGTTGCCTACTTTATACATAAAAATTTTCTGGCTCTTTAAAATGTACAAACCATTCCTGGAACAACATCTCAATAATCCTTACAGCACTCCTGAAATATGGTCCAGAACTATTATCCTATAGAGCAGGCAGGAGATTGTTGCTGAGAAAAAAAAAATACTTTCTTAGATCACCTGCTAAAAGGATAAAAACTGAGCCTGGGTCATCTTGCCTCACAGCTCTGTTACTATGCTTGCTTGGGCTACATCTCTCTGAATGCGTATAACAGACTTCATGTTCAGCATTAAACTCTTTCAGAGCATCCAAGTGTAATTTCAGTTTCAGAGAGAGTCTTTCTATAATCTCTATAAGTTCTTAGAGAACAGGTGAGTCTCTGTAGACTAGAGGTGGGCAAATACTGAACCCCATTTTCAAAAAGTGGCGATAAAGGGACCCAGGCAACTATCAAGCCACCAGCTTGATATCAATACCAGAAAAGGTTTTAGAACAAATATTTAAACAGTTGGTGTGTTATAAAAAGATGCTGTGATAATGAAGAGCCAGAATAGGTTCCTCCCAAAAAAAATGCATGCCAAATTAATTTTATCTCTTTTTTCATAAACTTACAAGCTTGCTGGAGAATGCTGTGGATATTGTAAACCTTGGTAGTTGAGATTGCTGGGCCAAAGTGAACAAAGTTAATTTCAACAGGGATAAATGTAAAGAGTACTATATTTGAACTACTGCACAATTACATGCACAAATATAAGTTTGGTGACACCTAGATTTAGTAGAGTATATGCAAAAAGGATCTTAGCATCTTGGTAGTCCACAAGTTTAAAGTAAGTCAGTGTTGTCAAGTGGCTGCACAAAGAGTCAATGCAGTTGCAGGCTAAATCAACAGGACTATAGTGTCCAGATCAATTGATGTGTAATATTTTATTATGCTTTGATCAGACCTCATTGGAATACTGTGACCAGTACTTAAAAAAAAAGACTGATAATGTGGCATATGCTCTGCAGTGGGGTTTTGCTTAACTACATGGTAAAATGTTGAGAAACCAAGCCCTATGAGGAATGACTGAGGTAGCTGGGTACTGTATATTTAATTTGGAGAAAAGAAGACCAAGAGGAGATATGATAGCCGTCATCAGATATTTGAAGGGCTGTCACATAGAAGGCAGAATGAACTTATTTTTGCTGCCCCTGATGGTAGGGTCTGAACTCAAAGATTCAAATTACAAGAAAGGAAATACTCACTAAACATTAAGAAGAGCTTCCTGGTTATAAGAGCTGTTCAACACTGGAATGAACTTCCTCAAAGTGTGCTGGATTCTCTTTCATTAACAGTTTTTAAACAGAGATGGGATGGATACCTCTCAGAGGTATTTTAGTAGTGGACTCCTGAAAAAAATCATATTGCTGCTGGTGTGATATAAAGCCAATATTCTATAGGTAACCTAAATAAAACAAAGTAGTTTCTAGAACGCATATGATTTTTCTGCTGGAAAGGACCTAATTGCTGGTAGTGTGTCAGCAGAGAAACAATAGAGGTTTGTTCTATTATTTATATGAATTGACTGACTTGGCAGATGCCACTGCAGTAACCCTTTCATAGCAGTTCAAAAAGAAGACTGGGGGGAGAATTTGTTTTTCTGAATAACCAGAGTTACATCAAGCACTGTTCAAATGTTAGTGGATTTATTATAATCTGTGTTCAAAGGGTCAACGTTGTATTTTAATTTTATGAGATAATTTGTAAGCCTAATAGTTGCATATTTCAAAGCACCCCCACCTATCTAAAAATAAATAATTGAAAATGTAAACAGTGCAACAGAAAGGTTTGGCAGTAACATTTGAGATATTTGTCATATGATTAGTTGTCATACTATAGAACAAATGCGTATTTGCAAAATTCTACCGATGACCTGATGTTTCTGCAACTGGATTTTTGAACAAAATAATAAAACAAATGTAAGAACTTGGGGAGAGCCATGCTGGATCAGATCAAATGCCTAATTATTACAGCATCCTATTCACAAAGTAGCTAAACAGTAGTCTGCAGCAGTGGTTCCTAACCTTTTCTTTACCATGAACCCCTTTAAATATCTTTTATTGCCATGAAGTACTAAAAATATTTAGCTTATTGCATGAGGAAAGAAAGTGATAGTTCAGCCAGATAGTAACACTTTTTACATGCCTTACAATCTGGTAAACCTTTCCCCAGAGGCACAGATAGAGGAGGGAAGACTTTTCTCCAGCTTTTCCTTCAATTTGCAGCTGGAGCAGATTGAACGGCAACATGTAAGCACATTAAGCCAGCCTTTGCTCTGTCATGTGGGAGAGGGTGGGCTGAAGAGCTAGCCAGCATTTGCCCTACTCTCTCTCCTCAGTGCCCTCCTCAGCACTGATGTTAGTAGTTGATGTTAATATTGGAGAGTTGAAAGAACATTTGATGTCCATTAACTGAAACTCTAGGGCAACTGACTGCAGCTTCAGGTGATACAGCGTGCTGGGAGCTTTTCACACAAGTAATCACTCCCAGTCCATTAGTTCCCCTGAAAACTTCAGTCAGCCATCCTTGAGTTTTGCCTGGGAGCAGGGTGTGCCAGCCTGTTCTTCCAAACTCTCAACTACTAACATCAGTGCTGAGGAGAGCTACCAGACCCTTTGCTTGTTTGCTTGCTTGCTTGCTTGCTTGCCTACCCACCTGCTCTTGCTTTCCTTTCCCTCCTTTTCCCATAAGACAACTGACCATAAAGGCAGCCATTTAGGACAGTGGCATTTTCTCAAGGGCTTGTATTTTGCTCTGATGCTTCTCCCCCCCCCTTTTTTTTTCCCTCCTTGTTCCCTCCCCCCTTCCAGTCTCTCCTCTATGATAATCTTTTGTGTGAGGGAGTTGTGATGGTGAAGACATGTCCATATTTTCTCTTCATCTTTCAGTGTGGAAAAAGAAGTTGGAAAATTTAGGGACTAGAGTTTGGGTGTCTAGGAACAGTTGAGGTGGTGGTGGTGGAGGAGTTGTGAGCTAGTTGTAATTGTTTTGGCCTACGGCTGGAGATGCAAAGAATTTTTGGTGGTGCTGTTACTGTTTGAAGAGAGAGTTTGGAAGAAACTCCTCCCATTGTATTGCCTCAGGCCCTTACTTTAAATGCCCTGTCTTTCCCATGAAAATTAGAGGAGGGAGGGAGGGAAAGAGAAGGGCAAATGGTGGCTGTCTGCTCCACTGTTGCTCACTGTTGCTTCATACTAAATTTCCCAGTTGTCATCTCACTGCACAATGGGTAAAATGCTGCCAAAACTTTCCTGAAGTGTTTCTGAAGTGCAGAAGTGTGATTGTCCATTGCACTTCTAAAACATAATTGAGGCATTTCACTTCTCTCCCGTTGTCAAAGCGTTCATGGGGCAGCTATTTTTTGAATAACAGGATCTTCTGTTATGCAAAAAATGGCTGCTCCACAAACGCGACACACCTTCGTGCTTCAGAAACACTTCAGGAACATTTTGCCCACGGTCCGGCTCCATGTGATAAGGTCCATAATCTCACTTGTGGTACATATTTTTCACCCAATTTGCAGATTTCCTTGATCCCACAACACTCAGTTTGCCCTGAATTTTGCAAGTGGCATATGTAGATGTTCGTAACCTGCAGTGAGTTGAGGAGATGGCTCTCTGAGTCTAGAAGTTGTCCACTCTGTGGTATCTACACCACCATGGCCTAAATTAGCAAGCAGCAGTGACATACATTTGAGTCAATTTACTTGAAGTCAAGTCAGACTTAAATCACTTCAGTGACTCGACTTGAACTTGACTTGGCAATAAATGATGAACTGACGGGACTTGACTCTAGACTTGCATATTTTAGTGACCAATTTACTGGCCTGTCCTCATCCAGATACAATAAAAACATTATGCAATGGACTTGAGATGGGGGTTAAGGTCTATTCAGCAGTGTATTCCCGCTGCACATCGGAGGAGACTTCTAAATCTTTTTGAAAAGCTTTAATGGGATTCTTCTCCTTCAAGCCTATTGCCTAAAAGGTTTGCTGTTCCCTTCTGAGATTTATTTTTACCCAACTTTGTGCACATCTTCTTGATTTTCTAGGTATTGAAACTCCATCCTCCCACATACACCCCCACCACCTTTTTTCTGTTAAATTTGGCTCCTAGACTTGAGATTTGACTTGAAACTTGGAGTAAAAGACTTGAATATATCACTGGCAAGCAGCAGCAGAACAGATATGTTTAAACTATCGTTTTAGAAAAGAATGCAGAAAAGAGTGTGGCATGGTTGATTAAGACTCTTGCAGGTCCAGTCACAACTGTTTTCCATCCTCTTGGCATTGGCCATGTGCTTTGCCAGCTATTATCATTCATCTATCTTTTCATGTTAACACTAGTGAAATATCAAAGAATCCATGATGTCTTCCATCACAGCAAAATATCATTTTAAGTACTAAAATTATAAGCACTTCAGCTGTTTTAGCTCCCACAAATACCTGGGCATCTTTCCATATTCTCAGCTGTGAAAAGTCATGGATAATTATACAAATTGGAAAACCCATTACTACTCTGACAAACACGTATTTTTAGTTATGGTATTAATCTTTAGATCCCTCTCCAGATGGTTGGGTTGAGTTTCCTATGTAATACTTCTTTGTTCTTCAAGAATGTCTACCAAATGTCTACCAACATTTGTATATTCCTTAAACATGGCTTTGGGAATACTTATTTGTAGCAGTCATTTTAGGCAAGGCCTTGTGTCTTTTGTTCTGTTACTGGGTTTCCTATAAAGAATTGAGGTCTACCTTGGAGTGTTCATTAGTTCTTTCTTTGTAGTCTCAAATATTTCAAAATATTGTCAATTTTGTTGATGTTGAAGTGAAGACCTTTGGATAAAGTACAGTGGGCCCTTGGTATTTGTTGGGGTTTGGATACTAAAGTCTAGCACCTCTGGGAAACCAAAGAACCACCAAGATAGTTTAGACAACTTGGATGGTGCTGAGTTATACTCATTGCAGCAAATCTTTAGAAGCTGCAGTAACAGTAGCCAAAGATCAAGGAAAGCAAATGTATTTTTCTACCTCTATCACTTCCTTTCACCCTAAATTGGGAATGAGTGAAAAAAGACATCCCTCTAGTAGTCCCAAGATATAAACAAAACCCTTGGCCTGGTTGTATACTGCCAGCAAAAGGCCAGCTCCCAAAATTCTGAAGAACAAAAAAAGAACAGGAGGAGGCACCAGTAGCATCTTCATATCAGAGATACTGTACTGCAAAGCTTGGAAAGGTTTTTGTTTTGGATTAAAATTTCCAGAATTCCCCAATTTACATGGTCAGTGAACAGGAAGAAAAATCCTGTTTTACTCCTGTGTCTTAAACAGTAACTTGATTTTCAGAAGTTAGCAAGTTAAGATTTTCACAGCATGAAGCTAGACATTCTATGGGGGCTAGTCAGTATACTGGGACCAGTCAAAAAGTTGGCAATAGTAGTTGATCTCAGGGTGAGATATCAGCCAAGAATCTCGTTACCTTTTACTTCATAAACTCCTATTCATTTAAAGGTTTGCAAAGTGCTGAACCAAACAGAGCTCTCAAAACAAGTAGAAAGGCAATTCATTCAATAAAAATAGTTGATTATAAATGGGCATGCCAGGAATTTTTGCAGGTAAACAGCATCTACTGCTCCTGATCCGCCAGGCATCCGAAAGAAAGGAAAAGAAAATGTCTCTAAAATAAATGATCAAGAATGAGTCTTCATGGCTTGTCTAGTATATGAGTTATTCTTTTTGCTGTAGGAATAAATAGGTCTTAGTTATTGCAGATTTTCTCCAAATGAGTTCTAAGGTCTGAAGGAACTGCAGAAACTACAAAAATGGCACCTGCTTCATTATAGCCTATTAATTTTCCTTTCTTTTTCATAGGACCTCTTAAAATTATTCCTTTGATTCAATGAAATCAAAATCAAATCTGAAAGATATGCCACACTTCTGTTAACAGCGGGCTTTGGAATTTCCTAGGATGTTTTCTCTTGACTAGAATTCACAATTGCTAGTCCTTTCATTACTGCTGGGATTTCTCAAACATATGCTGTTCACTTTAGAGAATCCACGTAGCGTTATGTACTCATTTACCACCATGGGAGGACTCTTGTAAACACATAATTCCAGTAATAAACCTCCACAGCTGAAGAAACTGAAAATGGTGGGCAGTGGAAAACCTGCTGTGAACAATACTGCTGGAGCTTTGCTGAAGTAAAGTTTTTGTTGCATCCTTAGGAGCTGAAGCAAAATCAAGCCAGTGATTAGTCAAAAGTAAGGCAAAGAGGGACATGCCATAGAGTCTCTGGCACATCTCTCAATATTAGAATGAGCCCAGTTTTGCAAACACAATGGTAAACATGCATCCCAGTGAATGAGTTGAAGATACAACCGTCTGGTCACTTCTCCCATAACTGATACTTGTCAGCTATCCACTTTTTTCAAAAGTAAAAGTTCATGCAACCGGTACTCCATTTTATTTCTATTCCAGCTTTTAACAAATAATAGTAGCCAAGTGAGTTCAGAACATGATTAAAATAGATATAACTAAATACCAGGGGTGTAGTTACATGGGCAAAATAAGGATATTATTCCTTCAATAAGTATTATGCCCCCTCCCATGAAATTTTCTTTCATTACTCAGATTTCTAGAAATGCAGTAACATAAAACTTCAGTTGAGCATTTAGAAATGTGGTTTAGATAGACATCCAAAGAAAAGGGGCAGGCAAAGTTACCAAAGGAATACAAGCACGTTGAATATAAGTTTTAGATGTGAACAATTTCCAGTGCTGAATTCTCTGCAAAGCTAGCAATTTGAGGACTGAAAGAGAATTTCATTTGATGTGGCAGAATTCTTAGGAGGGGTGGGCCTCAGTATGACCCTCATCTGGATGCACTCTTGCTATACACAACAGGCTATATTAAAACACAAAGAATATCATATTGAAATGTAAAAAAATCAAAGCAATTTAAGAATGCAACAGGGAGAAAAGCAGAAATTCAACCATTCCTAATAAACAGAGGAAACTTTTTTATTTTTCAAAAATGCATTGCACCAAGGATATTTTTCTTGATGACATTATTTGGAGCCAACCAGGAATATTACATCTTTCTTTACCTAGAAGGGAAGGGAAGGAGCTCCTTTCTGCGCCGTGGTTAGGCCGCCACAAGCTGCCTGATGTGGCGCCAGGACGTAACAGCCGCGCCGCACCATTTGGACGCGGCACGGACTCAGTACGTCAAAATGGTGGCGCCCATATAGACAGGGTGCCGCCATTTTGACATACTGAGTACGTCCTAGGGTTAGGGAGCGTCTGAAAAGGACACTCCCGGGCAACCCTAGCACATACTCAGTACATGCTTCAAGGCCCGTCTGTATAGGGCCATAGTTGTGTTAGTCTGTAGAATCAGTACGTAGAAAGATCTTGTAGCACCTTTGAGACTAACTGAAAGAAAGAAATTGGCAGCATGAGCTTTCATAGACTTCAGTCTACAATGCATCTGAGGAAGAAGACAGAAGTCTACGAAAGCTGATGCTGCCAATTTCTTTCTTTCAGTTAGTTTCAAAGGTGCTACAAGATCTCCGTACATACTATTTGCATTAAAATGTGTGATAAATTCTCAGGATTTAATATAGTTGGCTAATGTTTCACTTTGATGACTACCTGCTGAGGCTAATCTTTCTAATAATGGCATGAAATAACATGGTGTTCTATTAGTGACATTGTGTTTTTGAGGTTAGATAAGGTGCACTGCAGCATCTATGGCATATTATTGCCAATACAGTATAGATAAAATAAGCAGTTGGAACAGAACACTAGGAGTGGTTTACAGGAATTGGGTGTAATTTTTCCTAAGTGTGTTTTTTTTCTTCGTAAGAGTTTCTTGTTTTCCTTTGCCAGTTTTCCCTTGATTATTGATTTTTGCCTGCACAATCACTTTTAACCTGAAATCATTAAATGGAACTAGAGATTATCTTCTGTGTCCATTCCTATTCCTATTTACAATAAATCCAAATGGATACTTAGCTAAATTATATTAAATATATGCAAACATCTATTTTACACATGGTTGCTCATAAAATATTTTACAGCCAAGTGAGACTGAATATTTCCCTTTTGTCTGTTGTGTTTTAAATTGCCGATGAAACTATTTGCCTTGCTTATGAATGTGTGACTCCATTTTGGGTCATTGGAAGTTGCTTTTGCAGATCAGAGGAGAAATAGACCTCTAACAATTAAGCTTTCAGTTAACAGCAGCAATGTGGCATCTGGCAGTATTCTTTTTGTATTAATATCATTTCATAGTAAAGAAACGCTAGATCACATTGTATATTCATATTCTCTTGGCATGTTTTCTTTCATTTTCTATCATCTGGTAGCAAATTTTCTATTCTCTTCAACTAATGTTCCTAATTTCTCAGGCCACATTTCCTTGAATTGAAGGGAACTGAACAAACTGAACTATGATTAGACACATTCCCTATGAAGACAGAATTCAAGAGGGCTGTTTCATGCTGGTAGTGCAGTGGTTAAATGCTTGTACTGCGGCCACTCACGCACAAACCACAAAGCCACTCACAAAGCCACTCACTCACAAACCACAAAGTTCAATACCAGCCAGGGGCTCAGGGTCGAGCGTGACTTTGCTTGCATGGGAAATTAGTGTAATGCTCCTGTAGTTACTGCAGTCTTTTGTGTCTCCTTTTATGTATATAGGAATGTATGTTGATCACTTCCTATCTGTTGGCAACTGCTTTGTTTTCCATATGTGTTGGCAGATTTTAGTTAGAACTAGACTTGATTGTGTCTCTGTGGATTGTAACAGTTCTATTGTTATGTCTTCTATTCCCGATGAAGGCCCCAGTATCCATCAGAATTTCAGGAAGTGGAGAACCTTTAGTTTCCTTGGGAGTAGCTAAGGGTTTTGGGAGAAGGCATATAAAAGAATGTAGATACCCCGTTCTGTTGGTTTGACAGTTTTATTTTTAACAACAATTACAACCAAATTTCCTAGAACTGACTTTGATCAAGGCTAGAAATAGGAAAAAAGTTGAAATACATGTTTGTAACAAAAAGAATCATGGACTGATGAGAATCTTTGCAGTTTGGGACTTTTCTATGCAAAATTTGCATGTGGTGGTTTTGCACAGAAAACAGCATTCTGAAATATTTTTCTATCCAGAAATGTTGTTTTAGCACAGAAAATGCTATTTTCTCTGGATAAAACCCCCCCACAAAATATGTGCAAAATAGGTCCTGAACCATGAATAGTTCTCAAATTGAGAATAAAGTTGCTCTCTTTGAGAAGAAAATAAGCAAAGAATTACATCCCTAGTAGGGTATGGCAAATGCTGGATCAATATACATTGTTAGATGTATAGCCTTAACTTATGTTAGGATTTGAATTTTAATATTGACCGAATATCCAATTTCTTGTATTTTTTGTGGATGTCCATTCAGAGTTTTAGCTTGTCAGTGCATTCATTCATATTCTGGCCACAGAAACAAAAAAATATTAATGATATATTCAAATAAATACAGCATGCCGTGGTTTATGTGTATATGACTATTATCGATTATCCAACTTAAATGGGCGGGCTGATAGCTGAAAATGTTGGATAATCCGGAGGGTCCAAAAAGAGCCTTTAAATCACTATGAATTGCAAACGTATTGAAGTCTTATTGCAACAACAGTAAAAATAATGTTGCAGTAATGTTACAGTAACAACATTTTTTTGTTTGGGGGCGTGGAAATGCTGACAGCCATGCTCCCAAGCAGCCACGACGTCAGATAATCCAATGCCAGATGACCGAAGGGCGGGTAATCGAGACTCTACTGTATGCACACACACCTAGCCATTGCACAAGGACTACAGATTCACAGAGAGCATTTCATCTGTACCATCTGGCAGTACAACATATCTTAACATGCCTTTCTAGATCCAGATTTCTGTCTAGCTCCAAAGATTATTGTAATGCTTGTTTCATTAAGTGGCTGAATGCTAGATTTGTATTGCTGCCTCTCGGGATGTTTCCAATTGCTTTGTGGCAGGGGGGAAAAGTAGCCAGCTGAATTCAGATTTGTGTCTGAATTTACTCCATGTCAGTTTGCTTATTCTCACTGTATGTAATGTACGTATCTTGCACTTTGTTCATTTATTCCTTGTCCTTTCCCATTTCCAGGGCAACAGCTACTCACAGAGGCCAAGTTATATTCAAGGATGCCTTAGCGCAACAGTTGTGTGAACAAGGAGGTAAGAATTATTTTCCTTAAACATATTAGTCTTCAATATCTGTTTGCACCAAATGAGAAGCTGTGTACTTGATCATAGGAAATATAAGGATAAGATAGCATTCAGAATGTTGTCTTGCCCTTCCAGTTAGTTTATAGCTAGTTAATGAAAATATCAAAAGAAGTCTGTCTTGAATCACCAGTGTTTGTTATTTAACCCCCAGATCAAAAGAGAGCTTATTATTGTCCATCAAGTGCTGGGGTGGCCAGGTGCAAAAGAAGAGTTGATAATTTTACCTTTGATAAATGTACAGAAGAGAACATTTCAAATATTTTTGCCACACCTGGATGACAAGTGGCATCTGCCAAAAATCCCTCTACTATACAATTATTAAAGTTACATAAGTAAATTTCCTCTTAGTCATTCTACAAAGACAAAAGGTCCACATCTGGCATTATTCAGTTTCAGTTTTTATCCTTACATCTCTTTGATTGTTGATATGAGTAGATGAATTAATTCTAGGATCTCATATAATTCAATAAAGTTCCATTTCCTTTACACTAAAGATCAAGGTAAAGGTAGTCCCTTGACATGAATGTCTAGTCGTAACCAACTTTAGGGGCGGTGCTCATCTCCATTTCTAAATTGAAGAGCCAACGTTGTCCAAGTCCTACTCTAGTGATCATATGGCCACCATGACTGCACCGAACACTATTACCATCCCACTAAAATGGTACCTATTTATCTACTTGCATTTGCATGCTTTTGAACTTCTAGGTTGGCAGAAGCTGGGCCCAGTGATGGGAGCTCACCGCATCATGCAGCACTTGGGGCTCGAACTGCCAACCTTCCGATCATTGAACTGGCGTCTTAACCACTAAACACTAGACACCCCAAATGTCTAGTGTTCTCACTACAGAGATTCATTCTCAAAAGATACTTAGCCAAACCATAGTTACCTAAGCAGCAAGTCTAGTCTCCCTAATACCCAAATTAATATGAACAATCAAAGCTTATGTAGCAGCTTTGGAGTTGTTTTTTTTTTAATAATATAAATATTTGGCATTCTCTTCCTTTCACGTGGGATTTCTTCACCCTATATTTCTTGTCCATTTAGATACCACTGTTTGGTTCTTAGCATTTTCTTCAAAGCAATGTAGTCTTCAGATGTTGACAGAACTGGCATAGTAAGAAGCTCCCTTTTTTTTTTTTTTTTTTTTGTAGATGGTAAAATCTACATTAAAATACTTTTTAAAAAAGAAAAAGCCTAGATATTTGTTTCTTTGTTTTAAAAAAGACATGGAAAAGCAATGTTGACTAGAGCCACACAATGTGGAAAACACTATGAATGTACAAAGAATACCTCAAGCAAGCTTCAAATCTATGATTAAACTCAAATCTGGGATAGTTCACATCAGTGGGTCCCAAGAGTTTCTTCAACTATATCCAAAGTCTTAAGCCACCTTTCATAATGGCAGAGGAGTTCAATAATATTAAGAAGCAATGCATGGAGGCATGAATAGAGGGAAGTGTTGCCAAGAATAATTAACATCTCTCTCTCTCTCTTTAATAAGCATTGAATCATGCTGTTTAGATTTAGATTTGAGAAGAGCAAACCAAGCATGACTTCCTTGGTGGGCTTTTTGCTTTTCTTAGATGGAGAAAAGGAAGAGATTATGAAGAAAGGTAGCCATTGACCCACATAATAAAGATACGCATGTGGTGCGTTTCGAGTCCCGTACATACATCAGGGCTTCTCTTTCTTTTTTTTAAGAAAAGAAAATACTCTGCATGCTCTGTGTGATATGGGAAACACTCCATGTGCATGGGGAGTATTTCTTTTCATAGGAAAGAAAGAGAGAGCTCCTGCAGGCAACTGTTCTGCGTCACTTGTTGAGTCCTTCATGTCAGGGTCTAGGAGAAAGAGTTTGGCACCTGAGTCATGAATGCATAGCACCAGCATAGTTGCCTTGATTGTTGCTTCACCCCAGTGCAAGCTGCCAGCTATTCATTCCCATTCTGCTACCATTATTCTATTTTTATATGGTTTAAATGCTGTTAAACACAATAGTGTGGCCATAAGTAAGTAAATAAAAACAATTCAAAATTATAAAAATGATTTCGTTTCAAAATTCTATGTGCCATTTATATCATTATGGAGTCTTACTTTAAACTGCCTGTTTATATCCTAACTAAGTAAGGAAGACCCTCTGGTTTCCACATGCTTATCTCTATGTCACACATGCTTAGGATGGCAGCCTTTATATCTGAATTCATGAAAATTAGAATGAAACTCATTCTTACGTTTGAGATCCTTCAAGCTGCCCGTTTCATCTTTGTCTCACTTCTTTCCCACATTTATTTATTATTTATGGCTTTTATTTATTATCATATATATTTGTCTATAAGTAAAGACATTTTAGTTAAAAAAATCAACTAAAAAAACCTGGCTTGATCAGTGTAAGTATTATACCTTAACTCTAATATATAAAAAAGGAACCATCCTCTTCTCTGAGTAGAGTCTTCTTTCATCACTCTGCTCAGAGCAGGGGATTCCAGCAATGTTATTCCAGCAATTAGGAACTGGGCTTTGAAGGATTTGAATAAGACATTTGTGTAAGTTTGTCAGGTTTTGTTGGTTAAAATCAGGCAAAGTTATTACATTAAAATTAAAGAGTGTAATCACTGCTAATGTAGTTACCATTTTCATTGCTTTGCCTTTATATCGCCTTTGACATGTGCTGGTTTCATTGCCTGGTCACCTCCCTACACATGGCATAGCCACCATTTACTGTACCTTCCTCACCCAACCATCCTTTAGTGTGAGCATAAACAGCTATGCCAGCTGGAACTTTGTAAGCTCTTTGGCATCATTTTCCGTTAAGTCATCCTTTACAACCTTTGTTAGATGCCCCCATGTATTATGCTTGACTTATCCATGGGTCAAATCAAAATCCATAATTTTGGCCCTAAAATCTGCTCTTATTCATGTGGTCGACTTATACACAAGTATATATGGTAAGTGAGAGTTAAATTTATCTTCTCAGTTTTTCCACATTTAAATCAATGGGAATTAAATGTCTTCCAGGTTTGTTCTCAATGTACCCATAATCTTTTAGGACTGGTAAAATTCTCAACTTTGGAAAGTGCTATGATTATTTTATATGATGCTCCAAGTGTATGACATTTTTGACCTTAATTATAATATGTGAAGGTCAAAACTGCACCCTAGTGCAATAAAATATAAATTGTAATAAAGAAATTATTCCGGAGGATATGAAAATGTGTTCATCACTCATTTAATGGCAACTTCACAGTTCTTCTATACTTTCTGAGATGAAGGACTGGAATTTAAAATTAGCTTAAAGGAACTTGGGGCAAAAAATCTCTAAGCTTTTTCAGGTAATATAGAAATCTGAGAAATAGTATGTCTTCAACCTTCTAATTTTATGTCTAAGAATTAACAACTATAGTTTGCCAGACATTTAATACTTGCTGAACATTACAAATAATTCATTTCAAAACTGAAAAGAATAATTATAATTCATCAGTTATTTTCCCATTGCTTCTAAAATTCATCTCTTGTTCTTATGAATCCTAATAAAAATGTCTACAAAAATATTGCCAAGAGAAGAAAAGCAACCCAAGAATGAGCTATGCATAACCAACATCACATATTATGACTGGATGGCCAAAGTAAAAGTCCTGGGGATTGTTCACAAATGCAGAAGAGTTTATGAGCCGTCTTCATTATTGCAAATCTGTGGTTATCAGAAGTGATATGAAATTCAACCATGAAGCTTACGAGGTTGTTTTAGGGCAGTCACTTTTTCTTAAACCAACCATGCATGGTTTTTCTTGGAGTCTGAGAAAAAAATTAGAGCATAGCTCCTAGAAAACCCCATTGTCCAGGGATTCAAGAGGTTGTAGTCTTCAGAAGTAATCTTTTTAAGCAGTGACTATTCTGATAGCAAATGGGTATGGGAAGAGCCATTTTACCAGGTATAGAGAAACCATTAAAAAAACCAACAAAGTTTTTATTAAATCTAAACACAACCACAAAGAAATTTTATACATCTAAACAAACAACAGTAACAAAACAAATTAACTAAATTCATTAAAAAACATACATTTCTTACTCCCTCACTCTCTAGTTTCAACCTTAAACTTGTCTTCCAGTATTAAATGAATTTGAGCCCAGTATTTCTGTGCTTTATCACAGATCCACCACATATTTACATTTTCAACATTTTTTTTGAACTATTCTTATACATTTTTGATAACCTGTCTGGTGTTAAATACCATCTGTACATCATTGATAGAAAATATTTGACTCTTAAAAACTTTAGGCCTACAGCCCCCTCACTCAGTAAGAACTTTGAAAAGGGATTGTGGAAGTTCAAGGCCAAACATCTGGGAGACCAAAGGTTCAATCATCTCCAAATCAGGTGGAAGGGCAGAATATATAAGTATAGTAAACATATAAATAAATAAACCATCACTTGATTATGAGTTAGGCTTGCTGGATGAAATGGGGAACAATGCTTCTGTACTCTTAATGGTTATGTAGTCCAGTTCCCTCTTGTACACAAGATTATACGTGATTTCACCTGCCAACCCTATGTTGAATCATACTTCACATGTCACAGGAAAAGTGTCACAGGCACACTCCACTTGCTTACCACACAACTCCACAGTGATCACTGGAATGTGAGGGGGAGAAATGGGTTTCCAAAAATGTTCATTGACCAAGGCTCTAGGTGTTTTCATAATCTTTTCAGTGATGTCTCTTTTCCACATGTTACACGGCTTCCTTTGGAGACATATTTCCAGTACTGTGCAAATTTTCCAATAATGTATGAATTCAGTTTAAAAGCTAATACTCAGTAATTTAAACGATCCTAGAAATATGAAGAAAACAATAACAACTTCAAACTCAGGGATATGTATGCCTTGTAATTTGCTTAATATTTCTAGGATATCGAAGGCTTTCATGGCAGGCATCCATAGTTTTTTGTGGGTTTTTCGGGCTCTGTGGCTGTGTTCTAGAATAATTTACTCCTGACACACCTCCATGCCACCATTTTCTAAAGATGCCAGCCACAGATGCAGGCGAAACATCAGGAATAAATTTGTCTAGAACATGGCCACACAGCCTGAAAAAACCACAAAAAACTATTTCTAGAATAGTCTAATTTTCCAAAGGAGGAAATCGTCAGCCTAGTCCCCTCCTTGCAAATATTGGAAGAGAACAGATTATGAACTGTGGAATATTATTTCTTAAAACAAACAATTAACAACGCACATTTTGTGTTATTACCTCCAATACATTTTACTCCCAGCACTAAAATTTGGTTGTAGCCAAAGACTACTATGAACATGTGAGAAAATCAGACTGCAAATTAATTATGAAAGCATTAAAGTAGCATTTATTTGCTGTCTCGTTTTAATGTGATTTATTTCCTTCTATTTTGCAGCTCCGACAGAAGCTCCTTTGCACCCCCTTTTAGGTATGTCACTAGAGTTATTGTTATTGTTTTCCAGATGACGTTGTGTTACTATATTTGGAATTTCAGCATTGTTATAACAAAGCAATAATGAAATTGCAGCTTTGAAAGAATTTAGATATAAGTTAAAGTTCAAAGAAAATTAAATATACTTAATTCTGGCAATGCATTTGTTTATTAGATTTCAAATAGTCGCATCCTAAATATACAACATTTCAAATCTCTTGTCCTCAGGTGCATAGATCAGGCTTTGACAAAACAGCAAGGGGGGTGTTACTTTATTTCTAGATTAATCCCAGATTGGACTCAAAATCATAACTGAATCTTTTCCAGTTCACTTTGCGCCCCTTAAATGCTTAGTAAAATAGCTGACAGATGAACCTAACAGATGTCTCCCTGTCTCTTTATAAATATGTTTGAGCTCATTTGTTTATTACATCAGCACTATGCAGACATTAGTGCTAGAGGGTATCCGTACTAAAGTGTGTGTGTCTGTGTGTGTGTGTGTGTGTGTGTGTGTGTGTGTGTGTGTGTCAGTCAGAGAGGAGAAAGAAACATGACCCCACCCACGTCCAACAGGCAAACCACAAACCCCTCCTCTTATGTGTAAAATAGAAACATATACATAGGGCTACTATTGTGATAACTTTTCCTGAAAATATCCAGACTGGTTTGGAACGAACTTAACATCACCTGAATCTTTAAGCTGAAAGTATAGTCATATAGTGTATTTTTCCATTTAGTCCTCTGCTACGATGCTACTATAATGTTTATTGGTGAATGTTTGTTGAATAGGGTCATTGGGAGAAAATTAAGCAGCGCTGAGCACAGGGCTGTTTATGTTCTTAACAAAAACTATCCATTTTAAATTTTGGCTCTGATCTTTCTTATACAGTGCTACCTCGGGTTACGAATTTAATTCGTTCCGCGGCGCCGTTCGTAACCCGATACATTTCGCAACCCGAAAAGCCGCTGGAAAGCCGCTAGCCGCTAGCCGCGCTTTGAATTTCGCGCCGAAACGCGCCGAAAAGATTTTCGTAACCCGAAAAATCTTTCGTAACCCGGAACAGTTTTTTTAAATCTAACTTTTTCGTACCCCGGAAATTTCGTAACGCGGTGAATTCGTATCCCGGGGTACCACTGTATTAATGTAAATGAGAAGTACAGTGGTACCCCGGGATACGAATTCACCGCGTTACGAAATTTCCGGGGTACGAAAAAGTTAGATTTAAAAAAACTGTTCCGGGTTACGAAAGATTTTTCGGGTTACGAAAATCTTTTCGGCGCGTTTCGGCGCGAAATTCAAAGCGCGGCTAGCGGCTTTCCAGCGGCTTTTCGGGTTGCGAAATGTATCGGGTTACGAACGGCGCCGCGGAACGAATTACATTCGTAACCCGAGGTAGCACTGTAGTTGACCACAGTGGATTTAAAGTTGAGGAGTCAATTCCTTTAGCAACAGTTCAAATATTGAAAACTAAGAGGGTAGACGCTGAGAACATGGGAATGAAAGAATCATCCTGATGCTATGTGAGCCCAGCCACTGAAGTTTCATATTTGTGTGATATCCCACATACAGCAGAACTTCTGTTAGCTTTCCAAAAATTGACAATAAGGAACATACCAAAGTGAGTCAGACATTTGATCCATCCTGCTCAGTATTAGCATATAATCTGGCAACAGCTCTCCACAGTTTCAATTACAAGTCCTTCACAGTCACACCAGATCCAAGAGACTGAACCCAGAGGCTTTGGTATCCAACAAAGCGTATGCTCTACCAATGTGCAGGAAGGGTTGAAATTCAATGAAAGAATAACTTTAGAAAATAAAAACAAATGCAAGACACCTGAGACATGCTTCATTTATATAATCTTTGCATAAAGATGTCAGTTAAAAATAGGTGGTGTGCATTCATTTGACTTGACAAAACCTACCAGGATTTTTTTTTATCATCTCCTTTTCAGCTGAAATGCACAGTGACAGCATTATATTACGAGATGACTTCGATTCTTATCACCTACAAGGACTGAATCCTGCTATGTGGTAAGTTTAGTTTAGTTTTTACATTTAGTTTAGGTAAGTAAACAACATAATTCTATTTACAATGGAGCAAAAGCCAAACTCTCCCTGTTCTCATGACATGGAGTAAAAAAGTAGCGTATTTAGGCTATTGTTTACTTGCAGAGGTGTCTTTCCTATCTCCATGATGATGCAGTGCTGGCTCCAAACCACTCCAGTGGATTAGATTGTGGGGTTGTACACATATGCAAGCAAACAAAAATCCTATTGATTTCACTGGAACTTTTGGTGAAAATAAATGCTCTCTAGTGAGTGTAGAGGGCATTTTCTCTATGTTTTTTGGCAGACCCCCCCCCCCAAAAGGCATTTCAGGTCCAGAAAGGGCCTTTTAGAAACAAGAAGTGAACTGGAAATGCCATCCACTCACTTCCTGTTGTTAAAGGCCTCTCCTGAGGCTAAAATGGCCCACGGGGCTAAAACATGGTGAAAATGTTCCTCATGTCACCTTGAAGGTGTTGAAGGGACAAAAAGGCTTATGTTTGTGGTGGGAGTGCAGCTCTCCTGGAGGGCTAATGCAGCCCCTACTCTCCCACAGTTGTCCACACAGACTTTGAATTAATCCAGCATGGTACCAGAACAACAATGAAGGAGGCAGCAACCATGTCATTGACCAAGAACAGAGACTAGTAGTGCATATTTTCACTTGGGTTTACTCAAATTCTTTTTATTTCATCTTTCTCTCATCAACAGAAGAGTATCACATAAGCATCAGTCTTCCTGTGTCAACTACTTTAGGTCCAAACACAGATAACTGTCACTATATAGACCCACTAGGGTTCTAGTACTCTCAACTTCAAGATGTGTAGAAACTCTTTTTCCTTGATACACACTTTGTTAAATACAGGCATACCTCAGTCAACAAACCTCTGATAAAAAGCTCTTTTTAACAAAGTCTTTTTATGGCTGCCCAGCCTCCTCTTTCTCATCCTCTATCAAGCTAGAAGCATTGTGAAGATGTGTATGGAGGGAGTATTTTGTATAAAAATACACATTTTTCATGTTTAAAAAGGGGGGAAGAAAACTTTCCATAGACCAGGAATGACTAATATGTGGCCCTACCAATATTATGTCATCAGCCCTAGCCAGCATAACCAATGGTCAAAGTTTATGGGAACTGAAGTCCAATAACATCCAGAGGCTCCAAATTTGACATCAGTAGTAACATACAGGTATCTGGTACAGTGGGCTCTTTGTATCCACTGGGGTTTGTTTCTGTGACCCCTGTGGGTACCAAAATTAATGGATACCCAGGTCCTATTATACACAATGACATAGTAAAATGGTGTACCAAATGGCAAAATTTAGGTTTGCTTTTTGGATTTTAAAAAACATATTTTCAAGTTGTAGGTGGTTGAATCCATGGAGAAGGACATATGATAGAGCCAAACAATATAATATCTGGAGGTTAACCAAGGCAGTGTGAGATGTGAAGAAGTGAGAGAATGCTCTATGTGTTTTTATATTGTATGATCTTAAACATCATGTTCAGAATTGCCTAGTGAGCAAAGAATATAAAGTTGTAAGGAAATGTTGTTTTTTTTCCCCCACCAAATTTAATGTAAATGGTTACGGAGACAAATGGAAATTTTGCAACAAATCCTGGCCCACCCATGTTCTTTTGAAGATCTGCATAGAACCAGTGCAAGTACAGTTTAAGTCTCCTTTATCCAGAATTCTGAAAATTGAAATATTCCAAAATACATGGATAGCTGAGATAGTGACACCTTTACTTTCTGATGGTTCAGTGTGTACAAATTGTGTTTCAAATATTGCATATAAAATTACCTTCAGGCTATATACATAAGGTATATACAGAACAGAAATAAATTTCAGTTTAGACTTGAGTCGCAACTTTATGATATCTCATTATGTACAGTATATGCAAATATTCCAAAATAATTTTTTTTAAAAAACCTAAGGTCTAAAACACTTCTGATCCCAGGCATTTTGGATAAGGGATACTCAACCCTCCATGGAATTAGAAAACCTATCACAGACATAGACGCACACACACACGAACACATGCATACATACACAGCTGTGCGGAGAAGGATATAAAGCAGGTTTCTGGTGCAAATTTCCTGTCAGTAATAACAAGACCTCGAACACCCAGTAAAGAGGATCAAGGAGGAAAGTGCACAGGCAGGACTACTGCTAAACATAAAACATAAAGAGAATAAGAATAATGACCATGGAGGATGTACACAAATCAAAATAGTAACAAAGTCTTTTTCTTCAGCCACCCCTAGACTGTGGAATGACCTGCTGGAAGACATTTGACAGCTGAATATGTTGTCTGAATTTAAAAGAGCATAAAAAAGCCCAGTCTCTTCTGACAGGCTTATCCAGATGATTTTTAAACTGTGAACTGTAAATGATAATAATAATAATAATTTGTTTTATTTATATACCGCTATTCCAAAGATCATAGCGGTGAACAGCAAGTAAGCTAATTAGCAAGTAAGCTAATTTGCCCCCAACAGTCTGGGTACTCATTTTAGCGACCTCGGAAGGATGCAAGCCTGAGTCGAGCTTGGGCCCTTTTGCTGGTCTTGAACTCGCCACCTTGTGGTCTTGAGTGAATGGCTGCAGTACAGGCATTTAACCACTGCGCCACCAGGGCTCCATGATGAACTTTTCAATGTGGATTGTTTTAATCTGTGAATTTTTCCTTTGAAATTGATCTGTGTTTTGATTGATGTCTTTTTAATTGATTTTGTTTGTCTGTTAATTCTTGTTTCCTACCTCGATTCATGGGCAGAGGCGAGTAAGAAATAATAATAATAATAATAATAATACCACCAAGATATAATCATGTTAATCTGTAGAATCAGTATGTAGAGAGATCTTGTATCACTTTTGAGACTAACTGAAAGAAAGAAGTTGGCAGCATGAGCTTTCATAGATTTAAGTTCAGCTGAGGAAGTAGACTTAAATCTATGAAAGCTCATGCTGCCAACTTCTTACTTTCAATTAGTCTCAAGGGTGCTACAAGATCTCCCTACAATATAATTATTAATTATTATATTATATAATAATTATTATATATTGCTGGAGTAGAAACTGGACATGTTGGTTTTACATAAAGAGCTGAGGGACTTCTATATGTCTAGAAGGCTAAAAGGAAATTCTGTTTGCAGTAGTAGTTCTCTGCTTGGCTGAGTTTCCCGTGTGATTGCCTTCTATACTTTAAGATTTAATGGAACAAGATGAACATCTACATAGCTTCAGCATCAATAGCAGTATGTTAGTAGTAACATAAAACACCTGGAGAAAGTCAATTAAATCCATTTTTTATCATTTAAGATGTAGGATATTTGAGATAAGCAGCAAAGGCAATTAAGAGCATCGCTTAGAGACACATTTGCTGTATAAACTGCAAATTGTGTCAAGAGGACACGAACCTTGTGGCTGCAAAGTCTCTTCCTTCTCCTTTGATGCCCTAATGACACTACTAATATCTTGCTGTCATTCTTTTCTTCTTCTTTTTTCCTTTGAGGCCCCAAATCTAAGCCATTTAATTTTTGAAGTAATAAATTTCAAAGGCGACATGAAGGCTTGGAACTGGGATTTACTCAAAGCTGTTCATCATTTTATAAGGAAAATAATCCTAAAGGAGATGAAAGATGATAAAAAGAGATGTTCCAGCTACCCACAGCTCTTCACGGTATTTCTGAAAATAGATTATAAAGGAGAAGTAGCCAAGAAGCAAAGCCACTTTATATGCATAGAATATGAGAAATTAAAGAGAGAAAAGGCCTTATAAGGTCATCCAGATTAACCTTTAACCAGTGCATGGGTTCCTCTTTCCTATATTTACAGAGAATGTCACTTAAGTGTACATACATGGACTAACAACGGGAGCTTTTATTTTGTGCTCAGTGTTGTGGTGGGGGAGAAGAAGAGTCGAGGAAAAGGAAAACTGATGGTGGTAGTCAAGATGAAAAATGACATGAGAGATGTTGGGGCCATACATCAGTTTTAGATTTTGTAAATTAAACACAGATTGTATGATGTAGAGGAGGTACAGTTAATTGTGGAATATAGTAATCAGTTAGGGATAAGAAGAAAAAGGAAATGTGCTATCAGACTCTGGGTGGATGCTGAACACGTAACAGAAAGTACACTTCTTCTGGTGGATTAGTAAGAATCAATGTGGAAGTATTTAGTTATCCTGTAGAGCAAACTTAATGGTAATGCTTGTCAGGTGGTGATCTGCAGGCTGAATCTAGCCCTTGCAGCTGTCTCCTCTAGATACTAACAAGCCCCAGACTCCCCCTCCTCAATTAATTTCACCACCCTGATTCAGAAATCACAAAGAAGAAAAGGGGCTACAGTCAAGGAATATGCGTGTATAACACTAATATATATGGCTGTGTGTGTGTTCTAAAAAAATTAAATAATAGAACTATTAACATCTTAAAGGGTTGCCTTACTATTTAAATAATTAATTAGTTTAACCTAGCTGTAGCTCTTGAGGCTATTTCATATATTTAGTTCGTTGTTTCTATGCATTGGTCATGGTCCAGGGATGTACATCTGCTGGATCCTGCGGCTTCAGCCAAAAATGTAAGATTCAAAAAGAAAAAAAAAGGAAAACTGAACCTAATATATTATTAAAATATAAATCACCATTCTTTATTTTGTATGTGTCTGCATAAGCTCAAATACCAGGCTTTTTTTTAATTCTAGCAAGCAGATACTTAGAGTATCAAACTTAGTTGATATTTCTGTGTAGAAATAAAACATTTTAAGTGTGTTGAAAGATTTAATGTTGAAAATCATGTGATTTATTGTGAAAAAAGTGGTGAATACGATGGATAGTCATAAGACACTGTTGTTTCAATATTCCCAAATAAG
Organism: Sceloporus occidentalis; assembly: GCA_023333645.1. Lineage (NCBI taxonomy): Eukaryota > Metazoa > Chordata > Lepidosauria > Squamata > Phrynosomatidae > Sceloporus > Sceloporus occidentalis. Next base: position 83,475,816 of record JALMGF010000005.1, read on the forward strand.
ATGCATTACATTTCATTTGTTGCTCAAGTACACATGTCTAAGAACAAAGCCAGATATTAAATGATTAATTACAGGGTATTCTTTTACCCAAATTCATTAGCAATTCATTATACAATAGTTCCAGACTAAAGAAAATGATAGTGTTGACCAAATGTGGGGAGAAAGATATAAAATATATAAATCTGTGCAACATACCATTGGCTCTCTATATCCATGGATTTTTTTATCCATGGATTCAACTATCCATGGCTTGAAAATATCCCAACAATATATAAATTACCAAAAGCAAACCTTGATTTTGCCATTTTATATAAGGGACACCATTTTACGGTTGTATATAATGTGATTTGATCATCCACAGATTTTGGTACCCACAGAGAGTTCTGGAATCAAACAACAGCAGATACCAAGGGCACCATTGTATTATATTTATTTAACACCCAGCCTTTCCCAAAACTGGAAATCAAGGTAGCTCACAAGAAGACTTTTTAAACGATACAAATAAATATGTGGTATGTGTGTATATGCACACACATGCCTTCAAATTTTCTGTCAACATAGGGTGACCCCATAGGGTGCTATATAAAATACAATTAGGGTGATTGTAATAGAACCATAGAACTGAATAAAAAGCAGTTTTAAAACCACATAAAACACAAATAAAAAAACAAAGCAATCCTCTTTCCTCCTTAAAAGCCCCCTCCTCAACAGGAGATTGTTTTCTATAAGCCTGCATCAGTTTAAAAAAAATGTGGAAGGACAACAGAGTGGGAGTTAGGCTGGTTTTTCTTGAAAGGGAGTTACACAGCCTTCTCCCACATCCTCACCAAAAGGTGTTTGTGAGGATGGCAGGAACAAGACAAGGGCCTTTCCTGAAGATTCAATTCAAAGTCCCACCGAAGCTGAGGTTTCCTCTCTTCTCTTCTCTTCTTTTCTCTTCTCTTCTGAAGGGAAATGCTCTTTGCAAGTGTAGTGTTGTTGCTTTATCCATTATTTGTTTCTTTCCCAAAGATATGAACATATAAAAAGATCAAGAATATTTTATAATTTCAAGGAAAAGGATTTCAATCACAAGTATCAGGAATTCTGCATAGCCGCAGTCTTCAATCTATAGTTTAGAGATTATAAAACTGATAGTGCTAAATGTTTGTGCTGGCATAACAATGCATTTTAAAGAACATAACTTACAGAAAATAAGGAGCCCAAAGCATGCAAACTGTTAGCAATAAATTCATACAACCTTGAACTATCCTCTGGTTCATCAAGGATTTTTGAGTACCCACATGACACAATATTATATAAAATATTTGAGTTGAGAAGGACATATTTCCTTAACAAGCAGTCATTTCAATAACAGCACATCTACAACCTCATGTTCATGGGTAGTCTTTTGGCAGTCTACCCTTGTTCTGAGTCCATCTGTTGCAATGGCACCCTGCCTATTTATGCATTGATTGAGTCTTTTTTCAGAGGCCTAGATGCCTAGCAACTGTTGTGCAATTATTTCAGCAGAGAGTTGTTTCATTTTTGACTATGTCTAGCATTAGATACACTTACTAGGTATTATTTAAGACATCTAGAATGTTGGCCATTCAAATTCTAGGTTTATAATTAATTATTATAACAACAGTGTAGCAAAACAGCTTTGTAAAAAAACAAGTCAGTCTCTAAGTTGCACCATAATTTGTGCCAATTTTGAACTATTGTCATCAGGTTAATCTTTTCATTTCATCCATTACTTTGCAAAATATGCTGCCAAGAGTATGGCATGGAGGAAAGTATACATTGATTCAGTTACATAGATCTTTAGGAACCAATTTAGGAATAAATCCACAAAAGTTTATGACAAATACAACTCATTAGTTTTTAAGGTGGCACAAGACTTTTTAAAAAGGTTTTTCTGCAAATGGAACTAACATGGATACTCTCCTTTAAAATCCATATATCATGCTGAGCAATTTAACTGTGTGTGTGCCTTCAAGTTGCCTGTTGGCGTATGGTAGCCCCATGAATTTCACAGGTTTTTTTTAAAGGCAGAGAATACTCAGGTGGTTTTGCTAGCACCTTCCTCTGAAATATAGCCTACATTGGCAGGTCTTAGATAGGATCCAATCCCTCTTTCCCCCAGCACCAGGGTGCAGGTAAGTTCTGCAGAATTTGTTTCCTTCCCCCACAGATCTCAGTGGTCTACCCTTAGGTAGTGCTAAGTTCCCTAGAGTCCCTTTTCTTCCCCCATAGACTCTGGTGGTCTATCTGGTATTGAGAACCAGGACCAATCATTATTAGGATTGCATGAGAATTGTGGGGAAGTTTTAAAGTGATGTCTTTTCACTTTTGCACCACAAGGGCATTGCAAGAGTGTTTTATGGAAGTAGAAGTTTTAGTGTTAGAGTAGTTGAACTTTATAGGTATAGAGATATGTTTACAGATGAAAAGAAAATAGACCAACTGGACAAGTGGATTGCCAGTAAAGGAAGGAACTCATGGGAGGACGCTGACAGTCGGTGACAGCCCCCATACATACCTCATCATGTTGCAGAAACCACACTGAACCACAGCTTTCTGTGGGATCAAAATAAAATGAATCCCTTGTCACTTTTGTACTTATTCAGTAATAAGGACTCTTCCTCTAATTTCCACAGCAGTCTACACATTTAAAACAACATGGAAATGTTTGGTTTTTGTGTGTGTGCAGTATCCCTTAGTATACTATTTTTTCTGCAAATTTAAAGTGAAAAATTGGACAGATAGATAGCATCAGTTCAAGAACTCTGAAGTCAGCTGATTTTTTTTTAAATGGATGTCAAGCAGAATTTTCCACTCCCTCAATATACACATTCAGTACACTTTTAGTACCTAATAAAAAGCAGAATACTAGTAGCACAGTTAGTCACAATTTTGTTCATGTAAAAAGAAATGTTATGGATGGAATGGTCAAACATGTTATTTTTGGAATAAGTAAGGAAAGAAGCCAAGTTGATACTGGGACTGTTTTGCTGTTCTTTTGCCATCCATTTATGTTGATGCCAAGACTGATCTGGCAGGTTTTGTCCTACTTACAGATGTACTTAAAATAGTTGAAATGTATAATATTTACCAAGCTCTTCTGACTGTAATACAACACAAATATTTGTTATATTTGAAAACCCATGGTATGAATGTAGTTGCAATTTTTTTCACTGATTTAAAATATTTCAAATTACTTTTGTGAATAGGTTTTGTTTTGGAGTTGTGAAATATTGAAATACTTTGGGATGTTTGTTTGTTTGTTTGCTTGTTTGTTTGTTTGTTTTTTAAAGGAGTGTCTTAGAAGCAAGCCAAACAATGTTTCTGATTTGGATGGTAATTTATTCGTTAACTTTAGGCTGTTGAACATTCCTTCTAAAAGCCAGAATGTTGGGAGTCGCTCATTTGTTATTCAGTGCTTTCAAGTTGACTGTGTTCTGTTTTCCTGCAGGTTTGAATGTAGTAATTGTGAGGTTGGAGACCAGTGTGGTGTAATTATGCATGGCAGTGCTGTCACTTTCTGTGAGCCATATGGGCCAAGAGAATTGGTAAGTGGTTGTTTCCTAATTTACCTGATTTGTGGGGTTTCACATTTTGTGGTTAGAGCTTGTCAATTTGTTTTACATTTCACCTTTAACCTAAGCGATGAGTGATTCTACTTCCTTTCCTTGTCCCTGTGACTTATTTGTATTCCTCCCCAAATAATTAAGTTCCTCATTCAATTCCAACATACTCTTCCAATTTTTTACCTGTTAGATTTAAGTGCTTTAAACATTCTGGTTATATTTCTCATTTTCTTTTAGCATTAAAGCCAAGACAGGCTTGAAAAGTGGAATTAATAATCTAAGGTTCTGGTTTCACCACAAGAGCATTACTGGCATCATCCCAGGATGCGCTATTTAGTGGTAGAATATATATTTTTTTAAAAAGGAAAGATGTGCTAAGTATCAGTGTGACAGCTGCTGTCATGGAGTGACCACAAGGAAAACCCTTTCCGCTCGAGATATCAAACCTACTAATGAACCCTGTTTAAAAATAAAATCAAAAATATTGAAGAAAGTGTCAGACAGGTCAATTCATTTTCCCACTACATAAAACATCTGAATAAATAATACTTCTTTTTAGTGTTACCAGATATACTTATCATATTTAGATAACTAATACTGAGGACTGAAGGACTGCTAGCATGCCAAACCATATGAAATAGATTTTGGTCAAATAACCAGTAGGAGGAGATATGGACTGGGGAGACAGGGCAATCATCATTCGAGAAGGGAGAGTCATAGTGTATTGTCTGAACCCAAACTGCCATTCACTTCAGATAGTTTGGATAGCCTTGGCAACTGGACCGCCAGGCTCAAAATCCTGCTGTTTAATGCCAGGTCAGTAAATAGAAAATCCAGCACCCGGGATCTTGTCAGTCTGGCATGTTCTGCTACTGCTGATTTTTCTGGCTGGTCCAGTCTGCAGTGTCTCTCGTGTTCCTTGATTCTTGTTTGCACATTGCGTTTGGTGGTCCATATGTGTGCAAACAAGAATCAAGGAACACGAGAGACACTGCAGACTGGGCCATCCTGAAAAATCAGCAGTAGCAGAACATGTCACAAACCATCCTGGGCATAAAATACTGTTTGAAAACACTGAAATTCTGGACCATGCCAACCACTACCATGTTAGGATGCACAGGGAAGCCAATGAAATCCATAAACTTCTAGATAATTTCAACCGGAAAGAAGAAACCCTTAAAGTGAACAAAATTTGGCTACCAGTCCTGAGGAATAGCAAAATAAGGACACACCAAATGCAAATGGGAAACCATTCAGAGCCTGGGGCTTTCCCAGCAGATAATGATCACCAATTAGCAGACACTAATCCTCTTTTGCATTAGCCTCCCAGGCTGAGGCCTGCCATCAGCACAGAACAATACACATGCAAATCACTCCTGCATTCCCAGGATCACACAGTATATATACACCCACTTTTTCCAGGCAAGTATTCTCTGAAGATGCCAGCCATAGATGCTGGTGAAACATCAGGAAGAAACTCTTCTAGAACATGGCCACATAGCCCGAAAAACCCACAAGAAACTATGGATGCCGGCCATGAAAGCCTTCCACTTCACAATGACCATGAAGGATCTATATAAATTCAACCTAGATAATGATGAATTTGAAATAGTTAAAGATGTCCTGCATCTTGGATCAAACATTGATCAGAAAGAAGACTACAGTCAAGAAGACTACAGTCAAGAAACAATAAGAAGACTAGGAATGGGAAGGGCAGCCATGAAAGAACTAGACAAGATCCTAAAGAAATATAGCTGAGCACTAAAGTTAGAATTCTCCAAACCATTGTATTCCCCATCACCAAGTATGGATGTGAGAAGAAAATAAAGTCATTTGAGATGGGATGCAGGAGAAGATAGCTAAGGATACTGTGGACAGTCAAAAAGACAAACTAATGGGTCCTAGAACAGATCAAGCCTGAACTCTCCCTAGTAATCAAGATGATGAAACTGAGGCTGTTGTACTTTGGCTACATCAAGAGAAGGCATGACTCATTGGAAAAGACAATGGTGCTAGGAAATGTAAACAGTAGTAGAAAGAGAGAAAGACCACATGCCAGATGGCTGGACTCAATCAAGGAAGTTACAGCCCTGAATCTGAAGGACCTAAGCAGAGCGGTGGAAGACTGGGGGTCGTGGAGATGTCTCATCCACAGGGACTCCATGGGTCGGGGTCAACTCGAAGGCAGTTAACAACAACAGCAGCAGCAATTATTTATATGTAATGGTGTGCTGTTCTTAATCTTTTATTTTGTAATTATTGTTTTAACTGTTGTTGACCATGATTTTTAAAATCATGTTGTTGTTTAATTCTTTTTTAACTTTTGTAAAATAAGATTTTAATTGAATTTTTTAAAATAATAATAATTGGAAACCACACTGAGTCCCATCCTGGGAAAAAGATGGGGTATAAATGCAATAAATTGTTAAATTTAAATAAGCAGTTGCTATAAAAATATTAATATGAATAAATAACAATGAATAACAATTAGCCATGGCCCTGAGTTTCCAAGGACTCAGCAAGACTGTTGAAGACCAGGGCTCTTAGAGGTCTCTCTTCCATAAAGTCACTATATGGGGAAGCAAACTTGGTGTCAGATAACAGCAATTAGCATTAATTTTCACTTTTACAATTTGGAATAGTTGATGTGACAGGAAAGTGACCACAACAAATAAATGAAGAATTAAATGCTCATTTGAATAATTTCATTTTAACTTGTACAGTTTTGTTATTTCTGATGAAAATGCTGGGGTCATTCTGTAGATTTCTAAGACAGTAGCAGGTTTTATATAGGTGTGTATATATGCCTTCAAGTCACCTGGCAATTTTATGGTGATCCTATGAACTTCATATGGTTTTCTTAGGCAAGGAATGTTCAGAGATGGTTTGCCATTGCCTTCCTCTGAAATATAGTCCACAGGTACAGAAAAATAAAATTATAAATATGGCAAACATATTTAGTAATATAATATAAAAATTTATTAAAACATATTTTAAATTCTCCTAATTATATGAAACACTTTCCTTTTGTAAAATAGGTCACACAAAAATCCCCATTTAGGCCCTGTACAGACCAGCAAAAAGTGCCAGCCTGTGGACAGGGTGAGGGCTGAGCATCCGCACGCTTCAAGCCCTACTGCCACCGGCAGGGTGTCATTGTAGCATGTGCTGGTCTACACAGCACGCACCATGATGACGCACCTCTGGTGCAGCTCCCAAATGCTGCAGCACCACAGGGGCATCAATATGCCATGCAGCAGCAGCTAGGGCACCCCTTCAGTGGCACAAAAAGGAGCCTTTTTTGGCTCCTTTTTGTGCTCTACGGAGGCCAGATCGGTGCAGCAGGATGCTGTTGCCATGGCACTGATCTTGCCAATGAAGGGGCGATCTGTTTTGCCCCTTAGCTAACAAGCCTTTCAAAAACTAGCCCAATTGACCAAGATATTGGTAGCAGAAAATATATTGAAATTTGCAATTTAAACTAGAGGGGGTGGGCAACTGTAACCTTTTAATAAGTTTTTATTAATCTCTCACTTTTTCTCCTGTTGGTTAGGGCTAATGGGAGTTGTAGGCCAAAAATATCTGGCAGTCCATAGTTACCCATCCAAGGTTTAAATGAATTAAATTGGAAGCATAATACAGCAGCATTAGAACAACACAGCAGAAAACAGAGGTGCCTAAATTTGAATCAGCAGTAATGTGCCAATTCTTCTTCTGTAACATGCACTGAGTGTATTTATGCTCTCTAGATCAGTTCATCAGCAGGAACAGTCTTGCCCCACCAACCCAGTTGGCCAAAATCAGCCAGACAAAATAGCCAAAATCATATATAGGAACACTTACAACATTACCTCTAACTGAGTCAGAGTCTCTATTACAGTACTAACTTAAACTTAAAATTAATATTAGACCTGTCACCTTATTAAAGAAACAGAAGCTGTTTAATCAAATGGGTTGTCATCATGCATTTACTCAAATCTATATAAACCTATATGGCTAGAATGAGAGCCAGCATAGTGTAGTGATTTGACCATTGGACTATAATTCTTGAGACCTGAGTTTGAATCTCTGCTCCATCATGGAAACCCACCAGGTGACCTTAGGCAAGTCACACACACTCACAGCCTCAGAAAACCCTATGGTAGGTTTGCCTTAGGGTCATCAGAAGTTGAAAATAACTTGAAGGCACTTAACTACAACATAGCTAGAACATGTGCAGTTTCCATAGCCCTGAAGCTAGATATTTCCCACCCTCTAATGATTTCAGATAGTAGCACCTGTCACTCTGTCCACCCTTAAACACCCCTTCAATTGCTCCAAAAGACCCATTGTGCCTTCTAGGCACTGTGAGTACTCCTACATTTCCTCCTAAGGCCTATTTTCAAAACCAGTGGCAAACAGTCACTACTGGTTTTGATTCCATGCCTTAAACTGCTTGGAATGAAGGTAGCAAAATTACCAACTATGCCCCCTTGATGATTATTATTGGCTGTCTGAAGAAAAGAAGGAATGGGGAGTGGGGATGGTGCTGGAGGTGAAACTGTGTTCTATCCATCCTTGAATTAAAATAACAGTAGTGAAAGAACATACTGTTTTTAGCTGGAAAGGAATAGCAGTGGCTTTTTTCATATGTTGTCTGCTGTCTCCAAATTTTATAAGTAATGACATAAAATGTATTCTCATGTAGATCAAGTATGCCTGTTTAATTTTTAATTGATTAATCTAAGCAATGAATGCATTTGTGATTATTATTTGGTAAGAGTTTTGGGTCCTTTCTCATAGTATCATAGAGTTGGAAGAGACCGTAAGGGCCATCCAGTCAAACCCCCTGCCATGCAGGAAATCTAAATCAAAGCATCACCAACAGATGTCCATCCAGCCTCTGTTTAAAGAGCTCTAAGGAAGGAGACTCCACTACACTCCGAGGGAGTGTGTTCTACTGTCGAACAGCCCTGACTGTCAGGAAGTTCCTCCTAATGTTGAGGTGGAATCTCTTTTCCTGGAGCTTGCATCCATTGCTCCAGGTTCTAGTCTCTGGAGCAGCAGAAAAAAAGCTAGCTCCCTTCTCAATATGACATCCTTTCAAGTATTTAAACAGGGCTATCATATCACCTCTGGTATCATACATTTAGAAAACATGATTTCTGATCATATACTGTCAGAAATGACCTTCCATGTGTCAAATTATTTCATCACAGCCCTGGTGTCTGGAGTTACCCATGCCACAATGTGTCATTACTGCTATGTTAGATTCTCCTTCCCCACTATGAGTTCTTTATGGCTACTAGGTCACAGGGCAACTTACAACTTTAAAACAGGACAACAGGAGTTTGCCACTTGTGTGGTACACAGTATAGTTGTATTTCAGTGCCCCTAACTTTTATGCATCATATTTATTGTAACATTTGGGAACTGAAAATACTTCCACCACTCTCCCTTCAGAGCAAAGGATGTCAACTTGCATGTGGTAAAATAGCAATAATTTTGAGGGCTGGAAAGAAACAGCTTGCTATTGTTAAAAACGATTGACTGGCACAGCATCAAACTGAGGTGACCCAAAGATTCCTATTTTTATTTCCATTAAAAATACAATAATCCGATTATTGTAATTTAATTCATCAATTGTTCCTTTTCTTTATTCTCTAGACCACTAATGGCCTTAACACAACCACAGCTTCTGTACTCCAGTTTTCTATTGGTAAGTTTTTCTATGATGAATTCAATTTAATAAAGTAAAAATACCATCGAAGGTTATAATTTTTTTAAAATATACATGTCATATAAAGATAAATAAAAATAGCTGTAAGTAGACCAGTTCACCTATGTTGTAGATAAAGAGTTGTCTGTAAGTCATGAGAAAAGAAATGTCTCATTTATTCCTCCCTACAGGTACTTAATATATAATTATCTCAGTGATGCATATTGTAGTTTCTATAGGACAAATTTTAATCCTTCCTGTCATGACAATAATACAGCTGTAGAAATCAAACTAAAGTGTCATTGTATTAAAATCATACAGCTAGTTAGAACCAATATGTTAAGAAGAAGAAGAAGAAAATGGTAGTTGTGGTCTTTGGCAGGAATGAAAAAATATTAATTTTTGAGGACATGATTCAGTTAAATGTGTGTGAAAGAAAACCATTTTTCTGTACAGATAACTCAATAAGGCTGAGGAAGCAATCCTGACTACAGCCTCCATGGAATCCAAGAAATGTATTTCCAAATTAAATTCTCATCTTTAACAAATAATTCTTATAGCAGGCTATACCTCTGTAGGGTTGTCTTCAAACGGTGGAATTCTTTACTGGAAATGAAAACTATCAATTTAAATGACACTGGGGGCCTCCCACACATACACTTTGAATTAAACTGAGATGCCAGAAGATTCCAGCAATGTGTTGTACTTTGACTAATCGATCAATCTGTTTTTATACCACTTGGAAAGTAATAGTATTGAGATTAAGTAACTCAGCTAAGAAATCAAAGATCTGCTTTAAATGTGTTTCAGATGCAATCCATAGCTTTCCATTCTCCATTAATGCTATTCATTGCGTTATCAAAGTACTGTCAAAGTGTTGTAACAGTACTGTTAGTAAAGAAGATCTGCCTCACACCCAAAATGCATACTTATATTAACTTAGGTGCACAAACCATTAGGTGTATTGTGTAAAAATAAATAGGTTTGTATGTGTATGTTCAATAAAAAGAGAGAAATACATTCCATCCAAACTTGCACCATTTGCCACCAACTGTGCCTGATAGATGATGTTGTAAATAAGGTTAATATTCCAAACCATGGGGATCCCATCAATGAATTCAAGGATGCTTATTCCCAAGTAGGTGTCCATGCACTTGCAGCATATGGTTGATTTGTATCTTACTAGTGAAATTGCCCATCTTCTGCTGTATTAGAAACCCATTAATCCCCCCCACCCTGGTATATCCGCCCATCTCTCTCTTGCTTTTCTCTCTCTCTCTGTCAGTTCTTCAACTCTGCATGACAACAAGGCATTTTAATTAAGATATGTCTTTTATTTTGTAATGTTCTATATTTTTCTTGACTGTCCTACATTTTGGTGTGCCTTCTCATCTTTCGCAGTTAGGACATCTGATCACTCTCTCCCTCCATGGATCAATCTTTGGTGCATGGATTGACAACTTCAGAGAGACTGACAAACAAACAAACAAACAAACAAACAAATAAATAATACCTTAAATGGCCACATGTTCATTCTGGTTTTGAAAGATGGGATTGTTTTTTTAAAATGTTAAATAATGTAGAAATCAGGGGTGCAAACTTTTTAACAACATTCTTTTTACGAACTGATAGCAAATTGGTCATTTAGTTACTACAGTGCTCCTTTCCCTTACGTGGGGGATCTGTTCTGGACCTCCCCTCATGTAAGGGGTAAATTGCATATGCTCATGCCCCATTGAAAATAATGGAATGTGTGCACACAACACGGCACGGTGTGCGTGCCATGGCCACACACACCATTCATTAGATTGTCCCATGGCTTCAGCATATGCTGAAAGCCGCAGAAGTGAAGCCCACATATGGTGCAGGCTCACTATACTTTGGGTATAAAAAGTAATTTTTCCTTTGGATTTTCAAACTTTGTTGGGCTAGTTATGGGGAGAAGGATAGCTATTTGGGTCCATTTTTCTTTTGCAAAGAGGTTTTTTTTTAAATAAATTGAAATGTAATGAGTTACTTGTAACCAAATAAATAACAATTAATGAGGCACTAAAACAATAATGTTAACAACAGCAGCAGTAGCAACAATCGAACTACAGTTGGCCCTCCATATTCACAGCCCTGAAACTCACCGTTTCGATTATTCACGAGGTCAAGACTGCTAATGAGACCAAAGAGATGCCTCTGCTTGTTCTGATATCCCACTGAAACATCTTAACTGACAACAGCAAAACCAAAATCTTGACAAAATGTAGGTCCGTGACTCTAACAACATCATTTTCAACACCTTAGCCTGATGAAGAAGCCAGTTAGGGTGCTGTTGCATTTTATTGAACTGATTAAAATCTTTGCAGTTCAGGACTTATTCTGTGCAAAATTCATATGTAGCTATTTTGTGGTGAAAACAGCATTTTCTGTTTCTGTTTGCTTTAAAGTATTTGTCAAGATCCTAATACGCCTTACTTTATGGCAGTAACAGACTGTACACTGAAAACCCTGGGCAACAGTTGAATGCTCATCTTTCATCCAGCTCTCTTCCACTGCCAAAACAGCAGGCACAAATCGAGTAATTTGAGTTAGAGGAATGGATAATGATGAAGGATTTAAGCAAAAATGGCCCAGATTTCATGCTAAATCCAAAAGCTTCTTAGATCATGTATATGAAAGGATAATTTCTCTGAGACAATTTTGTTAAATGCAGTTTCAAGTAGTACCACATGTTCAATAGCTGCTGGGCTCTACTAAAGACAAGATTCCCTGTTCCTGAGTGGCTGGTAGTTTGCTACATTTGATAGAAATAAGCAGTTATTTCTGTCAGTGTACTCATGTGTGGTCTTACTGATACATTTAACCACGATTATCCTTTAAAAAGAGAAGCCAAATTCCACAAGATATGACAGCCTTTGTAGATTCAGGCAATAGGCATGTTCACTCTGAATTATTATAAATTACTACTGGTGTTTCTTAATTCAAAATTAAAATGGTATTCTGCTTTTGCTTACTATCTACCCTGATGCCAGATAATTTCCAGCAATTTCACATTTTGGTCCTTGTATATAGCTGTGTTTCAGCAAGACTAAATACTCTGAGTTACTATAATGTGCAATGGGATTACTCCTAATTAAGATATTTAAAAGCAATACCTTGGGGATCTTTTCAGCCAGATTTTTTAATTGCACAGTTTAGGGCTGCAGAAGATCACACGAGAGTTTTAAAGCTCAGCTGCCATGAAATATTAGCATGGTTCATTAGCTAATATGGTCTCTGCATCTCACGCTCAAAGCTTGTCTTCTCCCTTTTGGATATGTCCCTGAACTTCCCACCAACATGATCATTCACAGCCTCTCTATGGAAGGTGACTTACTATGATGACGGATTAATGACTAAACTGAGCATATATGCAGATAGTAAGGAAGAGGAAGAAAGTGGTGTAGCAGAGACACAAGCAGAGTGCAAGTTCTTTACATCCCTAGAGATACAGAAACACTTGCATTGTTGGTAGAAAAAAATAGTTGTATAGAATAAATCTGAGCCACTGTTATTCCAGTATTACATGAGTGAATAAATATGATTTCACTGCAATAACATAATGTCAAGGGGCAGCATATAACCCTATAGAGAGTTCGTAGGGGTGCCATGTTGAGGCTCAGGGACCAGACTTTTCTTTTAACGCGTACATAGCAGTGGGGTGCAGCCACCACACTTAGGTTTGTTGCTTCGCTCTCCACCCCCACTAAAATTACCTTATTGTGTTCAGTAACAAGTGCTTTTTGTAATATTGCCTGAGAGCAGAAAGATAAATGTTAAGGAAAAGGACATGGAGTGAGAGGAAACAGGAATGGCTCAGAGACACATTGATATCTCCTGATTTTTCATTACCATTAAATGTAAATTCTAGTTCTTTCCATTTATAACCTGGCAATGGTGAGTGTTGTTTGTCTTTGCTGTGCATACTGAGGTAATGTGGGAAATGTTACTTCAAGCCAGCTTTAACAGATTTCTGATTAAATGTGTGGGGAAATATAAGATAGAGTTTGTGTGGCCCTGCTGATGTTGCTAGATTGCCACTTCTGTAAGCCCTAGCCATCACAGAGAGTGATGAGGGATGTTAAGAATTGCAGTCCAAGAACATTTGGATAGGAACACATTTCCCATCCTAGGGCGTTATCACACAAGCCCCTTTCACGCTGCAATCACAATAAAAAAATAAAATGGCAACCTATTGTTGTTATTACAGCCATCATCGCACCGTGATTGCCTTTTGCACAACTAGGGGCAGCTGCCCATATCAGGCTCCCTTCCCTTCCTATCCTGTTGCTTAACTCTGCCCTCCATCCCCAACATGCCTTTGTCTATGTATTTATTTTTTCAACCTTTGTCGTGCAGTTTTGGAGCTATGCAGCCCCAATTTAACATTTTAATTAAAAAAATAATACTTGAGGCTGTGGAGCTCCAAAATTGCCTGAAACCCTTAGGGAAAAAAATAAAATAGTGAGCGGGGAAGGGGGAGGGACAGTGACACCATGTGACTGCCAGTCGCGTGAATGCCCTGGGAATGGCTTTGCACACCCAGGGCATTGCATGATTTGCAGCTCATTCACAGGTTTCCCCCATGAATGAGAAGGGATGGCTGGGGCATGGGATAGGGATGGGAAGGAAGTTGTGTTGTGCAATCACCATTGCTGATACTGCTTTCTTTCCAATAAAATCGCAATTTAAAAGCCATGTGCGATAAAGCCCCTAATATGGGGATTAGTTGCATGTATTCATCAATGGTAAATCACTGCTGAGTAACTGGTTTGTTTGTATTCCCCAAAAATAACACTATTTTTCATTATGGAACCACTGTATTGTTGTTTTAAACCCAAGGAATGTATACTGCTTTTTCCCCATTAACAAAATGAGGACTTTTTTTTTATAAGCAAGTGAATATAAAACCTTGTTATAATCAATAAGAAAAATTAGACTTAATTTCCCTATATATTGGAAAATCAGTTATTACTGTCTGGAAACATTTCTGGATGCTATCTTAACAAAGGATAATATGCATCTCAATCCTCCCCATGTATATCCAGAAATAACTGATTAAGTCTATGGATTTTACTTTCAAGTGTTTGTGTACAGGAATGCAGCACTCTACGATGGTAGATTGATTGTAAGATAAAGGGGAGAACATAAAATATATTGTTTAAGCATATTTGGTGTAAGTAACCTAAACCAGAGAAAATAGCTTATAATTGAGTAGAGATCTGCAGCTATAAATATCCCAAGTGAAATTTAGGTTTGTACAATGGTGTAAAAGACATGTTGCAAGGTCCCATTGTACGGTTTATCATTTTTAAAATATGGTGTTTTTTTCAAAAATAAAAATAAACCGCAGGCTATATAGGGGGCTGTTTGTTTATTTTACAATTTTTGGCATTTTGGACAGTTCATTTAGCTCCTAGAATATCTCAGGTGCGAAAACGCCCCTGGGTCAGCCAAAATTACCCATTCCTGGTTCAGAAGCACATCTCAATCAGTCCAGTGAAACATTTAGTTGAAGGGTTTCTGTTACTTTTCATGAGCAGTCAGACTGTGAAAAAGGCGGTCAAGGAAACTGGGGAGAACACTGTTGCTCAATGTATACAGATGTGTGAGGCATTTGCTGGAGGAACATGTGCTAAACATTTCTGGTAATTGTTCAAGAGGTGCACATAATTCTAGACATAAATTTCTTTCTTTTAACTTTGTTACAGAAATTGTTTCTAGCAGGTGTGGGACTAGTAGAATTGTAAGGCAGGGAAAGTGGAAAAGAAAAGAATGTCTGTTCTTCTAATGTATTTTTACTATAGTGAATTTAGACAAATGATTCCTTCAGAATATAAAGCCCCAACTTGGGCATATGAGTAAATTTTGATATTATAAATGTTAGACTTGGCTTGTTTCTTAATCCACTTTTATGAGGAGCTCAAGAATGAGACATGTTCTTTAACTGAACTGGTGAACTAAAATTACTTCCCTAAGAATGAACTCTCTCCACTGATTCCTACACAAAGCAATTCATTTATGTTGAATTCCTTAAGATGACACAGTGTCCTTGGAATGTGGCAATACTGCAGCTCATTAAGCAATAGCAAAACTTGTATGTTATCATGGAGCAACTATGTAAGATGGGGATTCAGTAGTCAAAAGTGAATAAGCATCTGGAGATGAAGGTATACCTCATACTTCATTGGCAGTAATAATCAATATCATCTTGACATTTTGCCAAGCATCATGACAAACATAGCACTTGGCAGTATTGAACCACTTACTGGCAGTGGCTCAGTGTCTAAGACATTGTAGGATGACATTGTGATACTTTGAATACCATTGCAGCACCCTTAAGTAAGCAAAACGTTCCAGACCAATGTCTTCAGCACTGGAATAAGAGGGCAAGAAGTACAACAATAAGGGATGGAGGAAGCCAAGATATGAAATTGATTTGAAATTGAAAGCACTCTTGCTTACCTCCTAGGTAAGCCAGGCATCACCACACAGCATATAGTGGCAGCTGCCAAAGTTTTGTTTATTCACTTAGTTATTTATCACATTTCAGCCATTTTCATGACTTCGATCTTCTTAAAGTAGCCTTATAATTCAACGTTAATTTATTAATTAATATTTAATTTATTAATATTTAAAATAATTAAAATTCAATATTAATCTATCAAAATAGGTTTCAGTTTAAACCATTGAAAAATACATCAGTTAAAATGAAATACAAACACGTAAGGGAACTTATTGATCAATGCAAAAATTCAGAACTAATGCCTTAAAAGACAAGATATACAATTTCCCCAAGTTTTAGCAATGTAATTCTCAAATATCATTTGTATCACCACTTTCTACAGATTGCTGATTATTTCATTTGGCAGTTATAAAATCTTCCAGTTTCCTAAACAATTTCCTAGATTTGCTTTTCTGTGTGAGCAACTTGTCTTCTAGTGAAGATCCTGTCAGATCTAGTGAAGATCGTTCTAGTGATGATCCTGTCAGACTGAGATGTCTCTCAGCTTCCGTGTAGTAGCTCTGGAACCCATGCTGCTTCTGGAGCCTGACCATTCCTGCATTAGAGTATGATACTTGTGTCTTCTCTGTTCCATACCAGGCTTGTGGCTTGCACTGAACTCTTTGCCATGAGATGGTGACTCCTGAAACCTAACATCCATTCATCCCATTATGTGTAGGAGTGGTATTTGACAAGGGGTCAAGTGCACATACTGTCCTATATTTACTTAAGAGGCAGTTGGAATACTTATACTGCCTAAATACCCTAAAGGCACAAGATCCTACCTGATCTTGGAAGCTAAGCAGGGTCAGCTGTGGTAAGTATTTGGATGGGACACCACCAATGAGTAGCAGGTGAATTTAGCCTATATTTCAGAAGAAGAAACTGGCAAAACTACCTGTGAGTATTCCTTGCCAAAGAAGACCCTATAAAATTCATGGAGTCACCATAAATTGGCAGGTGGCTTGAAGAAGCGTATGCACAGACAGTTGGAGTAGTTACTTTCTTTGGGGGGGTATTCAAACATTTAGAGGGGCCATGCCAACTAGGAGTTTGGGGGACAAAGGGGCTGAACAAACCACCCCCTAAGGGGCAGCCTGCAGCTACCCCTTTCAGTGCTGGATTGGGGCTGTGGCAACTGCTGTACATACCTCTGCCCCAATCTAGCCTTTCCACAGCACAAAAAGGAGCCATAAAAAGCAGCTCGTTTCTGCACTGCAGAAAGGGCACCATAGCTGCCTCCAGCACCATGGCTTTTCTGTGCTCCTTTGGCGTTGTGTCATCTGGACACAGCACCAGAGGAGCATTGTGACACCGCTCACCATATGGTGGGACGTGTGGCATCACACCAGCATGGGGGCAGAGTTGGGACATGTGTCGTGTGGATGCCATGCCCCCACTCCGTCCCCATGCCGACCTTTATGGCTGATCTGTCAAGGCCCTTAAAGTCCAGAATAGTCGGGTTTCAAGCTCTGCTAAGAAGGTTCTTTCTTCCTATATTTTACTACCAGTGGACTAAAAGTGTTACTCATTTCTTCTTCTGACTGACAGCATTAAGAGTGAGCTGCAGAAGACATGTAATTCCATGGTTACTGTAGGAGGACAGTAGGATGGCACATTGATAGTGAGTGTTCATTCCAATATGCCCATGCCATTTTGGAGATTTAAGAGAAAATGTAAAAGCAATGAGAATAAGCCCAGACAAATCAGCCTTTTACTTTAGGAACCCAGGCCTTCCATTTGGAAAATGGATACTATGAAAACAGAAGCACATGCCATTATGAAATGAGTTGTGTGTTGTTGTTTTCTAAATAATAAATGCTGGATTATACTGGGATTTTAAAAATAATCCTTACCAGAATATTTATTGGAACAACAATTTGTCTAATTAAAATTTGTCTAGCTGTTTGATCAATAGATATTAAGAAATATTATTTTAAAAAATATATTTATAAGGGGATTGTGGAGTGGTTTATTTTAGAAAGGTGCTATATAAAATGCTGTAAGGGTTTTGAGAGAGTGGAGATGGAATCACAATTGTAGAAGAACATTATTGACATATACTTCTTCGTACCCTGATACTTCTGACTGTTCAAAGACCATGATAAAAATTCCAGTCTTTGATATGTTACAGTTGGACAATCTAATGGCAGACACATCATCCGATCAAAAGCCATGCAGGTCTTATGCTGGAAGATTGGAAGAGAAGAAGCAGAAACATTTATCTGAACAGTTTTTCTCCCAGCTGTGAAAGATCCTCCCCTCAATTAATTATATCTTCTTCCACTGGAACCAATGGGAGAGATAGTCTTATGCCAGCCATAAGGATTATATATCTCGCCCACTACCCATGTTAGGATCATACCTGGTGCCTGGGAGAGCTTTGCATCTTCCAGTTCCATATCCTTTCCTGATCTGCTCACAAGTGCCCCCTCCCCAGCCTCTTCTGACATTAGAGAGACAAAGATCTTAAGGGTATCCATAAGGTCTGGAAGGATAATATGAGCTTAGTGGGATCCCTTCCTCTCTTCCCTCCCTGGGATGGCCTCTGTAGTCTCTCAGGGACCAGTGGATGTTGACATCATTAACCTGCTTATTACCATAGTTTGGGGAGCCCATCAAAAAGAACAGCTACAAAAAAGAATTGGTGGAATTGTAGTCCAAATAAAAACTTTTCCATGTTCTACTTAACACTAAGTGATAGCTGTTCAACACAGTGAGCATGGACAGTGAGCACAGTGAGGAGGTAAAGATCGAGTCAGTTTGAGCTTGGTGCTGAGAATACTGCATTAACCATACTGAAAAATACAGGCTGTGCATATTTTCATAGGTCACTATAAGTTGGAAATGACTTGAAGGCACACAGCAGCAATAAAAACAAAGCCAAGTAAATAAGAGCATAAATAAAGATAGTAAATAATGGCTTTAATTCAAAGCTAAATTGTTATACCAGCAGTGACGGTGTAATATTGGTAGACATTTATAATATTCTATTTTTCCCTGAGTACAGTCTACTATGTAAGTTTTATATATACAGTGTCATATTGGTTAAATTCCTGTTGCAAAATTTATTTCCCTTGAAGAGCAGTACAAAGCCATCTCTTTCAGGATTCCCCTCCCCCCCCCCCCCCCCGCCCACTGAATCACTTGCAGTGACTCTCAAGGGATTCTCCATCAGGTTCAGGGCATCACAGCCTATGGTAATAAACATAAAATTGGTCTCTTCACAGATGACATCCTGCTTATCTGAGTAAAACACAAGCTTCCATTTGATACTGCAAACTGCTGGTAGTGTATCTGCTTTCCATAAACAAGGCATAGTCAAAGGCTATTCCCCCGGGTGCCTACCAATGAGACTCTAATTAAGTGCCCCTGCTTGTTGTCTCAAAGGCGTTCAAACACCTGGACATATAATGCTCATATGGTTTAGCCATGTTAAGAATAAATTCCACATGCAACTTGTTTTGAAGGGTCTCCCTGAGTGGCCATCATTTAATTTTGTATTTGCTTGAGTAGCTATTGTAATCAAAATGAATGTCCTTTCCTGGAACTTTGTTTCCTGTCCATTGACTGATGGTATTTAACAGTGCATCCAAGCGGTACTTTTTTTTTGACAGAGCAAGAAAGTAGGTTGGCAGAATAACAATTTTGCAGCATTGAAGCACGTCCAAAGTAAGCTTATTGAGATTCCCAAACAGAAGAGCTGGTCAGTTTGAAACATCAACAGAGACACTGTCCCACTGCCAGGCTAGTATCTGACTGGGATAGAGAACTAAAATCCTGTTCATACAATCAAGATGGTTGTTGCATGCCTTCAAATCATTTTTGACTTAAGGCAGCCTTAAGGTGCCTATCATGAGATTTTCTTGCCAGTATTTGTTCAAAAGGGATTCAAAATAGAAGGTGGCATAACTTTTTCATGATATCCAAGTGCTTGAAAGTGTATGAATATTATTATCTATCAGTTCACTTTTGTCTGCACTAGTGTAGGGGAACCTCTGACCCCAGGATTAATCAGTTTCTCTGCAACTGGTAGCTGAGCCAGGGTAACTTTGCTGTGCATGAGCTTTTCCCAGCCAGGAAAAATCCACATACCATGAAGGTGTTCCTAATAACCCAGATGCTGACTGCAGAAGCCGTGCTGAAGCCAGCAGTTGGTTTTCTCTATCCTGCATCTTCTCCCTTTGGGGAGGACATTGGGTGAGTGAAGCTGGCTCCCCAGAGCTGGATGGTGTAAGAGACATGCCTCTGCTTCTGCCATAAGGGTGCACCCATGTATCCTGGCATCATCTAGTTACAGAATGACTTATGAGGGGTCATCCAGGCCCCATACACACATCTGATATAAGTCCCAACACCTGATATGTGTGTGTGTTGATAAAATGTTGCAGTAGATATTATAAAATTAGACTTTCTAAAACATTTTAACTCTCATCAAATTCTCCCAAGTAAGTACAGCTGTCATGAAACGTATTAACGTAACAGGTTAGCTTCAGGATTGGTTACTAGTTAAACAACAGGATATACATGGCAACAGACTGCACTATTTTCCCCAGGGATCTGTATTGGCTCCTGTGCTATTATCTTATTCATAAACAATTTGGAGTCAAGGGTGAGGGACTTACAGCTTGTTCATATCATGTTTTATTAAACCAGGACTCCTGACTCAAAGTGATGTTAAAATGTGCCTAGCATGTCAGCATCAACCACTTGCTAGTATTAACCGTCTTGAATAATTTGATGGCAGATACTGTATATGACACCAAATAATTCAGAATGGTAAGATGAACAGTTGACATTAATGTATTCATTATATTTGCATATCACTTTCAGCCAAGAATCCTGACTTAATAAAATGTGGTATCAATGAGCAGTAAACTGGTTCGTGCAACCCATTTTCTTCTGGTTCTGTCTTGATGAAATTGCTCTGGTGCCACAACAAAGTACCATTCTCAGAATTCCATAGCATTGAACCTTGTCAGTTAAAATCGTGTCAATCAGGATTATTTCTGCAGTGTGGATGCAGTCTATAACAGAGATGGGACACCTTTGTCTCTCCAGATGTGGTTGGATTTCAGCTCTTGCCTTTGCTCACAAACATGTCTGATAGTAAGGAATACTTGGAGCTGCAGTTCAATAACATCTGGTGAGCCACGTAATTTCCATCCCAATCTATCCAGACCATATTTGGTGACATTTTCATAACGTACTTCTGAGCACATCAACTCTAAAATATGAAGTACTGTGTGTTCACCCTTTGTGTTCTAGTTAAGCATTATTATCAAATTCTCTGAGTAGTGCGGGCATTCTGCCTTATTTTCCTTGTACCAGTAATTGAGGAAAGAGCAGAACAAACAGTTTACCTTGCAGTAGCAATAACTCCTGGTTATTGTATATAGAACTGTATATTGAGTCAAAATCTCATCCAAAATTCCAAATTCTAAAGCAACTTCAATTTCCCAGCCCATTCACATTATAGGTCTTTAGTAGCTCTTGCTTCTTGCAAAAGGCAGAAGTTGAGTTTTGATACTGCAGTTCTGTACCTACAGTTGAACTCAGTGGAGCTTACCTCTAAATAGACCCACAGTGCAGAACTGTGCTTTAAGGCTTAGCTTGTCAATGTGTTTAATTGTCCAAAGAAATTTAAGAATGAAGGGGCTAGGAGGGAGAAAACCATGCTTCTTCAAGGCAAACCTCGCTAAGATTAATTCAACATTTACTCCATGTCACTATGTAAAGTCTCAAAAAAGACTCATTGGGTTTTTGACAGCCCCAAACCTCAGGTACCAAACTCATGCAAACACTCCCAAAAACTCACTATAAATGTCCAGACTTTTCAAGTCTGCTAAATCTGCATCTGAGCCTAATAAGTTTAAAGTGACAATTGAGGTAACCAATGGAAGCATAGCAGAAGGACATTTCCTGGCTGGGGCAGCTAGTTAGAAGAATGGAGATTGGATGTTTATGTTCTAGCATTATTTTCACGTTCTCAAGGAAAGATCCAAAAAGACCAAAATGGTTTGCTGATTGATTTTAAACTGACTTATAATAATAAGGTGCCCCTAACTACTGAAGACCCTTGCTCAATTATTCCAGTTGGACCATTCAGAAGACAACCCTGCTTTACAGTATGGAATCCCTGTACACTAGAAATGTAGAATATGGCAACAGATGTCATTCAGTTAAAATGGCTGATCTACCAGATGGGAAAAAGTGGGTTATAATATCTTCTTCCTTTGTTTTGCTTTTGCACCATATAAAGCAAAACAGCTGGGTCAGTAAAAATAAACTAGTGGCAGTTGCTAGTCAATTTATTTTCAAGAGCTTAATTGGGAATGCAGCATATCTGTGTTGGTGCAACATTAATTAATCACAGCCCTCTTGTCTTTATATTCACGAAAACAAAATGTTGGAGCATATTGTACCTGTTTTGTAAGAATATGAAAAATTATTTTTAACATCATTAAATTTTTATTTTTAAAAAAAAGATGTTAGAAAGAACAGGAGAGGAACAAAAGGTGCTATCACAAATTTTGGTTTCTATTCTGAGGTGTAATTTTTAGATTTACCAAAAGCATTCTGTTTACTTATTTCTTTTCTACCACCAGTTCAAAATGATGTGACTGAAAACTTTCAAGTTTAATTGCGATTTTCACCAAAAATCTTTCTGAATCTTATGTGTTGTATGGCTATGATGCCACAAACAAGGGAATCTTTTCATCATCTATGCTGTTGCAACTATGACAATGTTTATATCTGGAATTGCTGAAACTTCAAATCACCTTAAAGCAAAAAGCTTAGGAATATCCTGCCATCAGCTTTAGAACAAAAAGTTAATTTATGAAACCTCAATGTGTGTGTTTTTTGTTTCTGTGTATAATGACTTCTTAGAAAGAAAATGGAAAATAGGATATATGTTTCGATCACTGTGTTTCCCTTCGCTTTAGTTTTGTTGAATTTGGGCCAAAACAGACAGGCTCTAAAAGATGGCTTCTGGGAGACTTTAGGGCTTGGCATTTAGACGACACATACCCCCAAGACGTCTTAAACTTTAAGACACCCAACTGCAGAAATGGGTGGCTACATGATACTCTGGTGGCACAGTGTTTACATGCAGAACACCACTGAAGCATCACGAAGTCGCCATGGGGCTGCTCCTTTTTCAGCCAGCTTCAAGGCAGATTGGGGCCACAGCATGTGTTTGCCTTAGCTCCAATCCATCTTCAGAACGGGCAGCTTTAAGCCTCCCCATTCATCTGTCTGTTTTGCCTCTTTGACAATGAAATTGTGTCCCCTCTGTTCCAAGACTGGTCCCTTTATGTGTACATAGATGCAATGAAGAAAATGAGGGGAACCAGGGATCCTTCTTGCAGGAGTAAAGAAAAGTGTTTGCATATCTCTAAAGAAAAAAGGGAAATGCCTTATATTTAGCACAAGTTTGCATAGCATGTGGTCTTTCAAACCAACCAGTCAGAGGTGGTAGCTGGGAAGCTACACTTCTTGGCTGCTTCTAGTAGCCAGTACTTGATGTCTTCATGAATGGATTCAATACTGTTGTCCAGATAAATACCATACATTATTGTTGCACAAGAAAACAGTATGAAATTTCTGTTTTTGTTATGAAGGCCATGGAAGTGAAACAGGGGCCAAGCAATGCAACTGTGAGAAAGGGAAAGGGACCTTGAGTCAATAAAGGCAAAAATTAAGTTTGATCATACTGCAAACATTCATGCAAGCTTACTTCAAATATGTATATGACACCTTTCTAGGTACATAACACAGTAAGTGGTAGATCCTGGCAAACTTATTCACTATATCTTTTTAAATGTCTCTGTTAGAACATTTAGAACTTACTGGTAATAATATTTTTCTTTGGGAATTGGGCAGAATGTCCACATGCCTCTAGTGTGTTTCAGTGTAATTATCCTATGTCTAGTGTTGGTGTAACATGCCCAAGATTGTATGTGCTTTCAGCATCAGAATGAGTAAGGCAAGAATAGCCACAGAAATAAAAACGAATATAGCAGTACAGGTTGAGTATGCCTTACCTAAAAATCCGAAAGCTGAAATGCACCAAAATCCAAAACCTTTTGGGTACCAACATGATGCTGCAAGTTCAGTGGTTCAAGTGCACAAACTATGTTTTATGCACAAAAATATTTTAAATGTTATATAAAATTACCTTCAGGTTGTGTGTATAAGGTATATATGAAATTTAAATGAATTTCATGTTGAGATTTATGTCTCATTTCCAAAATATTTCATTGTGTATATGCAAATATTCCAAAAATCCAAAAAAATCTGAAACCCTAAACTGGTCATAAGTGTTTTGGATGAGGGATACTCATGAAATTCTCATGGTGATCCTGGAAATTCCACTGTCACCTACAAATCACAATACTCCTTGCCATGGCTGCTCCATATTAGCCATGCATTAAAAGCCCAGTCAACATGTGGTGACACCAAAATGAGCCCATGACATCACCAAATCCAGAACCCTAAGTATACATGAAGCTCTGGCTTGGCAGGAAGGCACCAGCCAAGCATAGAAGTGTTTCCTCCCTCCTGGTATGGTCTCCAAGCATAAATAGTTGAAATAAATGTGCACAACACATGCACACACATACACATACAACTCTAGGCGCAGTGTAATAGCCAGTTGGACTAACGGGAGTGTGAAACAGTAACATAATTAAAGTAAATAACTGACCATTTCATGATCAGGATAAATGCCATTTTGTACATGCCCTTGGTACTGGATGACATCACGCTATCTGCCAGTCACTTCCAGTTTCCAAATGCTTTGGTGGGGGCATAGAAATAGCTGTAGTGGCAGGAATTAAATTTAAGTGTCAAATTGATCCACCATAAGATTTCTGGTGGCAAAATTTGACATTGGTATAGGTGGATGGGTGGGAAATGGGGAGGGCTTTGGGAGAATTGAGGAACTGTACTGGGCATCCTGTAGAGGGGGAGACGGTAAATAAAAGATGGTGTCTGAGTGGTACATTAAGACTTTATAATGTATTGACCTGAAGGTGGGGATTCAGGCAGCAAAATAGCATGGCCTAGAGCTGACTAACAAGGCCATGTATAAGAGACACGATGTGCCCAAAGTGCATTTCCAGAAATCATTTTCTCTGTGTGCTTCAAGGTGGTACTTGTCCTTACCACATATGGATACAAGACTAAAGACATCTGTGATAACAGACTAGAGTGGGTTTGCTAGAGAGAGAGAAAGCATGGTGTTGTCCCCATATCCTCTTTTTGTGGTTAATGATGCTTTGAGAACCATTTTTGCCAAAAAAAAAAAGGGGGGGAGGGGGGAGAATATACATTTAATAAATAAAAATATTCAGTTTTTTCTACTTAGATGTTTAACTAGTTATTTGTAACTCCCAGGAGAACCACATCATTCAGAGTCAGAAAAGGAGAATCCTCATCTGACATAAAGTTAAATGCATTTTAAGCCTGGTGGTTCTGTTTCCATTTTTGCTTAAGAAATGTCTTTATATCTAGCAGCCCGTGAATGTTTACATTGGCAAGTGTGGCACATGACACTTCATTTTTTGCGTTAACATTACTTCTGTGTGTTTTTTTAAATAGAAGGTGTTTAGTAATTTATTATCTCTTCCCCAGGGAAATCTAGAGCAGATTATACTTCACTGCTGTGATTTATCATTTCCACATTATTTCTGACTCAGGGAACATGCATTATTATGCGTTTTCCTTCAGCAACAGATCACAGCAAATTTCATCATCAATCAAAGAATTTTAAAACAGAGAAAACTGATAATGGTGGCAAGGACTCAGTCAAAAATGAAAGGCTCTGAAGAATAATTTATTACTTGACAGTGTTATAACATTTCTAATGTTATTGCTCTTCACAGGGTCAGGTTCATGTCGGTTTAGTTACTCAGATCCCAACATAATTGTGTCCTACTCAAAGAATAATTCTGCAGATTGGATTCAGCTGGAGAAAATTAGGTTTGTTAAAACTTTTTTTTTTGCTGCAGTTCTTATTTGCTTGTATTTTTTACGAAAAAATGTTAAGCGATTGGTTTTTGATTATCTAACTGATTTTTAATGGTATTATAAGACTTTTGTTTTATGAGGAAACACCTACATAATCTTATGGTTTGTGATTTACAATACAGAATAACTCATTAGGTAACTAATGAGGGTAATTCATTAACAATATTGTTCTTAAATACGTTTTAGATGCCTTATTCAAGTTTTATTATTGAGAGAAAGGGGGATATAAATGAATAAAATAACAATAATAATAATTCATTCTGTCGTAAATGAATACAGCCACATTTTGAAAGAGACTCCAAATTAGTAAATGTTTATGTGAAATGTTTGTATTAGAAATTCATTGTCTGGTTTTGATAGTATTACCATATCCCTGTGGGCTTTTCTGTTCACTTCAGTTATGAAAAATATCACCTTACATGTACAGATTCTTTTTATGCACAGAGCCAATACCTCCACTGAAGTGACCTGAGGGTCCTTCATGGAAGGGAAACAATTTTGCAATTTAGAGACCTTGTAACACTTGTACATACATAGTTTGTGCAAAGGCTCACTACAATTATGCACAGATCTCTAACACTTTGACCTTAGCTCAGCAAAGCAATGCAGCTGATTTTGTAGTCATGATCATATAGCTCACCTAATATCTACCCTTGAATCTAAAAGTAATGAAAACTGCTGGTATCTAAGGATTGCAATGAGAATCTAAGCAGACTGCTCTTCTGGTGATAGGGCTCATATGCTTGACTGTGAAATCATTCCAGACAATGTGTTTTATATGAAGGACACTTATGTATTGCACAAGAATATCATGAAGTTTTATTCCCTTAGATAATTACTTCCATTGCATTATATATCAAGATTTATTGTGTTGCACATTTCACCAGTAGTTTCTCCTCAGACTGAATCATTTCAGTTCGGAAGTCCAGAGAAATTGAATTATAAAATCCTAAATTAGATGCACGCTGTAAAACTGCTACAACCATATTTACCAATCCATCCTCTCCATCAAATAGAAGAGATATATGGATTTGCCATTGTCTTTTCATGGTTGTTTTATCTCATTCCAGAAGTATTGTTTGTTTGCATTTTAGAACCACTTTTAATCTCAGTGGGAGCATTAATTCTCAGCATGACAGCTAGATTCTTGACAGTAAAAAATTGTTTATGGTTTCATTTTGATGGTCTGTCCTGTAGTCCAGTTGCATCAACATTTTTTTGGAAATTACACAATTTCCAAAATAGTTCTTGCTACAGCAGCCTGAGGAGCTATCAAAGGTTTGTTTTTACTGTAATACCTGGAGTAATTGAATAGTTCTGGAGAATAATTTACTTTTTTCAGGAACCTAGCAGGAGAGTATAATTTCCCTTCTTCCTCTTCAGTTTATCAGAAAGTATTCTTGCATATTCATTGAAGTGAGTGGACCATACAGTCCCAGTGGTGAAACAGTAGTGCTGTTTCATAACTCCCTCTCATTTCAATGGAGTAGCCCTAAGATTCTTTGACATTACATTGTGCTCATGGACATAGTACTTTATCACACAGGGAAAATCAGGGGAAATTGGGGCTTTAAACAGTGACTATCCTGTGAAAATTGTGCTATCGCAATTAATATTTTCACACACATCACGATTAAAGAAACATTATCCCAAGAATAATCAGGCAATAAACAACAACAAATAATTCACACAAGATTTCCCAGTGATTGATTTGTTGCTGTTTGTTGCCTGGTTGTTCCCAGGATAATGGCTCTTTAATCGCGACATCATGTGAAAATCTTAATTGTGATATTGCGATTTTCACAGGATAATCACTGCTTAAAGCCCCGATTTTCCCCATGTGATAAATTTCATAGTAGCATTCCAAGAGCATAGTACTGCTTTTCTGCTAGTCTTTATTCTTATCTTTCTGTAGTGGAATCCATGAGGCAGTGTAGCAAAGCAGGTACACAAGTGACATAGCCTGGTGAGATAGCAAGGCATTAAAATGTTGAGATGGCTTTGGTGGTTACAGGGAACTTAGCCAGCTTCTGGTAAACAACTTGCTTTGATTGTGGGTTGATATGAATTCAGGTCTTATGAACCTCTCCCTCCAGTTTACTTCTTAAGGAAGTTTGAATGAAGATGTTTAGAGTGCCAAGACATTGGTCAAATCCTATGGTTTCTTCCCTCTCTGTGTGGCTTTCTGTCTGACAGTCTGGTTCTACCACTGGCCAGGTATGGTAGTGTGAGAGGTAAATATCCTCTTGAGTTCAAGGGAAGTCACTTGTGACGATCTTGGCTTTAGGCTCACTAAGCACCTAGCAACCAACTTTGGGTTCAGTATCAGGAATCCAGCTCCCTAGTCAGCAGAACAGCAACTTGAAATCTACCAGATCTTTTGACTCCTTTGACTCCAGGGACTGTTGAACTTTCATGAAAGTTCCATATCAGTATTCATGCTTTGCAGTAGCAGTGTAGATGCAAAAGTAGCACTGAATAGAAGTGCAATGCCAGGAAATGACAAAAACTGGGGGAAAGCTCTATAGTACTGTCAAACTGTTACTGAAAAGTAACTCTATATAGATGGAGTTGTTGGATTGTTTAAAAAAATATTATTTTTGTTAAGGAATGTAACATAGCAATATTTATTTTTGTGTTTTTATTTCCTACAGAGCTCCATCCAATGTTAGCACCATCATCCACATTCTGTACCTTCCTCCAGAAGCCAAAGGAGAAAATGTCCAGTTTCAGTGGAAGCAGGAATATGTGCAGGCTGGTGATGTGTATGAAGCCTGCTGGGCGTTAGACAATATTCTTATCATAAATGCAGCTCATAGACAAATTGTTCTAGAAGATAATCTTGATCCTGTGGACACTGGCAACTGGCTGTTTTTCCCTGGAGCCACTGTTAAGGTTTGCCTAATTTTGTTTCCTAATATGCAAACATTTTTGTTCATGTAGTATTTGTCTACTGAGCCCACTCAATACTGCAAACTATCTAGAATGAGATATAAGAGAAGTAACATGCCTCCCTGGAATTACTGCAGTTTGTCAGATAATTTTTGTCCTAACATAGTACTCAATACCTTGATATTTTTAATGCATAGGAGTTAACACGTCAGAGACTATCCAACAGAATAAATCTCAGTTATATCTGTGTAGCAATACAGCATGTATTTCAAAACAAACAGTGGACTTACTACTCCATGCTTGTAGCCATCCTTCTTTCACTGTCTAAAATGAAGAACGTTATTAATTATGATTTCCCCCTTATTTAGTCACTGAATGCCATCAGATTTGCAATGATTTTGTAACATTTATTTATCTCCTCAGGCTTGCTTGCCTTAATAAATTTAATATCTAATGCTTTCAGTCTCAGATTACTATGGAGGTAGCTATAAAATAAATTAACATAGCAACTATAAAACAATATACAATAAGCAGTATTAAAAATATGAAAATACTGTTTAAAAGTGTGTGTGTGTGTGTGAGAGAGAGAGAGAGAGAGAGAGAGAGAATGTGTTCAAGTCACGTGTTGATATATGGCAATTTCATTAATTTCATTGGGTTCTCTTAGGCAAGGAATACTCAGAGGTAGTTCTGCCAGTTCCTTTCTCTGAAATACAGTCTACAGCATCTGTTATTCATTGGTAGTCTCTCATCCAAGTGCTAACCAGAGCTGATCCTGCTTAACTTTCAAGATCAGACAGGATCTGATGCCTTTGGGGCAGGTACCACAGTAAAGATATTGCCAACCAGTGCACAAGATCAGACAGGACTGGCAACCAAATCTTTTTTAGTAACCAAGGTATCCACTTTAGGGGAGGCAAACAAATACTGAACCAAGGTGGGCCAGGTCAGATATGCTTGTGGTAGTATATATGCATGTGTGTTTCAGCCATACAAACAGGATCTGTCTTGTTTTTCTGACCTGCCTCACTGATGAGCAGGAAGCAGTATCCATTAAGTGTTTTAGCTGTCCTATGAAAACAACTTTTCTTGCTCAGACTTTTCCTCAGGTTTTTGTTTTAAAACTTTTTTAGAAACTCTATACAGTTATTATTTTAAGCTTGTTACTACTGTATGCTGTTCTATTGTCATAGGCCACTGAAGGTGTTTGTTTATAGAATGGTCTACTAGTTATACCATATAAAATTTTTAAAAGCAAAGAAACATGGAATTGGGCCTCAAGTGTTGATTGAAGCTCCCATGTGGGATAGGGCTTTTTTTTTAGGTATAATAGCTTCACTTTATGGTTTTAAAGGTTCTAACCAGCAGCTGGAACTAATTATTGGATAATGTTGTTCTGTGATGTGTAATTTGCTGCAGTTTGTACCAGTTGCCATTTCAAAATACTTTTTCAGTGCAGTCTCACACGGGCTGTTACAGCAATCCAATCACAGTAGTAACCATAAGATTAATAAGGATACAGCAGGCATAGCAGGCTATATTGGTAGAAAGTGTTCCTGGTTCTTGCCACTATCTGAGCCTCCAGATACAGCAGCAAGTGAAGAAACACACTCAAGTCTCAAACCTGGTCTTCCATTTGTTATACAGCCCTGTCCAGAAGAGGACTTGCATCTATTGTGGGCCCTTAGTATCTGTTGTGATTTGGTTCTTAGTTCATACTTTTGTTATCTCCTGCCTTGACTACTGCAGTCTTCTTTTGATGGGGCTTCCATTGTCCCACCTTAGTCCTCTGGTTTCCATCCAACATACTGCTACTAAGATTATCTTTTTTGCCTCACTGCTTTGATCATGTTATCCCTCTTCTGCCATCTCTTCACTGGCTTTTTAGGATTTGGTATAAGCTTCTTCTCTTAATGTTTAAAGCTTTACACAACCTAGCCCTCCCTTATCTGTCAACCCTTATGTCATCTTACCACCCTGCTCGACATCTGTGGTCCAGAAGTTCAGAGCTTCTTACCCAGACAAGGGTTTCCTCTGCCTTGACTTGGGTTCATCCTTTTTCACTTACTGCACTGTACTCCTGGAACAGCCTTCCTCAACATCTGCATGCTGTATAACACCCGTCATCAGGGTGGTATTGATAATCTGTATTATCCAAAAGGTAAGCCCACCCTAATGAATTTAATTAGCTGACCTCACTCCTCCACAAATACTGTCCAGATCTTCAGTCTCTTATCAGCACAGAAAAAAGTCTCATTGAATGGACAGGACAGAATTATCACAAATTGGTTATTTACATGCATTTTCAGGCATTGTCCAAAACCTCCTGTTTGCTGTGTGGCATGCCTACACTGGCTTTATGACATAGAAGTTAAGGCCTAGCATGTAAGCAGATTTGCAGCAGAAAGAGAAGGATGTGCTATTTATTAGCAATAGGAAGTACATTTCTATACTGCTTATCAGTGAACTAACACTCCCTAAGCAGTTTACAATGTGTAAGCCAATTGCCCCCAACAAGTTGGGTACTCATTTTACCAACCTTGGAAAGGATGGAAGGCTGAGTGGACCCTGGAGCCCAGCCTGGGATTGAATTCACAATCTTGTGGCTGCAGTACTGGCATTTAACCACTGCACCACCCAGTAGATAGAATCATATAAGATAGATTGGAAAGGACCACAAGGGCCAACTAGCATAACCCTCTGTCATGTAGGAATACACAGCTAAAGCACTCCTGAGAAGTAGCCATCCAAGAAACAAAATTCATATGGCATTACCCTTCCTAGTTCATTGCACAAGTATTTTTAACCAGTAGATGTTATGATAATACTAAATATCTGTGCATATAAATTGTTCTTACGCTGCAATATTGTATTCTATACCAAGCACTGAAGTTAAAATCTGAGGTGGGATCTAATAGTTAGGTCTTGTAATTTTTATATCCTAATGATTGCTATTATTATTTCTTACTGGAGGCAGTAATAACCAAGAAAGGGTTTTGAGAGGCATAGCTGCCTCTAAGAAAAATTGCTAAGGGACACAGCCAAGAGAATATTTTTGTCCTTTTTTCCTACTTGTGGACTTGTAAAAAGCAGGTTGGCAAATGTAGGAACAGAATAGTGGGCTAGACTAGAGAGGAGTCTTGTGTTAAAGAACACAAGACTCCTCTCTAGTCTAGCCCACAATTCTGTTCCTACATTTGCCAACCTGCTTTTTACAAGTCCACAAGTAGGAAAAAAGGACAAAATATTCATAGAAATAAGAGCACACATCTAATTTTTTTCTCTCGTTAAAATCAGTAATACTTTATAATGCTTAATTTTACCTGGCTTATGCTCCAAATAAATGAATATACAATTTTTTTTTCTTCAGATAGGCACTTACATTATATGGCTGTAATCCACAACTGGCAAAGACAATACAAGAGAGAATTAAGAAAATCTGCCTCCAGTGGAATGTTCTCACTTGTGTTGCATCCTCTCAAAATAATTTGCCTTGCCGATAGTTATTGAGAATGGTTTGATGTGGAATGCATGTAGACAGTGCTGACCAAAAACAGTAAAACCACTGTTTCCAAAATGTACAGGCCTACTCTAGCACTTTCTCTGAGCATATATGTTTCATGAGTAAAACACATTCAGAATTCACTGTCCACTGTACACAGAGTAAAAGAGTAAAAGTGCAGCTTATGAAGTTGTGAACTATACTGATTGTACATTTGTACACACAAAGATCTTGTCAAGATTAATTTAGTCCTATCAACAGTATTTCCAACACTTTTGAAAGAAATAGATGTGACCTACACTTACAGTGTAATATGGATGTGTCTTATCTCCTCCTCCCCACTTTAAAATTTAGCATATTGATTTCCCTAAATTGTTTTGCAGCGGTATGCAGCCTCCTTACACTGTGTTTTACAATCTATACATAGTATGTTGTAACAAGCATTTAAAGCTGTGTAAATCAACTGAAATATTTAGCACGTGAAATTCTGCAATCCGATTTTGCCCGCCTTATCTATTGCTATATTTTCTTTTGCCAAATCCCTTCACAATACCTTTTATTTTATGTTTTCAATTTTTTTCATGTCTGTTAAAGGCATATGCAACCACACAGAGCCATATCCCTAGCAGAGTATCAGTGTATAACAAGTAGAGCTTAGCTTTGTTTAGTTGAATTGCTCTTGTTTAGCAGTCGCATGCAACTCTAGGAAAAGCTTATAGGAAAAGTGGGTGAATAAGAGATTAGATATGTTCTAAAAGTCTCATAAAATGCTTGTCAAAATTCCCTTTCAAAACCAACAGAATAAAAAGCATGCATATGCCAGATAGATAGCGGATTAGTTTACTAACCTTTCATCTCTCTAAGCCTGCGTATGGTTTTAGAGGATAAATTAAATGAGTTTGTCAATGTAATCCCCATCTGACATTTGTCCACATTACACCTGGTGCAGCATAGAGGTTGGCTGTTTTTGTTTTGTGTGTGTGTGTGTGTGTATTGGTAAGGCTTCCCCTAATGCTGAAGTTCTGCTCCTACTCTCACACCCTTTAAACCATAAAAAAAAAATCTAGGGGGAAATCTGTACCATAAAACAGATGAAGTGGCTGTTATAGCAGGTATGCTCCAAAGTAAATGGACCCTGAGGAAAGGGACATGAAATACATCTGCTTTGTTTAATATGTCTGGGGAGCACAGAGTACTAGGAGGAAGGATGCAGTGGTTAAAAGCAAGAAAATATTTTAGATCTTGTTCAAAGGAATGTTCGGTACAGTTCATGTGGGGGGAAGCATCCATGTGACAGCTCTAGGGTTAAATCTCTTGCTGTGGCTTGTTCAGAAAACACCATGTTTTCTGCCTTACATGCTGCACTTCAACACTTTTTGCTCTTTGTTGCTATGTATTTTGGAGCTCATGCAGCCTTGTTTCCCAGGCCAAAGAAAATGCTACTTTTTCTTAGCTCTTACAAAAATGGATCTTATTCTTGTGTTTGCACTTGGTTAGATTACTGTTCTTCTACCATTGTAGCTGATATCAATTGCCATCAACTGACTGGAATTAGTAACTGTGAAGTGCTATGTAAGACCTGAAGAGACTAGCCTAGCAGCAGTGTTCAAGAGAGATGAATAGAACAGAGCCAGTAGAACTCAGATGCAAAAGCAGGTGTTCAGCCTGACATTAGTCTTGTCCATGAGTTCAAGAATGCATGTAGGCATGAAGTATGGAGATGGCAAGAGAGGCATATATGCTACTCCTGCTCAGAATGTCCCTAGGCATATTGCTTTGGCCCTCAGAATTCTTATACTGGGTTGTCCGAAGGAGAATTTCTTGTGTATTCATCTAAGCACATGTGGAATGATTTCCATAATTCAGAGCCATGCCAATTCATTTCTGGTCTGAATTCAAAGTGTTGGTAATAACATTCAAAGATCTGAACAGCTGGGACCTCAGTACTTGAAGGAGCGCCTGACCCTTTATGAATTTGCTTGAGAAGTAATGTTCTCAGGTTTTATCCTTAAACTCTCATGGCCCAGATTGCTCTTGACCTTGGCCATGAAAGTCATATTAAGCCAGTGATTTGCCATCTCTCAAATCCCTGCTCGGCCATGGAAACCTACTGAGTGACCTTGGTCAAGTCACATTCTCTTAGCCTCAGATGAAATCAACAGCAAATGCCCTCAGAACTACTCTTGCTAAGAAAACTCAGTGATAGCTCACTTATCACAAATGACTTAAGACACACAATAACAACAACACATATTTAACCATAGCTGAGAGCTTGTATAACATGTTAAATTGCAATTAACCTAGAGCCTGACATTTCTAGTCTTCTCCTTGAGAGTATGCTGGCAGAAGTCGTTTTCTGAGGTTCATTGTCATAAAAGTGAAACTTTCTTTAGTGCTAGGTCTCAACTCAGCCATTTCTTGAGCTGTTTTTTGTATAAGCCAGTCTTTTGTAGAAGCCAGCTACTTTTGTATGAACTAGTCTATTGTATGAATCAGCTGCTTTTTTGTGTGAGCCAGTTTTAATAATTGTTATATGAAGTATACTTGAAACAACTGCCACATGTTGCTCCAATACATGTAGAGTTTATTATCTTGTGGATAAGTTGTTATATTACTTCTTGCCTCTTCTAAGAATGTCTAATGAGAATATAAAGACTTTCCATTCAGTGAAGGCAGCGGCAGCTGTGTGGCAACCTACTTTACGTGACACAGCATCTATATGGAGCAGCTGTAATAGAGATATCTCAAATCAGTCACCTTGAATCTTATTTTGGGCGAAAGACAGGATATAAATCCAATCAATAAAATAAAAACAACAATAAAACTTGCTTTGACAACTGTGTTGTTTTTTTTCTGTTAGTAAAATGTGCAACTAGTAGCCATTAGTTCCTTATCCATTTTTGTGAGAGCCAGCATGGTGTAGTGATTTGGGCATTGGATATGACTCTAGAGCTTGGATCACTGTCTGGCCATTGAAACCTACTAGGTGACTTTGGGCAAGTCGCATTCTCTTAGCCTTAGACTCAGAGGACAGCAAAGGCAAACCCTGTCTGAACAAATCTTGCCTGTGATGCCCATAGAGTCGCCATACATTGGAAATGACTTGAGAACAACTAACAACAATCCATTTTTGCAAATAACATTTCAGCTTTACTTCCAGTTTAAATTATGCATAAATCTATTTCATGAAGATAATCAAATCTTGGTTTACTCCCTGCAAAGGAGGTTCTAATCCTAACAGAGTAGGTTTTCATTCTGAATACCTTCTTCTAGGTCTATGTAACCACTTAATTCTGAATGATTGGCAATTACTCTTAAATGTGTTGCTGTGTCTAAATTCACATTTATCAGCAATGTGTCCTTCCATCTGTCTGCTGTCAGAAATACCAAGTGGTCCTATATGTAACTTCCAAGGGAAAAGTCCATAGAATTCAGGAGAGCTTATTTCCACATATGTGAGCATAGGATTGCCATCTTAAAATCTAAATATTTCACACACAAATGTACATCATTTCCAGCAAGACAGAGTATCCAGTTTATAGTTCTGCAGACAATATCATTTTAATTAATTTTCTCCATCTCAGTATTTCTCTCCTCTCCTTTTCATATCTAATCTGTTTACATTGCTCAGGTTTTAATTTAAAAAACCTGTCCTCTCTAAGGAGCACTCTGAAGTGGCAAAAATAATCACTTAAAATATTGCAGTCATTAAAAACATTGGCTGCTGTCAAAGCAGTACAGTTTCAGCTTGCCTAAAAACCATAGTTTAGCTTCCATTATAAAGTGCACTTTGCATTTGATTTTATGCAACCAGCTAGCCTGCCTGTTGTTGGGTTTTTAAAACCACAATTTTTATTCCAGCTGGGTGGGCTGAGTGACAACTTCTTAATGGGAGAAATTGATGACTCTCACTCATGTAAAGGTGCAAGCACACTGGGCAGATTTCTTTCCATCTGCCATCAGCCCTTTGCAAGCTGGCATTGCCCAAATGCCTGATATACTCATTCCAGGGTAAACAGAGTCGCCAAAAAATAAATGGTGAAGCTACAGCTGTCTGAAAGAATCATTGTGTCCATTAGACTACTGAGAAATAACACAGAGAGGTTCGTCAGTGTTCATCTTTCATTTTACTTTTTTTGAGCCTAATTAAATGCTGTACAGGAAACAGCAAATGTTTTGAAAGCCCAGAGGTGCCGTCACTAACTAAGGAACCAACTCGGAAAGATGTGTCCCACAGCTGAATCTCAGAATCTATTAGACTGAGGAATTTTGCACGGATGTTTCCTGTTGATGCATCTCTGACTGGCAAAACCACATCACTTAGTTACACTGCGTTCTGCTTGTCAGGCAATGAGACACTATATAGCCAAGGGAAATGTTGGGATGGGGATCTTATTGACTTTCTGGTATGAACATTTAAAAAGGGAAATGAGGTTGAAACTTCAAGGCTTTATTCATCTGTAATTAATTTTTCAGGCTGAAACAGGGGTTACTTTGGATTACCACCAGTTTCACTGGTTTCCTTCACTCTGATGCAAAGTTAATCTGCTCCCTTAGCATCTGTCCTCTACTCCTGCTGGAAGCATGTATGGTTTCACTTGTTCATATCCCACAGCTGTACAGTCCATGGCAATGGTTGTTTTCACTTTTTTGGGTTTTTGTTTTTTGTTTTTGCTAGATCCTGAAGCCATGGGCTGGGCACTAGCTAGCACTTCATGCACTAGCTAGCACTTCAGGGACGTAGCCAAGGGGGGTCCATGGGCCCCCCCCCTTCCATTAGATACAATGAATGGAACATTAAAAGGGGTCAAAACATATTGGAACAATGAATATTTTTTGTCAACCTTACTGTTTCACTCTTAGATGTATACATCTACTGTGACAAGTGCTCAGAGATGTAGCCAGGTTTTGGGAAGGGGGTTCCAGACTAAGTTCCACCATTATAATGGGGCTTGGGCGCAGCGACACTGGCTCTTCAGCTTAGTAATGGAGATGAGCACCACCCCCTACAGTCAGTTACAACTAAACAGTCATGTCAAGGGGAAACCTTTATCTTTACCTTTACAAAAAAACATACTCACTTTGAGGATCAGTGTGGATGGAAAACTCAGATATTTGGTCATCTCCAACTTCATACATAGGGCACAGTTATGCCATGTGGTTGCATCCATACCTCAAACAAGTATCATCTTGCCATCATGTAGTAATTTCCCATGGGGACAGCAAAGCAGAACCAAACACAGGTTTTGAACATACACACACACACACACCACAGAACTGCATTATGATTTGTAATCTTGAGTTCACCTATATGTGTAATTAACGTGCTTCAGAACAATTTTTATTTAACAATCTAAATATTATCAAAAATGTTAAACATTTCTAAAAGATTTTTGTACAGGTCAATAATTTTGGGAGCCACCCTAAAGGTGATGGAAAACTGGTAGTCTTTAATAATGATGAATTATTCAAGATCAACATAGAAGAATTAAATGCTTTCTTTCTTTTTCTTTTTGATTTGGCTTCTGTAATCAGCCAGTCGTTAAATAATTTAATGGCTTTCTCAGAGTTGTAGAAAGCTGCTGTTACAAAACTGACTTAATAGATACCTCCTGTGTATTCCTTTTATCTTCAGCATAGTTGTCAGTCAGATGGGAATGCAATTTATTTCCATGGAACTGAAGGCAGTGAGTTAAATTTTGCCACAACGCGAGATGTGGATCTTTCTACTGAAGATGCCCAAGAGCAATGGGCTGAAGAGTTTGAGAGCCAGCCCAAGGGGTAAGTCATCATGACATGGGGAAAGTATATGAATGTATGTGACATTAGTCTTGGGCTGAGTGGGTACAAGAAGCTTCAGCTAAATTCTTTTGCTTGCTTTTAGCAGCACATATATATATATATATATGTTGGTAAATCTCTGTCAGAACAGTGAAAAACTCATCATATTTTTCTAAGAGAACAACTCATCAAGAAGATCTGGTTAACAGGCTGCCTTGAGTCCCATTCTTGGGAATAAGGCAGCATATCTATATAAAGTGGTTGGTTGGTTGATTAGTTGGA
This sequence comes from Sceloporus occidentalis, assembly GCA_023333645.1. NCBI lineage: Eukaryota > Metazoa > Chordata > Lepidosauria > Squamata > Phrynosomatidae > Sceloporus > Sceloporus occidentalis. Next base: position 83,514,110 of record JALMGF010000005.1, read on the forward strand.
GGACCTGTCATTCCAGAGTGATATATACGTGACTATAAAAATGTCCACCTTTCTTCTACAAAATTATTGCTATCATGAGTGACACTCTAACATCACAGTTCAAATTAGTAATAAATCCTTAAAGTTTTTCACTCCTGAGGGGGAAAAAAAATCCCAGAATGAAGTAACAACTAATGGTTATAATTTACCGCAGTCTTCTTCTCTTTCATGTTTATGGGATTAATGTCCCAAATCCTAAACAAATTAGAAAAAGTAATTTCCATTGAAGCAAATAAAATGTACACCCAAGAAATAGGATCAGGATAATGCAGGCTAGTTTAAATGCAAGTATATTGGCTTAGTTGGTTTACATATGATGTAAACTAACTCCAAGAAACAAAAAATACACACTCAAAACAATTGCAGTGTATAGTTTTTATACAACCGTGACTACCAAGATTCAGCTGTCTTCCAAGTTTCAGACTCATTCTCATGACATCATTATCATTTCTATTATAAACAAAAAGTTAGGTTGCATTTTAGCATATTTTGAATATTTCATTTAAAAACCAAAAGAAACCATATATATATAGCATAGCTATAGCAGTTTCATACTATTTTAATTTACCATGGCTCCATCATTAGAAATCACTGCTGGAAAGATTTAGGGCTGTAATTCAGAGGAATATAGTAATGTCCTGATCAGAGAATTCCAAGTACTTCACCAAATGGCAAACCCAATAATTATGTAGGATGGAGCTGTGAGTTTGAAGTGGTATCATACTACTATACCTCTGTAGATACATTTAGAAATGCATTGTTCCCATCAAACCTCAAATTTCCACTTAAATGTTCAAAGTAACCTACAAGCACCTGAGTATATGGAGATGCACTCATATTCATTCTGTAATTTACACTTCTATTAAGTTGGTCACTTGACTGTTCCCTACAGTCTGTCTGCTATTCGTGGACAGATTGATTGTCATCAGTGGTAGACTGTAAAGCCTTTCTAGGTAGCAATTGTTTATTTAATGTAATGACTCTACTACAAGTTGAGTATCCTTTATCCAAAATGCTTTGGACCAGAAGTGTTCCATATTTCAGGGATTTTTTTTTTTTGGGGGGGGGGGGTGGAATATAAGTATTTGCATATAAATAATCAGATATAATAGGTCTGCAAAGAAAGACTGAAAATCTGTGAAATGGTGAGAATCCAAGAGTATTGCTTAGTGCAAATCCATACCTTCCACCATTTCACAAATCCTCACATCTCTCTCCAGCTGCAACAGCCTAGCAAATACAGTACAGGTACATTGCTAAAAAGTATTGGATTTTTGGAATATTTCAGATTTTGGAATTCTTCATAAAGTATAATCTACCTGTACTGTGGACCCTGGTTATTTGCTGGGGTTTGGTTCCAAGATTCCTGTGGGTAACAAAATCCATGTATGCTCAAGTTCCATTAAATATACTGACATAGCAAAATGGTGTCCCTTATAAAAAAAAATGGAAAATCAAGGTTTGATATTTGAAATTTATACTTTTTTAATATTTCAAACCGTGGATGCTTGAATCTGTGTATAAAAATATGTATATAAGAAGGGCCAAATGTGTAATCTCAGGCCGGTGGTTATCAGTATTTGTTGTTAAACCCTTGTTCACACATAGTTCCATGAATATTTTAATTCTATGACCACACACTGTTTTTTTCACAGGATCGCTGCCTCACTCAATGCACAGGATGGACGATGTTCAGATAATGGGTAGCTATTGAACATTTCTTCCTATTGTTTCTTTCTCTGGTGCTTCTAGGTCTTAAGTTTACCATATATTATGAGGCAGTGATCCTGTTGACTAAGAATTGGATGTGATCATCTTGCATAACATCAGTTAGCAAGCAGGAAGCAACAGCAAGTACATTTCTATACCACTTATCAGTGCACTTAAGCACTCGTTAAACCTGCAGTGATGTTCAGGAGCTAACAGCAGTTTAAGGCACTAATATGCCCTGAGAGCTGGATCTTCTTAATGTTACTATTGACACTGTTTTGAAGTGAAACAAGAAGGAAATGAGCAGGAAGTAATTCTTGTCCTCACTCAGGTCTCATTTGGGAAGCATTGAAGGAATAGCATTGTGCCTAGATTGGGTGGCAGATGAAAAAAAGATGGGCAGCCATTTTCATGAACCTTCTCCGCTCTCCATGGCTTGAGCAAAAATAGTTTTCAAACTTCACCATTTTCTTCTTTGCTTCATTTTTTTGACCATGAAAGAAACTCCTAATTTTCTGATTCTCCTGTGCCATGGCCTACATTTCAGAATGAATCGTGCAATAACTATAGTTGCTGATCTTCTCTTTTGGATTTGTTGTTTTTCTGTTTCCTCAGACTGTGACCCTAACTTGTACCCTCTCATTTTTCATTACCTGACCTGACTTGCACTGTTCCCTGTGCAGTATCTGCTCACATATTCACATGCTATATAAAGGTCATATGATCTTACTCTCTCATTTGTCATTTTTATATTTGTAGTATGTATCTAAATCTCTGTGCCTCTGTTCTCCCATGGATTTTTACTGTCATTTCAAAGAAGCAAACTATATAATGTTCAGTTGTAAGAATACTGTCCATTTCTTCATCATTTGAAACTTTTGTATCCTTCTGAGTGGTTTCAGATGAGGTTTTTAATCATAGCATCACCCTGTTTTGGAATTTTTATCCACTTTCACAACACTCCCTTGTTGTTGTTGTTTTGCATACCCCCACCAAAAGCAGAAAATCTGTTTTGGAGAAGAAAAGAGAACAGAAACACAGTATCTTCTGACTCATAGCATGCCAAGATCTTTCTCTAGAAATAATTTCTGCTTCAGTCTCTTTACAACAGGGATGGGGAGTCCCCAGAGGCCTCAGAACCTCCCCCCAATTCTAAAATGTTCCCCCATTCAAATCAGTATCCCCATCACTGCCTTCAGCCCAGGGGAGCCTTTTCGTAATAGGACTAAATTGGAAGTCAGCTTCTAGTTTCTGGTTAGAGAAAGCCCATCCCCCATAAACATGGTTTCAGAATTTCAGAAGGAAAACAACCTGTTTCATAGGACTTTATCACACAGTTTTTAAAAACCAAATTGTCACTGCTGAATTCAATTCAAATTCAGGATACATCCAGATTTTATTGCACTCATTTTTGCCACTGACGCTACTGGGTGGGTGCATCCCAGGTAACATCCGGCTAGAATTCGAGTTCACCCGACTGATTTTCAAAGCCAGGAAGCTCCCACCTTTGAAAAGATGCTGGATGAACTCAGATTCTAGCCAGATGTTACCCGAGAGGCACCCACCCAGCGGGGGCGGCGGCAAAAATATAGGCAATAAAATCTGGATGTATCCCAAAATCGAATTTGATTCGGCAGTAGTAATTTGGTTTTTTAAACTGTGCAATAATCTCCTTAGATTGTTACAGAAGTGGTTCCTTCACCCCTATATCTTGTGGAAGATTGAAGGTTCTTTCCCTTATACCTCTCAGTCTGAATCTGTTCAGATTTCTAGGAGCTGCAATGTTGGTCACCTATTCTCCCAAGGTTACAAACCCCAGTTCTATCCAACAGTCAAATCAATATCAGCATTCCTCTTAGGTATTTTTAAGGTTTGGTCTATTAGGAAAATAACAGGAGAACAAATTGCAACTTTTATACTTGGATTTATTCTAGTACCACAGTTTACCTAGACCTTGAAGCTGTCTAGGCACAATCTTACACCTCTATTAGAATTATATAGCAAAGTGTTACACTCTCATCTGTTAGCCTGTAACTTTATCTACACATCAGTATTTGGTTGAGTATTAAATAACAAGCTTCATCAAGAATAGAATATAGAGAAACAGGATGATTTCCCATTGGCAAAGGGGTCAGATAACACTGCACTTGATTACTCTATATGTTTAATTTATATGCAAAACATATCATACAGAAAGGAGAATTGGTAAGCAGGCATAAAAACAGGATAGGAGCATCAACAATTTGAGAAGCGTACATGATACCATTTTGCTTCAAGAAAATAGCTAAGACTTGGTACAATTACTGGTGATACTTAAGGGAAAAGTGCAAATGCAGGGTTACATTTGAATATTAAAAGGTCAAAAATAATGACCATAGATTATTTATATAACTATAAAATGAATTAAGACATTGAAATAAAGATTTCCTATTTTTTGGCTCAGTCAATAATCAAAGTGGAGACTGTAGTCAAGAAATCCAAAGAAGGCTAAGACTTGGAAAAGTAGTCATGAATGAACTAGAGAAGAACCTTAAATGTGAAGATATAGCAGTAAATCCCAAAGCCAAAACCATCCAGGCCATAGTATTTCCAGTTTCTATGTATGATTGTAAAAACTGGACAGTGAAGAAAACTAAAGAAAGAAAATTAAGTATTCTGAAATGTGATACTGGAAAAGAATTTTATGGATTCCATGGACTGCCTAAAAGACAAATGAATGGGTTTAGAGCAAATCAAAGCTGATGTCTTGAAGATGGCCAAACTAAGGTTGTTTGGATATATACTGAGACCATGTGTCTCACTGGAAAATACTATAATGCTGGGAAAGTGAAAGGCAATATGAAAAGAGAGAGTCTATACCAGGTGAATTGATTCAATCAAAGAACCCATGACCCTGACTTTACAGGACCTGAGCAGGACAGTTGATGACTGGGGCTTGTGGAAGTCTCTCATTCATAGGGACACTGTAGGTTTAAGTCAACTGGACAGCAAACACCAATGTTGATAACAACAACATAAATGTGGTGAAATTGTTCTGTCAGTGGCATGGGGGACCATTTTTACCATAATATTTATTTTTAAGAATCGGGTGGGGACATGATAGTGGGGACATTCCCCTAATATTACCTGGGGGGCTTTATGGATCCACTCCTGCTTTAATGGTACAGTGTATCCTTGTTATACGCTGGGCTTTGGTTCCAAGATCCCCCGTGTATAACAAAATCCGTGTATGCTCAAGTCCCATTAAGTATAATGACATAGCAAAATGGTGTCCCTAATAAAAAATGGAACATCAAGGTAGATTTATACTTTTTTGGAACATTTTCAAACCGTGTATGCTTAAATCCGTGTATAAAAAATCCGTGTATAAGAACGGCCGACTGTACCTTGGTTGAATTCCCACCGCTGTCCCCAGCTATATTAATGAAGTTGATGATCTGATTGTAGTAAGATTTTGCCATCTATGGTCTTGTGAACTCAGCCATTACTGTCTCATTCAGAACTTATCTTGAAAGATCAACACAGTATTTACATTATGTTCTCACCTTAAATACATTATGGAATTATTCAGAAAGAATCTGGAAGCATACTTAGTGAGAAAATCCATAATGAGGAGAAAGAAAAAAGTTCATAGGCATTGACTGGCATTAAAGTATCTATGAAAGAAGGACAAGAACCTTGTGGGCATTGGGAGTTCCTTTTTGATATTCCCAAAGAGTGTCCTAGACTTGCTGCTTTTAAGAATCCCTTTGTACTTCAAAACAAAGGGACACATCCCTTTAAACATTCTCTTGCTGGTTGCATTGCAGCTTCTCCCAAGGTTTCCAACACACTGATAAGATACAAAGACTTATGCAGATGCACTTTGTTTTAGTGAAATGGTTAGCAACAACTCATGATTATTTTTTTAAAATGTCAGAAATTGTTTTCTTGATTATTAGAATACACAGAACAAGAAAATTCTTGTTTCCTGTACAGAGAACAGCAGTTTATGGACAGAAAATAGTATTTCCACCGTGCAGGGATTTTATTTTCTGTATTGAAATATTGCTTTTTTTCTGTGCAAAAACAAACAAACAAACCATGTGTATTTTTTCTACAGAATACATCCTGAGTTATGAACAGTAATCAAAATAGTAGTTCAACAAAGAGAAACATAGTAAAATTATGCATTCTTGTCTATGAAATGGAATGCATGAATATTTATACCATAGCAGGTGATACATCTCCACGTATCCACTGATTGCAGGTTCAGATTTGCCGAGACTTGGTCATGGAATTTCTTTGAAGAAATGGGGAATGTGCTCCTTCAGATCCCCATACTACAAGTAACCTATTAGAGCTAGATCTGCCACTCTTCCTGGAGTTCTCCTTGTTGAGACCCTCAGATCTTCCATGCAAGGAGACAATGAATTCAGTATCTTCAAGCCTGCCAGCAATGTAGCTAACACATCTGAGACTATTTGGTAGGGAAGAAGAGCACATGGGAGCACTTCACTATCTGACAAATCACGAAGCTTGCACATTAGAACCACTTGCTTCTATTTAAACTCTCGATTTCACATTACTAATTTCTGAACCTGGGCTTTGATCAGAGCTCCAGTCTTGCACTTTCCTTGCTTAATGACTCTAGGTGTCATCTTGGAACAATCAGTTGGACAATTAAGCCTAATTTTTTAAAAAGTTATAAATCAATTGATTGCCAGTTTTGCCAATTACATACTTCCTGATAATTTGACAACATATGTCTGTTTTCTTACTTTATTTAACCAAGAAGAAAAACCTTGAAGAATGTGTAGATTGTTCTGGTGTAACAAATGATTTTTCAGCATTTGGCTGGATTGGCTAGAGCTGATAGGGTTCAACATCAGGAGAGCTGCATATTCTGCATCCCATTCTTCAGTGTGAAGTAATATATCAGAACGTTATAGATCAAATTTATAATGCATTCTTATTAATGTTTACCAAATCTTAGTCTCACTGAGTTCAGTGGGGTTTAGTTCCCCCCTTTTTTTGTTTTTGTTTTTGTTTATTCCCAAGGATTCCATATTGGGAGTAATACACAACAGGGAAAAGCATTAGAGGCAATGCTTTAATTTTTAGAGTAATGGGAAAGTAACAACACTAACTTTTAATGCTAACTTGTGATTTGGAGGGGTCACAAATACAATTTGCTGAATACCTTTTGTGTCTTTTTGGCCAAAATTTTAAAGGAGCTTACTAACACATTACCAATGACCTTTGGCAAATAAGAAGTAAAATGCATTAGTTCTTTAGAATAATTCCCCTCTCTGATAGGACTGCAGCCTTAAATAGCATTACTGATGAGCATTGCTCATGTGTTTACATGATGAAATTTGATGAATCAGTCTTGTTAAACACCAAAAACAATTAGTCTACCTTTGACCATATTTTTGTGTGCAATCTATTGTAATAAACTTCCAAACTGCTAGAAGTCTAATTTTAAACTCACTGTATTTGTTGCCATTTCATAGTAAGAGACTCTACATCTATTACGTACATTGACTATGTCTAGATTTAATTGTAAACTTAAATCAGAGTATTTATTTATTTCATTTGTATGCTGCCTTCCTCTCAGAGTGTGTGCCTTCAAGTCATTTCCAACTTATGGCAACCCTAAGGCAAAAACCCATGGGGTTTTCTTGGCAAGGTTTATTCATAGGAGGTTTGCCATTGCCTTCTCCTGTGGCTGTGATCATGTCACCCACTGGGTTTCATGGAGAAACTGGGAATAGAATTCTGGTCTCCAGAGTCATAGCCCAACACTCAAGCCACTGTGACATGCTGGCTTCTTATAATTATATAAAAATTGCAAGAAATGCTTGGGTTGCAACTGTTTAAAAAGCTGGGGCAACCCAGTCCATCACATAATTAATCATTCTTAAATTTTAAAACAAGGAATGTTATGATCTGCTTGCTAGTATATCTGCTTTAGAACCCAATATAGGACAAAACGTTTGAGAATAAATGAATGCAACATACAGCAATATAAAAAAGCCATGTGATGAGGGTGAGCACTGTGTGCTCAAGCAATTATCCTTGATATGACAACAGAGAAGTTGCAAGTATATGAGAGTATTCCTTCAGTACGTCTGTAAAGAGCTGAATGGTGTGCATTATACAATCTTTTTTGTCATAGGTGCCATTTAGGAAACCTCTTATGAACTTTGAAACCTGCCCTACGGCCCCATGTTCTCAAGCTTTTAGATGGAGTGAAGTATGTGAATTTAACTAGTTATTTAAAATTCAGATAAATGCCAGTTCCAATTAACCCCTTTTAAGTGGTTGGATATGTCTCTAATATGTAAACCTTTTGTGGCTGCTGTTCCAATTAAACTGCAACCACTTCCACTCATTATTATTAGGTTAAATTGGTTTCCCAGGAGATATCCTAATGAAGTAATAATCCTGATTAAATAGACCCACTGTAGCACCTTCTATACATCTTGTCATTGGAGGAATTCACAATTGCAACCATGTAAACATTTTCAATCACACCTTGGGAAACTAGTTAGGACAGTATTCACATTGTACCTCTAAAGCAGCAATCTTCACGAGGAAAATAAATTTTATTAGTAGTATCTGATTAGCCTGTCTCCCAGAAAGGTATGTCTGTGTTACATTTAATTACATTTAATTTGTAATAATATATATAGTTAGACAAAACATGGGAGTCTGAACATTATCTGAACATTAAATATATTTTAAAACGTCTACCAAAAATGTATGTTTGTATTAATGTTTAGCACTGATTCTACCAGAAGAATACTAATCAAGTTCATGATGCAAAATGCCACTTTGGTAAAAGTACCATAACTTCAGTAGATAGATTTTGCATATTGGCCATGATTCACCACCTACAAGCATTTGCATGCATGCATTGGCTTTTCCTGATAATTCCTTTCTCACTGCAATTCAAGATGTTTTTCTGTCTGAAATGAACCCCAAAACATGTCCTCCAGCAGCACCAAGATCAATAGTTTAAAGAGTATTACCACTCTGTTCAGACAGAAAACACTAGTGGGAACACAGCCTCTTGGTGCTGGACAATGATGATTCATGAATTGTTCAGTGCATTTTGAAGTTGATGACTCCTTCCTCAGAAAGTGAATGCACATGACATTGCAGCATCCCTGAGGAACAAAACCTTATACAACAGTCTGAAAAATAGCATCAGAACAAGGTGCCTCAAGGTGCCACCTGAAGCAAGTAGCATCACTGCTGTTTGGAAAGGCTGGCCCTCTTATTTGAAGGAATTTGCTCACTTCCTTCAAAATCCTTTTGTTTACAAGCATATGTTGAAGATCTGGGAAAACATTTTTTGAACTATTTTTGGAATTCACATTACGTTAAGAAAGAAATTTTTAAAACTGCCTGTTCCAATCAATGTACCACCTAAAACACATCCAGTCGATGTCATTTGAATTTACTTCTAAGCACTGGCAGCCCATGGCCCACGCAGCGGTAGGGGACTCATCCTACATGGGCATGGTCTGGCACCCTCTTCTCCCCAGACCACACTCTGCTAGTACTCCCAGGTATACCTGGAACTGCAGTAAATGTCTGCTATAACCTATTGTTTATTTTTATTTTTGTCATCGGCAAAGAAAGAAAAGGTTAATCTTAAGCGGTAGTGTGTATTTCTGTAATATTTCAAAGGTCCAGACCACACTGCAGAAATAATCCAGTTTGACACTGCTTTAACTGCCCTGGCTCAGTGCTAGGGAATTCTGGGAATTGTAGTTCATTGTGGCACCAGGGCTCTCTGATAGAGAAGGCTAAATGTCTCACAAAACTACAGTTCCCAGAATTCCTTAGCACTGGCCTAGGGCAGTTAAAGCAGTATCAAACTGGATTGTTTCTGCAGTGTGTTTTGGACCATAGTCGGTACCATAAAATCCACTCCTACATCTTTTATTTTAAGTGAATTTGAGGGCTTTTAAAAAAAATGAGATCCTTACTGATTTTTTTTTAAAAAATATATTGAGTTTCTTTTAAAAGGAAATATACTCATAGGAAATAAAAACACCACATAGTTCACTCTTGGCCACTCTATTATAATCATTGTATATTATAATTACATCATTACTGTAATTATTTACAAGCCGACTGTATATATTCACTATAATTAAATACAATACTGCTATAATATTTGATTTTCAATAATTACTGTACTATAATACTACAATATTTCAGTAATAACTATAATTGTTGTATTTACTACATATTACCCTCAACATCCACCATGCAATCAATCTAAAATGGTTTCATTTATATATAAATTAGCTATAATTGTGCAGTCAAAAATATAAAAATATGCATGCGTGTTCCAAAGCTCTCCCAATGTCATTTATGCTTTTATATTATGTTGTCTAAAGTGCCATCAAACTGATAATAAAAGGGATGGGAATATCTTTTCCTGAGTCCTGTGCCTCACCTGCAGTCAACAACATGCTTATTTCTCCCTTCTTCTTGTATTGAAAACATTTTTAAAAGTTTTGAATTGTCTTAGTGAACATACTTGAGTATCTCCACTGTACAGTTTCATACCAATTTCAATGTTTTGGTTTCATCCTAAAGAATCCTGGATTGTATTTTGCGTGCATATATAGAGCGTTCTGCTGAAGAGCTCTAGGTCATTCATCTAAACTATAATTCCCAAGGGGCCTTGAGTCCTTGTTTATGTTATAAAATTGACATATTTAATTCTCAGTCTTTCTTTTCAGGGCACCTTGATAATCTTCTAAATATGCCATCAAATTCCAAGCTTCCTTTGCATACAGTCATAGTAATTAAGTAAATACAGTGCAGATAGTCCTTTAATGGCCACAGACTGCTTGATTTACTCCAAGGGCTGTTGCATAGATTACTTTTTTACCTGTGGATTTCAGATTTATTTGTTTTGTTTATTGAAAACTATTTGACTTCTGTCTCCAGGCCTCAGTAACATAAAACATTAAAAAGGTAAGAAAACAATAGACGAGAGACAGCAGATAATATGAAAACAAATGCCAGAAGGGAGTCAAGTAGAAAAACAAATTATCTTGAGCTTGGAATGGAAGGACATTACGTACAGAAGCAAATGCTTCTCCTGGGACAAGGCATTACACAAAAAGGGGACTGACTATCCATTCTTACTAACCAAACTTCAGATGGAGGTGGGACAAACTCCAGGGCCTTCCCCAAATTAGCTATATGAGAGATCAGGCTCAGATGATAGATGGCCCTTTAAATATCCTGGTCCTGTGCTGTTTAATAAAAGTGATAATATCCTGGTCCTGTGCTGTTTAATAAAAGTGATTGAGGCCAGGAATGAACAGAAAACCACTAAAGTTGGTACAAGAGAATAGTCACAGTCTGTAAATAAACGGCTCTAGGTTCTGAACTAGCCAAAGCTTTCAAGAGCTCTTTTTTAATGTTTAAAAAGTGTGAGTGTGGAAAATACAGTTGGCATCTGTTGAATGTACACTCAGCAGAAAATCTAAAATGTCTTTTTCATAATGTATGAAATCGTGCTGTCTCTTACATCTTGCCTTTAGGTGGGACATAGCTGGAGCAATCATTGGCCCTGAGTGTGGACCCTTGGAGTCAGGCTCATCAGTTGTGTTTCTCAGAGATGGAGAGAGGAAGCTATGTACTCCATATATGGACACAACAGGTTATGGAAATCTGAGATTTTATTTCAGTATGGGTGAGTATGTGCCAGGAACATGTTTTATGATATGTACAATGGATCATAGAAGGTGAACAAATCTTCTGAAAACAGTGCTATAAGATTGGGGGGAAATCACTTATCGATTAATATTTATTTCCTGCCCTCTATCTGAGGATCTCAGGATAATGTAAATTCAGATCAGTTTTAATGGTTAAACAGTCTGAAACAGTAAAATAATGTAGATAGGCTAAATATATATATATTAAACAATCTGCTAAATTAAAAAAAATATATATTTAAGACCATTTAAAATTATGCACATGGTTACTTTTGTATTAAACCAAATGACTCCAAAATCTTCAGCAAAGGTCCATGTTTTTACTTGGTGTCAGTCAGCATAAGACCCATATCCTTTGACGACTTACATGGTACTGCTAACACAGCTGCCAGTGAGTCTTCTTTGACAGTATTTTCCTCTTCACACTTGCTCATTATTCCAGATACTATCCATACTTTTGCTGATTGTTCTTCCCGTATCTCAGTACTTTGGGCGCAACTAGAAACTACAATAAACATGTAGCTGTCACTGAAAATAGTAGTCTTTTGCTGAGTTTGCCATACCTGTAATGTGTAGGAAAACTGCTTGGCTCCTATCATCATCGCTCAGTACATTTTCCCACTCACCCTACCTCATGCATTTGCAAGCAAAAAGATGTGCACTCTATGGTGACACCTGGATATCAATCAATCTTTATTATGCAGTCACAGTTCAGAATAAAAATAGAACTAAACATCCTTTGAAGAAAGCAGCATAACATACAAATTATATTTAAAATGCTTACATTAAAAGCACATATACATTGAAATATCTAAGGCAAATCTAATATAAGACAACAGCACAATATCTTATGTGTGGAAAGTAAATAATACCTAATTTTTAATGCAAAGTTGGAACATAAAACACCAGCAATTATTGAACATAAAAACACCAGCAAGACAACGTATGTTTGTTGTTGACAAATTGGAGAGTGTCCAGAGGAGGGCAACCAAAATGGTGAAGGGCCTGGAAACCATGCCTTATGAGGAAAGACTTAAGGAGCTGGGTATATTTAGCCTGGAGAAGAGATGGTTAAGGGGTGATATGATAGCCCTGTTTAAGTATTTGAAGGGGTGTCACACTGAGGATGGAACACAGAATGATGAATGCAAGCTACAGGAAAAGAGGTTCCACCTCAACATTAGGAGGAACTTATTGACAGTAAAAGCTGTTTGACAGTGGAACACACATCCCTCAGGGATGCTTTGATTGTGATTTTCTGCATGGCAGGGGGTTGGACTGGATGGCCCTTGTGGTCTCTTCCAACTCTATGATTCTAGATTATATGTTTGTTAACTGCGGTCAAATTGACTTTGATTTATGGTGATCCTATGAATGAGAGATCTCCAAAATCGCACTATCAGCAGATCTTAGGTCTTGCAGACTGAGGGCTGTGGCTTCCTTTTCATCCAGGGGTTTGGCAGAAGACTGACATTATCAAAAAAGACAACATTAAATTTAAGTTAATTGAAGATCCTTTCTCTGTGGATCCACAGGAACTCCTGTGCATTTACAGCTAGAGTTAATGAATTTAAGTGCTGAACAGTTTATCGAAATAAACACAAAGAAAACAGCCTTCAAGACTTCTACAAGAGTTTGGACAAGGAAAGATTTAAAAATCTGTGAGATGGTGCTTTACAGGTTTTCAGCATATTCAGGAGTACCTACATATGTGAACAAACCTTCTCCATTATGAACTTGAATAAAAACAAGCAACAAGCAATTCTGTCTGATGGATACTTAGAATGTAGTTTTCTGTGGGTTTTCTGGGCTATGTGGTGATAATTCTGGAAGAATTTACTCCTGACGTTTCACCTGCATCTGTGGCTGGCATCTTCAGAGGGTGGTGACATGGAAGTGAGTGGGGTATATATACTGTGTGACCCTTGGTGGGGAGGAAGTGATTTACATGTGAATCTGTGTGTTGTTCTGTTGTTGAATGGCGAGGCCTCAGGGTGGGAGGATATGCGGGAGGATATTTTTTTCTATTTAATTAGCAATCCATTATTTGCAGGGAAACATCCTGAACCCAGGTGGTGTTCATTTGCTGAGTCTTGATTTTAGTGTTTTTCAGGACTGGTACCTAAACTTTGTTTAATTTCCATATTTCTTCTTTCCTGTTGAAATTGTCCAGGTGTGTGTGGATTTCAATTGCCTCTCTGTTAAATGTACCGACATTTAACCACTGGACCACCAGGGCTCCCTCAGTTTTAAAAGCCTGAAATCTGAGGCACCAATATATGGCTTAGTGCAGGGATGGACAACATGTAGGTACCCCTTTTTTGCAGCCCCTTAGCACCCCTGAGTTGACAACAGCCACCAGCACCACCCACACCACCAAATCACAGTAACTTCATATGCTATGCCTTGTTGTCTCACAAATCCTTGGTGTAGGAGGATACCTTAGCATCTCCTGCACTGTAGAGAAATGTTGCAATTGATGCCAAACTGTTGTAGTGACAAATCAGCGGCAGTGCAGCCCCCAACTCCAAGCTATCCTCTCCCCAATGTGGTAGTTATGGCACGTGATACAGATTGGAGAGTCAGAGGTTAAAATTTCATCTCAACTAGGAAACATTCTGGTTCATCTTGGGTCAGTCATCACCTCTCAGCCTAGTTTAAAGAGAGTAAAATGAGGTTGTGGGAAAACAATGTAAAAGACTTTGGGCTACTTTTAGAAAGGGCAGAATATAAATTTAGTAAGTAAATACAGTTGTTCTTAAATGTGTTTTCTTTTAGCTGGTACTAGAAAAGGAAAGAAGGAAATATCCAGGTGCACAAAGGAATATTTTGTTATGAATATTTGTCTTTCTTAGTGGTCATACTTAAGCATTTCCACCCTGAACCTTTGGCCTCCAGTCCTTTGCAAATTTTGCAATAAACTTCAGGGCCAACGCTTGGTCTTGTGCCACAGAATATATTTCTGTGTACTTACAAATAGGGAAATATCTTTTCCTTTACATGATTTTTCCAACACTGGGTGTCTTCCTCTTTTTTTAATATTAATATTTTCTGTAATTATAATTGTGGAGCCAGGTTATCACAAGGATTATTTTCTTTAACAGCAGCCTACACAGTCACAAAAGTTATTACATACTATGATGAAGCACTTTTGGAAGCCTTGCATGGGCTTTCCATAGATGCATGAATTTTATCTTGAGAGCTACTTTGTGGAGATGGAACATGGGATAGCAAAGGAAGATACAAAAAAAGATACAAAACTGAACCATCTGCTTCCTTAAATAAGTGAGCTGTAATCAATGGAATTTCATAAATGTTTCCGGCAATGGAAGCCAACATTTACACAAACAAGGAGCAGCTCTAAATGACTCTGGCAAAATCATGCATTTCTCTTTGCAACACGTTTTCCAAGAATATGTTTTGCAAAGTCCATAGACCAGGTAGACTGTATGTGAAGCTTATTCTTTCAACACCTTATTTTCATTAATGTGAAATGGAAAGACAGAAGAGGAAACAGAGATTGAATTTGCTTTCCAGAGAAGCAGCCTTTTGTGTCAACAAGGAAAAAACACCCTTTCTTATTAAAGAGGAGGATCTCAGATCACCACACTCACTTGTCACATCTCTTCTGTATGTATATATTGTACCAGAAAAGTGCAGGAAATGGAGATAGCTGTATTTCCAGGACAACCACACCTGCATGAAAAACAGGAAATGTACTTTTGTCAACCTTCTGAACCCATGGGACAAAGCTGTTGGCTCAGCAAGAGCAGTTGTGAACTTGTGTGATCACACTGAAAACATTGATTAGGTGAAAATTAGCTGCAGGGGAAATAAATGAGAAGTTGGGAAAAGGGAATAAGGTTTTATTTTAAAATCAAAATTGTAATAGCTGAGCTACATCCCAGATCTTCTTATGGTATGGCCTTGTTGGCGCTGTACAATTTCAGATTGCAAGCAGGATAAAATTCAAAAGTTTTAAGTCTGCATCTAGAAGGCTAGTATATCGAATTTCACATTAAGATGACCCCCCCTTTTAGGGGGGAGGTATGAGAGAACATTCAAGCATGTAATCTTATGTCTGTAATCAGAAGTGGAACAACCTCAGCAGGACTGCTGCCATACTGGACTAAATATAATTGTAACTCTCAGCTAGAGTAGAACCAGTAAATCAGTTACTCAGTGGCATTTATGTAAATGTGTATAATACTCTGGTTGGGAATAGCAAATGGATTTATTTCATTGTGATTATGTTAAATGTGCAGATCAAGTCTGACCACTAAGTTCTTATGTGTCAGCCTTTAGCAGATTCCTCTGTTTCAATCTACTGAAAAGTTAAAGTCTGAATAACACATGTATTTGAAAGGTGAATAATCCACAAAAGCCAGGTTTGTTCTTCTGAATGGGAAGTACTGTATAATTGGCCCTCCGTTTTTGTGGGGGATCCGTTCTGGACCACCACCACCACCACCCCACAAAAATGGAAATTCACCGATATTCAAGCCCCATAGGCTTGAATGGCAGCCCCATTATGTTCCCCCTCCGTTTGCTGCTCACACATAAGCAAGGGTGTGAATTCCAAGAAAGAGAGACTCTCACACACACACACACACACACACACACACACACAGAGATATCAGTGTCAGTACTGATGGAATAGGAGGTGTATACTGAAGGATATGTGCAATATGCTACCAAAATGTCATTAATCAGTCCAAACATTGTTTGTTTATTTTTGTTTTTTAAAAACCTCCTTCTATGACTACCAAATATATTCTTCTGTGGAGTCTTGATTCTGAGATTGAATATTTGTGGAACTAATTGGAAAGATTTTACACAATCCTTCCTGTAAGGGATGCTTATGTAATTTCTGTATCAGTATTATGATTCATTACTTTTTGACTGTTTTATAATGCATGGCTTTTCCATCTTTATGGTTATGAAGAAAGCCTTGAAATTATAACAGGAAGGCATTCTTTTTAGTATCCAGGAATCAAATAAGAGAGTTATCACTATGTATATATTTATTAATTTAAACAAAAATAAAAAGTATTGTGTATTCTATTGCTGCTCCTGTCATTATAATTTTAAAAACATGTATAATTATTTCATTAGCATAAACCTTTATGGTGATTACTGACAGCATAAAAACACATGACCATCATTGTCATAATTGTTAGAAATGTAAATGACTGTTATTTGAGGGACAAATAAACATCTACCAAATTTGCATATTACAACAGGTGGGGTCTGTGATGCTGGTCAAGCCCATGAAAATGATGTTATATTGTATGCAAAGATTGAAGGAAGAAAAGATCATCTAACACTGGATACAATGACCTATGCTTCTTACAGAGTAAGTGTTCAGGAGAAATCCTGAAGATAGTAGCCACCTCGTAATTTTAGAGCTAACACTGTAATTAACAAACAGTATGCAATTCAATATTCATTTTATTTGAACCTAGCTATGTGAGAGCATTTCCAGTTGATTTCTGCAGACATAAAGACTCTGTAAATTTTATCATGCTTTATAAAAAGGTGGTACAGCACTTAAAGTGGTTTCAAACTGCATTATTTGTACAGTGTAGATTCACCCTTTGTGGAGATTATTGTCAAACATTAAATTTTCATTCCTGCATGAAAGTGAAAAGAACATCATGTTTTTTTATCTGCAGCAATGGCAAAAAGGTATTCCATGTTCAAAAACTATTTTGCACAAAAATATTTTTCATGCCTCCTTTCGTACAATTTTAGCCAAAATTCCAAAAATAAAAAATTATCAAAATGTGCAGAAATTCTCACAATTGCAGTCTTTTGAAGGAAACTTTGGAATTTTTCATTCATGTAAAAAAAAATTAAATAACCAAAAATTGTCTGCTGTTTTCAGACCAGTAATGCCACTTTTGACCTCTTGTGCTAATTGTGAGTTGCCTCCAATAATCTGTCCACTGAACCAAAACCTGAACTTGGAGAGTGGGATGGATGAGGACCAGATCACAAATGTAGGACAGCAATTGACTTTTTGGAGCTTAATAATAAGAATGATGATTAATGTAATGATGATAGGTGTAGAATCATTTTGCAACTGAAGAGAATTGCTATTCCTTTTGGAAGAAATGTCATTTTCACACCATTTGTTTATGTATTTGTTTTTCATCTTTACAAAGTTATCCGAACTTCCAGAGATACTAACTGGGAACAGCTGAGATGAGTGGTGGCATCCTTATGTTGCCAAAGAGAAGCCCCACCAGGAGGGTGAAGGACATGCCCTCTTGGGATGTGCCAGTAATCTCTTGCTATCCTACATTTGTGATTTGGTCCTCACCCCTCCCACTCTCCCAGCCCAAATTTAGGTTTTGGTTCAGTGGACTAAAAGTGAACAGCTGATGTATGTCTATGATTTCTGGAGGTCACGCTAGTCATAGTCCACAAAAGTGGCATTCCAAGGCATAGTTTACCTAATTTCTCCCCACATTGATTTCAGTGGTGAAACTACATGTAATGTTAATGCCAAACCCCCACCTTTCAACCTAGAGTACTGTGAACCAGACAAGCTTTAGAAACCGCAAAAACTCTGCTATTTTCTTGCTCTTCCTCTTCAAACCCACACACTTTTTTTTGTTTTCATACACAATATACCATATCTTTTATAATAAGGCAGTTAACAAAATTCATGTAAATTCAATAGAGAAATGTGATTAAATTCTTTTGAAGGTTCCATCTTTGGTTTCGGTTGTCATCAGTCCAGAACTTCAGACTCCAGCGACCAAGTTCTGTCTCAAGCAGAAGAACCATCAAGGCCGTAACAAAAACATCTGGGCGGTTGACTACTTCCATGTCTTGCCAGTGCTCCCTTCCACTGTAACTCACATGATCCAGTTTTCTATTAACCTCGGTTGTGGAACCCATCAACCAGGCAACAGGTAGTACAAGCTAAAATCAGAAATAGTTGTTCAATTTCTTAGAATCCCAGCTTGTATGTAACTGTACCTTTGCTTTCTTTAGGCAAATAGGCAATGTAAAATAAACACACATCTTGTGAGAATAATAATAATAATAATTTTTATTTATATTTCCCGCCTCTCCCTGCAGATCGAGGCGGGATTAAGTCAATAAAAATACAATACAATATAAAAATACAGTCTAACAATGTGTTCAGTATAATAGTGTTTGGAAAGTAGTTGAAATGTAGCTAGTGAATTGGTGTTGTCAGTGCACCTTTGCAGACCCCCTTTTCATGCAAAATGAGTTATCTAGTGATGGGGGGTGTTTTTGTTTTTTTATTTGATTTGATTGATTGATTGGTTAAACTTCATGAGTAAGCTGCAGTGACTTCAGCAGAGAAATGTCCACTGAATATGGGTCAATATTCTAGTTCAGTGTACAGACTTCTCTAATATTATTGCTAAGGGCCACAAAGCTAACTAGCTAAGTTTTTAAAATTTAGATTAGCTTCTGCAGACATCCTCTATGCCCCGTGGAAACATACATCCCATCTTTTTACTTTCCAGGCTCAGTTTTACTCCTGCTGACAATCACCTACTCCCTTGATCATATTCTAGCAAAAAAATAAAAAGGAGGAAAATTGCCTCTTCTATAAGTCTCCAAGGGCTGGGAGTCTGCTTTCAAATAGGACACAAGGGCTCCCTTCGCTGTTTAATATTTTTTTAAGAAACCAAATTTTTCAGAGCAAAAAATGGACTTGCAGCTCATTCCAGTTTTTCTTTTTCCCTTTTTTTGGGGGCGGGGGTCATCTGTGTTTTACTGTGTAAAAAAACCACAAGATGATGAGATTAATGGTGTGTGTTTTTATAATATTGTGCTCACTAGAGACCTAAAATTACAACAGTCCTTTTAAAGAGAAGCTCTTTTTGTGGTACATGTGTAAGCATGATTTTCTGTTCAATTATGGGGGTTTCTACTACACTTCTTTCAACTCACATAATGCCTTAGGCACAGGTAGTTTGTTTTGTTTAATTAATTTTTTAGAAGAACTACTAATTTTCGATAAACCTCATTTACATTTCAAAAATATTTTGGCAGTACACATCTCCTGGCACACAAAAACATTTTTTTATAATAGCACTATCATGTCATAAATGTGATTGTTGAAGAGTTAACATGTCTCATAAAGATGAGACATCTTAAATTTAAAGTACATACCGTATATTGAAGAACTACGCAGATAGATATTCTTTGAGTAAAGGCTTATTCCAAGTGATTATTCTGAATTGAATAAGTCATGATTTTGACTCAAACTGATTTTTAACTCTTCATTTACAGCATTTAAGATGGAGTTATTAGAATTTATGTTTTTCAAAAGGTTAAATTTATGCTAATATTTCCTAAATTAGTTGAACTCTTACAGGATGAAAGAAGGCTTATACTTCAGCTCATGTATATATACTGAAAGTATTTCATTTTTAATATTTAATATTGATTGACAATGAATCATTACAGAGGTCAGGAAGAAGTACATTCATGTTGAAAGAAGGCATATATGCACACATAAAATCTACCAAATTATTCTAGGTTCAAAGGGTGTCAAGAAATTCATTTCTGAAATTCTGCATTCCATAGGGCAGAGGATATGCTCAATCTGTGCAGTTTTACCTGACTGCTAGGTTCCCACATATGCATGTTTACTTGATAAGGCATGAGCACCTATCTTAGCCATTTAGTGAGTGTGTGAGGAACTCAGGAAGAATCTGGCTGCGATTATCAGTAAAGAGTAGTTGTCTTGTAGTATTTCAGCTTGAGCAGTGCTAGTCAAATTGGTGGGTTGTAGAAGAGTGCTGGTTCCTGAGCCATCTGCTACCAACTCCTGGTGAGTTCCAGGAAAGAAAGAAAGAATTGTAGCCAATGGGCACAAATATAGTGCTGGTCCCTTGCACTTTGATTTGTTAGAGCTGACGTTTTCATTGATTCATTTAGTCTACTGTATATCTGGCTAACAATTGAATTTAAATCATAATGGGGAAACAATGGTTAATTGAGAGATTATTGCAGTGAGCTGAGAAGAAAGGGACTTCATGAAGACAGAGCATGCAGGGAAACAATTATGTTATCTGTGCTAATGTGTGAATTGGCTCTTACAGAAAATATAACATGCATATGACCTATATACACCACACCTACCTTAACACATTAAAGTGAATCTTGGAAAACAATGAGAAACCATCCCTTCTCCAAGTCTGACTAATGTGTTCTAGGATTAATGTCCACAGTTGTTTCTTTTTGTTCCTAGCAGGCTATGCCTTTGAAACTCTTGGAGAGGCTGAATTCAGTGTTTTGATCAAGAAGACAGTATGCCTCCTGTATTTGTCTACTTCTGTGGAATATTACAACTTGGCCTTTTATGCCAGCTAGTTCTGTATTTATTAAATATAAATAACTTAACTCAATCTCCAGCTTGGCCTACTGACCCCTCCACAAAATGGTTTGAGAAACCTATTAACAGAAGAAGCACATAGGCTCTTCCTCTCAGTTTCCCTTTAGTCTGGCCCTTGTTTGACACATCAATACTGCATCAATCCTCTTTGAATCCAGTGTAAAAATAACAGCCTGCTGGGTAAGTAAGGCCTGCAGACACTGCCCTCACAAGCCATCAGCTAAATACTTTCTGACATGGATTGCCGCGTTGTCTTTTAGCATACAGTGCTTCATGTTTCCTTCATCTTGAGTGTTTGGCACTAACAGGCATTTGATACCTCCACGTTGCACAGGATGGAGCGGATCAATTATTTAATATGCTATGTAAAGCTTTTACCTGTTCCTGCTACAAATGCCAATTTAGTACATTTAGTGGTGGTGCTGGTGCTGGTGGATTGGAGTAGCTCCATTTTATATTGCTATTTTTTGTGTGTGTTGCCAGTGTCAGTTTGGAGTTTTCCACCAACCACGGCCGTACCTGGTCATTACTCCACTCAGAATGTCTGCCAGAGATATGTGCTGGGTCCCATCTTCCTCACAGCACAATCTATGCCTCTGAAAACTACAGCGGGTAAGGACATTTTCTTTCCAAAATGTGTCTGACACAGTTATGATGCAAAAGTACATCGTTTTTGACTCTGAAAAGTAGTGGAAACACTGCCCCGAAATTACCTCTTATCTCTGACAAACAGAGAAAGGCGACTGAACATGTTATACTATGTTGGGAACTGTTATTTATATCTGGTTGTTTTCATTGTATGAAGAATGCCTTCTTTTTCTGAAATCCCAGGATCTTTTGGTGTGTGGGTGGTGTGTGTGCCTTCAAGTCACCTGTCATTGTATGGTGATCCCATGCATTTCATAAGATTTTCTGAGGCAATATATATATATATATATATATATATATATATATATATATATATATACACACATACTTGCAGGTAGTTTTGCCAGCTCCTTCCACTGAACTGTAGGCTAAAGCACTTGGTATTCATTGGTGGTCTTTCATCCAAATGCTAACCAGGGCTGCTTTGACTTCCATGATCAGATGGGATCTGGTGCCTTTAAGATATTTTGGCCCTTTCTTGGTACATTTCTAAAATATGGATTTGCCACCAATATTCTTCTGCTGCCCTTGAACCATATGAGCTGGATCAACATTTGCCTTCCTGAACCAGATTCCTTCCATTTGCAGAAGAAGTAAGGTCTGACATTGTTCCCATTAGACAAAGAAGGGAAAGTGCTGCTTCTCATGCTTTTGTAGACCCCTCCTCCCCAAAATTGGAGCCTGTCGCCAGCTACAGAATCCCATGAGTGAAACTGTGGATCCAATTATATATTTTCCTCCCCAAATTTCATATTTCTGAAGATCCTATTTGTATATCAACAATGTATTTAGAGAAGTCAGGGTTTTTTTCCCCAGCAGTGATCCTGAGAGACCTTTCAAGATAAATTTAAAAGGAAGTAAGAGTCAGACAAGGATAATGGGGGAGGGAGGAGAGAAGCAAGACTAACAAGAGATGAATATGTGCAAAAGCACATAAAGGCTCTTATGACAATATTGAACCATATTTGTATATAGTTTAAACCATTATGATCCTCAGATGTTGTTATATGATTTGTCACTCTGCATAAATGAAGTGTCTACCATTGGTTTAAGCTCAGCTTTTTTGTAATTTTAAATCACCTTATAACTTTAAAAGCATGAGGGCTCATATGTTTGTTTCAGGTGGAATCGAATAACTATTCCCCTTCCAAATGCAGCCTTAACTAGAGATACCAGGATTCGATGGAAACAAATGGGACCAATCCTTGGAAACATGTGGGCAATTGATAACAGTTAGTAATATTAATTACTATCATAGTTGTCTGTCACTTGTCTCTTCTCTGTGCATGCCCTTGTATTTCCCAATATTATAATTCTGCTTGAAATTTGAATTTCTTAACTATTCTTTTTTTTTTCTAACATGCTTTGTTGCTTAACTGAGGCTGAATAACAGTTTCCAGTTAAAATAAACCACTGAATAGCAAAAAGGAATTAAATAAACTAGACAAAATATGTATATAATCAAATGAAAGAGATAGAAAATATCTTCTAAAATCATTTCTGTTGTAATGGCCTGCTTATGGAAGTAATTTCTATGTTGTATGGTTCCTTTTTAATTTTAAATTAAGCACATGGCTTATACTTGTGGGATGCAGAATGCCTGTTAAAGCTAGGCCCAGATGTAAAGGAGACCAGCACTTAGGAATTGGTCCCATACACTGACTCACTGTTCCTTTCCTCTCACATATGAACTGTGTATTCTTCCCTCAGGCTTCATTTAAATATTGTCAGCCAGGATTGCTAAAATTAATGTTGATTTACCTCAAATGAGGGATCATGCTGGTGCATGCTGTTTGATTGCTCCTGTTTGGCTCCTACTGACAGCACAAGTTGCTAAATAATCCAGTGGACCTTGTCCATGGCTTCTTTGTCATTATTTCCAAACTGGGTTATATGGCTTGTGCCTTTCTTAACAAGCCAAAATCATTGATTCTTGGATTATGTTTCTGGCTTGTTTAGAAGGAACAAATCAAAGGTTGCAATTTAAATGCTATCTTAAATGAACAATGGAAAAGCAATTTTTAGTTTCGTTTAGAAAAGTTTAGGAAACTGTTCAGTTTCATTTTAATCTCAGTTAAGTGGTCAGAATTAATTTCTTTGAACAGAAAGGTAGAAAAAAAGTCTTCATAATCTTGCAGCCTGCATCCCATCCCAAAATCCTAGTTAGTATATTATAATGCATAAAAGCAATGTAGACTATACCCTAAAAGATCTCTTTCAAAACCAAGAAGGCCATCATCAAAGATGATGATGGGGGCTACATGCACTGGCCAAAAGGTCCATGTTCCCCCTAAGCCTGGCATCATCCTGTGTAGATGACATAAGCCAACAGCCTTGGGCCAGGATCGGGCAGACCAGATGTTGGTCCAGTGAATCTGGACCAACCCTGGTCCAACCAGCTCTTTTGTAGTTATTGTTCTGTACCTTTAAGACATTTCTGATTTATGATGACCCTAAGGCAATCCTATCATGGGATTTTCTTGGCATGATCTGTTCAGAGGAGGTTTGCCATTGCCTTCCCCTGAAGCTGAGAGGGTGTGAGTTGACCATGGTCATCTAGTGGGCTTACACAGCTGGGAATCAAACTCTGTTCTCCAGAGTCATTGTCCAACACTCAAATCCTACACCACACTGGCTGTCTTCCTGATCTAACAAGACTGGCTGTTTTTTTGCAGCAGAATTTCTCCGAAACTCTGCCTTGACAGTCAGTGGACCAGACAGCGGTGAGCCTCCTTACCTGCTGCCACTGCCACTATTTTCTGTGAAGGCCCCCAACATAACCTGTGATGTTGGAAGGGGGTGTCTGGCCACATGCATGAGGCTAGACACTCCATTTCTACCCTTATTGGTTGTGGTCGGAGGCCTTCACAGAGAATGGTGGTACTGATGGCAGATGAGGTAGTGATGCCAATGGTGGCTCCATGGCATGGCAGCGGATAAGCATCTGAGAATGCCAAGAGCAGTAACAGGCTAGCTCCTCAAGCAGGATACCAGAGGGCTGCCCATGCAATGATGACAACAACAAGGAGGAAGCTAAAAATTACAGTTTAGGGGAGAGAGGGAGAAAGAATAACATACTCTATTTCTTTAAATTTCCGTAAAACATATTCATGGAATAAAAGAATTGTAGTTATGCAAAGTATGCTCCACAATGAAATATAAAATGGACTACTGTGAAATATCAATAGCTTTTACTTCATTCTTATGTAAATCTAGATTTTGATCCTGAGGTTCGCTAAAATAAATTGTGTGGGCCGTTGTAAAGAAATGCTTGCATCATGCCATGTCACTGGGAAAGTAGCCTTTATTATTGTTTTTAACAGACTGTGGTCCAAAAGCTGCATTACTGAACTGTATTTTCTTTAACACAAAGTTCTTGAATGAATTATAGCTGCAATCCTAATCGCACTTATCTGGAAAATAATTCCCATATAACCCAGTGGAGCCTATTTCTTAATAGACATGCATAGCATTGTGCTCTCTACCTTCTGGGTTCTGGGAGGAAAGCAACCCTAGGAGGAAAAAGTGTACAGAGATATTATGAAGTATAATAATAATAATAATTTATTTATAGCCCGCCTCTCCCCGAGGGATCAAGGCAGGTAACAACCATAAAATATCACAAGGACATTAATTAAACATAATTCCCTAACCCTCACTTAAAAAACAAAACATCATAAAGTACAATCAATATACTAAAATCAATCTAAAATTAAATGTCATTAAAATGAGGCATTGTGGGATGAGTTAAGCAACTCCTGTTATGAAGCACTATTACTGGACAAATTCCTATTGTGTGTTGTGAAATATTATTTCTTTTGAGCAAGGGGGGCATTGATGAGGCATTCAATATTAACTTCAGTATTTAAAAATAATATCAGTGCTTGTGATTTCAGATTATAATGATATGGCAAAAATGAAAGATATTGACATTAAATACATACAGCTTACACAGTATATTGTAATTCAGAGGGTATTCATGAGCATGTATAAGGATAAGTTACTATGTAAGAAAATTTTACATAACAATCTCAATGTTTTGTGTATTATTAAACACCTGTGTTTAAAAACCAACTAAATTTTATTGCAGTCAGGGTGATAGCTGACAAACTCATCCCTATGTATCTGTGGGTGCCCTCTGTACCTACAGGTTCTGCATCCACAAATTCAACACATCTTGAAATTTTTTTAAAAATCCAAATACAAGCCTTGATTTTGCTGTTTTATATAAGAAATACCATTTTACTACACCATTATATATAATGGAACTTGAGCATACATGGATTTTAATATTCACAGGAGATCCTGGAACCAAATCCCAGTGGATATCATAGGCCTACTGTATTTACCTTTAAGCCATCCTTTACTTGCTTCCACTATAATACTGTTGGGAATAAATGTTGACATTATGAACTCTGTGTGCCTGCGTCTCCTTTGCTTATTTTTCTTCAGCTCAGAATTTCAATATAATTATTTTGCTTTCTTTCCAGTTTACATTGGGCCATCTTGCCTCAAATTTTGTTCAGGCCGAGGACAATGCACTAGAAATGGTTGCAAGTAAGTCTGATAATAAATCATTGATCAGTGTATTTATGCTTTGTCTCTTATTCTGTCCATTATTCTGTTCTCTTTAGGGCAGTCTGCTTTCTAGGATTGATCTACCTCTTGATAATGTAGATGGGATCTTTTCAAAATGACAACTGAGGCACTCTTTACATAGCTAGACCGAATCCATTGGTAGACAACAGAGGACTCCTGGGCTTCTGTTAAGAGATTCATTTGTTAACTGAGTGACTTTACAGATGCTATGTCATTTAAGTATTTAAAATTAATTTTTTAAAAACCCTTACATTGAATGGGTGTAGGTTTCTCTAAGAAATAAAGCTGTTTGAAACCATTTTAACTGCCATGAACCAATGCTATGGAATTATAGGATTTGTTGTTTGGTGGGGCTCCAGAGCTCTCAGACAGAGAATGCTAAATATCTCACAAAACTACAGATCCCAGAATTCCTTTGCATTGAGTCATGGCTGTTAAAGTGGAGTCAAACTGATTTATTCCTGTAGTGTGGCAATAGCCTTTGTCTCCAACTGCAAGCTACTGTGGTTATTTCTTTTTTGGAAATGGCAAAGGGCTTGGCTTACTGCTTGGGAGAAAGCAGGGGGGGAAACCCCTTCCTTTTCCTCTGAGTAGTGAATGTGAAGCCAGAGCCTGATCTCCCTTGGCTTATGGGGAAATAATGTGCATGTTTTGTATTCTGCTCAATCTGTAAATATTTAAATTTATTTATTGAATAAATTTAATTTGCTGGATATAAGATGTTTTTATTTTGGTTTTACTACAGATGTGATCCTGGCTTTTCAGGACCTGCGTGTGAAATGGCTTCTCAGACCTTCCCTATGTTTATCTCTGAGAGTTTTGGCAATTCTAGGCTGTCTTCCTATCACAATTTTTACTCTATCCGTGGTGCTGAAGTCAGCTTTGGCTGTGGAGTTCTAGCAAGTGGCAAAGCCTTGGTTTTTAACAAAGATGGAAGGCGTCACCTAATCACTTCTTTTTTGGATAGCTCACAGTCCAGGTAAATAAAGATGAATGGAAACAACACAGAAATAGAACTAATCCTGAACAGACTAGCATTTGAGTAACTCTACTACATCATGTATTACACACATACAACCTCTGTTTGGTAAAGAAGCACATGTGACATATTATTAGTCTCTTAATATGAATTTTGTGTAGTTTTTGTTAAATGAAATAAATGTCTTTAAAAAAAAGTCCTTAGCTTTATCTGCATTGCTAAGTATTTAATATATTTTGGAGGAAGTATTGTGTGTCTGACTTTGCAAACATGCAGCATTAATATCAAAAGTGAGTATTGGAGCCAAGTACTAATTAATTATTTATGAGGTTCTATTTATTTTGACAGCTTGTGGCAGCTGATTAGATCCATTCGATATCCCCTCCACCCCTCCAGTTCCTAATAAATAATTGAATGCAATAATGATTGGCATTTTAAAACAATATATGCCACATTGCATTGCTGGACTGAATAAACAATTTCAGCTACACAAAGACCCCATAAATATTGTTTACCTAAACTTGTCTAGATTTTTAAGATTTAAAAAACAATAGCTTTAGGAAGTGAGTGCTGTATAAATTTCTAATTTACAATGATTCATACCCTTGTTAACTAGATTCCTCCAGTTCACTTTGCGTCTTGGAAGCAAATCTGTCCTGAGCACCTGCAAAGCACCCGACCAGCCTGGAGAAGGTGTTTTACTGCACTATTCATATGACAATGGGATTACGTGGAAGCTATTGGAACATTACTCCTATCTTAATTATCATGAACCAAGGTACATGGATTGTTTTAATGCAGAATAATGCAAGTGCTCCTATGATGAAGTGTTGGAAACCCACTGGGTGACCTTAAGGTGAATCATACTCTTTTGGCGTCAAAGAAAGGCAAAGGCAAATTAACCCTGAACAAATCTCGCCAAGAAAACCATAGGCTGGAAATGACTTGAAGTCACACAATAACAACAGTTCTCTTTGAACTCTGGCAGGTCACAGTCCAGAAAAGTGGCATACACAAATACACAACAAAAACCCAGACCAAAAAAGCCTACCAACAACAGCCACTATTCAATTTTGTAACAGAGTTCCTTTAGTAGTTAGTGTTTTTGCTGGTTCGACTCAGAAGCTTTATACTCTGCTAGAAATGGTCTCACCCATGTGCACTTGTAATGTGTTCAAATATAGGCTATTTAGGTTAATTGTTGAATCAAGAGGAATGTGCTTGATTCTAATGAGATGTTAATGTGCAATTGTCCTTGTTTTTAATAAGACAAGTCTTATACACAGACATTTACTGAACTATGATTATTTTTGATAAAGGTTCCTTTGTGTAGTCCCCTTTCTTTTCTTTTCTTTTCTTTTCTTTTTTAGAATGTTTCCTGATGAGTTTTCAAAAATATTCATATTTTGTGGAGTAAAACTGCCAGCATAATTTATGTGGCTATGCTTCCACTTTTTTATTATTGTAAAAAAATACACTACTCTAAGCATGACAATGTACAATGATACTATTTAACATTATAAGGACAATGCCAAGCCCTGCCAATGTGACACAGTCAGCCCCCAGTATCCACGGGGGATCCGTTCCGGACCTTCCTCCCACGGATACCAAAATCTGCGGATGAGTCCTCCCTCCCTCCCTTTCTGAGGCCTCTGCCCTGGGTTTGGCTTTGGGGGCAGTTCGGAGGCGATGGCTGAAGGGGGTGGATTAGAGGCAGAGGCCAGAGGGAGCTGGGGTTGGGACTGGAGCTTGGGTCTCAGGGCCTGAAGGTTTGTTCGCAGGTGTTGGGTCGGGAGGGGGGCCTCCAAGACTCAGACCCAGCACTGGCTCCCTCTGGCTTCTGCTTCTGAATCACCCCCAAAGCCAAGCCTGGTGCAGAAGCCTTGGTGGAAAGTGGGGGGGAGAGAGGAAAGAAAGAAGGAAGAAAGGTTTAGTCCAGCCTTTTCACCTTAATATGTTAATATCCCTTGAAACATGAACATTTCCAGGAAACAAAGGTTGATATATAAAGTATGGCAACTGATATAAACCATATAAAGGATGTACACATTAAATGGAAGTGATCCAGTACATGCACTGAAACAGCATCTATGGACATGGCATAAAGAGCCTTAGTTTTCCTCTTCTCCTGGAAGCACACAAATTTGTTACAGATGCTGTTCAAGTGGCCACAACAGAGAAGTAAGCTCCATGTGAGCATGCCTGCCATGTCCCCATTAGCTCTATCACTTGACACCATACATGTTTCTAGTGGTGGAAACAGGACTGTATTCAACTATGTGGGATCTTCTAGGCAAAGGTGATCTTTCAACAATTAGAAATGAATCAGGCTCATCATGTTTGCTGATAAGAGCAATTGAATCTGCTGCCATTTGACAGGAACATTTTTGTCTATAAAACAACCATCACTGTTGGACATTAACTATGCACTTATATTGAGATAATATATCCAAAACAAAGGGCTCAACTTTTTGCATGCTCTTTTTGTGTATTTACATACAAGAACAGTGGTAAGAACACTTTTTGGTTCTGCAACAGAAAAAAATTGGGCCAAATTCCTCTTCCTTTGTCTTCTATAAGGTAGACTGATGAAAAACCATTTTAGCTTTTCCTTGTCTCTCAAGGCAATGATGAAGCTCTTCCCCTTGTGCAAGTAAGAGCAGAACTAAAATGTGATAGCAGATATGACCTAACAGTTTTGTACTGCAGTCTAGCTTCTCTTCTTAGAATAAAGGTGGGTGAAGTCTAGTCTTGGGGCTGCATGTACCCATCCCAGGCTGACCACTCCCCTTTAATGTGTACTTTCTGTATAAGATCAGAAATTAACAATATTTCTGGATACAAATCATACCTCTGGGCTACCTTACTTTTGATCAAAAGAAGAGACCAACAGTGCTGTCCCAGTACTTCTACATCCTCCAGGAACAACAATCCAAGTTTAAATTTACCCTGTGTTTTACCTTTTTAAAGCACTGTTTTTCATGATGTAAGATATTTTGACAGCTTGTGGTCCCAGAAGAAAAAAATTGGCCCCCATTCCTGGCTTAGAAAATTTACAGTGTCACTTTATACATATCTGCTCAGAAATAAGGGCATTCAATGCATTAGATTTTCTCTCCTCTAAGTGGTATAAGATTACCACTTGCCCTGCAACCAATGATATGAAATGTTATCCTCTCACTGTTTAAAAAAAAACTATTTATGAATATCCTCTTTATTCCTAGTACCTGAACAGGATGAAATATAGTATATACACTTTCTGAAAAGTGCACGCTAAATCACAACAATATAGAGACCAGAGCATTTTTATTCCTTAGAACCACTCCTTATCGTTTGGATGATTTTTCCTCCCCCACCTCAGTACTTCCAAAGTTACTTGTTCAGTGGCACCGTTTGATGTCTTCTTGCTAATCAGCTAGCTAGCACATTCACTCTGCAAAAATAAATGTGATATCACAAGATGCTTTGAATGCATATATTAAGGTTCACAAATACAGCTTAGCAAGCACTTTTTAATGTGCTGCTTTTTGACATGAGTGAAAATGCAAATCAATTTTGCACATACAGGAGGAATCAAAGATCAACAGCACATACCTTGGGTAATCATAAAGCCCAAGCAAGGGAAAAGGAAGGTGTGTGATGTTAAATGTATGAATTGATTCCCCCCAACCCTGTCACTTCGTGTATCGGCTTATTTACACATCCTCTTTGAAGAAGAAAGGGAAAAGAAAACAGAGTTCACACACACAGGCTCAGCAGGAATACACTGGAAACCCTATTTCCAATATTTAATTCTACATTGATGGAAACTAATGCTCCTTATGTAGTCCTTCCTCACATTTTTTTTCTTGCATGTTGCATGTGGGCATCTGGTATTATTGATTTATGGAACATGCACGAAGATGTCATTGCCATGGCAATTAATGTATGCTCCCTGTGGCTGTGTACTGTAATTGCTCCTGGAAATTCGATATTATTCTTAATTTTCTTCACAGTTTGTCAAGTACAGGTTTTGTTGTCACAGCTGCCATGAGAAATCAAGTGGCCTTAAAGACAGTGGTAGACTCGTGGGACTGGCTTGCAAAATAAATCTACAGGCAATAGAAGCATGCACACAGTCCCTTCCCATGGTGGGATGAATTTTTATCTTGAGAAATGAGCATTTTCTAGGGATTGTTCTTCCAGAAATAGTGAGGCTGGATATACAATTAATTTTATATTACTATAAAAACATATCTGAAAATCCATTGTTTAATCAAAGAGTGAAATGTGTGCTACATACTGTGACCAAACACACATTGGGCATTAAAATAGATGCAAAGGGTGCTAAATAACCTCTCCCAGAACCATGTGGGCATCTTTTTAAAAGAAAAATAATGAAAAATTGACCTCAAAAGCAGCGACTGAGGAGCTTATCGCTTAGCTTATTACTCACCTCTACTGATTTAAATTTCAATTTGGGCTGCATCCTGATCTTATCAGAAGGTTTTTGCAGCCCAAATACAGCCTGGGTACATCCCCGCTTCCAGGACTGCTCTGGCGGGCATTTTCTTAAGCCGAAAAACTCCCAGATCAGAAGAGCCGCACAAGTGCTCCTGGAAGCAGGCATGCACCCAGACTGTATTCAGGTGGCAAATTCAGTGGTAAAAGTCTTCTGATAAGATCAGGACACATCCTGGATTGAAATTTAAACCGTGAGAGGTACGATGAATTGATAAGCCAAGCGATAACTCCTAAAAGTGAAAAGAGCTCCCAGAGGAAGGTCAACTTTTGCTCCCTTTTGTTGAGTAAAAATCTGCCCATCTGTTTGCTGTTTGTTTTCCTGGTGACTACCTCTTCAGGAGGAGGCCACCACTGCAGCAAACAGCAAGCGCACCCTTTAGATACTCAGGGTGACACTTAATGGTTTCTGTATCTTTGATTATATATTATTTTGATTGCAAATTAGATTGTTTGTGTTAAAAAATAATTTTAATTTTTTTTCCCTAGATAGATAGATAGATAGATAGATAGATAGATAGATAGATAGATAGACAGACAGACAGACAGACAGACAGACAGGGGAAGAAGTATCCTCTGAATACAATAGGAAGCAGAGATTAAATGCTAAGTCTGATATTTGATAGATATATATGGACAAAAGAAGCAACTGCCTTAGTCAAAGCCACAACATTGGAGTTTGGAGAACAAGTTTGAAGTGAAAAGTGATTTATTTTGTCGCTATTTGAGGAAAATGTGACAGCAAGAGATCATGGATGGAATCATTCAAAACATTTCTTTAATCATGCCAGTGTCAACAAGTTTGTTTTGTTTCTGTTTTTTAAAGGATCATTTCAGTGGAACTACCAGAGGATGCAAGACAGTTTGGCATTCAGTTTAGATGGTGGCAACCATATCATTCCTCTCAAGGCGAGGATGTATGGGCTATTGATGAAATCATCATGACTTCAGTGCTTTTCAATAGCATTAGCCTAGATTTCACTAACCTGGTAGAAGTAACTCAGTCTCTTGGATTCTACTTAGGAAATGTTCAACCTTACTGTGGCCACGACTGGACACTTTGGTAAGTAATTATCGTCTTGTGTTATAGACAAACATTTCCAAAGCAGTGTGTCAATATATGCTTATTTACTTGGGTATAAGTCCTAACCCACTCAGTAGAAATGATTGTAAAGTAAGTAGGATAGGACACCAGGTCTTTCAAGTGATCAACATAACAGCATGATTGCTGCTGTGTATGTCCCATTGAGTGCTGAAAAGAGCTAATTGATTTTCGCAAATAACTCTCTTCCTAGTTGTTGTTCATTAGAATTTTCCCCTGGGCACGCAACATGAATCACAATGTGTTCACTGACCTGTATGTAATGAGGGGTAAATTTTACACTGCAGTGCAGTGTGATTTATGCTTGATGATGAGAATGTGCTCACATGGTTCCTTTGCCTGCAACATGTTGGAAGTTTATCCTGAACTGATTACAGATGTAAATTAAAGAATAATTAGCTGCTCTGATTTCCTTCACTTGCAGTTAATTCATGCAAATTAAAGGAGGGTGATGGGACACTACCTGATACGTTTAAAATGCAATTAATAAAGATTATCTATGTTCTGTACTACTGTTATCTTGCTTTAGTAGGACTTAGGTTCCAATCAAAAGGCATGATGCAAGCAAACTTAAGCATTTCTAAGACCTGATGAAGAAATGAGGCTCTTCCAGGCTGGTTTAAAGAAACATGAATTTTTGTGATATAGCTCCTTGGGTTTTGTCAGTTTTTATAGCGTCTATATCCACTTGTTCCATTCTTTTGAGGGGCTGTTTATTGGATCTGCACCATGGCTCTTTCAAAAACAGGCACACAGTTTGCTAAGGCTGTCCTATGGTTTAAGCCTTAAACATTAGTGCGGGGGAATACCCCTTAAACTTTAAGAGGTAATTTTTCCACACTAATTTTAAAAAAGATTTACTTAGTGTTATAGTACAAACGTGACATTTCACTCATGTATTATAATCTAAGAAAAAAATAAAAAAGGGGAAAAGAGAAGAAGCCCTTTTTGTTTGGATATGTTTTAGAATTAGAAAGAAACCCACTTGATAATAGGAATAAAAAGCTGGTGCTGGGAATTGTCATAAAATATCTAGCACAACAGAAATATCATTTGGGTTTTAAAAAAAAACTGAACGCTCCAGCAACAAATAGTACAGGTTGAGTATCCCTTATCTGAAATGTTTGAAATCAGAAGTATTTCAGAGTTAGGAATTTTTTGGATTTTGGAATACACAAGTAGTGTAGTACATACCTGTATTGTACCTGGGAAGCTGGAGAGAGAGGTGGGGCTGGAGGATCTGTGAAGGGGTGATAGGTGTGGATTTGTGCCAAGTACTATGCTTGAATTGTCACCATTTCACAGACCCTGAGTCTCTCTCCAGCCTTACATCTTTTTGCTGATGACTACCTGCTTCCACTTTTGTAGTTTTTTTTTGTTTTTTAATTCGATTTTATTTATTAAAAACACAAAACCATGCAAACCTACAGACAAAAAGAGACATCGTACTGAAAAACACTTCAGTACAATACAAAACAAATTACTTTGAACAGTATTAAAAAAAACTTCCTAAACTTCATCTTTGTACATATATATGCATCCCTACTGATTAACCAATAGGAAACATATCTCATATTCCTTCTATCTAACAGAATCCATATTTTCTGTCATTTCTATGTTTCTCAACTGTAACAGTTCTATATATAACCATCCTTTCTCCTTTTGAGAAAATTTATCACTAGTTTCCAGTCCGCTTTTGAGGTGACTGCTGGGGCACTCATGCTCATTCATCTCTTGTGTCTCTCTCCAGCCTTGTGTCTTATTCATTTGCTACTTGTGTTGTGTATGAGATGCAAGGCTGGAGAGAGACTGGAATATCTGAGAGACAAAGAAGCAGGATTGTCACCGCCATTCTCTCAAAAGCAAAGCAACTCACTGTATCAAAAATTTTCAGGTTTTGGAGATTTTCATATTTTGAATTTCTGAATTAGAAGTGCTCAACCTATACAACCTTCCAAGCATTTGACCCATCTGAAGGAGCCCGCAGTTGCTTTTGAATTGATTTTTCAGTTATTGTGGTGATTTTGTTAAGGCTGTGAATAAGGCACATTAAAGTGTGCTTCTGAGAAACCATAAATTCCAGTGTAGCCATATATTCTTTCACATCATAACCTAGATATATTATAATGAAACAAAGCAATGTAACATCAGAATAATGGGTCTTGAATAGAGTGATTCACTTATATTATACTGTTTCACTCACATTTTAAGGTTTTAGTTCACAGTGTACAATATTTGCATATGAATACAGAATTAGCAGTACCTTTATGTACAAGTATTGTTAAGGCAACAGGGCTGATTTCTGAAAAGTAATATTTTTTCTTAATGGTAAGCATCTACATAAATACATTGAAAAGTGTCCTGATTCACATGTCAAGAATTTAACCATAATAACAGCAATGTTGTAGTGGTTTGAGTGTTGGACTACAACTCTGGAGACAAGGGTTCAATTTCCAGCTCAACATGAAACCTACTGGGTGACCTTGGACAAGACACATCCTCTCAACCTCAGGGGAAGGCAATGGCAAACCTCCTCTGGATAAACCTTGCCAAGAAAATCCCACAATAGGTGGTTCACCTTAGCGTCACCATAAGTCAGAAAGGACCTTAAGGTCACCATAAGCAGAAATGAATGGACATAGCTACAACAAACAATAGTTTTAATTTTACAGCTTTCATCATCACCAAAAAATTATCCATGTCCAATCAAATATTTACTTTACTATTGATTCACTATGTATAGGTCATTTGCTTTGCAAAAGTTCAAGTGTCATGATTATGAGGAAATAGTAAATAATGATACAGTTGCCCCACGGGCTCCAGGAGCAAGTGCCCTGGGACTTTTATTAACAAGTACATTCTGAACAGCCTGATTTCATTTTCTGATCATCTCTCAAGCTAAATGGAGTTGACTTATTCGAGAAGAACACAGAATGCACTCTGGCAGTGATAATGAGGCTGTTGGAGCTGCATTAAGCACTTTAGTAAGGACAATGGAAGTACTCACTGCTCATTAAAATGAAACAACATAGCCAGGCTCAAACTGTTTGCATCATTTTAATCAAAGAACTTGAATGAAAGGCCTTTAATGCTATTGTTTTTCCCTCAGATGTCTTTAATGTGAAGTTTTTTTGTTGGTTCCTTTTTTGTTTTGAGGTGTGTGGTTTTTTTAAGGCCAAATCGGAAGGTAAAATTTTCTCTTTTTCTTGTTTTGGATTTTCCTTCTTTCTTTTTTAGCCTATAAATCCAAGTCAGATGCAAATTGCTTTACAAACCTCTCTTATTATTATTACTTTCCCCACCTTTCATTGAATTATACAGACAAAACTGTGAACATTACATTATTGGTCTGTTTAAATTTCTTTGGGTGCTTTGTGAAATATACACTATTCTCTTCACTGACCTTGTGTCTCTCAAGGGAAATTTTTAAAATGTATATCAGGTCTGCACAAATGGCTGGTAGTTAAATTAATTACTGTTGGTTTCTCCCAGCTGTGAGTCCATTTGCTTCTCATTTTCTAACTTATGACTTTCCATGAGCATGGATTGCTATGGCATAGTGACTGTTCTACTGGGGATACTCTGACAATTGCTTTTTCATTAGAAGACCTGTAGTCAATATGCTATAAATCATTTTACAACATGTCATTTTAAAACACAGTTTTCTGAAGGGGGAGAAGTATTGTAATTAAATGCTAGGTCTCCCTTTGTAGACATGAACCTGTAAACAAAAATCTATTTCTCCTTCAAAATTTAAGTCCCGGTGTTTATTAAAGCTTTTTCTATCTATTTATATATCTGCTGGTGCACTTCCTTTCCTTTCAGGTGTTTGATTGCTATAAGTTAATTCATACAATAAAGTAACTTGTTGCATTGGTTTATATGTAATATAAATATGTAGAGTGGGCAACTTACACCAAGGAAAAGATCACCATTCTTCATTCTATATGTATAACATGTACAAAGTCAAAAGGGAGTTATTCCCTATTTTGTTTGTTTGTTTGTTTAGATGGAGATGTATTCATTTATTTTAAGAAACATGAGGCATTTATAGTTAAGACTCTGATGACTGCAAGATCGGCAGGTTGGCAGTTCAAGGCCCAAGTGCTGCATGACGGAGTGAGCTCCCATCACTACCCCAGCTTCTTCCAACCTAGCAGTTCAAAAGCATGTAAAAGTGCAACTAGATAAATGGGTACCACTTGGGTGAAGGTAATACTGCATTCTGTGCAGTCATGCTGGCCACATGATCACAGAGCTGTCTCTTTGGCTTAGTAACAAAGATGAGCACCGCCTCCTTCAGTGGACACGACTAGATAAGCATGTCAAAGGGGAAACCTTTACCTTTTTATAGTTGGACTAACACTGGATTTAGCCAAATATTTGCAATCACCATGACACATTGCTTACATGGGCCATCCAGGTGCAAAGTATCATAGCTAAATTATGTTTATGCAGGGTTGTGCTGCCCCCCATAATACCGTTTTTTAAAGAATATTTCTCTTAACATAAGATTTGATACCACTCCTAACTGCACTAAAGAAGAGTCTGAAAAGTCTAAAATTTACAATATGAATATATTATCAGCCATTTACTTTAATGGTTGATTTGGTAATGATGGGGGGGGGGGCATTTGCATGCATTTATCCGGTGGTTCAGGTAAATACACTAAACTTTGCACAGACTATTAGCTGATGCTATTGCTTGTGTGAAGTTTCATATATACATTGCATCCCATAGAGATTAATCAAAGTAGATCAGATATGACAGGAAAACTATTATCTCCGGCAGAAGGATTGAGTTCACTGTGGAGAACTGGATTCTGCCTGTTGGGTTAACATGGAAGGCTTGTTTCATGCAATTCATCTTTATCCATGTGGGCTCCCACTGTTGCTTGAAGCAATGGATTTGAACATGCTGTAATTGAGAAAGTCCCACTATGCCTTACCAACAACAATTACAGGCTGGCATTTACTCGGCTATCATTCCCATGTGTACCAATTAGTCTACAGTGCTTGCAGGAGGACTGATTACACTGGGAATACCCAGGGAAGTTGACTGTTTTTGAGCATGCACATCATTTAATTAAATGTATAAGTAGAATCAGTTCCCTGAAGAATGTTTATAACAAACCTCCCCTCAATTTGATCGCTGTTCCTTGATGATGAAGCCAATATATTATGCTACTTTCTGACAATGTTGAAATTGATTGAAAGCATATGGGGGGGAGTCACACAAAGAAAGAGAGCATTGGGATTCTGTCCATAAAAATCATCAGTAAGCAGGTACTCTGGAGAAATACTAGAGGAATAAGTGGCGAGGGGGAAAGAGCCAACATCTTTAATGCTACAGGCAAACTGTAAGAATAAAAAGAACCTATGAAGAAGCTCTCTCTCTTTCTCTCTCTCTTTCTCTTTCTCTCTCTCTCTCTCTCTCTCTTGTGTGTGTGTGTTTAAAGACTATCATATTCAATGCAATCCTTGCAAAAGGGATCTTTTCAAAATAAACAATGATCTATACAAGAAATAAAGTAATTGTTCTTCCCAGCCTCCCCAACTACCTACCATAAAACAATTTCCCAACAGCCTGATTGTTTTCCAACAGGTTTAATTGTTTTCCAACAATAAAAGTTAATATTTCCTAGATATGTAATCAATGCATTGAATATAAGCAGTTAGAATACAGTGCATGAAGATGAGCTTCTTGTTGAAGGTTGAGACACTTTTTTTAAGTCTGTGCATGGGATTATACATTCACTAGTTGTAGGGAGACTGAACGGTGAACACAAATAATAGAAAACTAGATTGTTAATCACTCTGATCTATTTTAGTTGTGTAACTATTCTTCTGAATTGTTTTTGCTCTCATAATTTTTCCTTACCTTTTTCTTAATCCAGCATAATGATTTACTGTATTTTTCTTACCTGTATTCAGCAAGAATAAAACCTTGAAATTTTGCAGCTGGATTTACTTTGTTGGTGATACAAAGTCTATATAACGGACAACACATGTTTTGTGTATACTTGATGTCACTTAATATAATTCTATATGAAATTAGGGAAGAAGCTCAAAGCTGTCCATGTACAAATAATGGAGAACTAGAAAAAAATGCAATACATCTCTTCCAGAGCATGGAAGTAATGATGTTACTATATTGTTCCTTTTGGAACAAACTAGCAATCAACATCAACAGGAAAATAAACAAACAACAAAAACCACAAAGGGAATATATATAACTTCCAACTTACCAGTTGATGGTTCTAGTTGACCAATAATTCAACTTTCTCTCATTCATACGCCATACATCCCAACCTATTATTAGAATAAATGCAACTAAAATACACTTTGACTTATTATTCCATTCTAATTTTCTTCTAATCCTAAATCTTCTATTTCCTTCCATTCTTTCTCATATGTTCAATAACTAACATGGTCTATAGGGAATTACATTTAAATCAGGTGAGTAAAAGGTAGTTCTGGAGCCGCATGCAGCCCTTGATGGTGTATTTATACCCACCCACCCCCCAGGTTCTTCTAGACCACTCTTTTCATAACAAGCTTCCAGAAATTGTGATTCACCTTTTAAATAGATTACAGGCCCACTTTCTAAATATTTAGCATTAAAAATT
Source organism: Sceloporus occidentalis (assembly GCA_023333645.1). NCBI lineage: Eukaryota > Metazoa > Chordata > Lepidosauria > Squamata > Phrynosomatidae > Sceloporus > Sceloporus occidentalis. Next base: position 83,553,440 of record JALMGF010000005.1, read on the forward strand.
ACCAAATTTTCAAAACCAGAAGGAGATTTCTGGCCACTACACTGCCCCCCACCAGCATTTGAATAAAGGTGGCATTTTTGGAAATTTAGGCTGCTTTTTAAGGGTCCCAGAAACAGCAAAGTGCCCCCAGACCCACTGAAAGAGCCTACTCTCAGTTTAAATTAACTTCCCAAGCTCTGGTCTCTTGCTTTTTAAAGCATTTTCTAACTGTGTTCTTAGTTAAAGGTAAAGGCTTCTTCTTTGACGAGATTGTCTAGTTGTGTCCGACTGTAGGGGGTAGTGTGTCATGGCCAGCCAGGCTGAGGACTCAGAAGACTCAGAGGAAGAGGCTGAGCCAGGCCCTAGCTCTGTTATGCCAGCTCCTGCAGAGTCGGTGGAGCCAGGCGCTAGCTTTGTTCTGCCATCTCCAGCAGAGCCTGTGACTGAGCAGCCCAGCCTCCCCCCTGCAGAGATTCCAGACCTGGGAGACATAGAGGAGCAAGATGAAGTCATACCTACCTTCAGCCAGCGAAGGACAGAAAGGACGTGCCTCCATTAATCCAGGAGGTTATACAAGAAATGCTCAGCAATCACTAAACAGCTGTGATTAGGAACTGGGCCAATATAAACAGGTGCAAGACGCCAAGCTTCTTTGTCAGAACCTATCTGCGTTCCCTGGCAAAAATGTCTTGCTCTGATTCCCTTGGACTTTGTTGCTTGCTACCCCTGCCTCCTGGACTACAGATTGACCTGGAACCCTTGACCCTGGAATTGACTCATTGACCTGCTCTCTGGAATCCTGGACCCTTGGCTTGCCCCCTGACTCTGCTCTATTGGACATTGGACTGGTACTCTAATATTGGACTTGCTTTCTTGCTGCTGCAAAGCCCTTGTATTTGTTTGCTTTTGAAGCTGGTCTCAGCCTTTATCAGCAGTCCGTTGGCTCCTTTCCCGGACACAGTGTTCATCTCTGTGACTAAACAGAATGTTGTTACTTTCCCACCGAAGTGGTACCTGTTTATCTACTTGCGCTTTTACATCCTTTCAGATTACTAAGTTGGCAGAAGCTGGGACTAGTTACAGGATCTCACTCTGTCACATGGCGCTTGGGTCTCAAATTGCCAATATGCCAACCTTACGATTGTCAGAGTCAGTGTCTTAACCACTAGGCCACCATGTCCCATGTTCTTAGTTACATGTGACTTATTTTCTGGGTATATAATCTATTGGAGAAAGGAGAAAAAGATTTGGGGGAAAATGAAACCATGGTTCATTTTTCCACAGACCTGCCCTCCCACCCTGTGCAGCTACATCTCTAAACACTGGCAAAATGGGACAGTGGACTCTCAGGAACCTCTTATCCCTCTTTCCTCCTTTTTTGCTGTGGCTCAAAACCCTTAAGAAAAATTCCAGATAGTGAACACTCAGTGAAACAAGAACAGTCATTGTCATATAAATGTTGGATGCTGATCCATAAAGACTAGAGTATTTTATACATCAGGGCATAAAGTATATTCCTTATTCCTTGAGGAAATGAAGCTGTGCGACAGAAAAGAAAGGTCAAAGACTAAACAGAAACACTCATTCTTAAGCATCTGATGGATAACAACCCCCAGCCAATTTGATACTTTAAAAAATTAATGTCAGTTTTCAGTGTTATCTTCTAGAGCTTTAAGGTACATCCTGACATTTATGCCACAAAGCTGTCCAGCAAAAGACAGTCTGGGTGAGTGATCTGAACAAAATTTTCAGAAGGACAATCTCTTCAGTGCTAATCCCAGCCTTGCTACTGATTTTCCCTGTGGCCTTGCCCTTTACGTAAAAGGATATGCATGTGTTAAACAGAAGCAGAGAGTGTGGTATTTTATGCCTCCTACAGACCCTAGAGGGCACAAGAGCCTTTATCGGTAAATTATAAGGATGAGGATACTTGGATTATAGATATGACAATCCCAAGGGACAGTAGAATTTAAAGCAAAGAGTGCAAAAAGGTTATGAAATTTTGAAATCTACAAATGAAGAATTAGTACCTCTGAGAAAAGAAAACAACTGTGTTTCCAAGTCTTTTGGAAGCAATTTCAATTGCACTGACAAAACATTTGAAAACATTACAATGCCACAGGTTTTTTTTTAATTGACACTACTCAGAACATGCCACATTATCCAATGATATTTTACTTATTCCTTCACTTCCACATAGTGAAGGATCATGCAGGGATATGAGAGGTGGGCTCAGTGTTCCCCCCACCTCAGGGAACATATATTGCCCAATCCTGTTTTTTACCCCAAATATTTCAGGTTTTATCAGTAAAAACATAGAATCATACCATCATAAAATCCAATAAGTTTATCGCACAGGGCTTGGGGAATGGGAACAGGGCAGAATGGGGGGGAAACACATGTTATTGCATGGGAGAAGGCCACCGATGGCGCTGGGAGTCCCCAATCCATTCCCCGTCCTTCCCACAGCAACCAGTTTTGAAGAACTGTTCAGAATCGTTCTACAATTTGGCTGCTGTGGAACAGATGGGGAATGGATTGGGGACTCCCAGCAGCATCGGCAGTGTTCTCCCATGCAATAATATGAGTTCTCCCATTCCGCTCCGTTCCCATTCCCCAAGCCCCATGTGATAAATTTAATATAATCAGAAGACTTGAAAGAGACCACAAGGGCCATCCAGTCCAAACCCCTGCCATGCAACCCCCTGCCATGTTTATATAACCTATCATTTCATCCTGTGGCTAAAGTGTGACAGCCTGCTCCACTATATAACTCTTTTTCATGCTTTTATTGGCCCAGTAACATAAAAGGTAAACAATGATTTTCCTGATCTGCAATATTGGTTGAGATTTTTACACATTTAACATAACAGGTCTTTAGTTCTTCATGCACATGTAGTTCCATACTGCGATAAAATGTAACATATAGAAAGGTATCACGGTTGTGTATAGTTACTGCTTCTGAACTATTCCAAAAGTATGTTCTTATTGCCTCCCTGCTCCTTTCAGTTTTACAGGGGATTCTAAGCTAGCTTCTAGTATGCGCTATGTGGAAACACAATCTATGCAAATAGGAGCATCATACATGATACAGTTCAACTTGGTAATGGGCTGTGGGCAGCAGTACACTCCTCACATGGACAACCAGGTGAAATTGGAATACTCCACTAACCATGGCCTTACATGGCATCTGGTTCAAGAGGTATGTCTTATTTTTAAAAATATATGCATAGAAAGTATTTCTGAAACAAAAGTGTGATTATTAAACAATATGTTTTATATTTTCTTTTAATGAACATGTTAGTGTATAAAAGAAGAAATAACTGTATATGTTTCTTAAGATGCTATTATGTTGTTGTTGTTGTTGTTGTTGTTGTTGTTTAATTATTGTCACCATCTTTATTTATATCGCACCCTGCCCCAGAAATGTATTTTACATTTAAAATACAATATGCTAGAAAGTTAGAAAAGATCAATGTTAAACATTTAAAAATAAAACATAATTTTAGAAGGATAATGTTAAAACGGTAAAAGTACGCCACTCTCTTAAAACCTTTTCTTTTAAACCCCTATTTCAGCAAGCTTATTGGAATAAAAAATAATATATTTTTGCCCAAATGAAGTATAAAATACAAAGTACACTTAAGTCCATCATAAAATTAATTTGTACACAGATGATACTCTACTCTTTATTTCAGATCCGACAAATAGCATCCTATCACTCAAAACTATTTTAAAGGAATATCTGACATACAATGGACTAAAAATTTCCTACAATAAATTCAACTGTATAAATTTACCATTGGGAGTTCAAAAAGAACCTTAAACATCTTATGGATTTTATCTGTTTTTCATCATTAGAATACCTAAAAGGTTTCATCACAAAAACCATTCCCAATTAATATTATGCAATTTCAAAATAATGTTTAAATATCTAAAAGAAAAAATAAATAAAAAGCTGGACAAAAATTAAAGAGTCCATAAAGAAAAAATCATTTTATTTGTTAATTGTTTGTTAATTGACAGAAGCTGTTCAGTTAACAGCATCTAAAAAAGCATAAGTACAGTATGACCCCTGTATCTGCGAAGATACATTCCTAGATTTGCTACACAAATTTGAAACTGTGGATAAAAGCAAACCTTATTGAAATGATTTTTTTTTTAATGGAAGCATGTCATAAAATCAAGCTAGGGAGCCTAGAAAATGCCCTTGTAGCCAATTTAAAAGCCTTTTGGAACAGTTACTAGTAAAAGGACAGTAAGGAAGGAGCCAGGAATCTGGCATGAGCTCTTCCTTAGACCTTTAAAAGAGCTCTTGATTTCAGAAGAATTTTATGTGCCTTTTTCTGGGTTGCATGCTCTTTCTGAAGGCAATTTCTGAACTACATGAGTGGTCCATGTCCAGAATCTAGTTTTCAAAAAAACTATATCCCACCACCAATGCATTTTGATTAAAGGTCTGTCTGTGAAAGGATTGAATTGATCTGATCCAAAAATATAGTTTCTAAAATCAGAATGGGCTTCAGAGAATACATACTGTAATTTGACATCCTTGGATGAAAATCTAGATATTTTTAATATCATATAATATTTTCTTTGTGACAGAAATATCATAGCAAACTTATCCATGTGAGCATTTGCACATTAAAGAATCTTCACTTTGAACCTTTTTCATTACCATGTTAACCCTGGTGTGATATTGTCTTTTGTCAAGGAATGCCTTCCCAGTATGCCCAGCTGCCAGGAGTTTACACCAGCCAGTATCTACCATTCCAGCGAATATACAAAATGGAGGAGAATCACAGTTCTTTTACCTCAGAAAACATGGTAAAATTGGCTTAGTTTTTTTGAAAAAAATAAACAAATGAAAAATCCCTTCTTCTTCTTTTCTTCACTACAATAGATCTTGCTTTCTAGCAAGCTAAAATGGGAAATATCTAGATGACCTTTATGTCCAGTTAAGTTAGCAGTGTAATATGAGCTGTGTTAGCCTGTTAATTGAAATGCCCATTTAGGTTTCATTTGTCCATTGATAGTAAATGCTAATTCATAGATGAAAGAGGCTCTGAAATTCATCAGTTGCATTTGTATGAGGGTAAGGAGAGCTGTAAAATAGAATTTGTTTTCAATTTTGACAGGACTAAGAGAAAGCAATTCCAACTTTATGAAGCTTGCCATTCTTGGAGTTTGGTTTCTTTGGGAGTGGGAGCTGGAAGGCCTCTCATGGCTGCCAACCAGGGATTCTTCTTCCCAAAAGAGCATGCATCCCCAGGGAAGACAGAGCTGGTTGGGAAGAAGGCAAGTGAGGAGTCAGCTGCTTGCTTGCACCTCATTGGCTGCTCCAGACAGACCAGAGTGAAAACTGCAAGCTGGCAGTCTTCATTCTGGTCTGGCAGGGCAGCATATTTTTTTTTGTTTTTTATTTATATACCGCTATTCCAAAGATCATAGCGGTGAACAGCAAGTAAGCTAATTAGCAAGTAAGCTAATTTGCCCCCAACAGTCTGGGTACTCATTTTAGCGACCTCGGAAGGATGCAAGCCTGAGTCAAGCTTGGGCCCTTTTGCTGGTCTTGAACTTGCAACCTTGTGGTTTTGAGTGAATGGCTGCAGTACAGGCATTTAACCACTGCGCCACCAGGGCTGTGTGTTCACCAGCCAGGAGAAGTTCCTCCTGGGCTCCAGCATACCCTCCCTCTCTTTGTTTTTGGCTGGTTGTACTTCTTGTCTTGTATGCTTCTGTTACAACTATGTGGAGTTGGGCATGGCCTTGGGATATGGGAAAGTTTTCAGTACCCTGGAAAGGATATAGAGTGGGGAATCCCCTTATGGGACCCGGGCTGAAATAGCTGGCCCAGGCAGGGGCTGATGCATTTATAGTATCCCTAGTCAAGGGGAGGCTCAGGGGTTCATGTCTAGGGGGCAAAACACATGGGCAAAATAAAACGGCTTCTAAACATAGGTTTAGACAACACATGAGGCGAAAGGGGTTGGGAAGCAAAATGAAGCCACACTCAGGGGCTAATAACCAGAGCAAAAACAAGCTGGGATACTCTGACTCAAGGCAAAAAATGTGCATCTTTGCACTGGCATATAAACCGCCGGGCGCTAGAGCAGGATTGCAGCAAAGCAAAAATGTAATCACCAATAATGTGATGGATGTAATTACAACATACACAAACCAGATAGTCCAACAGCAGGGCATGGGGTGAAGGGGGCATGTATGGGGGGCCTCCATGATTGTGCTTTGCAAAAGTGCACACTGATGCACCGATGCACTGTACAGGTGGTGCATTACATGTGCAACTATGTAGCCAATTGTATGGTGTCTAATGGAATGGCATCTGGGTGGGAAAAGTGAAGTAATTGGAAGTCACTGGTGGTGTGTTTATGAGGTGGTGTGCATGCATGATGGGCAAGCAGCAAAAAGAATTGCATGGCATGGTTTGATGCTGCACCATGTAGGCAGCCCATGGGTGTCCAGGCCACCTTTAGTGCAGGCAGTGTGGACAGCTGGGTTTTGATCCACCTCCAGATAACACAAGATGGAGCTGCTTTTTCCTGACCATCTGCTCCGGCTCTAGGAGGACTCCAATTCAGGCAGGTCCCCATTTCCTCACTTCATTTTTTTGGCTTAGGCCAGAAGTGTCGGTCTGATCAGACAGTAGGCAAGCTGGCTACTGCTCCTGTGGATGTGCCAACTAACTGCAGCTGTAATCAATAAACAGTTGTGGCCATATATACCCAAGTTCTTTCCAGGCAAACATTCTCTGAAGATGCCAACCACAGATGCTGGCAAAACATCAGGAAGAAACTTTTCTGGAACATGGCCACATAGCCCGAAAAACCCACCCAAAAAAACTATAGTTGTGGCCATTTTTATTCCACTGCTGTGTCTGTGTCTTATTTGGTGGTGTGGACTCACCTCTAGACACACAAAATATTGTTGTATATTTTGATTCACGTAGGTAGTTTTCATTATTATAAACCCTTGACATAATACACTGTAATTAAATATTTTAATCTTTATGGCTTCCTTCTGTTGAGAATTAAATGAACCAATTACCATTGTTCTTTCCTTATCCTCAAGCCCAGTGCACATCAGCAGTTGGAATACCAGCCAAGTTAGATAAATATGATTTTATTTATCTACATTTTGCCATTGCTCTGATATCATTAATAACTCAGGTGTACCTCTTTCCCATTATTTACTTCATCAATTAACTGTTTTCTTTTACTGATGCCATATGTTATAATGCGGAAATGAGCAAATAGCTGGCTGCTTGATTAGAAACTTCTCAAGGCCTGATTTGTTTTTACAGTTTTCTACAGAGAAAGATTGCAAAAACACATAAAATTAATAACCTCCCTGTGTGGACATCTGAAGAAATGAATCAAGGGTTGTTTTTTAAATTTTTTGCATGAAAGACTGACTGACCTGTACAAACTTGCTGGGTTATAGAGATCCCATCTGTGCACCCAAATGCTTCTTTCGTCACACTTGAAAATATTGAATTAGGACTGTTTTTACCATAAGGAATCTTGAATGCCCTTTGTTTTTTCAGCAGCATATGTACCAATAAATGTGGTGGTGCATTGACGAGCACAAAGTTTTAGAGTGCCCTTGTGTTATTTTGTTGTGTCAGAAAATATGTGCATGGGAGACATGTGCGGGAAATATCAGCTGCACGCACCTGTTTTCTGGACTGTATTGTACATGAATTATATGTTTCAAACACTGATGAAAATTAATTTCACTTTTATGGAAGGCATTTACATAAGAACAGGCTTAATGAGAAATAAACAGCTGCCGGTTGCTTCCTTCATAAACAAATCAATGCCTAATGACTGAGTTGCAGGATAATTGGGTAAATGTAATTAACAGTAACTCAGAAGGTAGAAATGTAATCTCATTGGCCTTGGGGTTTAGGCTGTCCTAGTAGCTTGAAGTAGTAGCTGGTGATATCCTATGTTAAATCCAGTATGGAGAAAACATTATCAAGAATGCATAGTTCATCATTAACTTGAAATTAATGCTATTTATTGTATTTTTAAAATGAGATCATTTTCTTTGACATTGTAGCTGCATAAGTATAATGAAAGATGAAATTTGACATTGTCTCAATGTGAAATTAATCATAGGAGCCAAGAGGAGATTATCATGGATACGAAATTCATTTTTAACATTCAAATCATAAAAGAGTTTTAGGTAGGAAACTGGGCATTATACACTCTCATACTTACTTAGTTAATTAATTATTAAGTATTAGTCTCATACTTAATGTTTTCTTTCAGAAAACAGGCATATTACCAGACAGTTTTGTACTATGAAGTAAACAAAACAGGGACCGTCCAGGCAAGAATTTTTATTACTAAGACTACAACTGACACTCACCCTTTCAAATTAAGTTTTTATGGATATCAATGCACTTTCCCAGATGGAGAGCTTCAGAAATAAATAGCCAGTCTCTTCCAGTGCTGCATCTCTACCAGTTATACACATATATGAAAGCCAGCATGGTCCAGACTGTGACTCTGGAGAACAGGGTTAAAATCTTCACTTAACCATGGAAATCCACTGTGAGGCCTTGGGCAAGTCACACTCTCTCTGCCTCAGAGGAAGGCAAAGGCAATCTCTCTAAACAAATCTTGCCAAGAAAATCCTGTGGTTCACCTTAGGGTTGCCATACATCAGAAATGACCTGAAGGCACACAACAACAGTAACAAAGACATAGGGCGCGAACAGACAGGCCAAAATAAAGCTGCTTCGGGTCACTTTGGAGGTATGCTGTTTAAATAATTATGCATCCTAAGGATTGGAGCTCAGCTTTGATGCAGCTTCTGGCCTCTCAAGATGCATGCATCATTTAAACAACATACCTCCAAAGTGGCCCAAAGCAGCTTTAATTTGGCCTGTCTGTCTGGGCCCATACCTACACAGAATCAAACACCTGTGAGTTCAGTGGGACTTACTCTTCGGTAATGTATACAGGATGTGTGCATGAGACATTCTAAAAGGCCATTAGAATACATTGATTTCTTTATGACAGTCATATTTCTTTCAACTATATCTTTCTTAATTTAACTCCTGGAGTGAATAGTATTGCTTATCATTTTCCCCTGTCCATCCATCTGTCCTTCCATCCTCCCCTGTGTTTATCCTAACAACAACCCTTGATGTCAGTTAGGCTTGAAGGCTATCATTGAATTAAATAAGCATTGTAAAAGTGCTGGGATCTGACCAGTGGACTGGGAAGAAGGAGTGGGTGTGAACACAGAGCTCATGCAGTGACCATGGATCTGAGAGAAAGCTGTAATTTTGAGCAGAATCTGAGAACATTTCAATTTTACAATAAAATATTATGTAATACTATATTTATTTTTTCATCTTGCTATGGGTGCACACTTTCTCAAGGTATATAAATTCTAAGACTTGTCTGCTTAATGTAATATGTTTTGTGGTTTTTTATTAATAATTTTTGCCCTTATTAGTAACTTATTTAATGTATTAATTATGTTTGTCTTTTTGCTGCTTGGCCATATCCTTTTCATTATACTTTAATGTTGCTGAGCCCCATGTGTCCTTATTTTCACCTGTGAAACGTTGGAGGGTATGGTTTTCTTTCCAGTTCCTTCTCCCATGCCCTTTTTTCCTCCTTTATGCTGAAGAATGGCCATTTGCACCGTACATCGTCTATTTGTTGGTGCTACTGAAAATTTATACATGATCTTCATATGGAAAAAATTACTAACTTTGGAAAGCTTTTTCCTAATATGCAAGGTTTTTTTAAAAACAAAATCTAAGAATAGAACTTCTCTTCTCACGGATTGCAGTACCTTTTGTACGTTTGCATTTTCTCACACATCTCCAATTATTGTATCATTTTTATCATCAGCATATAAAAATAAATGTGGCATCGTCAAATCTAGAAACTTGGAATAAGTGAACTATGTAAAGCATTTCTCTTATAATTTAAAAGAAAAATAAACCCCAAGTGGAGGATTGACAAGCAGGCAAACATTTTTTTATGTTCCTCATTGGATTTAAGATTATGCAGTTTGCAGTTGGTCTGTTCTGACCTCCAAGATGTGTTTGTGGCTTGTTCAGTCAGCTGTGTCTTTTGGTATACCACAGCGGCTTTAGTAACTGCCAATCTAAGACATTAAAAGATTTCTAGGACAGGAATCAATGACCCCATTATCTTCACTTCATTTACACAATAAACTGTAAAGACTGACTTTGGACATTTGTGGTCTGTTGTGTCTATGTGTAGTTAGGGACTCTTTAGCATATGAGTAACGGATGGATCAACTATAATGAGTCATTCACAGCCATTTGAGCTACTCAGTGGACACATTCTCTGCTCAGGGAACATTAAATCTAGCAAACAGCCCATACACATTCATGCTGCATATGCGCTTCAAACTCTTTCCCTTGAAAAGCAGCAGTTAAGGATGGATCAGCAAATTGTTGCTCAGGATGAAAAGTTCAGTTTAATTTCATTTCATTTTTTAAATGTTGGGGTCATTAAAAGTAAAATGAAATGATTTTGAACGAGTGTTAAGTGATGGTAGGAAGGACATTATTAGGAAAGATCTCTTTAGTTTTTTCAGTGATAACCAATCAGCAGAATTTCTCATGATGTGTATTCAGATTTATTTACATAGATTGGTTGTCCTCTTAATTTCTCTTTTTGTACTTGCAGTTAGAATTACTGAATGAAGGCTGTATTTTTCCATACTTTTTGTATTCATCTTTGAAATATTAAATCCAGTTTGCTATTTGCATGTCTTAATTGTAAGAAAGATACCAGGAGAAGCTGCTTACTCTGTAGTAATTTAGGGAAAGGAATGTGTCTTTGCAATTCCACCTTGGCACTACCGAAGAGTATATTAAGGTTGTTTTGCCTTTAATGGAAATTCACCACTGTCAATGAATTGTACATTACAGTCTTAGGATCATAATTTTCCCATGTGGATGTTATTCAAGACTTTCTTTCCAAACTAGTGTTCATCTATGATTGAAACACATCTTGAATCACTAAATCGAGATTAATCCAAATGGCTATTGGTGATATGGGACTATAAAAATGCTTAGAAAAATACAGTGGGGAGAAATAGCATGAAAACAGTTCAGTGATTATATTGGTGTAGTAGGCATTAATGCAATGTTTTTGTATCAGTTGTTGCTTGAGCTTTTCAGAAATGACATTGAGTGGAAGGCACTTTGAAAATACCTTTGAAAATAATGCTTTCAAAAGAAAACATAAGCAACATGGAACATTCCTGGAACAATTCTCAATTACTTGAATATATCTTACTAAAGTCTTAAATTGTTTTCAAGGTCCAGTGCTACACGTTTCCGTTGGAGTCAATGCTACTACACTATACAAGATGAGTGGGCTTTAGACAACATCTATATTGGACAGCAGTGCCCAAATATGTGTAATGGACATGGCTGGTGTGACCATGGTGTTTGCAGGTAATTCATGCTTGCTTTTATTAATTTATTATTATTTTTAATTTTTAATTTATTTGCATCTAAAAAGGATCTCAGTTATATAAATAACATTCCAGCATAAAAAAGCAGGAAAATAAAAACGCAAAAGGAGGAAAAATAACCACATTATTGGTACATTTCTATAAAAGCTGACCAAATGTCCAGATATAAATACATTTGTAAATTTTGTCTGTACCTTATTATTTAAAATATTGCAAGCATTGTTAGATTTTATATCCATTGTAGAGAAAATTTGTCTTTCCAATAATAAAGTATCAATCTTTTAGCAGTCAAAGGGGTAAAAAAAAAATCCACTTCCATTGGCCATTTGTTAATTTCCAAGCAACAGGTAACTAATTCAAAAGGATATGCATGTTTCTGAGTATCAATGAACTTTACAAAACCAATTTGCTCATGTATTACATCTTCTCAAACTGTAGTTACTACTAGACACCTTTAAAGCATATGTGTTAAGGAAACATTAACAGTATTACATCTCCAACCATTTGCTGATTTATAAAGCTCTTGGTGCTGATATCAATTTCAAAAATATGTTAGGAAACCCAAAATTAGTTGTGAAAATAAATGGCCAGTAAATTTTGTCAAAGACCATTTGGTGCTCAGCAGTGGCTCCTCTTCATTCTGGAGAGAAGTGACCAGTGGCCTCCCACAGGGCTCTGTCTTGGGTCCAGTGCTATTCAACATCTTTATCAATGACTTTGATGAAGGAACAGAGGGCATGCTTATCAAATTTGCAGATTACACCTAATTAGGAGGGGTAGCTAATACCCCAGAGGACCGGATCAGAATTCAAAATAACCTAAATAGATTAGAAAGCTGGGCCAAAACTAACAAAATTAACTTCAACACGGAGAAATGAAAGATACTGCACATAGGTAGAAAAAATGAAATTCATAGATATTGGATGGGGGACCCCTGGCTTAAGGAGACTACGTGTGAAAAAGATCTATCTAGGAGTCTATTGAAAAGAAAATATTATTCAATTCATAATTACCTTTTGCAAATCTTGATAAAGTTGTTCAGATGGAGAAACAGCAAATTGAGATACCAGAGCATTCAGCTGCTTGTTTAATCATTCATTTTGTTTTAATTCTTAAGTCTTTTTTGTAAGAATAATAAGCAATGATTCTACTCCCAATGTAGACTTTACGTTCACTTAGGAAGTGCTCATTATTGCTAGTTTACATCTTGCAGCCTTTTGACATTCCATGAAATTGTGTTAAGCAATAAACTACCAATACATTTTAGCATCTACATCACACGTGTGATTTCCAATACTGTACTACAGAACTCAATTTGTAAAAAAAACTTGCACAAAATAGCATACATTTCCTAAGTTATGATCTGTGGTTATTAATTTAAGAAATAATAACTTCAGTGCTTATACTGCTTATAGTAATCTTACAAACTGTGAACAACTTTATAATTCTGTAAGCCGCCCTGATCATTTCTTGGAAGGGCGGGGTATAAATAAAATTTATTATTATTATTATTAAAAATAATTACACAGAAAATGAACACCTCAGGTAGTTGAAAAAATAAATATGAAGTTGGGTCTGGCTTGAGCCTTGGACTTGGTTCTGCTGCTCCAGCCAATTGGAATTTCTTTAATTCCCCATCCACAAAGATGCAAAATATAGCCCGATACTTGATTTAACACTTCAGATTTAATTGTCTTACGAGCATTCATGCTTTGGTGAATTGTCTCCTCTGATCACTTATCTCTTTCATATAGTCAGGATAAATCATCACCTTATCTGACTTCCACTGTAGCGCTACAGCTGCCTAACAGTTTGAAGCAGAGAATCTCTAGTATCCACACAAAGAAACTGAAAAACAACGGGAGTACATCCAACCCATTGTTTAGCATTGGAAACTCAATAAGCTCTCTCAATTTCTAATTGAAAATCAGAAGGTAAAGCCAACAATTGATATAGAAATTTATTCAAAAATTCAGTTAGATGAACACCAGTTTATACGTCTCCCTGGCCAATTATCAATAGATTAGCATGTCAAGTAAGAGACTCTAACTGAGAAATCCAGTTAGAGGGGTATTAATAACCTTGTCTTTTAGGACCTTGGTCTTGAATTTAGTGCTCTGTATCTGAGACATCAATGTTCCCATTGACCCTTGAAATTCTTTAACAGAAGCAACCAAAAGCTGCATAGATAATATAAGTGGTTTCAGCTAATTCAGGGGCTCTACAGATCGCCCTGATAGAGTGGCATCCCGCTGCCCCTTCCAGTGCCAGATCAGGGTCGCATCAGCTGCACACAACACCCTTGATCCGATGGTTTGCCGGCTCTAAAAGAAACAGCAAAGTGCCGCGTCTTTTAAAGCCGGCAAAAAGGTACCCTTTCTGCAGTGGCGGCACTTTTTGGCACTCCTTTCAGTACACGTTGTATAAATGCTGTACCAAAGGAGTGCAGTGATGCCACCTACCAGGCAGGCGGGCAAGCGGCATGGCTCCGACATGGGGGCAGTGTCGGGGTGTGCATCATCCAAATGCCATGCCCGCATGCCACCCCCACACCACCCCCACACCGGCGCTTCAAGCCAGTCTGTACAGCCCCTCAGTTGTGCAGCCATAGCTTGTAGCATGGTAAACATCTGGTCCATATCAGCTATACAGCTCACTCGCGCCATACGCGGGCGCGCCATACGCGGCCTTGAGCATACGCGCTCAAGCCGCAGGGCGCGCACGGGGTGGAAGGGGCAGCGCGTCCCATTCAATTGAATGGGCGCACGCGCCTGTTGCGCCCCGCGTGCGCCCGCACCGCCGCACCGCCGCACACGAGCCCCATTGTGGGGAAGTGGAGGCATTTTTCCTTTCATTTTTGCCATTATGTCCAAGCACTGCATAATGCATCACTGAAATCTGACTGAGCAAAAATTCCAAAGTTGAAACTAAGCTCCCAGTTAAAGTAATGTAATACACACACACACACACACACACACACACACAGTTATGATTACAGCCTTTCATTGTACAAGTTCCATTGTTAAAAAAAACTTTTCCCATTAAATTTATACAAAGCAGCAGCATACCCCTATAAGACAGAGACTTTAAAACCAAAATTAAGCTGAAACCAGCTACGAGTCAAAACAAAAGAGAGTTCAGTCTAGATTGTGTCAGAATCAAAGCAAATCTGTCATAAATTGACAGATAGTAAATGTCTGATTAAGGTCTAATCATAGTGATAGTCTCTGAGAAATCTGTTATTTAAAATTTTCTCCAGTTATTCCAAAGTTTATACAAATATTATACAAAATACTTCCTGAGTCTGAACTCCAATTGAGTGAGAACTGAAATAATCTTGAAGGAAGAAAAATATAAAAAATAAAGCAAGGCAAAGAGAAACACTGAAGGAGAAACACAAAAAAGACAATTCAGATGGCAAATACCTAATGCGGATGTTAATTTCTGAGGAATTTGTTGAAAACAGAAAAGAAATGAAACAGAAATTGAGCTACCATACCAACTAGAAATTCATGCTTGCTGTTTAAAGTGGATAGGCTGCTGTACCTGGTCATTTTCAATCTGTGAAATTAACATATTTGAAGGAATAATCTTGTATGATCATTGCCCTAGTCTTAGCTCCCTGCTTCTCTCACAAAGGCTAGAAACTACACGTCAACCAATACCAGTGAATAACATGAGGCAAATAAAACTAACAAGAAAAATGAGGACCCTTACTAACTTTATCCTATGCTTAAAGGGACAGCTGACCATTACAACAATCCTAGAAGCTGCTGGTATGCAGAAACCAGTACATGTCACTGTTGTTTATAGTGTATAATAGTGGAACAGTGGAGAGATTCAGAGGAGGAGGATGGGAAGGGATGGGAAGGGAAGGTTTTAACATACAATTGAAAAGGGAATCTTGTCTTTCACATACATTCACACACTCCCTGCCACAGCAGCTCTTTCAGAGATCATTGCCAAGGCAGGGAGTGGGGCATTGGGCAGAGCTTTTATCAGGACCTTTCTAAGCTGTTTTACTGTCTTGACCTGTATATAAGTCAACCCAGGATTTTAGGGTCAATTTTGGGCATACATTTTTTGATTTATAGTCATGTATATATGGTACTCTCTTTGAATTTTGCTTT
Source organism: Sceloporus occidentalis (assembly GCA_023333645.1). NCBI lineage: Eukaryota > Metazoa > Chordata > Lepidosauria > Squamata > Phrynosomatidae > Sceloporus > Sceloporus occidentalis. The sequence goes on from JALMGF010000005.1 coordinate 83,569,051, forward strand.
CTTAAGTGGAGCAAGTTGCTATAATTTCTAGTTATGTGTATCTCTATTATATATCACCAGATTTATGGACCCACATTTTTTGCCTGCTCATTTCTTCAAGCACTATATATATCTATATAGACACACACACAGACAGACAGATTAATACACAGTGCATTTCTGTTATCTATAGGTGTGATTCTGGATATCAAGGCACTGAATGTCACCCTGAAAATAACCTCCCTTCAACAATCATGTCTGATTTTGAGAATCCAAACAGTTTGGAAACAGAATGGCAGGAAGCAATTGGTGGAGAGGTTGTAAAACCAGAACAAGGCTGTGGCGTTATCTCATCTGGATCCTCCCTCTATTTCAACAAGGTGTGTATATATATATATCTATATATTTATTTCCGTGTAAGAGAAATGTGCATTCGATATATAAATATATAGTTAAATTTAATGTAACAAAGAAGAAGGTTGGCAGCAGGACATGAGATTAGATGTAATTTATACTGTGTGGTCTACTTTTTTAGGTTTATAATTTATATTGTAGGTTTAACTTTATCACAGTACAATGTGTTTTAACTTCAAAAATCAGGAATGCAAAGTGAAGATCTCTTAACAATGAAGCCATAATTAATCTAGGTATTTGCATGTCTGGGGTGAATGATGCTTCATAAAAAAAACACAACACAAATTGTATGATAGATAAAGGCCACACAACTGTTTATTGATTTCAGTTGTAGATGGCTTAGCACATGCATGGGGACTGGATCTAGGCATCAACCAACCTTCTGGGCCATGCTAGAACCAAATGGGTAACAGAAGTGATCCGCCAAGCCAAACCCCCATGTTATCCCCCTGCCAGTTGCCAGAAATGTGTTTGCCCCCATCTGGTAGGCTGAGAGGAAAGCAATAAGCTAATTACCCTTCCACCTGACCTGAGTGAAAACTTCCTCTGAGTGCTCCAGTTGAGGCAGTGAGTCATGTCAGCCAATCAATGGGTACCTCAGGTTTAAATTGATTGGCAAGCATGAAAAGTGGGTAGGAACATGCTGGGAAGAAGGAAGCTAGCCAGTGCCGTATCATTTCTGCTACATGTTCCTCTAATGTAACTCGCTTACTTATTTCAGCCCACTCAACCAAGTGAAACCCTGTTCATGGATCTCACACCCCAGAAGTGGAAGAAAACCCCATTCTGTTCATTAAGGGATTTATTTGCAAGCAGGGATGTGCAGGATAACACTGCACAGTATCTATAAGTGAATATATTTTTGTAAGCAAGCAGGTTTTGAAGACACAGAGGGAGAGAAGAGAGGAGGAAGGGAAAACATCCACACTTCAGTTGCTCTGATGGAAGCAGTTCTCTCAGTTGATCAGCGCCATCAGAAGCTGGTTTATACAAACTAGGCTGCAAATCAATTTCAAACCCTGGTTTCAAATCCATGGTTAATAAGTGAACCATGGTTGATAGAGAGTCAGCACTATACCTGGAGCTGGTTTGTAGAACATTTAATTTTAAAAAATTGAGGTGGGATACAGACCGCCAGAAAGAGGTGGCTGGGAGCCGCCTCTCTTTTCGTGTAGCCACGCTGCAGCAACCAAAGTGCGCAGTGCGGTTGCACAAAAAAAGGAGCGCTGAAATGTGGCTCCTTTTTGCACCATTGCAAACTGCTGGCGGCGGCGCGAGTACATCGCTGCTGCATGGCTCCATCTGGTTGACGCGCAACAATGACGACATAGCTGTGCGCGGTGCCACACAGCTATAGAGTCATGGCGACGTGCTAGGGTTGCGGGGCATGTGTATGTGCCACCCTGAGACAACCCTAGCACGTCGCCATGACACTGCAAAGGGCCCGTCTGTACTGAGCCTAAGTTGCAGAATTGGAATAACTACCCTGTATTATGTAGCATGGCATATGATTTGAGTGTTAAATCTGGGAACTAGGGTTCAGTTCCCAGTTTGGCCATGAAACCCATATTGGGCAGGTCACATACTCTCAGTGTCAGGGGAAGGCAAAGGCAAACCTCTGAACAAATCTTGCCAAAAAAAAAAAAAAAAAACCATGGTAGGGTCTTAGGGTCACCATAAGTCAGAAACGACTTGAAGGCATACAACAAGAAAATCCCAAAGTATCCAAAATTTGGATTAATTACAATCCCAAATTATCATGTTTCAACTTTTTTCTTAAAAAACAAACATCTAATGTGTTTTTTCTGTTTCCAAACGTGTTCATATTCTTAAAAGAAATATCTTCATTTACAGATGCCTTCCAATGGAGTCCTGTGTACATCTACTTAGTAAAGCCTACTTTCAGGTGTATAGGTGTAGGGTTGTGACCTCTAATTTGTTTAAATCTCCAAATTCAGTACTATTGCCACCAGCTATAGTGTAACAGGTACAATCTAGTTATTTCTATGGAGATTTTTTTAAGAGTATTTTATTGAAATTTTTGCTGTTATAGGAAATCTGTGTTTTATTTCCACTGATACTAACCTCGCTAGTCTATCACCCACGATCAAATTCAGTTTTGTACTACTACTACTTATTTGTAGATATGTCCTCTTTTAATTGCTGTAGGCATATTTACAGAATTTTACTCATTTAATTAACTGCCTTCCCCATTTCCTTTGTGATTTCTATAACTGGAGGCCCTTTTTAATTAAATTTAATTATGTAGTAAATCATCCCACTGGTGGAATGGATTTTATGATAGAAATGCAACAGAAACAGCAGTCAATTCTTGAACGATAGCTCTGCTTTTTACCTGGGGGACTGAGTAATTTGTGTTATCCTGGGAAATGCAAACTACTAACACATTTAGCCAAGCCACTGGAGTTTAATATAATATATGACTCACTTCTATTGAAACTATGTATTCTCCATTAAAAGGGGGCATAGCGGAGTAATCATTCTCATAGGCTACATCATCTGTATGATGTTCAACTGTGTAAATGAAGCATGTGTTTTAAGAACTGTTGTCATGACTGAATAGGGATATTTTAAAACTTTTATTTATTTCAGTTCCACAAAGAACACTAAATCATCAACAACAACAAAGTGTTAAAACAGGCTTAGGATGCATGTTAACAGAAAAACTTATAAAGGCAATTCCATTAGAGTAGTTATCCAAGTGTCATTGTACAATTAGGATGAACACAAAAGTTCACTGAAGGGACCTTTCATAATGGGGTCGAAATCAAGCAGTAAGTGTCTCCAAAAGCCGGCAGTTCCTGATGATGGTCTGGGCAAATGTGAGGTGGTGGTAACTTTGGCCCGACACAGACAGCCCAAAATTAAGCTGCTTCAGGTCACTTTGGAGGTATGCTGTTTAAATGATACATGTGTCCTAAGAGTCCAGAAGCCACACCAAAGCCACGCTCCAGTCTTAAGTCGCTTTGGCATGACTTCTGGACTCCTAGGACACATGCATCATTTAAACAGCATACCTCAAAAGTGACCCGAATCAGCTTTATTTTGGCCTGTCTGTATGGGCCCATAGTCAGAATAAGAATTTTTATGTCCTATGCATAGGCCTCTGCACAAGTAATATGGTGTCATAGTATTAAAGTATACATATACAGAAATCAGACATTTTTATCTACATTTTTGTATTCAGTTTCTCCCAAAATAGACATTTTTGTACAAAACTTTCTCTGATGTAAGCATTACATAGACACTTTCTCCCCAGAGAACAGCATTTCAAAATCCACATTGTCTTATTTCCTGCTTTCCCATTGCTTGTTACTTGGTTCATTTTTCTTAGAGTTGCCAGGGCTTGAACCTAGGACATTGTGCAGGTAAAAAATGTGCTATACTACTGTCTTGGCACCCTGTTTCATTCACAGTGGTCATTGACAACAATAGTATCTGGCTGGCTTGTTTGCAGAGGCGTTTGCCATTTGCAACGTGTGCTAGCATCCTGTGCTATAAAATAATAGTTCTTTGGCCATCTAGGATTCAAAATATCCACTTTCATCAATGGAATCATCATTTTCTTCCTGGCAATATTGTATTATTTGGATCTGATCTCTATTTTTGTGCTGAATTGTCTTATAGGTTATATTTTCCTATGAAAGTTAACTGTGTTTAAGGTGTCATATTTTGGAAACCACTAGGTGATCTTGGGCAAATCACATTCTCTCAGCCTCTGAGGAAGGCATTGGCAAACTCCTTCTAAACCAATCTGGCCAAAAAAATCCCTGTGATAAGTTCACCTTAGAGTTGCCATCAGTTAGAAATACCTTGAAGGCATGCAGCAACAAAACTTGGCTGTACATATAACAGGAACCTCAGTAAATTTGCTTTGTCTTTTTTTTCCCTGTTATCACAGGCTGGAAAGAGGCAATTGGTGAGCCTGGACCTGGACACTACCTGGGTAGATTTTGTTCAGTTTTACATTCAGATTGGTGGGGAGAGTCCTTCCTGCAACAAGCCAGACAGCAGAGAAGAAGGAATACTGTTACAGTACAGTAACAATGGAGGTATCAACTGGCATCTACTGGCAGAAATGTACTTCTCTGACTTCAGCAAGTCCAGGTAACATTTCAGACCATGGTGGGACTTTTTTTTTAACCCTACTCCCATTGTTGTCCATGAACTCCAGGGCTGAAACAGATAGACTGCAAGAAATAATGTAGAACTTTACCTTAATAGACTGTTCAATTCAAAACACTCTAAAATAGTGACTAAGCCTTATTGCTCAAATGATCTATGAGGCTATACAGACTGACCAAAAGGGTTGGCATCAATTTGGAGTGCGGGCGTGGTGATCACACACCACATTCCCCAACTCCACCCCCAAGCCACCAAGAAGCCTCCAAGCTGACCAGATGGCAGGCGGATCCATGGCGTTTCTTCGGCGCAGTGTTAAATACAGTAAAAACACTGCTTCAAAAGGAGGGGCTTTCTGCCACTTCTTTTGAAGCCAGCAAATGGCTGGATCTGGGCCGTGGCATGCGGTTCCTGTAGCCCCAATCTGGCGCTTTCAGTAACATAAAGGTTTTTTTTGTAACAAGAGATCATTATTAATGACAGAGGACCTTGTCGTTAAATATGTATTGTGGAACTATATGCTCACCCAAAACATTCCTGTTATCATTTGTATTTTTCTTTGTGTGCATGTCCTTCTTAAAAATATTGAAAATCTAGATTTGTCTACCTTGAACTTCCTGCTGCTGCAAAGACTCCATGTACTAGATTCCGCTGGTGGCAGCCAGTGTTTTCAGGGGAAGGATACGACCAGTGGGCTATTGATGACATCATCATTCTGTCTGAAAAGCTGAAGCAGATCATACCTGTTGTTAATCCCACTTTGCCACAGGTAATATATGAATGCAAGTTCCTTGTTGAAATGGGAGCCCCTTTTAGCTGATTTTAATTAGAATATCTGGAATAAAACTCCAGTTTCCAATGTGTTTATTTTAGTTCTGCAGAGGGAAGTAAGTATCCCACCTCATTCTTAAATCTGACATTTTCCATGTAATTTTCATATATACTAGCAAGAAGAAAAGAAAATGGAAATCTGCTTTCATGTACCAAGTGTTGTATAGGTTTGGAGAATGGACACATGATGGCTTTGAAGTGGAGTAGTGAATGCCAAAAAAATGAGCTTTCTTTCGCTTCTGAAGCAATTACAAGCATGTCTCTCCTGAGAGAGGGCAATTCTCCATCTAATGCGTACAATTGATATTTGGGGGAAATAATAAGAATGAGAAACATAGGGGCTTGACAGACCACCCCAAAGGGGCAGTCTGGAGCTGCCTGTTTTCCCTCCAGAGGGAGCCCGCAGCAATCAAACCGTTGGCGCACACAGCCATCACTATCAGTGTGCCATTGGCACACTGTCATGTGTCGATGACACAAGTGCGGCACCCCAATGTGTGGATGCTGCATTGTGCTTGCATCATCATGCTGGCCCCCGTGTGGATGGAGACGCACCATGATGGCATCGCCGCCGCTGTGCACTAGGGCTCGGGAGCATGTGGATACTGCACACTCCTGAGCCCTAATTTTGGCCCCAGGTCGGCACAAAGCGCCTGTTTGTACCGGGCCATAGTTATCCCATTACACAGCTGTGGCATGTACCTGTTGCAGTTTTGACAGGTGGTTTCTATTACAGTAGAGACTTAGATCTACTAAGATCTACTCAGGTCAGGGTTTTAGTTTTAGTTTTAAAATACCATACAAGGGTCTCCAAATAGACGCAGCACTTCAGATAGCTACTGGGGTGAATTTTGCCACCACACTATCATTGGAAACACAAGCTGACAGTAAACTGCTGTGTCTGTCATTGTTATTTAATGAGTGTTGGTTCTTTTTTGTTTTCCAGCTGGTTTTGGTTTCAGTGTGCTTATCCTTCACATCATGATTAAGTGCAAGCGCCATCACATATCACTTGAGATCATTTCATTTCACAAAATGGAAAAAGCCCCTTTGACAAAATTTTCCATTCAGTTCAACCTTTCCACCTGAATCAGATCACCATTCATCCAATGTATAGTAACTCATCACACAGAAGTCAACATGAAAAGACTGTGAACCATCCCCAAATCTAATTGATTTTAGTAATTACCATGTAAAGGTGCATAGGATCACAGCATTAATCTGTTTAAATGCAAGCACTTTAGTTAACCAGATAGGAAAACCAGAGGGTAAAGTTCCATTTATGTCACTAGTTCTCAAATAGTGGAAGCTTCAGGGTGGTGCATATATGTGTACTGAGATAATATTGCATTTACTTAAATAATACTGTTCTAATTTGAACCATGTTATTTCCTTATAAAATGTTAATATGTGAATATATATGAATATGTAAATGAAAATATGCACACTAAATTAACAGGATACTTTTATTCATATACTACATGGAGGCGGGGCATGATGTCCGCATGCAGATGTAACCCCCTTTACATCCCAAGGGTAAAATGTTTGAGTACCACAGACTTATATTAATAATAATTAACTATATTACTTCTGTTTTGTTTTCTATTTCCAGAACTTTTATGAGAAGCCAGCGTTTGATTACCCTATGAATCAGCTCAGCGTCTGGCTCATGTTGGCTAATGAAGGGATGCCCAAAAATGAAACTTTCTGTTCTTCCACGCCATCAGCAATGGTATTTGGGAAATCAGATGGTGATCGCTTTGCAGTGACACGGGACTTAACACTGAAACCTGGATATGTTCTTCAATTCAAGGTTTGAATTAAGAGGAAGCTAATTTCCCTAATCCTACCCACACAAGAAACTGGAGCAATTCAGGTTGTTATTGCAACACACTTATCTGATAACACTCTAAAATGGGACACTGCCTTTCTTTGGAAATCTGTAATACAGCAAACCATTTTCCTTAGCCTCTTTTCCTACACTGTGCCCAAATATACTGGCAGGAGAACCAAGGAGGCAGTAAAATCCTGGTCTGTGAAAGATTCATTTAATATATGAATAGAGTGAAATCTGAAGTGAAATTAAAGAGCAGCAGACACTGGTATAAGAAGTAACTGTATTGGCCATCTCACATACTCACCAAGATTCAAGTATTATTGGAAGAGCAAGGCAGTATAGTCAAGAGGGAATGGTTACCATATCACTCCTGTAATATAACACTCAACAGACAGTTTATTCACTTTGTTGGCCTGCTTTTTTTTAAAATCCTAATCAAAATTTTATTGAGTTTATAATGAAATCCCATTGTGAATTCTAGGTATTGACTGCAATAGAATTTTAATGAGCTATCCACAAATACACAGTCCTTATATAATTGGTGGATACAGGCACTGAATAATTTACAAATAGAATTATTACAGATATATATTTGCAGGCAGCTTTTCAAATATTTTTCTCACCATGCTATAAACAGGGAAATTGGCAAAGAGTATGAGGACTTGTAAAATAATCTCATTCTGTTTTGACTTTACCATGATGACCTGGTGTATAAACTAAGAATTGCTATGTTTTACATTCCTTGTAGGTTTTCCCCAATATTGTCTTTTAAACAGTTACTTTGAGCTTCCTTGCATGTACAATTTGCTTTCATGAATCTTCACAGTAATACTAGTACTTAATTTCAATAACAGCCAATTGAGGTATCCTTAGACCTTATGAGGCAACTGTTGAGTGCGAAAGATGGTGCTACAGTCTCAAGTATATCTCATCCCTGTCTGCTGAAGCGTCCAATGCAAGAGGCAATAGCAAAGTGTGTGACAGTTTTCTTTTAATACTTCCCTTTGGAACTGAGAACATGATCTTACAATTGTTTAAGAGGGAGTCAATCAGTACTAAGGCAAGTGCTTTAGTACTCGTCCCTTATTTTCTTAATACAAAGTAATGATTATGGAGAGAACTCACAAAACCAGTAATGAAAATGTTTCAGAGGAAACCTACTATGTGTGTGGACTGTGAAATATATAATGACAGGAACCATTTGCAGTATGGATTATATCCAAGGAATTACTAATATTCATGGCCATTCATAAAATATGCAGAGGGAATTTTGAGATTATTTCTGCAGTGTGTTTTGGACCAAAGACAGCTTTGATTGTTCAGTAGGGAACTTAGTAGGTCATTCACCAAAGCAATCAAAACTGTCTTTGGTCCAAAACACACTGCAGAAAAAATCCAGTTTGAGACTGCTTTAACTGCCTTAGATTCAATGCTAGGGAATTCTGGGAACTGAGCCAGAGCAGTTAAAGTGGTCTCAAACTGAATTATTTCTGCAGTGTGTTTTGGACCTTTGTCCCATAGCCAGGCCTGAAGCCATATTGAAACAGATCTAGATAATCTGTTTTATCCAGGAATCCCTGAACCTGAGAAGCCACTACACTCTCTAGAACCTTGCCCAAGAAAGGGATATATAGAAAACAGAAAATACTTGAGCTTACCATTTGAAGCTGTGATGGTCTTGTATGCACAAGTATGCAACTATAGGAAAGAGGACATAATAGCTTAGGCTTCTCTCTTAGGTAGTGGTACTTTGCTATTTGCTATTTGCTGGGATTTAAAAAAAAGAATTGTTACAATGAAGGGACTTTCAGTCATATTAATAATAATAATAATTTGTTTTATTTATATACCACTATTCCAAAGATCATAGCGGTGAACAGCAAGTAAGCTAATTAGCAAGTAAGCTCATTTGCCCCCAACAGTCTGGGTACTCATTTTAGCGACCTCGGAAGGATGCAAGCCTGAGTCGAGCTTGGGCCCTTTTGCTGCTCTTGAACTCGCAACCTTGTGGTTTTGAGTGAATGGCTGCAGTATAGGCATTTAACCACTGCGCCACCAGGGCCTTAGTGTCTATCTGTAGTCTTGTGTGGTACCATCCAGACACAAGTTTACCACCTGATTGAGAACTGAACCTAAAGAGCAGAGAGGGCCCCAGAAGTGTGAGGAAGGTGCACAGTACATTGAAAAACAATGTCTTGTATAACAAAGAAGGCTTCACTCAGATCTATATTTCTTTCTTCTCTACTTGACAGGTTACTCATACGTTTGCATTGAATTTCCACAAGGTTAATAGCCAGTTAAATCAAATTTTAGATATTTCCTGACATAGCTGAAGCTTGACTAATAAATATTGCTCAGTTCAGTTGATGGCTCTCATTTAACTTTACTAAAAAGCATGGTGATTATTAAGCCCCAATTGAAATATTTGGTTACACAGATAGCAAAGGGTGATGATATAAAGCCTTGAACCTGGAAATTTAACCAGGGGGTTGGAAGGGAGTTCCTGTGACCAAATCTGATTTCCGTTTTAATGTGCCAAAAACTGCAGGAAAAAGTGTACTTGTTTCCCTCTTCCTTAAAGTGTAGGGACAATGACTCCCTGGTAAGAATGCTGTAGAAACCTGAACAGAATCTACCTCATATTAAATTTCCAATTTTTCACCAAAGCAGAAATCTTATGGACAGAGGTTAGCCAGAGGAGCACCTTTGGAATTTGCAAGCAGGCAAGCAGAATTGCCAGAATTTGAAAAGTATGCATACAATCTTCTGCAAAATGTTATGTCGGTGCTTTTGCAAAATGCTGCAGTACTTTTGAAATTTGATTGAGAAGGCAGGGAGGGGATTCCTAAGCCAGCTGAGTGAGTTAGAAAAATCCTCCATCCATCTCATTGCTTTTCAGTGAGTTAACTTATCCTTCCCTGTCCTCTTCTCCCTTTCTCTTTCCCAGTGGGACCTCTCTCCTGGCCAAACCTGAGGCACATGCATACATACACAACACATACTGATTCAGAACAGAACATTATGCCGTACCAGAAGTGAATTGTTGTAATGGACTGGAGTTTTGCTAAAGCTAATCCAGTTTCTCAGCCAGCCATGTGACAGCACATCTCTTCATAAGCTATATTGCAAAAAAAATCACAGGGAACTGGCTATCCTCAACAAAATACATGAGGAAATACAATAAAGGCCAAATCTAAGCATTTATTCTGGCAATGAAGCTTTATTATCCTTTTTTCTCCCACATGTACACACTCAAAGGACTATAATCTCTTTTTTGGTTGTATCTACACTGCACTATTATCACAATTTGATACCACTTTAACTGCCATTGCTCTGCCCTATGGAATTCTGGGATCTGTAGTTTAGTGATGAGCTTAGAATTCTCTGGTGAGCTCTCTGGCAGAGAATTCTAAGTACCCCATAAACTGTAAATCCCATGGCTCTATGGCCATGAAAGTGGTATCAAAGTGCTATAATTATGTAGTGTACAGCATGCTGTACCCTTTGTTGTTCTATTGTTTTACCTGGCATTGAGATGTCCTCCTCTGCAATCAATTTCTCTACCAGAGTTTCAGTGTATGGATACTTGACAGACAATAGATTCTTATTAAGGCTGTCATTAGATGTCTTCGTGAAATTTGCCTTGTACTGTAATTCTTCTATGTCGGTCTCACCTCAAAACAAATACATTGCACCTTCCAAAGCTAAAGAATTACAAGGAATGTACAATGTTGTATAATGTACTGAAAAATCTGTATTTGTGGGTGGAAAACAAAAGACTGTTCAGCAGATGGCAGAGCAGCTGAGAATATTCATCCAGCCAAGGTGATTTGTACATCAATACTGCCTGGAAATAGCCCCTACCTTTGTATGTGTTTACTAAAGTCACATAAATTGTTATGTTGTTTTGAGCTACAACTTTGTGCACCTGGGAGCAAACTTTATAGTTCACAGTAGAATTTACCTCTGGGAGAGCATGTATAAGATAGCACTGTCAATGGTAGACTGTTTTAACTTTTAAAATATTTTGTATAAGCTTCTTGTGTGATGTGTGGTAGAAATCTGGCATATATATTTTAGTAATATATAATATGACATGATATGATATTATACAGTGCAATAGGTTCCATGCACCCTTATTCTGGATATTCTTCTTAACTGCTATTCAGTATAATGTTCTCCAGATTTTGACTGGAGAGAATGAATGGAGGCATTTTATGCACACAAATGTAATTTGCATGAGATATTGATTGCATTAAGATGGTTACTCGTTTGTTTCCATAAAAAATACTTATAAAAACGTTACAATTTGCATTAGCAGTTTTGGATTTAGGATGAAATGTGTCCACAGTTGTTATTTCAGAATAAAATGTGTACAAAACAGAAAAGTTTCAGCCATTAAACATGTCATAAAAATAATGGTAATTGATGTGGAAGCGGGGTGAAATGGACTTATGAATGGACACATGCAGATCATGCAGGAACTAGTGTGATCTGTCCATTTTCAGACATGAGCTGTAAATAAATAAGTAAAGACATCTCACTTGTGACCTTTATACCCTCCTGTGTGTTTTTTTAAAATTTTAATTTCATTTATTTTGCAGCTGAACATAGGTTGTACAGATCAGTTCACTGGTTCTGCCCCTGTGCTCCTTCAGTATTCCCACGATGCTGGCCTGTTCTGGTCATTAGTGAAGGAGGGCTGTTACCCAGCATCCCCTGGGGTCAAAGGATGTGAAGGAAGGTCCCGAGAACTGACTGAGCCAACTGTATATTACACGGGAGACTTTGAGGACTGGACAAGAATTACCATTATCATCCCAAGATCTCTTGCAGCCAGGTACCCTTGCACTTTTTGGACATTATTCTAGTTTTATATTTTATGCTACAACAATCTAAGAACTACCTTGGTTTTTGGCTTGCAAATTTTTACACCATTGTTGAAGAAATCTCAGAAAACCTATTTAGAATATTTGTAACAAAGCAAAGTGCAGGGTTTCATTTTAAAAACTTTACTTAGGGATATATAAGCTGCAGTTGTTGTTATTTTTAAAGCATACTGTGGCAAACACTATAGTAGTGTTAATATGGTCTTTTCCTTTAGGCTGACCAACTAGGTCAGAAAGGTTGGCAGAAGAGTACTGAGTCCTGTGAATAAAATAAGACATATCAATGGGATTAAATTCATAAACAGTTTATCTTGGGTTAAAAAGAAGAAAGAGAAGGGCAACTAAGTTAATGTGTATTATGCTGCATGGTTGTTTGCTGGTGTAGAGTGCTACGATGACTCCTCTATGGAAAACACACAGAATCTAGCAGAGCACAGTCAAGCCCCACTCCTAGCTGCTAACAGAAATAGAAACACTAAGAATAGTAAATCTCAGCTCTGCTCAGAATCTCTCTCCAGAGTAGGTAAAAAAATTAATGCTTACTTCTATATAAATTGTATCTAAGCTATGCACAATCTCTATATTTGATTACAAAGGAGTCTAGTTGCGAAAACCACTTTTTCCCTCACAATCTCAAACCAGCTCAACACAATAGCCAGTAACATTCAATTTGCACACAAAAATGGCAGACAGAGTATTAAGGCAGTCATTATAACCACCTCAGTGGTGTCACTAGGGGGGCTGCAGGCCATACTGGGTGACACCCAAGAAAAGGGGTAACACCTGGTCAGGCCATCCTGCTGCTGCTCCTCTCCCGGCTTCACTGCAGCGTCAAAGGAGAGGCTCGAGAGCACCTCTCCCAGCTTTACTGCTGCAGCGGAGGCCTCATCACAAGAAGACATCTGCTGCCACAGTGAGGGAAAGAGCAGAGTACCTCTCTCACATCTCTGCTGAGGTGGCAGAGGCCTCATCACTAGGAGACCTCCACCACCACAGCAAAGGAGAGTGCAGAACATGCCCTTTTGGCTGCCACAGCCTCTACACACACACACACACACACACACACACACACACACACACACTGGGAGACACCAGGAGTGGGGACACCATTGAACCACCTGCTTGTGACCTCAAAACATCTGTCCTTTTTGTACTGTGGAGATACTGCACAAGAGAATCTGCTTATCATAAAGAGGAAGTGCAGAGATGTTCTGCTGCCCCAATTGGTCCAATTTAGTTGAGCGGTGTGAAGATGAATAGAAGCAAACCTCTGGGTTGTGCACTCCCTCCTCTGTTGTTCTATTTTGAGTAGTCAGGAATCTGTTAGAAACTGGCCCAAAGGAGGATTTACCCATCACTTCATAGATAAAATCACTCAGATTCACTAGAGTTGATACAGGTCCAGTGGATGTAGACTTAGATCCTGGTTGTCCAGTGTTTATGTTTGAAAACACTATAATTAAAAATACTACAACACATTCTTTAAACCCCTTTATTTAAAAACATCCAGTTCTCAAAAGCCTACCAGTATAGAAAACTCTTTGCCTGCTGACAGAAGGTCAGCAAGGAAAGGGGTGTTTTAACCTTGCTAGGAAAGAAGTTCCAGGGTCTAGCTAGGAATTTATCCCAGAGCACAAACATACACTGTACACGCTAATAAAATTAATTTTTTATTTTCAACTTTTGCAGCATGGCCAAGCTATTTTGTTATCTGGTGTACATGTTTTCAGACTGCCTCCTTCTGTTATCCCCTTTTACAAACATTTACAGTGCATGGCATGCTGTGTTGCAGGAGGAGCTGGTGTCCTCATGGTGAGAATGAATCAGATAATCACTGTGTACTGTAGTTTAAGTATTTTTCCCTTAATTAACCAACAAATGCAAGTGCCAAGTCACACAAATCTGACACTAACGAGTTTGTTTTGTCCAACACAAACAGCACCAAATCAATAGAGGCCGCCTGTTTAGCATTATGTTCTGCAGTATAATCGGGAATAGGGAGCAAAACTGAAGCAACAACTCCAACCCCAAAGAAAGCTGATCAACATGATGATACTTAGTTGTCAGTACAGATGGGATCCTGTTGTGTGTCTTCCAGAGTGTCAACACCGTAATTATTGTACATATCTCTGACAAATTTACATCTTGATTTTAAACCTATGCGCTTTAGAATAAGATCTCCTAATGGTACTGGAATTAGTTCTAATGCATTTCAAGATTATTCATTTATAATGCTAATAGCCTGCTTCCAAGCTGCTCAGACCAATATGGATTTATTCAAGTTGATTCTCTCCTATCGAGGTACAGGCCAGGCCCATCCACTTGCTTTCAAGTGATTATACTGTACATGGTGTCATTGACTATTCTCTAGGTCTTTTTAATTTTAGGACAGAAATACTCAGTTCAAGTGATATCCTCTGTTGAGAGGCTTGGTAGCAAGCAGAGAGGAGACCTGCAACTGAATGTCCTACTTTTAAGCCTGAAACATGTTGCAAATCCCTGGTTTGTGTTTAGAGTGGTTGGAGATTATCACACACCAAATCCATTCTGACATAGACATGGGTTGTAAACATCACTGGCAGATTTTATCACTCTGCCATGTGTTGGGACAGTGGGCAGCCTATATCCTATCCAGGCTTCTCCTGCAGCTTTTCAAGAATGGGATTTTCCCGTTCTTGAAAAACTGCTGGAGAAGCCCAGGTTGTATACAGGCTGCCTACTGCCCAGGCATAGGGCAGTGGGATGAGATTTGTCAGTGAAGGCTACAACCTGCATCTATTCCGGCACGGATTTGGCATTCAGTAATCTCCTTAGCTATTCAATTTGGGCCTACTAATGTTACCATCTATGCATAAATCCCATATGCAGATTTTATATTAGCAAGAAGACATCTTACAGATCTGAAGGCAGAACAAGTATGTCTGGGGTACAGTGAGCATGAGAACAAAATCTCACTCTACCTATCAAGAAGATTGTTTGAAATATCCTTGTTTCAATCAGCTTGCATGCCTGTGTTTAGACTTGCTATACACTTGTAAAATGATTGTCCATCTTTTTAATTGTTTACATTAAATATGCACTTTATACTGATTACACCCTTTTATTGTACATACACAAACATATGTATGTGTACATTATGCGTCAACCTTGGGATACCACTATCTCACAGTCCAGTAGTAGTAGTGATAGCCTATACACTTTAAAAGAGTTTCACATCTTTTGAAGACAACATAACATTAATACCTGATATTACAAAGCTGATGTCTGTGTGGCCATATGTATTTCTGAAAGTTTGTTCTAGCATTTTGATGATGCATCTGAGACTGCATGGAATACAGCATTTTTTAAAAAAGAAATCAGAAATGACATTTTGACTCTGATTTTTCTATCCCTGTAGTAAGACCAGGTTCCGCTGGATCCAAGAAAGCAGTTCACAGAAGAGTGTGCCCCCTTTTGGTTTGGATGGGGTGTACATCTCGGAGCCATGTACCAATTATTGCAATGGTCATGGAGACTGTATTTCTGGGGTCTGTTTTTGTGACTTGGGCTATACAGGTAAGACATGTTTTATACAAAAATTGTATAGATATCATTCATTTACTTGACTGTGTGTATAATTGGAGAAGGACTACGGAAAGTGGACATTATAATTGGCAACCAGTTGTTCATATGCACATCGTGGACTACTACCCCCAACAGTCAGTATTTACATTAACTGACTGGCAAAAAGAGGGAATAGAAATCCAGCTTCCCACATCTCTTGCCAAACAATTGATCATTTTCCCACAGAACCTCACTCATAACATTATTCAGATCACATTAGGAATGTCATATCTAAAAGCACTATTTTCATACAGGTTTTTTGCCTCATTTAGTGCCATATGTCTGATGCTTGCATATGGTGCTTTTTTCCCTTTTTCCAAAACAGAAAAACTTGGGCTACTTTTCCAAATCTTCACCCACAACAAACCCAACTGAGAGAGTTATCTGTGGGAAAGGATGGTATGCTCTGTTGGTTTCTGCAAGACCTACCTGCATGAGGCTAAAAAGTGGAATTAAAGCAGAATAGCTGCCATGGCTGAGCTGTAGCTGGTCTGTTCTCCATTCAGGACTACTACATACCTTTTAACTGAGGGGCCTTCCCTGTCAATTGCTGCCAATATCACTGCAGTAGCATTAGTTTTGTATGTGATGATGCCTGGGCTGGAGTCCTGGCACTGGCTAGTCATGTTGTGCTAGTTTCCTCCTCTCCCTCTCACACCACTATTCCTAAGCAGCCTGTTTTCTTACTTTAAAAACTTTCTTTTCTTTTCTTCCCCTTCCCCACCTAAACTGCATGGCCATGATGCCTAAATTGTTTTTAAAACAGAGAGAAGGAACAAAAACCAAAAGGCATGCTGATAAAGCAGTAGGGCAGGGAGGCAGTGTTAAGGTATTGTGGTATCTAGCATGTCATCCCAAGGAAAGAGTGTCAAGCAATAGTATACCTTTTTTCCCTACTTCTGTTTCACATTAACATAACTGATTTTTAAAAACTGTTCAGTCTGAATATATTTTATCTTACTGGAAAAGCCAGAGAGGAGCTTCTGTAATAAGTAGCAAGATAGGAGAATGAGATGTTTGCAAACAAAGTGGGTGGTGGGTGGAGAAATGAAAAGGGGATTAAATTTGTGTGGAATGTGTTCATCCCTGAGCATTCCCAGAACAAATTAATTATGTGTGAATCATGAAATGTTGCTTGCTCACTTTTGCTACCCACTGCTGTTTCAACAAATAATCTCCCACATTTGTCTTCCTCTTTTAAAGCCTCACATGGGACCTGTGTGTCTAATGTGCCAAATCACAGTGAAATGTTTGACAGGTTTGAGAGGAAGCTGAGCCCTCTCTGGTACAAGATAACTGGAGGACAAGTTGGAAATGGCTGTGGAATACTTAGCGATGGAAAATCCCTTTACTTCAATGGACCTGGCAAAAGGGAAGCAAGAACATTCCCTTTGGATACCACAAGCATCAGGTCAATTGTATATTTTGCTCTGCTTCTTGTTTTTGTGGGGACTAAGGAAAATAGTCAGATATTTCTCAAATCAGTGAGAGTTTGATGACATGCCTTACCCATAAGTTGACAGAAATTGGTGCCCTGTTCAAACTAAAGAGACTGTTTTTATTCGATTAACATTGTGTAATACTGTACTGTAAACAAACTGTGAGTTTCTTGTGGAATTATAAAGAGTAGTCCTACACGTTTCTGCTCAGAAGTTTCTTACTGGAGTCATTTACTTTCTCCCACATAGGACCCAATGAAATGAGCCAAAAGATCCATGTTCCCCTTGGGTTGTCATTGTCCTGTCCAGAAGACTCAGGCCATTAATCCTGGACATTTTACCTAATATGCTACCTAATAAGTTAAACTCTCCTAAAAATGAATAGCTGAGCAGAGGTCCCTTTGAACAGCATTTAATAATATCACCCTCCAAGCTTTATCAAATATATAACTTTTCAATATTTTTTATTAACAGGCTTGTTCAATTTTATGTACAAATTGGAAGCAAAACAATTGGTACAGGCTGTAACAAACCAAAAGCCAGGAATGAAGGTAAACTCACTTCTATTTATTTCAACTTTTTCACATAATTAAAAATATCTTATTGATACAGTAAGTTTTTTTATGAAGGGAGCAAAGATTGTTGTTGTTGTTTTAATTAAAAGTATAACAATTATTACCTCATTACTTCTTATTCTACCCAGGCAAAAAGGCTCATCATTATGGTTAGTGTGAATGGAGATTTATGGCAAGCCTGCTATGCATTGATTGAACACCTCAGTGAATCTGTAACAATGGCAGGTTCACCAAGTGTCAGGACAACATTGTAGTTAAATGTTTGTTAAAAGTTTATCGATTAGTCAGTCAACTATATCAAAGCAGTTAACATCAAACATGGTAAAATACAAGACAACATTGTAATGACTGCAACATTTTATTCCATGAGAAAATGGCCACTTGTAAGAAAGGAAGTAGAACACGCAATCGAACCCTGGGAAAAGTGTTAATCTTGTTCCATCCAACCGACCAATCAGTCTTGCTTCTCTCGTCTTTGGAGCCCCATTCTGTCTAAGAGAGAAAAATGTTGGAAACTTGGATATAATTTTTTTAGTGTAGAGGCAAGTTTGTGACCATATGCATGTATGACCTTTATATAAACCTCTAGAAATGCTCTTGAGTTCCACCTGTGAGTGGAAAATACATTACACCAACATCTAATATCACACTTTGCCCTAAAACCATGCTGTCAGCTTTTCTGTCTCCATGGTTCATGCAAAAAGACCAAACACCTGCAGTGAAGAAACCTTAGCACATATTCAAATACAGCCAGACAATCTGAAATCTGCATGATGGATGCTTATGATATAGGATGCATTTTTCCATACAGCTCTATTTGCAAATTGTACATCCTCATTGTGGAGAACTGCACAGTATTTATGGTCATGCATGGGCAGAGTTGGGTTAATTAGTGTGGCCAAATTCCCTTGCTCAAATGCTGATGGCACACTTGAATATTTTTATTTTTACTAGCTTGTATAAAACAGTTGGTAGCACTCTATCCCAAAATAACAGGAGAAACAGTAAATAATAGACAGAAACAATAGGCATGATCTGAGCTATGAAGATAAGATTAAAATGAATTCTTCCCCATATTGAGAGAAATTTGTGCATGTCATATTGGGATAAATAAATAAATTCAGCTGTAGGAGTCACTAGTAGTTAGTCACTGTATTTACATTGACTGTAGTTCTTGATTTCTCCCATATAGTTCAGTAGTATTTTTTTCAGTAGTAGTATGTGAAAAGACTAGACAGAGATTTATTTCCTAAAAGTAACTGTCTAATACTTTAGATTCCCTTTATGAAGACTGAAGTTGAGAAAAATAAGTTAAGATATTTTTTAAAAAACCCTGATGCCTTCATTGTTTTTTAGCTGATTTATTTTCTGTTTCATGATACTCTCGTGTTACTAAGTGGGATATAACTACACTTTGAAAAATTGGAGGACCTAACATTGCCTAATATAAAACAACACAGAACTCATTTATTTGTTATTTGCCTCAGGAAATTGATATCCCTGTAGCGAATTTCCCTTTGCCAGTTACATGATGGAGTAATTCCTGAATAAAAACAGCTAGCCAGGAAATGAATGAATCAAGTCCAGCATGTTATAAACTTTCAAGCCAGTTTTTGACATTTCCTTGCCAGTTGTTGCTACTGAGCAGAAAGTCAATTTACATCAAAATATGGCTAGAAAGTTGGGAATTCACAAAATTCCTAACCTACAAGCAACAGATCGGTATTCTGTAATATCCACTGTAGGAACCAGTTGATATTATCCAATTTTGTTGTGGGTAGCCTGAGATCTCTGCTGTCTTATAGCTATAGCTCAGATTTGTGGCTTGATGCTCTGGCTCTCAAAAATCCCAAATGTAGTAATGCTGAGAGGGAGGACCCATACTGTTGCAATTTCTCCTGAATGGCCAACATGAAAAAAAACTAAAGAACATTAAGCTGAGAGGGTTAATATTTAGATTGACCTAAACTAATTACATAGAATAAGACATGTATTTCCAAAAGATAGCTTGAATCACTTCTACAGATGTGCTTTGTTTCTTTTTCATTTACAGGGCTTGTTGTTCAATATTCAACTGACAATGGAATACGCTGGCATCTGCTACGCGAACTGGACTTCATGTCTTTCATAGAACCCCAAATAGTGTCGATAGAACTGCCTCGTGAGGCCAAAACACCAGCTACTGCTTTCCGATGGTGGCAACCTCAGCATGGTTTGTAAAATGAACATTACAATTTAACCTTTTACATTATAATTGGATGAGTAGCGTTTAAGACCTAGTAATGAATATGGACATTCGAATTCTGGCAAATGCTTATTTTATTTTCTATTAACATTTTTTATTTTATTAATTTATTAATTTATTTTCTATAAATATAGAAAAGATATACCCATAGTTTGTTCATACCAAAGTTCATTGTTTTCATTCTTTATGCCACACAAATTTAATTCCTTTTAGAGTATTCCTTATTGAGTATTCTGAGTATTCCTTGCCTAAGAAGGCCCTATGAAATTCATAGGATTGCCATACGTTGACAAGCGACTTGAAGGCACATGCACAAATATTTTAACATAAATAACCCTTAGACTTGTTAAGTTTTGGAAGTCAGTTAAATTGATTCCTGATGTAAAGTTTTAGGATTACTAACACATATCTGTTTGTTTGTAGGAAAGCATTCAGCACAGTGGGCTTTAGATGATGTCCTTGTAGGAATGAATGACAGCTCCCAGACTGGTTTTCAGGATAAATTTGATGGATCTGTGGATTTACAAGCCAGTTGGTACCGGATCCAAGGGGGTCAAGTAGACATTGATTGTCTGTCTATGGACACAGCCCTTATATTCAGTGAAAATACAGGTAAGATTCAATTTTCAGTAAGTATAAACATATTGAAGCTTTTTGAAATTCTGTCAAAAGCTGCAATATTTTATAAGGTTATGGGGAAATGATTTGAAACATTTGTTCAGAAGTCAAAGTAGAAGAATAATGATCGCTTCCCTTCTGTGCTGTTTTAGGAAAACCTCGTTATGCAGAGACTTGGGATTTCCATGTGTCGGACTCCACCTTCATGCAGTTTGAGCTGAATATGGGCTGCAGCAAGCCATTCAGTGATTCCCACGGGGTTCATTTTCAGTATTCTATAAACAACGGGAGAGACTGGCATTTGGTAACTGAAGAGTGTGTTCCTCCTAAGATAGGCTGCCAATATTATACTGAAAGTTCAGTTTACACTTCAGAAAGGTTCCAGAACTGGAAGAGAATTATACTGTACCTTCCACCTGCAACAATGTGAGAGCCATTACCCTTCTTTCCTTGATGTTTTGCTGTGAAAGAAACTACAGTATTTAACTGAATTTATGATCTAACCATAACAGAAACTGTGAATGAATGATTTGTAAGATGTTTTAAACCAGATGTCTTTTTTTTAATTCACTAGAATACTTATAAAGAGCACCACCCTAGAGTAATGGCATTTTTCTCTCCATCGCCAGTTTTAAGGATGTAAATTGTGGCCAAATCAAGTTGTTCACATTACTCATCTTCAAAGCTAAGGCATTCTCCTATGACAAAAAGGGTGTGATAAACACTGATTCCCTGTTCTGAATTCCCTTCTTTCTTGCCACATCACTTTTCATAACCATTCATTACAGGTAAAAGCAGGGGAAAGAGAGAGGCTCAGTATGGAATCACTGTTTTGATAACAAACTCATTTTTGCTGTTATGTTTAGTTCTTCCCTCAAAACTATGCAGGATTTGCAATGATATCACTGGTGGTAGCTGCTCAGCAATAGTGTTGAAGAGCTGCAATTCTGAAACATAATTCTAATCAATGAAATTGGCAGTTATAAAGAGCCCATCACAGACAAATCACTTTTATGTACAAATGGTTCTCAAGGCATGTTATATGCTAAATTGTAATGGAACAGGTTCTTGTAGTTCTCTGTAGTTGTTTTATTTGCACAGTGGAACCTTATTAAAGATATGGTGAGGAAGTAATATAGCATAATTCCTGAAATATGATTCTTTCACCAACTGAACATTCAGCAATTTTAATAGTTCACAAAACTAACTATTGGATGTCAGTAGCCAAATATTGGAAAACAAAATAGATGCCTATAACATAATAGTAGGATGTTACATTGCATGACTATTCCATGATGGCTTAACTAACACATAATGAATGTAGTCAGATGTCAGAATAGGTTTACATGCTTCACTCCTCTGGTGTAGCTGTGAGGAGGAGTTTGGAAGCTTTCACTTTCATTTTGGATTAAATGGAGCTTATCCCTGTCACCTGAACTCACAAATCTAGGTTAAATCTTAACTGAAAATCTCTGTCCACTTCTTCATGGTCACACCAGAAGAGGAGGGGGTATGAGATAATGTTAGTGTTACATTCAAATTCAGTCAAATGACAAATAAAAATCAAAACTGTTTAAAATGTATTATGTATTAGATCTAGAAAACACATGCTTCTAAAATAGTGCTCTTTAGTAAATTTACTGTCATTTTTCAGAACTGAATACACTGGTACCCCGGGTTACGAAATTAATTCGTTCCGCTATTCCTTTCGTAAGCCGAAAATTTCGTAACCCGAAGCGCTTTTCCCATTGAAAATAACTAATGCGTTCCATGACCTCAGACTGAACCTGCAAGTCAAAACAAAGTCACAATAGAGGCCTATTAAGCTAAGTACCCTACAATACAATGTAATACAAAGTTGCCTGAGGCACTAAAGAGCTTAACAATGACTGGCAGGTCCATTCTAAACTTTCTAAGGATCTTAACAATGACTGGCAGGTCCATTCTAAACTTTCTAATGATCTTAACAATGACTGACAGGTCCATTCTAAACTTTCTAATGATCTTAACAATGACTGACAGGTCCATTCTAAACTTTCTAAAGGATAAAGAAAAAAAGTTTTTTTCTCTCTTTGATGGTTCTGGCATCTCAGAGTCAGGCAGGAGGAGGAGGATGAGCTCTCAAATCATCACACCCATGACCAAAGCACCCCAAATCTAAAAAAGCAACCCCATGGTCACACTCTCTGGCCCAAACTTGCAAAAGTCCCACCCCACACTTTGAAAACATCACAGCCATGACCAAACCACCCCAGAACCCAAACTCAAAGGCCAGAACCCCCAAATCTGAAAATGCCACCCCAAAGTCACACTCTCTGGCCCACATCAAATCAAGGCCAAACTTGCAAAAATCGATGCCCACACTTTGAAATCATCACACCCATGACCATGCCACCCCAGAACCCAAACTCAAAGGCCAGAAACCCCAAATCTGAACATGCCACCCCAAAGTCACACTCTCTGGCCCACATCAAATCAAGGCCAAACACATCTCACACTTTGAAAACATCACACCCATGACCATGCCACCCCAGAACCCAAACTCAAAGGCCAGAAACCCCAAATCTGAACATGCCACCCCAAAGTCACACTCTCTGGCCCACATCAAATCAAGGCCAAACTTGCAAAAATCGATGCCCACACTTTGAAAACATCACAGCCATGACCAAACCACCCCAGAACCCAAACTCAAAGGCCAGAAACCCCAAATCTGAAAATGCCACCCCAAAGTCACACTCTCTGGCCCACATCAAATCAAGGCCAAACACATCTCACACTTTGAAAACATCACACCCATGACCATGCCACCCCAGAACCCAAACTCAAAGGCCAGAAACCCCAAATCTGAACATGCCACCCCAAGGTCACACTCTCTGGCCCACATCAAATCAGGGCCAAACATGCAAACCTCACATCTCACACTTTGAAATCATCACACCCATGACCATGCCACCCCAGAACCCAAACTCAAAGGCCAGAAACCCCAAATCTGAACATGCCACCCCATGGTCACACTCTCTGGCCCACATCAAATCAAGGCCAAACTTGCAAAAATCGATGCCCACACTTTGAAAACATCACAGCCATGACCAAACCACCCCAGAACTCAAACCCAAAGGCCAGAAAACCCAAATCTGAACATGCATCCCCATGGTAAGGCCCATTCTAAAGGATAAAGAAAAAAAGTGTTGCTGGTCTTGGCATCTCAGAGTGAGGCAGGGGAAGGAGGAGGAGGAGCTGCTCTCAAATCATCACAGCCATGACCAAAGCAACCACAAATCTAAAAAAGGAACCCCATGGTCACACTCTCTGGCCCACATCAAATCAAGGCCAAACACATCTCACACTTTGAAAACATCACAGCCATGACCAAACCACCCCAGAACCCAAACTCAAAGGCCAGAAAACCCAAATCTGAACATGCCACCCCATGGTCACACTCTCTGGCCCACATCAAATCAAGGCCAAACATGCAAACCTCACATCCCACACTCTCAAATCATCACACCCATGACCATGCCACCCCAGAACCCAAACTCAAAGGCCAGAAACCCCAAATCTGAACATGCCACCCCAAGGTCACACTCTCTGGCCCACATCAAATCAGGGCCAAACACATCTCACACTTTGAAAACATCACACCCATGACCATGCCACCCCAGAACCCAAACTCAAAGGCCAGAAACCCCAAATCTGAACATGCCACCCCAAGGTCACACTCTCTGGCCCACATCAAATCAGGGCCAAACATGCAAACCTCACATCTCACACTTTGAAATCATCACACCCATGACCATGCCACCCCAGAACCCAAACTCAAAGGCCAGAAACCCCAAATCTGAACATGCCACCCCAAGGTCACACTCTCTGGCCCACATCAAATCAGGGCCAAACATGCAAACCTCACATCTCACACTTTGAAATCATCACACCCATGACCATGCCACCCCAGAACCCAAACTCAAAGGCCAGAAACCCCAAATCTGAACATGCCACCCCATGGTCACACTCTCTGGCCCACATGAAATCAAGGCCAAACACATCTCACACTTTGAAAACATCACACCCATGACCATGCCACCCCAGAACCCAAACTCAAAGGCCAGAAACCCCAAATCTGAACATGCCACCCCATGGTCACACTCTCTGGCCCACATCAAATCAAGGCCAAACATGCAAACCTCACATCCCACACTCTCAAATCATCACACCCATGACCATACCACCCCAGAACCCAAACCCAAAGGCCAGAAACCCCAAATCTGAACATGCCACCCCAAGGTCACACTCTCTGGCCCACATCAAATCAAGGCCAAACATGCAAACCTCACATCCCACACTCTCAAATCATCACACCCATGACCATACCACCCCAGAACCCAAACTCAAAGGCCAGAAACCCCAAATCTGAACATGCATCCCCATGGTAAGGCCCATTCTAAAGGATAAAGAAAAAAAGTGTTGCTGGTCTTGGCATCTCAGAGTGAGGCAGGGGAAGGAGGAGGAGGAGCTGCTCTCAAATCATCACAGCCATGACCAAAGCAACCACAAATCTAAAAAAGGAACCCCATGGTCACACTCTCTGGCCCACATCAAATCAAGGCCAAACACATCTCACACTTTGAAAACATCACAGCCATGACCAAACCACCCCAGAACCCAAACTCAAAGGCCAGAAAACCCAAATCTGAACATGCCACCCCATGGTCACACTCTCTGGCCCACATCAAATCAAGGCCAAACATGCAAACCTCACATCCCACACTCTCAAATCATCACACCCATGACCATACAGTACAAAAGTGTTTTTCTTATCTTTGCTGGTCTTGGCATCTGGTCCTGGCATCTCGGAGTGAGGCAGGAGGAGGAGGAGGAGGAGAGGGGCAGCCCAAAAAGCCAAATTTAAACCAATTCAAGCAATTTAACCACTTCAGCCAATTCAAGCAATTTCACCACTTCAGCCAATTTAGCCAATTCAAGCAATTTAACCAATTCAGCCAATTTAGCCAATTCAAGCAATTTAACCAATTCAGCCAATTTAGCCAATGCCACCAATTTAACAAAGTTAACCATTTTTTTAAAAAGAATTTGGTGTTTTTTTTAAGGGTCACCTTTTTTTTAAGGGTCACCTTTTGCCTTCTTGGAAGACGGTTCTCCCGCTCTAGGGAAGAACTGGTCCAAGGATGTCTGCTTTTGCCGGCCCTTAAGCAGGTTCTTAAAATGGCTAAGGCAGACATTATCAAAATGGGCAATGGCATGGCTGGTGAGCACCTGCTCAGGGTGGTGCTTCTCCACAAAGGAAGCCACATTGTGGAATTGCCGCAAAATGTCTTTAATTTCTGCCGTTGGCAGAGATGCCCCCGCAGCCTCCTCCTCCTGGCCCCTGTCGAAATGGAGCACGTCTTCATCCACGGCCGAGTGTTGCATCGCCGCCAAGGCCTTCAGGTCCTCTGTTGTCAGGTCCTCGTTGTGCTCCTCGATGAGTTCCTCCACGTCCTCGTTGTCCACGTCGAGTCCCAGGGACCTCGCGATGGAGACGATCTCGTGCACCTCTTCCTCTTCACCTGGCTCAGCACCCTCGGACTGTGACCCTTCCAAGGAAGAAGCATCAGGCCACAGCTTCCTCCACGCAGCAATCAGGTTGCGCCTGGTGATCGCCTGCCAGGCCAAGTCCACCATCTTTAAGCACACCACAATGTCAAAATGCTGCTTCCAGAACTCACGAAGGGTCAGCTGTGTGCTCTCGGTCACATCGAAGCAACGCTTGAAGAGGTGCTTGGTGTACAGCTTCTTGAAGTTGGCGATCACCTGCTGGTCCATGGGTTGCAAGAGGGAGGTCGTGTTGGGTGGCAGAAACTGGACCTTGATGAAGGAGAACTCCGCGAGGATGTCCTTCTCCAGGCCATGCGGGTGCGCAGGAGCATTGTCCAAGAGGAGGAGGCACTTCAGGGGCAAATCTTCTTCCTCCAGGTACCGCTTCACTGTCGGGGCGAAGACACTGTTGATCCACTCGACGAAAAGGAGGCGTGTCACCCATGCGCGGCCATTGGAGCGCCACATCACTGGCAACCTGTCCTTCTGGATGTTGTGTGCCTTGAACGCCCTGGGATTCTCGGAGTGGTACACCAACAGGGGCTTGACCTTACAGTCCCCGCTGGCATTGGCACACAACGCAAGTGTGAAGCGGTCCTTCATTGGCTTGTGGCCTGGCTGTCTCCTCTCCTCCTGGGTGATGTAGGTGCGGCGAGGCATCTTCTTCCAGAAGAGGCCCGTCTCGTCGCAGTTGAAGACTTGCTGCGGGACGTAGCCTTCCTCCTCCACCATGGCCTTGAACGCGACGACGAATGCTTCAGCGGCCTGGTGGTCTGCGCTGGACGCCTCGCCGTGACGGACGACAGAGTGGATCCCGGTCCTCCTCTTGAACCTGTCGAACCAGCCACGTGATGCTTTGAAGTCCGGGGTGGCTGGCTCCTCCTGCGAAGAAGTTCCTTCGCCTGCCTCCTTGCTGGCCAGGTCTTCGTAGATGGCGGTGGCCTTCTCGCAGATGACCGAGGTGGTCACAGTGTCCCCGACTCGCTCCTTTTCCTTGATCCAGAGGAGAAGCAGGCGCTCCATCTCCTCATGCTTCGGTGTCCTCTGCTTGGCGATGGTCGTCACGCCTTTCGCTGGAGCCACAACAGCTCTGATGGCCTCCTTCTGCTTGAGGACAGTGCCAATCGTCGATGGGTTGCGTCCATACTCCTTGGCAATGTCCACCAAGCGCACGCCCCTCTCGTGCTTGGCAATGATGTCCTTCTTGTCCTCCAAGGACAAGGGAGCCCTCTTCTTCTTCTCACCGCTTGGCTTGGGAGCCATACTGTAGCTCAAGCCTAAAAAGGACAAAAGGAACAGGCACTGAGCAAAAGCCACAATTGGAAACCACCCCCACCCCCATGGTCACACTCTCTGGCCCAAACTTGCAAAAGTCCCACCACACACTCTCAAATCATCACAGCCATGGCCAAAGCACACAAGAACACAAGCCCATAGGCCAGAAACCCAAAATCTGAAAATGCAACCCTATGGTGAGAGTCTCTGGCCACATGTGACCATAGCCAAAGTGTTAAAAGTCTCACACCACACTTTGAAAACAGCACAGCCATGAAGAAATCAAAGCAGCAAATGAAGCCCATCATCCACACATGAGAGCATGTTACCCAAACAGCAAAAACCCCCCAAAAAAGCAACCCAGCAGCTCTAACCCATCATCCACACATCAGAGCATGTTACCCAAACAGCAAAAAAACCCCAAAAAAGCAACCCAGCAGCTCTAACCCATCATCCACACATCAGAGCATGTTACCCAAACAGCAAAAAAACCCCAAAAAAGCAACCCAGCAGCTCTAACCCATCATCCACACATCAGAGCATGCCACACTAACAGCAAAAACCCCCCAAAAAAGCAACCCAGCAGCTCTAACCCATCATCCACACATCAGAGCATGTTACCCAAACAGCAAAAAACCCCCAAAAAAGCAACCCAGCAGCTCTAACCCATCATCCACACATGAGAGCATGTTACCCAAACAGCAAAAAAACCCCAAAAAAGCAACCCAGCAGCTCTAACCCATCATCCACACATGAGAGCATGTTACCCAAACAGCAAAAACCCCCCAAAAAAGCAACCCAGCAGCTCTAACCCATCATCCACACATGAGAGCATGTTACCCAAACAGCAAAACCCCCCCAAAAAAGCAACCCAGCAGCTCTAACCCATCATCCACACATGAGAGCATGTTACCCAAACAGCAAAACCCCCCCAAAAAAGCAACCCAGCAGCTCTAACCCATCATCCACACATCAGAGCATGTTACCCAAACAGCAAAAAAACCCCAAAAAAGCAACCCAGCAGCTCTAACCCATCATCCACACATCAGAGCATGTTACCCAAACAGCAAAAAAACCCCAAAAAAGCAACCCAGCAGCTCTAACCCATCATCCACACATCAGAGCATGTTACCCAAACAGCAAAAAACCCCCAAAAAAGCAACCCAGCAGCTCTAACCCATCATCCACACATGAGAGCATGTTACCCAAACAGCAAAAAACCCCCAAAAAAGCAACCCAGCAGCTCTAACCCATCATCCACACATCAGAGCATGCCACACTAACAGCAAAAACCCCCCAAAAAAGCAACCCAGCAGCTCTAACCCATCATCCACACATGAGAGCATGTTACCCAAACAGCAAAAACCCCCCAAAAAAGCAACCCAGCAGCTCTAACCCATCATCCACACATGAGAGCATGTTACCCAAACAGCAAAAAACCCCAAAAATGCAACCCAGCAGCTCTAACCCATCATCCACACATCAGAGCATGTTACCCAAACAGCAAAAACCCCCCAAAAAAGCAACCCAGCAGCTCTAACCCATCATCCACACATCAGAGCATGTTACCCAAACAGCAAAAAACCCCCAAAAATGCAACCCAGCAGCTCTAACCCATCATCCACACAT
Organism: Sceloporus occidentalis; assembly: GCA_023333645.1. Lineage (NCBI taxonomy): Eukaryota > Metazoa > Chordata > Lepidosauria > Squamata > Phrynosomatidae > Sceloporus > Sceloporus occidentalis. The sequence continues at coordinate 83,598,120 of JALMGF010000005.1, forward strand.
CAGAGCATGTTACCCAAACAGCAAAAGCCCCCCAAAAAAGCAACCCAGCAGCTCTAACCCATCATCCACACATCAGAGCATGTTACCCAAACAGCAAAAAACCCCCAAAAATGCAACCCAGCAGCTCTAACCCATCATCCACACATCAGAGCATGTTACCCAAACAGCAAAACCCCCCCAAAAAAGCAACCCAGCAGCTCTAACCCATCATCCACACATCAGAGCATGTTACCCAAACAGCAAAAAAACCCCAAAAATGCAACCCAGCAGCTCTAACCCATCATCCACACATCAGAGCATGTTACCCAAACAGCAAAAAACCCCCCAAAAAAGCAACCCAGCAGCTCTAACCCATCATCCACACATCAGAGCATGTTACCCAAACAGCAAAAAAACCCCAAAAATGCAACCCAGCAGCTCTAACCCATCATCCACACATCAGAGCATGTTACCCAAACAGCAAAAACCCCCCAAAAAAGCAACCCAGCAGCTCTAACCCATCATCCACACATCAGAGCATGTTACCCAAACAGCAAAAAACCCCCAAAAATGCAACCCAGCAGCTCTAACCCATCATCCACACATCAGAGCATGTTACCCAAACAGCAAAAAACCCCCAAAAAAGCAACCCAGCAGCTCTAACCCATCATCCACACATCAGAGCATGTTACCCAAACAGCAAAAAAACCCCAAAAATGCAACCCAGCAGCTCTAGCCCATCATCCACAAATCTGAACATGCCAGTAGTGTAGCAAAACCCACAATCCACACTTTGAAAACACCAAAAAAATAAAAATAAAAAAAATAAAAATTAAAAAAAAATTAAAAAAATTTAAAAAAAAACAACAGCACCCCAGCACCCCACAGCAAAAGCATGGTCACACTGTCTCAGCCCACCCCACCCCACAAGAAGAAGGTAAAAATCCATCAACCTACCTGTAGAGAAATTCCTGATGGCCGGTCTTGATCCGAAGATACACCTGGCAAAGGCAGCAAAAGTCCAAAGCCAGGCAAAGTCCGAACCGCAAGTGAACCCAAGAGTCAGAGCTCAAAATATCAACTCTTCCTCACACAGTCCACAGGGCCAGACAAAGGAGCAGATCGATGGAAGCCGGCTTTTGTACCTCAAGCCAGGCCACCCCCCCCAATTTCGTTAGCCAATACAGTTGATCAGCTTGATTTCGCAAGCCAATCACTGCTGCTAACGAAATTCAAAATTCGCGCCCAAGCTAACCCCTAACCCAGCCCCCTGGGTTAGCCGTTAGCCCTTTAAATCCCTGGAAAGCCTATCGCTGCAGTTTGCATCTTTTGAATTTCGCGCCGAAAAGGATTGCGTAACCCGAAGAATCTTTCGTAACCCGGGACAGCTTTTTACAAGCCGCTTTTTTCGTATCCCGAATATTTCGTAACCCGGTCCTTTCGTATCCCGGGGTACCAGTGTATCTGTTTTCATTTTAAACTTACACAATAATCAAATACACACACACACATATATATATATAAACTAGAAAATCCATAGGGCATAATCAAGTGTGGAAGTTCTCTGAAGGAAGCCTCTGAATGTTAAGCTCAGTGGTAGAAGGGCATAATGCAAGTTTGCATCTGCTTGTGGTCCGTGGAAAATTGCCTTCTCAGTTTTTATTAACTTGGAATGAATTCAAGCAGTCAACTCATAAGATGTCTACCATATGATAAATTTAGTACATGTCAATTCTTTCGCCATTCCGCATTGGCATGTATAATTGTAAGCATGTTTGAAAAGCTGTCAAGGAATAGTTAACATGTCCTGGAATTTTCAGAGCACTCACCTTCCATGAAATCAGAGCAAGAGTTACATACAGCATAATTTTACTGTGAAGTGATCCTTTTGCACAAGGGAGTGTTCCACAACATAAAGTACAAGTGCTGAAGAAGAGTCTCAGACAACATGGCTTTTCATTCCAAAATAAATATTAAAATTGGCATGACATATAAACAGAATTTGGAATACTGTTGAATTATGTTTTAAATTTTTAACAAATCATTAAAGATAGGACATTTAATCACACATACAAATTTATGAATATATTATTATCTGCATTGTGTAGACTCTTCCCACATAAGTTTTCCTTTACCTATATTTTATAAGACTGTCCTGAATTATTCCCTTTCTTGTGTGTGTTTACCAGGTCCCCCAGAACACGCTTCAGGTGGATCCAATATGAATATGCTTCTGGTGGGGATACATGGTCTATTGATAATGTAATCTTAGCCACTGGATGCCCTTGGATGTGCTCTGGCCATGGAATCTGTGATGCTGGCCGTTGTGTGTAAGAGAACAAGTACTTCATGGTTATTTGTTTGACTTTAGGTTGGGGATGGGGATGGAACTATTTTCTGTAGCAATAAGTCTATAGCACTGAGAGATATAGCTCATTATTCATAGCCTGCATTCCTTATACATATTGTCCAACCATACCACGCGTACAAGGAGTGTTTAGTTTGATCAGCAACTAATGAAGAAGCAAATGTTTTTCATTACCTGGGCTCTTCTAACACACAAGGAATTTATAACCTATATCAAACCCAGGCTTTGCACTCAGATTTGTTAGGGAAGTGGCAAACCAGGTGTAACAGGAAACCTAACTTTACTTTTTAGTTGGTATGGGGAGTAACTACAAATATTTAGTTACTTATCATTAATTGCTTCTTACAGAAAAAAAAGGAAAATCAAGTTGCATTTCAGTTGCATCTTCCAAGGGATAATTTCACCTCTTTGTGACATTTCTGTAATGTTTTGGGCCCGTTACACACGGGCTTAAAAGTACGCGCAGAGTGCGTACTAGGGTTAATATGGAGCGGTGCTTCCACACTGCCCTAACCCTAGTGCGCCCTGCGCGCGCACAAAATGGCGGTGGCCATTCTACACGGCCGCCGTTATCAATATGTCACGGCTGCGCCGCGTCCAAATGAGGCGGCGTGGTTGTGACGTATTGGGGTCGCGGCAGGGCGCCTAGGGCGCCCTTTCCGCGACCCCGGAAGGAGCTCCATTTCGGAGCTCCTTCCTCGTTTGGGCCGCTGGGCGCAGCCTTCAGACGGCTGCGCCCAGCGGACCAAAGGAGAAAGGGGCCAAACGGCCCCTTTCTCCTTCTCCCCGCCACCGCGGGGTGTCCTTGGGGCTTGAAGCCCCAAGGACACCCCTTTCCAGGCTGCGGGGAAGGGGCCTTTTACTGCTTCCCCGCAGCCCGAAAAGCGGCGGATCGGGGCCTCAGCGGCTGCCGCTCTGGCCACTAAGGCCCTGATCTGGCGGGGAAAGGTGCGCCTACAGGCCGCCCCAAAGGGGCAGTCTGTAACGGGCCTTGGTCACCATTATCATCCTGGAAGTGTGGTCTGGCTAAATAGTGGAAGAAAAATACAGTGGGCCTTTGGTATCTGCTCCAGTTGGTTCCAGGACCCCCTAGGAATACCAAAACCCATGGATGTTTGAGTCTCATTAAATACAATGGATAGTAAGATGGCCTAATATAAAATGGCAAAATCAAGGTTTGCTTTTTGGAATTTATATATCTAAAAACATATTTTCAAGCTGCGGATTCTTCAGTTCATGGATTAAGAAGATAAGTTTGACTATATCACATAGTTCAGGGACTGGTCTGTGCTGTGCTTGATTTTTCTACTTCATGCTAATATGTTCATTGTTCATAAACAATAAGCTAGAATTCTTAGCAATTCTGGCTTGTTGTTATATCTGAATGTAGTCAGTTTCATCATTCAGTGGATTATACTCCCAACCACTCCTCACAATTTGTTATTAGGTGTGACAGAGGTTTTGGAGGCTCTTACTGTGTTCCTGCTGCTCCTCTCCCTTCTGTCCTGAAAGATGACTTCAATGGCAACCTGCATCCTGATCTTTGGCCGGAAGTGTACGGAGCCGAAAGAGGAAACCTAAATGGTGACACTATCAAATCTGGAACTACTCTCATCTTTAAAGGGGTTAGACATTGTTTATGTTCAAAGATTATTTAAACACAAGTTGCTGTTTCTTTAAAATAACAGTTTCTTCTGTAGCCGTTTCCAGATTCCTGAAATTTTATTTTCACCACTATTTTGGCTGCTATTTATTTCTCTGTCATAATAATTTGTTTTTATCCTATTCATTTTCACCCAAGTAAATTAACATGTGCTTAATTGGGAACTATCACCTTAGTTTTTATAGATGTGAGTGAGGGCAATTCATTTGAGCACATGCCTCATGTAAAATTCATTATATCACAGAGAACTCCCTCTGGATTTTAACACACAGGCACTTTCAAGCAATCCCAAAGGTGAAAACAGAGCTGCTACAATCCCCTTGTGAGGGGTTTACTGCCTTAGTAAAGCATATTTGAAGCTAGTCTTACTCCTTTTTGTGGCTTCCACTTAGACCTCTCATTAAATATACACTTCCCCCCTGACTTTTCACATATTTCATGTTCTTAATTGGATTAACTTTCTTTCTTCCTTTCTTATTACATCTTCTCCCATAATGTTCACACCTTGCCTACCATCGCCATTCAGCTTTTATTCTCGTTTTTCTATTCCTTTGTGTACCCACTTCCTTTTATTGCGTAGAAATAGCAGTGGGCAACTTGTGGTGCTCCAGCTATTATTGAAGTGAATCTCTCATCATTTCTCATCATGGCTACCCAGGTTAGAGCTATGGAATTACAGCCCAACAATATCTCGAAAGCCACAGAATTGCTCATCCATGACATAGGATGTAGATTTGAATGCTTTCAGGGGATAAATTGTTTTATTTGACGTCTACATATTTTGAAGCATATGGCACTTTGTAAATAAATAAATAAATTTGGAATCCATCCAGATCACAATGCCAGACATAAAATTTGGAGAATAAGACGAAACTGTAGCACGGCAGCCAATGAGATGTGTGGCACAAATTTGTATGTGGGAACCTGATTAAGCTGGATCTCCCCACCAGAGGCGTCCATGCTCAAAACCCTGGGCATAGATCTTATGGTTCATCCTAGCCAGATACCATGAAGGGATCAGAAGTTGACAAGGGTTTCTTCCATGTGGCACTGATTAGCACTCTTTCCTGAGGAAGTTGTCTTTGGGCAAGAATTCATCTCCCATCTCCCCTCAAGCCAATCAGCAGTAATAGAGAAATGGGTGGATACTTTCACCTTGTGGTGCCAGTTGAAGAGAACCAATTGAAACTAAGTGCCCACACCCTGCCAGTTAGCAATAGCAATAGCAAGTACAGATCCAGTTGTGTCATACAAAGCAACATTCAACCAAAAGAAATGGCCAAGAGGCTTGACATCAGCACCACAGAACACCATTGCATGGCATTTAGCCAATACCTTGAAGAGAACAAAATTTCTCCCATCATAAGGGCAGGAGAGTGGGCTTCTTGTTATATTACTTACAAAACTGAAGATTCTGACTACCTAAATTGTTGTTGATTAGAAGAATGCATATCATAAATCAGTAGACTGGACAAAGACAGCTCGTTTTAGGTGTTAAGAAAAGGCAGCAAATTTTTTAGTCAATTTGTTTATTGTTACTGAATTGTTACTGAATTGTTACTGAATTCAGCCTCAGCCTTGAGTACTATTCAACATGACTGGGGTGGGTGATTGTCCTTTGCTGTTCTGCCTTAGGTCATAAAATGTCTTGGGCCCATCATAGCATTTCAACAAACCTTGTATTACTTATCTAGCACTGTAAAGACACATGGGGAGTCAACTGATCGGTAGATTGGTACAAAATCCATAATTTGCAGGCTGCATTCAGCTTGGTGGATCACAGGTTGTGCAAAACTGATCTAAATTTACATGCATATGAAAATACAATAAATTCTATGCACATATTATTTTGTTAGATTAGCTTAATGATTTTGATATAAACGTATATAACTGTTCTTTGTAATTATTTGGCAAGACTGAATTACAGAAAACTTTGATCTGTTCTAGGAAATATAAGATCTCTTTTTTTATTATTATTCTGTTTCCAGGAAGGGCTGAGAATGCTTGTTTCAAGAGATTTGGATTGTACTCATACAATGTATATCCAGTTTTCTTTTAAATTTTTAGCCAAAGGTAAGTAATTTTTTTAATTATTTCAGTATTAGTATTTATGGACTGCAACTATAATAAATTAATATGTAGTAACTTGCAAAAAACATGGGATGTCCAAACTGTTTTTAGTTCTGAGGCCAAACTAAGAACACCTTGAATCCAGTGATAGCCAGAAAGATTCTAGTGTGTGTTTTTTGTTGGTTGGTTGGTTGGTTGATTGGTTGCTTTCTTTCTTTCTTTCTTTCTTTCTTTCTTTCTTTCTTTCTTTTATACTGCCTTTCTCCCAAGACTGGGAGTCAGGGTAGCAAGTAGCTGATGCTTCTACAAGGTAGTTGAACACAGAATGGTTGGCTCTAGAAACCTCACAACAAGACACTGAGAGTAAAAATGTCCTCCCTATACCATAGAGGTGGGCAAACAGCAACCCTCCAGATGTTGTTGGGCTCCAGCTTCCAGTATTCCTCACCATTGACTATGCCAGTTAGGGCTGATGGGAACTGCACATGCCTCTAACACTGCTTAGTCTCCTGGGCTTTATTCTCTTGAATGGTAATTTATGATAATTTGCTAATTGCAGCCAAATCAATATGCAATAAGTGAATTAGGAAAACATATGTCAAAAAGGGAAAGTGATTTCCCCATATGTATCGCATTGGCGTTAAAGACTTCACAGAGCAAAGCACTGAGAAAAGAAGGGGCTATAGATGCAGTTGGCCTGCTGTGTCAGAAGAAATCTGCCACACATTCCAATGTACTAACACCAGTGGAGTATTTCTCTTTACTACAAATAAATGGGATCTTGGCCATTATGGTTTTTGGTAGGCTTTGTAGAATATCTCCCCACACCCACAAATGATTCCTATACCAGTCCTAGGTTTGCACACCTATCCATAATTTTCCATCTCGTCTCAAAAATAGAACCTTGTCACACAAGGCACTTACCGCTGCCCAAACGTTGCCCAAACATTGCAGAAGCCCCGGAGGTGGGATCATCCGTCGTGCTTCTAAAACATAATTGAGGCTTTCTGCTTTCCTTCTGTTGATGAAGTGTTTTGGGGAAGCCAGGAGAAGCCATTTTTTTAATAACATGAAACACTGAAACATAAAACAATTATATTTTAGAAGTGTGATGGATGATCCCACCTCCGGTGCTTATGCAACGTTTGGGCAAGGTTTGAGCAGCGGTAAGTGCCTTGTATGATAAGGTCCATAAAACCTAATAAATACCAGAAATTTTTTAAAAATTAAGCCCAAATCCTGGCTCCAGGATTTCTCTGATTTATTTTTTATTTATTGGATTTTTACCCTACCTCTCTCCCAAAATGGGATTCCAAGCGGCTGACATTGTATTGCCTCAAGTAGTATGTACGAAAATTACAGAAACAAAGTCTGTTCAGAGCTTGGAAAACTACTTTTATGATGCAATTTGTTGCCATTATTTGTTATGTTATTTGAGAAGTGACCCATTACTATTAGTCACTGAAGTGTTGGGAAAGTGACTTGTAGTGTTGCTTCTTAAACTGCTAATTAGTTTCTGATCACTATTCCATTAATTTTTTGAGGGGGGAAATAGATAAAATAGCATAAATTGTTTAAAATTCCTGTCATAAAGTATCAAACAATGGCCTTAAAAAGCAAAAATGGTTAGGAACCATTACTTACTACACGAGTGGAGTATCTTCACTCTTACATGTTACATTATTTTTCAAATGTGACCAAATATGTTCATTCTCACTATTGTCATTCCCAAAGTAGATAGTTGGAGATAACTACACACTGTTAACACATTTCCACACTCTAGTGCTATGTTTACTTTTGGTTATGTCTCTTTTAAAAGTTTCTATTGGGCAAATGAATAGGATGCTCATTAATGATAAGACTGTTAGTTCTTTGGAAATATACTTGTTTTGTGGTCTCATTTAAAATATTCAAACCTCTACAAGCTTAGTAAGTTTCCGTGCCTAATAGCTCATTCTCACAGTGACTTTTACTGTGCTGTTATGACATGTCCCCATTTGTTCTAGGTACCCCAGAGAGGTCGCATTCTGTTCTGCTCCAGTATTCTGTTAATGGGGGTATTACTTGGAACCTGATAGATGAGTTTTACTTCACTCAAACAACAGACGTTCTCTTCATTAATATCCCATTGCCATACACGGCACGAACAAATGCTACGCGGTTCAGGCTCTGGCAGCCATTTAACAATGGTATAGATGAAACATCCCAAACTATATTTATTATTCACAAAAAGAGTGTTTGCTTATCATATTTTTGTCTTACCTTTCTCTCCTACAAGATGAAATTCAGGGTGCCAAGATTAATTTAATTTGTATTATTTTTAACATCATTTTTAACAGTTTGATTTATGTTTTGTTCCTGTGCCATATGTCTTTTCACATATGTCATAGTTTACTGCTGCATATTACAACATTATATTTTATTATGTTATTTTTTTGATGTTTTTATATTTTGAAACCTCTCCCAGGAACTGTCTGAATAGTAGGGTAAAAATCCCTAATATAAACAGACAAATCTCTCTTTCTCAGTCTCTTTCTCTCAATATCTCTTTGGAAGATAATCTTTGGAACAGGCAAGACTTAGTTGTTAGTTATGGGTTTGATGTCTTTGGACCTGTATAGCCAAACGTGTAAAGATATGTCCTCATGTTAGGCTGTAATGGTCAATATGTTTCATATTTTTTCTTTTTTTATAAAATTTATTCAAAATATATCATACAAAATCTTACAATCATAAGACAATGATATAAAGAATTTCAAATCATTGAAAATCCTTCCTTATTAAAATTAATAAGGTATTCCTTATTAAGAATTTACACAATTCAAATGATTTAAAATAAATCTGACTATAGAGAACAGTGGCTAGATGGAGGAGAAATTGATATAAAATTTGTATTAATATAATCTATAAGGAGAGACAATTTTATTAGCTACTTCTAATCGAGCAGCTGTCAACAAAAAAGAGATAAACTTTCTATTTTTTAAGGATTTATTATTTCTTGTGTATATTGAAAATATCAAAAGGACTGGGCAAAAGATTATTTTTTGTTTTGTAATTGAAGCAGTTTGGTTGATGACATCATGCCAGAAGTGGTTAATTTTAAAACAGTTTAACCACATATGGATATAAGTCCCTAAGACTGGTCATCCTCTCCAACATAGGGGTGATATAGAATTTATCAGCTGTCATTTTCTAATAGGAATTAAATACCATTTATGTACTAGCTTTAGAAAGTTCTCTCTGGTTAAAGCTGATCTTGACTTCAATACACTAGATGACCAAATAGCATACCAATCTGAGTCCGAAATTGATATATTCAGTTCACTTTCCCACAGTATTTTAGTACATATGGTAGCCTGATAGGAGTTTGTCAAGATAAGATGTTATATGTTTCATATTCTTAACATATTTTTGAGTAACACTGATTATTCAGAATAGTGCTGCTTTCTTTCCCAGAAATTAAATCAGTAGTAATAAATAGACTTATTTTCCTAGGTAAGAAGGAAGAAATCTGGATTCTTGATGATTTTATTATTGATGGAAACAACCTTAAGAATCCTGTTATTCTTCTTGATACTTTTGACTTTGGTCCAAAGGAAGACAACTGGTTTTTCTATCCTGGTGGCAACATTGGACTTTATTGTCCATATTCCTCTAAAGGAGCACCGTATGTATTAAATATATATACCCAACTAAAGCTATTCCATTAAAAAGGTCACTTATTAGTAGATGGTAATAATTCAGTTATGAATTATCAGTTTTGTTTCTCTAATAGGGAGGAAGATTCTGCTATGGTATTTGTTTCAAATGAGGTTGGGGAACATTCCATTACAACAAGGGATCTGGATGTGAATGAGAACACCATAATCCAATTTGAGGTACTTATCATTGTATTCCTCTTCTTCTGATTATCAACTGTTAGCTTTTCTTAGCTTTGCTCTATTATTTCTCTGCCTGTCTTGTATTTTTAAAGGAAGGAGAGACATTCTGTTAACATAAATTATTCCATATGGATTGCTAGAATTAGTTCAATTCATAAAGACGTAAGAAGACTATTAAGTTCTTACGCTATTGAAGTGTTGTAGGGCAGTATAGCTTAAGCTAACTGATGGAGGGGTTCTTGAATATGCCAGGGACTGACACTGTACAGTATTTTTGCCCATATACTACGGTTTTTTCTCTCCCCACCCCCCGAAAACATGCTGCAGACCAGCAGCCAATAGCTCACAGATTGTCAACTATCTGCAAAGCACCACTTTAAGTAGCACTGCTGTAGAGATAACTGTGTGAATTAAGACTTTAAAGTTAAAGTGTATACTCCCATTGTCTATACCCCCTTGATAGTCATAACATGTCCCTTTAAAATGTTATGACTTCCACGAATGTATAAATAATGGCATCCCTATGTTAACCTTTGTCCATCTGCTTTCTGCTTCCCTCTCTCTCTCTCTCTCTCTCTCTCTCTTACATATATACAAGCATCTGGCATCCTGTTGGTTAGTCCAAAGTAGACCCATTCAATCAATTATGGTGATTGGTGAGTCAATATGTAGCCAAATCCCAATGATTCAATGGGTATACTCTAGTCAGGACTACCAATAGGCCATTGTATGTCTATGGCCCAGTACATACCTCTTTGAAGGTCTGGGCTGGCAGCGCCGTTTTTTCCGCCAGAGGGAAGCTGCAGCCATAAAACCGCATGGCTTCCCACTGGCGGAAAAAGAACCCACAAAAAGTGGGGGGTTTCTATGCCACAATGGCAGCATAACGGTGCACTCGTTACGCAAGTGCCATGCAGCGCCATGTGGGTGCCGTGTGGCGCTTGCATAACAATGGCGGCGCCCATGTGTACAGGGCGCTGCCATTTTGATGCCCTCATCATGTGAGAGGGTTGTGGGGCATGTGGAAGCGCCGCCCCAAGGCAACCTTAGCACGTGACGAGAGCGTCTTAAAGGGCCGGTATGTACCGGGCCATAGTCTACTGTGGTGTCTCTCCATTTTGCACTGTCAAAATACACACAGAGAAGTCATACCTCAGTTCACAAAACCTTTGATGAAGAAGGTACCTTTTACAAAGTCATTGTACCCCTAAGTATCCACTTTTCTTCCTTGTCCTCTTTCTAGCTGAATGTTTAAGCAGCATCAGCATTGGGAGGATAATGAAGGAAGGCTGGAGAAATATAGATTTTCTATGTTTGCTGTAAACAATTCAATAAAATTTGAGCTGGGAAAGAATAGGATTATTTTATCACTAGTCTTACTGTAACAGTGTCCACCTACCTACATCAGGCAAGGTAAAGAGCAGCTGCCTTCAGAATCCCTTACTAAGCATGATGCATGGACATCAAAACAGAAAGGTGGGCCTGCCTCATCAGGTGCCTCCAGCATGTTTTTTTAAAAACAAAACATACCTTAGTCACCAAAATTGAAATCATAAGAAAAGCAGAGGTTAGTCAACGGGGAAAAAAATCATCCCTGAATTTGGAAGAAGAATTCACATGGTCTCTAGCAGGTTCAAATGTTTTTGTTTACTTATGCAAGGCTTGCCTGACCTGTTTGTTTGATTTCACATGTGCATGTTGTTAGTTTTATATAAAGGGTTTGCTGAAATATTGGAACTGCTCTTTTTTGTGTAGTGTAGGAATCTGTCCTTATTCTTTCTGTGTTATTTCTGCCTCTGGCACCAAATTTTCTGTTAAAGAAATAATGCCCAGGAATAATCTGCTTTGTTAACTGAGGTACTTGAAAAAGATTATAAAACCAAAGAAGAACATCATGTTTAAATTTATTATGTATCATAATTGCCTTCAAGAAAAAAGGCAGGGGAGTAAAGTCTAGTTTTTATCTTTCTCGTAAAATACTGGTTGTGTGTTTTGTTTCCTTCTTCTGCATCATTGACTGCTATTGACAGATGTGGGAAAACGTACAATGTGATAATGTCATGATATAAGTATGCCTTGTTTCCCAATAGCATATATGTAGAGAAGAAGTCCAGCTTCCCATCTTGATCTTAATGGGCAGTTCCATCTACATTCAGTAGTGATCCCATATTTAAAGAGGCTTAATACAAAACCTGTTACAAAGATTTATAATTATAGTAGCTAACACATGCAAAATAGTCACAGCACATTTTTTGTGATTATAAGAACCTGCTTATAAGGAAGCATTGTGTATTCTTGGAAAAGCTGTTTTAACTGTGTATCCATGCACATTTCAATTTGACATGACAACAAATTAATAATATATAGAATGCAAACTGTTTTCTGTTTTAAAATGTAGATTAAAAGCTTGTTCAACAAATCACTCTGAAGTCAGTCATTTTGATCAGACAGAAATGAGTCTTCACTGTGTTTACCCCATAAGACCTACATGCGCATGTTGGCATCTGGCAAAGTCATTTTGTTGTTTTAAAAAATTAAACATCTTCTGCTGAGGTCTTGGAAGATCTAGATAAACAAGGAGTTATTATGCATAATGCAGTAAAGTTGCCATCCCACACTACTGGATTCTAAGAACTAGATCTACTGCACCATGTTTTTTAGATGCCATATCAGTAGGTAGTTGACCTAGTTACAGAAAGTTAACTGCATTGGGGTGTTAATATTATGTTTTTACCATTTACAGTTAGAAATAATTTGAATTTCACTTCAGCTCTGTCTGTCTGTCTGTCTGTCTCATTTATTACTCATCCTTTCTCAAAGGTGTTCACAAAGGAAATGAAAATAAATTGGACACTTTTTCATTATAAACATGCAGAAGTATAATTAATATTCTTTCTGTAAAGCAATTTTAGAAAGCTATTTGAAGAGCTGAATATACAAGGTTGTAGTTGTTCCATGAGGCAAGAAGCTGAAAAACCAAGACAAGATAATGGATAAAGAATCTTGTTCTTGTATTTCTCTGCTACTGGAAATAGTATTTGATTCAATGGCATAGATATACTTTATCTTTATATTTCCTTGCTCTTACTACTGAAGTACACTACCCAAAGTACTATGTAAAAACAATTTCTCTCTCCCTCTCTCCCTATACACACACACCTACAGATTTCTGAAAATATACTGTATATATGGTACTAATTTATTGTTATGAGAGAGATCTTGATACACTCTTGGATAAGGTAATTAAAGACTAGCTTTAGATGTCTGTATTTTTTTTGCCCCCGGCTGTGTAATGTCTCAGGTGCATTCAGTGGTTTAAAGAGGAAATACTGACTCAGAGGAAGCTGATGCAACCTGAGCATGGAGATGAGTCATAGCAGTTCCAAACTGCACTGTCACTGTAGCTACATGAAACATTAGCAGGGGGTTCGATCAGAATCCTAGTTGTGTTTGTGTATATAAGGATGAATGCTCCAGTACACAGTCTAGTGGTGTGAATGTCGGTTGAGGGCGGAACATTATGCTGGTTTGTGTAAATATTGCTGTATTGTGATTGTAAGTATTTGCTGTAACTAAGGCCCGGTACAAACGGATGCTTTGCGGTGTGCTGGTGGCGATTTTAGGGTTTAGGAGCTTGCAACAACCACATGCCCCCGAATCCCAATACGTATGGGCAGTGCCATCTTGACGCAGTGCTATCCATGCGGCATGCAAGTCCATGACGTGCCTTGTGCGACACATCCAAACAGCACAACGCACAGGACACGTCATCGTGACGCCCCAGGGCACACATGACGCCTTAGCGGCATCGCGGGAAAGAGCTCCATTTCGGAGAAGGGCGGATCATTGCTGCGGACGTGCAGTTGCCGCAGCAACTATCCAGAGGAGAAACGCCACCCCTTTCTTCTAATCTGTACCGGGCCTAAGATTAAAAGCCGCTTCAGAAGAACCTCAGCAGTTGTGAACTACTTCCAGACTCAGCAGTGGTGTGTGTCTTCCTGGCTGACAGTCTTCTCTGTGTGGACACAGTTGTATCCCAGTGCTAACATTAGATCATAGACAGCTACATGCTCTGCCAGTAGAGATGTTTAGACTGGCCCAGAAACTTAAGGATAACAAATGGAGAAAAGATTAATCAATAAATCCTAGAATCATAGAGTTGGAAGGGGCCTCATGTACCATTGAATCCAACCCCTACTTAGTTCAAAAGCTCTAGTTAAAGCAGCAAATAGTTGTCCAGCCTCTTTTTGAAGATGTTCAGAGAAGTAGACTCCATCACCATTCTAAGCAGTTCTTATTGTCAAGAAATTCCTTCTAATGTTCATTGGAAATCTGCTGTCCTGTAATTGATGGCAAGTGGTTCAGAGGGTGCCATGGTTAGGTTTTGTCTAACATCCATATATTCTAGTGCACTCTGGTTCTTGTTGCATAAGCCCCTCACTGTCTGTCTGTCTTATTTCTCTGAATTTTTTTAAAAAGCCAAACAGTGCTGCACTATTTTCTCTTGCCATTTCATTGTTACAGAACGTGTGGTGCTGTTCGGTGTTCTCTTAGCAGCCCATGAGACATGTTGAAAAGAAACTGCACCCTCTGGAGACACAGTCCTTTCTGAATCTCATGAAAAAATAACACTTTTATAGTATACTAGTGGTGAAATAACCATACATTTGGACCATGCAGTCTTTGGGGTTTTACTTTATTCTGTTTCAGATTAATATTGGATGCACTACTGATAGCTCATCTGCTGACCCAGTGAAACTTGAATTCTCACGGGATTTGGGGGCAACCTGGCACCTGCTTCTTCCTTTATGTTATAGTAGCAGTAGCTACCTCAGTTCTCTCTGCTCTACTGAGCATCATCCAAGCAGCACATATTATGCTGGAACAACCCAGGGCTGGAGAAGAGAGGTTATCCACTTTGGAAAGCTACACCTCTGTGGGTATGTAATTGTCTTGATGTTCACCAAGCTTTTATCTTTATGTGTACTTTTTTCTGCACTACTGGCTTATATAGTAAAAGGACACTGAATGGCTAAACACAAAGAGAGAGAGACACGCACATCTCATGAGCATAAATAAAGTTACTTGAAAGTACATTTCGTTAATTTCACTGCAACATGCTTCAAGACTATGTGTTCAGAACCACATATGAACAACCCAAGTTAGATCACATTACTCTAATTAAGTTTCATTGATTTCAATAGGACATATTTCAGTTCTGTGGCTTATGTAGCCTAAATGCCACCATTCATAGATAATAGGTTGTGGAGGACCCCAAATTTTACAGTGGTAAAAAAAAAATTGGGACAAGCCTGTGAGCAGAGATCCTCAGCCCAGTATAAACTGAATATGATCAGTAGCCACAGAATACTGACTATTGGTGGGAAAGCAAGATGAAACATCTTGCAGGGACAGAAAAGAATGGAGTATCTTGGGACAAGATATGGATCATTGAAAAGAAAAGGGAACAAGCAAGTTTCACATAGCAACAATATGTTGTAGTTTATAACTGTGTATTAGAATAAAAAAAATAAGTGAACTCAAAAGTGTTTTATCCTCCCAATTATTATGCATGTTATATGTCTTATTTGCTTCTAATGTTTCTAATCTAGGATAACAACTCTGAGGAGCTGTCATATTTGAAATGCCATGGAGTTATAATGTCCAAATGCCAGTATAATGCAGAGACATAACAGTAAATTACTAGGCCATAGTAATTTGGAAAGCCATAGGTTCTTCTCAGAACTGTGGTATATATATATACAGCTCATACAGGAAACATGTTATTCCTTTCAGACAACTGCAGAAAGTCATAGGAAGCATCCTGTGCCTTTAAAATATATCGTGATAAGTAATTTTGAATCTGCTACAAGAGAAACCATTCCCACTGGGCTTGTGACCTCATATTTAGTAGCAAGGTACAGCAGCCCATATGATCCTACATGAAAAACTGGAACATACCCTTTTTTAAAAAAAACCTTTTGAATAATTAAACAAAGGATTTAATTTTTAAATATGAACATGCATCTTTGGTTATTATTAACCCGTAAATGTGTGGAAACCTTTAAGTCTGCATGTCTGCTATTATAATCCAAATCATCAAGGCTTTTTCCCCAGTGTTTCAGCAGCACTTGTGGGAAAGAGATTCAAATGCAAAGCAGTCCATGACATAATATACCAAAATCATAGAGACACCACAGATTCTTTAGGGAGTTTCTTGTTTGCTTGCTTTCGTGTTTCTTCTTTGTCAATCTTCTAGTGTGAATGTAGGATATTTAATTTTCCTATCCCTTCATCCTCTTCCTAAATCTACATTGAGCCAAGAACCGTTTGCAGTAAAATCCAACAGAATCCTATGTCCCTTTGCAACTTTCTGTGGTGCAAAAATGCATGTACAAAAAGAAATCTTAAACTAGCCATGGTTAAGCTAATCAGGAAAGCTACCATTGTCTGGGACATATAGCCATTCCTTCTGCCCTCCCTTAGCAGCATGGGACTAAGTGGTATGGGAATAGATATGGCAAGTTGTATAGGTCAATTTGTTTTATTTTGAGGGTTTTGTGAGTTGAATTTGTGTAAAACTCTGTGCCACAAGAAGATATTTCACAGATATTGGTTGTTTTTGTTGTTCCTTGTATAATTTTGTAAATTTTCAACCAGCATTTCTCATGCAGTGTGGAGCAGTATGATATTATTTATACTTCCTTTAGCAATACGTTTATAGCAAATCATCATCAGGACAATCTATACACACAAAATACAATTCAATTGTTAACCATGGGGTTTATATTATTTTCTTTCAGATTGGTGAGATTCAGATGGTACCAGGGATTTTATCCTGCTGGTTCTCAACCTGTAACCTGGGCCATTGACAATGTATATATTGGTCCACAGTGTGAGGAAATGTGTAACGGCCATGGTAGTTGTGTCAATGGGACAAAATGCATCTGTGATCCTGGCTATTCTGGACCAACCTGCAAAATAAGCACCAAGAACCCTGATTTTCTCAAGGATGATTTTGAAGGTATCCTGGTTGCCACTTCTTTAGTCATTACTCTGTTTGAATTCTTCTGTAAGGTTTTCTGCTTTTGCACCATTAGGAAGACCAAACTTATCCATACCAAATTCTCTCTCTTTTCTTAACATATTAGTCCTCCTTTAACTTCAATGAGGCATTCTCCACTTTAGTCTTATTCTACCACCTCTGCATGCTTACAATCATAGAATCATAGTTGGAAGAGGCCACAATAGCCATACAGGAACTCACATTCAACGCACCCCTAATAGATTGCCATCCAGCCTCTGTTTAAAGACTTCCAAAGGAGGAGATTCCACCACACTCTGAGGGAGTGTGTTCCACTTTTGAACAGCTCTTACTGTCAGGAAGTTCCTCCTAATGTTTAAGTAGAATCTCTTTTCCTGTAGCTTGCATCCATTGCTCCAGGTCCTATTCTATGGAGCAGCAGAAAACAAGCTTGCTCCATCCTCAATATGACACCACTTCCAATACTTAAACAGGGTTATCATATGACCTCTTTATCATCTATTCTCCAAGCTAAATATACCCAGCTCCCTAAGTCGCTCCTCATATGCCATGGTTTCCATACCCTTCACCATTTTGACCACACTCTCCTGGACATGCTCCAGCTTGTCAACATCCTTTTTGAATTGTGGTGCCCAGAACTGGACAAATTATTCCAGGTGAGGCCTGACCAAAACAGAATAAAGTGGCACTATTACTTCCCTTGATCTAGACACTACACCTCTATTGATGCAGCCTAGAATTGCATTGGCATTTTTAGCTGCTGCATCACACTCATGTTCAACTTGTGGTCTACTAGGACCCGTGGATCCCTTTCACCTGTAGTCTTGTTAAGCCAGGTATCCCCCATCCTATATCTATGCATTTGATTTTTTTTTCTGCCTAAGTGCAGTACCTTATTTGTCCCTGTTGAGCTTCATTTTGTTAGTTTTGGCCCAGCTTTCTAATCTATTCAGGTCATTTTGAATGTTCATCCTCTCCTTTGATGTCATCTGCAAATTTGATAAGTGTGCCCTTTATTCCTTCATCTGGTCAAAGGGTGCCCAGCGATGGCTCCTCTTCATCTTGGAGAGAAGCTTATCCTATACAAGTTCAGTTCCCATCCTTACCAGGTACAATTTCAGTTTCCTGCTCTAGCAACTGCTTTATGGGACTTTATTGGTCATGACCAGCACTTTGAATTGTGCCCAGAAACAAACCAGCAGTCAGTTAAGCTGTTATAACATCTTTTATTTCTTTGCAGAGTAGGATTTGGCAGCATCCATGCTGCAGAAATAATCCAGTTTGACAACACATTAACTGTCATAGCTCAATGCAGCTGGACCTCCATATCCACAGATCCTTTATGTGTGAATCCAAGCATCCATGTCTTGAAAGTATTCAAATATATATATATATATATATATATATATATATATATATACAGTAAATTCCAAAAAGCAAACCTTGATTTTTTGCCATTTTATATAAGGAACGCTGTTATACTATGAAAAGTATATGTTACAAATATTTCTTCACTTTATGTCTAATGATTCATCTAATTATCTGTTTTGTCAGAAATACCATAGACTAAATCTAACTGTTCCTTCTGCACAGGTCAGCTAGAATCCGATAGATTTTTACAAGTGAATGACAGAAAGCCATTTAATGGGATTTAATGGGACTTGAGCATCCATGGATTTTGGTATCTGGGGGGAGGGAGGTCCTGAAACCAAGGGCCCACTGTACTATGAAATTGTGGGAATTGTAGTTTTGTGAGACATTTAGCGTTTTTTGTCAGAGAGCTCTGGTGCCACAACAAACTACATTTCCCAGAATTCTGTAGCACTGGGTCGTAGCAGTTAAAACTGGTGACAACTGGATTATTTCTGCAGTGCTGAATGCAGCCTTGGTTATGTATTTTCACTGATTGAAAAGTACCTTCAAAATTAATCCTTAAAGTAAAAGCTTATACTTATAGCATACCTTTCAGATTATACAGGGAAAGCCCCAGTGTTCAGCAAACACAAGCTCCTGTTGCAAGCCTCTTTTCAGCAAGCAAAGCAAGACAAAATGAAAACTAATTCAGCCCCATCTGCTGCCCTTCATCAGGCTTTCAAGCATTCTATCAAAAAGGATTCCTCAATCCCCTCAAAATAGTCTCTCATGGAAATTAGAATGCACCTTTCTCTTATTGCTGTCAACCAATATGCCCCTTGATACTTCTGAAAGAAGGTGTGAAACACAGCCTATGTGTCATAATATTTTATATTACTTCACAATGTACAACTGCAAAACAAAACCATCCAATCCTCCACAATAATACACAGTACATAGGGAAAGGGGCACCTTTAAATTGACATTTGAAATAAGTATTATTTTCTGAATCTAATGTATTCACATAAACGCACATATTCAGATCCTTTTGCACCGAAAATCAATAGAGCTGAAAAGGGCCTGACTCTGGCAAGAAGTTGTTCTGAATGCCCTCTTATTACTATCCAACTATCCAATCAGAATTAAAGTACTGCATTTGATACTTAGGTAAAAA
Source organism: Sceloporus occidentalis (assembly GCA_023333645.1). Classification (NCBI taxonomy): domain Eukaryota; kingdom Metazoa; phylum Chordata; class Lepidosauria; order Squamata; family Phrynosomatidae; genus Sceloporus; species Sceloporus occidentalis. The sequence continues at coordinate 83,617,653 of JALMGF010000005.1, forward strand.
TAAATATACTGATGTATCCTAAAAATCCAAATGTGTTGGTGTATCCCTATTTTACTTGGAAGCATGCAGTGGCATAAATCTTTCCAACATAACCATATTTAGCATGAATTGGCCACCCATGAATAAAGGCAATGAACATCACTGCAGGCATATAGAATGAGATGACGCCAGTTCATGAACGCACATATAAAAAGTTTTCTGAGAGGGGACCTGATATTACAATTCCAATTTAATCCCAAATTGAAAAAGAAATTAAATCTGGGAGGTTAACCATGCACAATCCCTCACCTCTTCTGAATGCAAGGATCCTGTCCTCAACCATGAACTCACAGATTAAATTTTACACATTGAGCAGATACCCAGAATCTTCTTTTGAAGGGTGAAAAACATTTTGTGGTTGTCTGTCCTGTGTTTAGTTTTCTCCTGTAGGTTTCCCATAAAGATGTTACAGTTGAAAAATATATGTTACAAATATTTGTTCACTTTATGCTTAATGATTCATGTAAATTAACTGTTTAGGCAAAAATGCCATAGAATAAACCCAAAATAACTGTTCCTTGTGCACAGGTCAGCTAGAATCTGATAGATTTTTGCTGGTGAGTGGTGGAAAGCCATCCAGGAAATGTGGGATCTTATCTGGAGGAAACAATCTTTTCTTTAATGAAGAAGGATTACGCATGCTGATGACACGAGACATGGATCTGTCACAGGCTAGGTAATATTTTCTTCTTGTTTACAATTTAAGACTGAGACAGTAAAAATCTGTTAACTAACAAAAAATATATACACTCATCCCTCCACATTCGCTGGGGTTACAGACACAGGACCTCCATGAATGTGGAAAAACTGCAAATAGCAAAAGACACTATGTTTTTACCTGAGAGAACACCTCTTTCGGAACCTCTAGGTCCTCCAGTGCCACTCTGTGGTCAACATCTGTCAGACATTGACCATAGAATTGTGCTGGAGCAGCTACAAAGGCCTAGTGGGATGTTCTCTCTAGGAATCTCTAGGTCCTTCAGTGCAACTTTTGGTTAAAATTGACCAGAGTTGTACTGGAGGACCTAGATATTCCTAGAAAGAACATAATAATAAAATCTGTGAATACTCAGATCCGCAAAAGTCAAACGCGCAAATGTGGAGATATGAGTGTAGTGTGCTTTCTACATATTACATGAATAAGTGTTGGCTCGTTTTCCGTTACTTGAAATGGGAGTGAGGACTAGCATAAGATTTTGTTACTGTCAGGAAGAGTGTAAAGAATTTGCGTTTTTGGGTTTTTTACATTTTTGTTTCCACATGGCCTACCTCTTGAATAGACCATCAAAACTTTTCTAAAGTTGAATTTGGGCCTTTGTCTGAGAGAGGTTCCCCACCTATGACTTGAGATCTAGAACAAATCTGGGATTGAGATATATCCAGACTCAGAAAAAAAGAAAATCAGCCCATTTTGAGTTGAATCTTAAACAGTGTGCTCTAAGAGGGTAATTTACCTACTATTAGCACACAGAGAATACTGTATGTATTGGATTTTTGCATGCTACCCCAAACAAACTAAGTACAATTAGTTGTGGTGGAATTTTGAAACAATAAGAATTTTTAATATATTTCTTAAAATATTATTATTTTTCTGTCTTCATGGGCTATGTGATGCCATTTGAATTTGGGTTTTTGTTTTTACTTTTTGTTTTTGCCTTAAGCACCAAAATGATTTGTACCATTCCTGTGCTTCACATAATGTAAATAGTAACCTCTCTCATTGTCATTTCTGGCAAATCTTTGATGAATACACCAAAATGTGGTCTGCAAGATTAGGATGTGAGCACTTGCCTAGGACAAATAGCATATTAATCTCATCTCACTGAAATCAATTACATTCTAACTGCTCCATAAACAGGCAGCTTCATTGTGAACCATTCCTGAAGCTGCAGTATTCATTGCCTGGGTAACTTTTCATTCATCATTCTGGATCTGTACTATCTGAAACTTCCTTGAATTACAAGCATTTGTTTACAGTCTTTTATCGGCAGATAGTGATCAAGCTGTCACCACTTAATTGGAACCAAGCTATTTAAAAATTAAAATTTGAATTTGTCATTTTGGGTCTATTTGAAACTTGTTTGATGCAAGGGGACAGATGCCTAAAACATTAGGCTAAGAAAAAAAGTCAAATGAGTTTTAAATTAAACTGTTGTTTACAAATCACTGAATGACTGACTATTATCCTTCCTTCCTTTGACCTTTTTAAGGTTCTGTTTTCCTTGAAACTTGTGCATTGACCCTTAGTGGGTATCTAGCAATGAAAAACTGATTAAACACTCTGTGGAAATTGCATTTTAATATGCTCTTTATCTCTTTGGAACTTGCATTATTAACATAAAGGCTTAAAATGATGTATTTTATGGCATGCTCGCATCTCCTGCTATGGGGCTTAATTTATATGTATTTCATTTAATCAGCGAAACAATAAGCCAACAATGATATACAATAACCACATTATTCTCATTGACCAAGAGCAGGAATTCTATGGACAAAATTATCTCATTCAAAAAATAGTATTGATGTTTTTGTTTCCCCAGCTCTAACAAAGAATTCTTCTTGTTTTGAAGTGTATGACTTGGAAATGCAACGTAAATGTTAATGTTAATGTGGTTATTGTATATCATTGTTGGTTCACAAATTGACTTTTCTGTGAGCTATATTCAATCATAGCCATGTTGGTTATGCAGCAAAATACAAAAAAAAATCCATAATTCACAAAAGAGTGATACCAAATTTTTATTTTATTATTAGCTTTTTATCCTATCTTTTTCCCACAAAAAAAAAAGAACTCGTGGCAGCTTAGAAATGGAAAAGTTGGCATTTAATAATTATACATAGGAATAGTATTTCTAATACATTATATCTTAAACAAGCTAGAATGTATCTAAAGGAAGATGTTCTTGTGAATTCAAATTACCAAAAAGTTGCTAGTTAAATATCAAGAGGAAATTCTTGATGATAAAGAGTGTTCAACAGTGGACCAGACTACTTCAGAAAGGTGGACTTGTTCCAGGTTTTTAAACAGAGTTTGGATACCATCTGTCAGGGATGCTTTACTGTGGATCCCTTCATTGCCTGGGAGTTGGAGAAGGTGACCTTTTTTCATCTGTATGATGGTATGCTTTTAGGGGTTCAGAAAAACAGAACAAGGGAGAACGCCTTGATATAAAAGAAGGAAAACTTATACAATCAGTGACATCTATACTGTGTGGCAAAGCCTGAATGAAAGGTAGTTGTGATTTAGTTAATGAATTATTCCCAATTATACTGTATACCACTTACAGTACATGGAGAATGTCTTGACTGTTTCAGTTATCTCTTCTACTGTGTCAATCCAGGTCAAGATAACATATTTAGTCAGTCAAGAATGCTGAGCAAGATAATAGAGCTAGGTATTAGCGACATGGGAGAAGCATCTGTAGAATGTGGCTGTTGATTGAGGAGGCAACATTAAAAGAGACTCCAAACCACAGTGGAATTCCACTGAATCCCTTTAAATTAAACATTTGAGAAACACCACTATAGTTCTTTTGTTAAGAAAAGAAAAGAAAAACTCATTCAGATTTTGTAGAAGAAATATAGTTGTTTGTTTGTTTTTTGGGGGGGGGGGGTAATAGTTTATTGTTCTAGAATGGAGCAAGTTGTATTTTTAGAACAAACATTACAGTCTTTTTTGGAAATGCATGAAGACTAGCCATCCAAATTTAATTAAAACAAATTACATAGCACATAGGCAAAGAACCAAAACACCAGGAAAGGTCTGTTGTCCTGTTGTAGCCTGATTGTCTCTGTCAAACATTTGGGGTTTCACCACCTGTCAAGTGCAGATATATGTAAAATGTAGAGTACAATGTCTGGAAAAATTGTCATCTATAACCACCCTACAGCAATCTTGGCTAGAACACCAGTGTGCCATTCCCACTTGGCAGATAAAATGGATTATATTGGTGTGATTCTGATTCGGATTATGTTCCGAGACTAATTCGAATTTTTTCCGTCGTTTCCATTACGAAAAGGGGCAAATTACCTCGATTTATTTAGATTCTGTTTTCGTTCTCATTTATTTTAAATTGCTGTATTTTAAAGCGGATTAATTTGCTCCCCGTTCCGTGCCAGCGATACAAAGAGAAAGGGGCTGAGTGGCCCCTTTCTCCCTTTCCCCGCCGCTGTCGGGGTATCCTTAGGGCTTGAAGCCCCAAGGACACCCCTTTCCAGGCAGCAGGGAAGCGGCCTTTTGCCGCTTCCCCGCTGCCTGGAAAAGCGGCAGATCAGGGCAGCTGAGGCCCCGATCCGTCGGGGAAAGGGGTGGGTGCAGGCCGCCCCAGAGGGACGGTCTGTATCCCACCTACATATGAGGAGTAATGTGAAATACATTTTAATGCAGAGAAATTTAATGAGTTAAATAAAGCCAGATATGTAGGTTAATTATTTATTTTTTGTTATATTACTTTAGAGCATAGATAACAATATTAACCTTCATATAATATGGTTGCAATTAAAACACACACACAAACACACGCGTGGAGGCTTTTCTATTTCTAGTAACACTGTATTTCTAGTAGCACTATAAGCTTTGGGTCTCTACAGAAATTTGTTTTTAGACTAATATTTATATAGAAATGTTTGTTACTTTGTTTTCAACAATGAGCATGGAAGAAAGATAACAGTTCATGCACAACCATTGTTAACAGTTTTCCTAGGCTTACCTACAGTAAATCTAATCTATTCCCAGTGACAGGCTGCTCCATACGGCTTCCCAGTGTTGTTTTACTGCAATAATAATAAGTGTCTTTGTAATAGGGTGCTTGATATGATCCATGCTGTGAGGAAGAACATATGCATGATGGTGATAAGAATTAACAAACAAAATCCTTGAGCACATGGAATCATTGACTTATTTGTCCAGCAGTGTCTTGAGTATTTACCTCCATCAGTACATGGAGAATGTGTTTTTATTGTATTTATTTTTTATTTTATTTTATTTTATTGTAAAATCTTTGCAGGAATTTTTATTTATGAGCTGCCTTGGGTCCCTTTCTGAGGGAAAAGTGGCATAGAAATCAGATAAATAAATAAAACCAGTAGCTCTCTTTACAAAGCCTGTTACAACTTTATCTCTTCATTCTCTCAGTTTCTCTGTAAAATATATGTACACAGACACTATAATAGTGAGACAGACACAAATACTACATCTCTATATTCCTAATAGCCAGACTCTTCAGCTAAGTTGCTAAGACAAATGTTATTCACATCATTAACAATTTTTTAAAAAAATTATAAGGTTTTTTACTTAAGGCATTTGTAACTTTACATCAAAACAATAAGAATCTAACTGATCAACCCTGAAGATTACTTTGAAAATACATCAGGAGACAAACATATCAAATCTGTTAAGATTAGCCAGAATCCCTTTTGACAAAGATTGGAAACCAACATTTGAACCTAGTTTGAAAACCCTGGCTACTATAGGAGCTTTAACCGTGATTAACATCAATGCTGATCTTAGGATGGAAGACAGAATTTGTTCCAGTGGAGGAAACTGTGCAGTCCTTTGGGCCAATTCCTTGATTATGTAGACTACAAAGTTTAACAGCATGAGAAGGATGTAGGAAGATGTACTGCTGTGCTAAACATATATTCTAATTATACACATTTGTATGGTTCCATTATCAAACTAAAAGATATACATATTGTTCATGTGTTGATTGTTTTTCTTTGGGAAATTTTTGGTCTCTGTGTTTAATGAAACAGAAGTGCGGCTGCCTGTTTTAATCTTGTTTTAGTAATATTAAATACACAACATAATCTTCACTTTTTATGTTTTAAAAGACTGCTTTTTTGCAGATCATGAATCCTGGAAAGCTGGAGAGACTGATTCTTTTTGTTGTTGTTGTTGTTGTTGTTGTAATGATTATAGCCAAAGGCTGAGTTTTTGTGTTTTGTCTTTTATAATCTGAGCTCCTGGGCTAAGATTATGAAATTTCAACAGAGAACCAAATATCTGGGACTTTGCATTACATAAATAAATCTGTCTATTTATTGATTGCATGCTAATGCCTAAAGGATAAATAAACAGTTTTGTTTAGCTCTATGATGCTGCTTCAGTGAACAAAGCAAACACTTAATCATCACAACAGCAAACTACTACATATTGTGACCTAAAAAAGAGAACTACATAACAACGTAAACTTTGCTCTCCGTACTCAGAGTGATCACTATTATTCTTTATGCAGTTAAGGATAATATTTTCCTGAATGTTATTTTGATTGATAATATTATTGAGGTTACTGATAGTATATTCAAGTTAGTAATCTTTCACTGTAACTCTATTAACACTTTAGGTTTGTGCAATTCTTCATGAGGCTGGGTTGTGGTAAGGCAGTACCAGACCCCAGAAGCCAACCTGTATTGCTACAATATTCTCTTAATGGGGGTCTCACTTGGAACCTTCTTCAAGAATTTCTCTTCAGCAACTCAAGCAATGTGGGACGGTACATTGCCCTAGAAATCCCCTTGAAAGCTCGTTCTGCCTCTACCCGTCTGCGCTGGTGGCAGCCATCTGAGAATGGACATTTCTACAGCCCATGGGTAATTGATCAGGTATGTAATGTTTTCTTCTGTGGGACATAAGTATCTTATGCCATTATATATATGTTCAAATGTCATGTACATTTTCCTGATCTATTGCTACTTAAGTGACTAGTGCAAGTGGGAGAGGTGTACATATTATAGGGTCAGGATATGGTATAGATTTACTATATGATATCTGAAGGTGCTGTTTTTCTGTGGCAGCCCTGCTTTTCTTGTGATATGCTGGATGGTACACGTTTTTGGAGGCAAAATCAGTTGCCTATGATGGATTCAGGTGAGATGGCAGAAGTGAGTTTCCATAGGATAATACCATGTTAGTGGAGTGCAGTAGTAGAATATAGGAGCCATTCAATGAACTGGGTTGGATCTATTAAATGCACTATGTGACCTTGGATTTGGGATGTAAGTTCCCAAGTAAGTAAATTATTTCATTCTTGCATGCGAAAATAAAGAATTTCAAAATGTTTCTCCTCTCAGAGGCAAGGGATGGTTGGTATTTTTGTGCATTTTTCAAAGACTTTCCATATTTTTAGACTTTTTGTGAAAATTTGGCTTGTGCTGAAAATTGTATAAAAATGGTTTATGCATAAAGGAATGTTTTGTGTAAAATCCACACTTTTCTGCACAAAAAAAAATTGTGCAAAAATTGAAATGATTATTTCTATACATATTTCAAGGCAGTCACTCTCTGTCAGCATGACAGGGTTATTGCGAACCTCACAGGGTTATTGTGAAGGTTTTTGAAGTGAAGGGATATTCAATCAACCGATAACAGGGCAAAACAAAATCCACAAAAGAACAATACCTTATATTGCTGTACGGCCAATGTAGGGTGCATTGCAGTAATCCAATTGGGAAGTTACCACTACATGGACTACTCTGGCTAAGTTGTTTCAGTCCATATCTGGTGAACCAATTAAAGCTGGCCCCAAGCACTCTCAGCCACAAAATCCACCTTGGTTTCAATGACAAAGGCAAAGACAGATCCAAGCTATTCACTTGTTCTTGCAGAGACAATGCAGCTCATCCAGGGCAGGTAGCATACTTAGTTCTCAGACCACAGAACCACTAGTCCACACATATTCTGTCTCTTCAGGATTTAGCTTCAGTTCATTGGCTTTTATCCAGCCCATTACAGCTTATCACAATTATGTGTAAAAGAACGGAGCAATTCAACCATCTTGTCCATATCAGCAGGCTGCAACAGCTGAAACTGATTCCAAGAAAATTAAACAGATGGCATGCTGGACACCTTCCTAAATGCTGCAATAACTGTGGTGTCAAGTTCTGAGTGGATGCAAGCAACTGAGAGTTCTGACCCTGGCTTTTTTGAGTTTGACCTCAAGATGCTCCTCACTACTTGGCATAGTTCTGCTGGGCAATGTGTTAAGGATAGAACAGTGGATGCATAAATAAGATATTTTTGCCAACTTCACTGCCACGTAATAGACACAGTGAAGACCAGTTTTCAGTCATATTTTTTCTGTGACCTGCACCCCCTACATTCCATCCTTCATCCAGCCTGCTTCTTCATTGCCCACAGATCTCTGGTAAACCAAAGTGAATTATGGGCTGTACAGTACTGGGCTGAGAGCTTAGGAGCATTTGTATCAGTGGCCCTTTCCACTTCATCTTTATAAAGTGAGACCAAGGCTTGTACCAAATTGCACAGCCCTATCAGCCAGAAAATTCCCTGCTCTGATAGCCTTGGCTGAAGAGCGGGGTATAAATAAATTATTATTATTATTATTATTATTATTATTATTATTATTATTATTATTATTATCCATCAGATTTCATAAGTCTCCAAGGAGAGACAATTTTAATTAGCTTCCCACCCCTTCGAGGAGGGTTGACAAGGAAGCGATCTGACCAGAACAATGAGGTTGTTGTGCCCCACTCACCTGCAAACCAGATCATTTTCCATCCATCAAATAGCAAAACTAGATTTAGGGTATATTCTATCCCACTGAAGCCTCCTCCTGTGGAATACAAGTCCAAATGTCCTTAACCATACTGATCAGGGCTGATAGGAGTTGGCAGTGATTTTTTTTTTACAAAATTGAATAATTGTTGTCCCTGCCCTGTAAACTTTATGAATGGCCCTGATGGATCATCAAACCAAAGGTTCATCCAGTCTAACATTCTGTGGCCAGCCAGACACGTAGTTACAATGGTGTCAAAGTTAACATCACCATATGTCGCTCCTGTAATATATTGAGTCAGAGTACTGACCCATCAGTCCCAGTAATGGCTCATCTGACTGGCAGCAACCCTGCAGGGTTTCAGGCAGAAGCCTTTCCTAGCCTTGAATAAGACTCTTTTAATTGGAATGCCAGAGACTGACTCTGAGACCTTTTATATGCAAAGTAACTGTATGCTCTGTCTTAAGATAGCAGCCTTTTTCTTTGACTTCCACTGACCTAGCAAAAAAAGATTTTATTTTTCTGATCTGGGTGCAGGTAAAGTTTTTGATAGTATTGTTTCCCCAGAGTTATTGACCAATTCAAGAAAAAGCTGCCATATCCAACTTGTCCGTTGTTTCAGAAACTGTGCAAAACAGGCCCAACATTTGGACCTGTACACTCAGTTGTCATATATTTGGACTGTGTGCAGCGCTGGGACAGTGCTCTAACTTTGGCACTTCAGTCATCCTTTGAATGGAGGAAGGACAACCCCATTTTACTCTAACAGGTGGCTGGAACTGTCAATGATAATAATGGAATCAATGAATTTGTACTTATTGCATGTGAGCGATGAGGATCTGAGCACATTGTGTAAGGCTTAGAATAATTACTTTTTCTATTGTTTATATTGTTATGTTTAATTCTGAACCATCTGCCTCTGGTTAAGATCCTTCAGAATATAACTCCTGATGAAAACTGATGTCAGGAATGAAAAACATTATTTTCTTTCCTTTGCTTAAAGGGAAAACGGTCTTGTTCAAAAAGTTCATAGTTATTCATTGTTAATTAGCTGTTATGAGAGTAAACAATATTACCCTGAATTTCAAAGAAAGGTAAATAATTAATGCTAGATTGGCAGGGAGGAAAGCAAACTAGATTTCATTTAAATCATAACAGCACCAGGAACTTACCCATTGTTCGTTTAATCCTGGAAGCATTTGTACAACTCTGAGCTACTGTGGGAATAAAGTAATGAGTACAATACTTGTAGTTTTTTTAGTATTTAGAAGATCTGGATAACTGTAGGAATATAACTGAAATATACTAGTAATTCTTGTATATCTAGAAGATTGTAAAACTGTTTCTATGTATGGGTGATTATACAGGTTTAGAGAACCAGTGTTGCATTAGAGTTTTGACACTTCTATGTGTGAAATTATAACTGATGACCATAATCTATTTATCCCGTAACCCATATGAAAGGACTCTTCAAAAGAGCTTTCAGCCCAAACAAAAAGGACATTTGATGGAGCAATCTACAAACCACTCTACATACAGATTCTGATTTGTTCCTTTGTTCAGTTAGTAGTAGAAGCTTTTGATGTAAGCATAATCCATATTGCTGAACATTCAGATGTCTGAGTGATTGTGACTAATGTTAAACTAGAAAACATCACCAAAAACATTTAAGTCATGTATTACTCTTATTCAACGAATAACCATATCAGTAACCTTCACTCAGGTTTCAAGAAGAATCCTGACTATTCAGAGAAGATACAGTCTTCAAGTGTAATCATATAAGGGAAAGACAGAAGACAGAAACAGGGCATAAAGTTACTACTCAAGTATCTGCAATAGGCAACCATATTTACTAAGTAATTAACCGGAGTTGATTATGATGGTTTCATTTATGAGTTGACTGAAACAAAAATGTAAGTCCTAGCAAGTACAGTATAACCCATCAAATTTCTGTAAAAATGTAAAAATACAGTCATGTGAAATCGTTTGGGAGTACACTCAGTAGTATCTCACAAACTATTTTAGTCCCATTATATAATAATAAACTTTGTGGGTTTGTATACCCTAACAGACAAACATTTTAAAATACAATATAAATTAAAGAAAATCATGACGTGTTACATTAAATAGCATCACCCTCTTGAAAAACTGGATAGAATTTTACACTTAACAGGATAATTACTAATACATGTTGGATTTGTCTAATGCAAACTCGGGTGATTTTTTCAAAATATTAGGAGGTATTTAAAGATTAAGAAATATTGAGCCAAAGTATCAAGATGTATTAAATATGTTTGTTCCTGAATTGCATGTGTAAGTTTCATAAAATGTATATTTGCTTTAAAGTGTGGTAGATGAAACTCTTTTGCTTGTACTGTAGATCCTTATTGGTGGAAATATCTCTGGAAACACAGTCTTGGAAGATGATTTCAGTATCTTGGATAGCAAGAAATGGCTTCTCCATCCTGGAGGAACAAAAATGCCAGTGTGCGGTTCTACTGGGGATGCCCTGGTCTTCATTGAGAAAGCAAACACCCGCTATGTTGTAACCACTGACATTGCTGTCAATGAAGATTCTTTCCTTCAGCTAGATTTCGCTGCATCTTGCTCTGTCACTGACTCCTGCTATGGTAAACACACACACACACACATCTGCACAAATCACATACTTTCCATTCTTCTCTGTGTGATTGGTTGTTGTTTTTCATTCAACACTAGACTCATTAGAGAACGAGGGATTTTTTTTCTACTAGAAAAGCATGATTTCTTGTTTCCACCTTTGCTTACTTCAGGTTCCCCCACCTATGATTTGCATGTACTGAAGATGTAACATCCAAGAATTTTCTATATGTGAATAGAAATACAGTGGGACAGGTATATAGATCCCGGGTGATGATGAAAACTCAAGGCATAACTATTTGGGAAGTGTTCTCATTAAAGAAGATGCCAGCCACAGATGCTGGCGAAACGTCAGGAATAAACTCTTCTAGAACATGGCCACATAGCCTGAAAAAAACACAAAAAACTATGGATGCCGGCCATGAAAGCCTTTGACTTCACAAGGGACACAGTTTATTTTATTAATTAAAACTATAGACTGTTTTACTTTGTGAAGGGGACAAATGAAGTCATGCATGGTTCATCAGTTTAGCATGACCTCACCCAAGAGCTGTAAGGATAGATATAGATATATAAAGATAGATATATTTCTTTCTCCTTATATCTTAGTCCCAATCATATCCTGGAGTACTAGAACCAGATAATTCATGCAATGAATTATGAAGCCCTTCATTATCTGTCTGTGCATCAAAGCTTCTACATGCACATCACTGGTTGCTTGCATGAGTGCCATTCTTTATTCTGAGTAACACAGATCTAGGAAAAAGCAATTTCTAGGATAATTATCTTCTTCTGATACTGGTTCCACATCATACTGCATATTATGGTGTATCATGTTTCTTGTAACTCCAGAGATTAATTTTACCTTAGATTTTGTTTGTTCCTGTATAAATTAGGAGTAAATTGTACTGGCATGCAGCTGATTTAAGTTAAACCACAGCAAGACTCGATCTTGTATGTCAGTTAACTGCAGGCAATTACTTCAAAATTCTGTGTAAAAATGGAAATGAGGCTTAAAGAAAATCCTTAAAGTAGATTAGCCAATTTGCTTATAAGTAGTGAAGCTATTTAAATCGTGAAATTAACTACTAGCCCTAAACATAATCATTGCACTTCATTTTAGAGCTGCAGTTCATTACAACTGGTAATGTTAAGAAGAGCTGTAATTGATCTGTTACTTGACTTACTTTTCCTGCCTCATTCTGTTTGCATCCTTAGCCAATCATTATTTTATTTGGAAATCAGAACAGTCAGCATCTATGATTTAGTGAGACTGTCAAGTTGATAATAAATAGATATTATTAAAATGATACATATCAACTTGTTCGGAAATTATGTGGTTATTATATAAATTGTATGTAGTATCTTTTAGGACTTCAGATCCCAAAGAGTTTTTTTTTTAATTGTAAATTTGTCTTTGTAGTCAGTATGGTGAGCAATTAACAGTGCAAAACTATGCATGTCTAATAAGTAAGTCACATTGAATTTAATGAGACTTCTTCCTAGAAGAATCCATAAAAGATTACAGTATTAGTGTTAAATTAAAGATTATGTACTTTAGAACTGACAAGTTGGATCAGGATCACTAGCAGTTACTAGGGGCTAATTCTCACATCTGTGTTCATCACTTTGTGATTGCAGATGCAAGTAATGATTTGCATGTGTGAATGAGCTATCTCCAATTTAACGCATAACTTTCCTTGTTACACTGACACTCCCAACACACTTTTTTTGCTTAAACACGCTGTTTTTCAAAGGAGCCAATTCAGATAATTAACTGCTAGTCATCAAATTTTAAGGAATCAACTGATAATGATAAATCAAGAGATACATGCACGTATATGAGCCAGTTCTAGTAAGATCATATCCTTGATGCAGAATTTTGTTTTTTGTTTTTTTTTTTTTTTTTTGCAAAGAGATCCCCCACTCATTTGTTTTAGTTTTTTTCTGCATTGTTTAAACTTCTCCACCTACATTATCTCAATAGTCTTTGTAAAAACCCAGTAGGCCAGTTATGAACTTCATATGACAGATGCAGTAGAGGACTTAAGTTCTGATAGTGGTGGCTTGCTTAATGCCATCTTAAGCGTTTGTAGCTGTGGGAAGACTTGAACTAAAGATGTATACCCTCTCATAGTGTACACCGTCAGCTCTATGTTACACTTAGTTTTCAATAATTACACATCTCCCATCATGTCATTTTTTTATATCAGCTTGAATGCTTTAAATCAGTTCTTGATCAATCAAAACATATATCCCAATGCAGATGGCCTGTCTGCATTTACCTTCAGCAGAATGCACAGTCAGATGAGCATCCAGTTACATATCCAAATACCCTTTCTTTCATAAGCAATGCAGTGGATATAAAACACACACTGAGATTCACATGACGACAGATGCTACTCATATGGCATTGCTTTCAATGGCAAACATAACAAATACATATCAAAGTGTTTATTCATAGACCATAGACAGGGAATTTGTACATACCATTTTTTACAGATCTGTGTAATATCCTGTAGTTGGAATATTACTGATCACACTGATCATATAATTTTAATAATTTAATCATTTCAATGTTTTTAGCTATTGAGCTGGAGTACTCAGTAGATCTTGGTTTGACATGGCACCCAGTAATAAGAGACTGCCTTCCCACTAACATAGAATGCAGCAAATATCACCTGCAGAGGATTCTGGTATCAGACACATTCAACAAATGGACAAGGATTGTTTTGCCACTGCCTCCTTATACCAGGTAAATTGCATCTGATGTAGCAGATTTAGTATAAATGTGAAACAGAGTGTCTGCTATGCCTCTCCACAGAAGTTATGCAGAGGCACTTGCACTCTCTATTTGTGTATCCTCTTAATGTGTATCATTGCTATTTTGTTGTTAGATTTTGTTAGAAACCATCTCCAGGTATAAATATTTTAAATAAATAAAGGAATGGAATGGGTAATCCAGTATTACTTCTTTCTTGAGCTCTTCTTCTGTGGAGTGGAAAGAGCATTTCTGAAGGAAAATGTAATCCCCCAGTCGACTGATTCCTGATTCCTTTGTTAGAAGGGAACCTTTGTATACAGTCTACTGTTTTTATATTTTAAGTTGTTAAGTTTTCATTTGTAGATGGGGGGGAAATCACCAAAGTCTTTAATAAATCTTGATCAATATCAGTTAATATACTTTGTAGTTTCAGGCTTGAAAAAAACACAGACAGTTTATCTTAGCTTATCTTCAGTGAGCAACTGTTTCTCAGGTAAAATTTAGGGCATGAGCCTCAGGGACATTCTCCTAGACTCACCCCTTTTGGAATGAACAGGATCTGAAAAAGAGTATTGCAGGCTCCTTACAATACCCATTCATTTGATAGAAACTGTGCCAGGAGTGTATCTGTATTTGTTGACAATTTGTTGTTGTTGGGTGCCTTCAAGTGAACTCCAATTTATGGCAACCCTATCCTGGGTTTTCTGAAACATGGTTTATTAAGAGAAGGGCTGCCATTGCATTAATCGTAGGTTGAAATAGTGTAATTTGCTCAAAGTCACTCAATGGGTTTCCATAACTGGATAGGGATTCAAACCCTGGAGTCCTAGTCCAATAGTCAGACTTCTATACCATGCTAGCTCTCATTCCTGTTCAATACATATTTATTTTAATGTGATTTCTGCAGCCAAACTGCCTGATGCCCTATATTTTAAAATTTGGCTTAATATTAAATTAGTCCTAAATATTAAACTTAATCACACTGATGCAGAATGAAACAGTTTTTCTTGATTTCCAAGACATGTTTATTCCAAAGGCTTCCCTGAAAGTTTGGTAACTTCTTAGATGGTGGTTTGTTATTGTTGGGTGCTTTCCAAATCACTTCCAACTCATGGCTACCCTAAGGCGACCCTATCATGGGGTTTTCTTGCCAATGTTTTTTTCAGAGGGGGTGTGCCATTGCCATCCTCTGAGGCTGAGAGTATGTGACTTGCCCAAGGTCACCCAGTAAGTTTCATGTCCGAGTTGGGGTTTGAACCCTAGTCTCCAGAGTCAAAGTCCAATGCTCAAACCACTGCAACGCACTGGCTAACTAGATGGTGGTGGTCTGACATAAATTCAGCCAATAAATAACTCATAGGGTGCAATGTATGTAATAGAGATATTCTTCGCTGGGAATGGAAGCCTAACATGAAGTCGAATGCTGCCATCTACTGTTTACATGTTTAAGAACATTTATTTATTTATTCATTTGTTGTACTTGTTAAGCTCCTCAGAGCAATGTACAAAAATATGTGAATTAAAATATTACTTTGAAACTGAGATTAAAAAAAATAAATAAAAGCCAGTTTTAAAAACAATTTTTAAAACCAAAGACCAGACAAGATAGTTCCATTTTAACCACTGTCCAGAAGCTCAACTGTAATAGAGCCAGCTCTTTCACAATCAGGGAGCTGATACAGAGAAAAACCTGTATTTGTTGATAAATAGAGTTCTCAGAATAGGGAAATTCTCATGGTTTAGCTCTGGAGGTATTTGTTTCATATTTCTTTCTCTTTCCCAAAGGTCCCAGGCAACTCGTTTCCGTTGGCATCAGCCAGCTCCATTTGACAAGCAGCAAACATGGGCCATAGATAACGTCTACATAGGTGATGGCTGCATAGATATGTGCAGTGGCCATGGGAAGTGCACTCAGGGGAATTGTGTGTAAGTATTGGATTCTTATGGGAGAAAGAGTGTTGATGGCACAGAAACCTGAAAAGTGATGTCTTATATGTAAGAGCTGGTAACAATCATGTTAGCAAAGGTATGCTAGTGGAATAGCCTAGAGCAGAGTCACACCTAATATTGTTGGAATATTAGCCTTTATTTATATAGCACCAAATGTTACACGACAATTTACAGAGTTATCAAAAGAACATAAAACCTGCCATAGGCACACAATCTAAAATCATAAAATATAAAATACAGTAAAGAAAAGCAACTAATCCCAATAAAAGATATACAACTATAGAACTATAAATAAACAATATAACCTTAATCTGAATATGGCTAGTGGAGGGCCCGGTTGTTCTTTGTCTGATTGTGATACTCAAGAGGAACAGAGCAAACAGCAATGGATTTAATGACAAACAGAAAATAGTCTGTTCTGCCCACCAGATACTCACCCCCACAGCCTGTAATTGTACTTCTTTATGTGGAGATCTGGTAAACATTGGCATTGCTGGGTGGAGGGCGCAGGCTGCACCGAGTGACACCCCAGAAGAGGGAGTTGACACCCAGTCAGGCCCCCACCCTCTGCAGGCATTCCTTGGGCCTGCATGAGAGCCCTTTGGGGCCTTGGGAGGGTCTCTGGGCCTTGGGGGGTCTCCAGCCTGAGCAAGCGGCAGTTTCCGTGGCCCACACAGCCTTTTCTTCAGCCTACACGGCTGCTCCCATACGATCCCACTCCAGGAAGTCCAGCCAGAAGTCTCAACCAGAGGTCCCACCCCCTGCAGCGGGATCCCCATTGTTTGTAAAGAAGGCTAAAATTTGGAAACTTCAGCTCACAATCTGAGGCCTGCCAACCCTTGATAGGTTCTAGTTTGTGATTCCAAATAAACAGGTTAAACATATCTATTTTCTTTCTTGGGACAACTTTTCTTTTCAAAAAGAGCTGGAGGTGAGCCTAAATAACTGTGTATGGTACCATTTTGTTAGATACAGACATTAAGGTGTATATTTTGCTATTAAAAATTCTGTCTACTGTGAAACCTTTGTGAAGTTGTATCTGTTACTCAGGAAACATGAAATGGAATATAAGTCCGAGAGGCTCTATGGAACTTTGGAAGACTTGAACAAATAGTAGCAAAAGGGGGTTTGGGAAGACAGGAGAGTAAGTTTGGGACTCATTTTAGAAGTCTGCCCAAAAATGTTTTGCTAGCTGCCCTAAAACAATTAGTTTAGCTTGATGTACTGTTTTTATCTGCTACCACTGTCTGAAAGTAAATTCTTTTTACATAAAACCAAGAATTTCCCAAACATTGAATAGTTTTTAGTAGTATATTACAATTAAAGCCACACTTATACCTCATGACTTAAATGTTTCTTCTTTCATGTAAATAAAAAAAGCCATGAAAGTTCTGTATAACCCATTTATATACAAAACAAAAAGATTGTTTGGACATTCCATATTTGTATCCATAGACAGGAGCAGTGACACACACTGCAGCCCCAACCTTGCCATGCATATATCCTCATTTTAGTGAACATTGCTTCAGAGTGGTGCTTATTTGGGAACTTTGTCTCTTAGGAGTTTCCAGTCACATGGATTTCTGTATGAACATCCCTCTACCTTGCTGCAGATATAAATTCTGAGTGCCTGAACTGGGGCTAAGAGAAGTCTGAATTTTGTAAATGGAGTCTTTGCTTCTAAAATATTTGTCAAGCTTAACTATCTGTTTGCTGTCACTTACAGGTGTGATGAAAACTGGGGTGGGTTGTACTGCGATGAGCCAGAGATACCTCTTCCTACACAACTTAAAGATAACTTCAATCGTGCACCTTCCAATCAAAACTGGTTAACAGTAAATGGTGGGAAACTGAGCACTGTCTGTGGAGCTGTGGCATCTGGAATGGCTCTTCATTTCAGTGGGGTTGGTATTTTGTTTTGTCCTTGCAACCAAAAATCTTTTTGTAATTCTGAAGCACAGTTCAAATAAAAGGAAGTGAAGACCAGAATCTTAGAATTACAAACACCCTAGAAAGAGAGAGGGTTTGCAAAGTGTGAAATGTTTTTGCATACCATTAATTTAGTACCTTTTTACAGTCATTGAGCATGGGCTGACTGTGTTTGTGGCATTTGAATAGTTATCGTGCAAGCCATTCTGCTGTAAAGATGTGTGAGGTCCTAGCAGCTGGCCCTTTCCAGATTTTGCATTTCCACTTGTTTAGTTAATTTTGGATAAGCGGTCATGAGCAGCCTGTGAAATCAGATGCATCTTTCCTGCTCCTGCAAATTCTGCAAATTTTGGTATTTTTTTATCTTTATACACTTACCTTATTAAGTGTAATGTTAGATTACGTGAGTCATAAATCAAGGCTGAGTAAGGAGCCCATTCAGTTATGATTTTAAACCAGCTTTGCAGGATTAATAGCAATTAACCATGGTTAAGCCATCTGAAACATTACATCTTCATGGCCCTACATGATCAGCAGAATATTTAGTGGCATACCTGGGATGTTGCAGACCCCAGATCTAAACTAAAATCACTATACCAACTTAGTCATTATTTTGTTTTAATACATGTTGCTTTTGAAATCCTCAGATTAGTACTTTGGAATCATTCTTTGCAATATGAAACAACTGGATCCACACCAATAAAAATATTGGAGAGGAGGATTTGGCAATGAAATAAATCCTACATAAATCCATCCCCATTTTAAAATGCATACTTCACAGTAATCACATTTTAAAAATAAAAATATTTATGATGATCAAATAATGGAAAACTTTATATATGGCATATTCTTATGTTCATATATTCCTAAAAGAAAATCACTTAAATTTTGCAGACTAATATATTATAACTATTAATTGATAAGGTAGATTAAATTCTCTCCCTTAGGACCCAAAAGACATCTTGTTCCACGAGTGCTTAAGCACTCACCCTATTCTTTTCTCCATGAATGTCGTGCTCTTAATCCTGGATTTGGTTCCATCAAAAATATCAAGTATCATGAATACTTATTTTCCTTTTACAATCATGACCATATTGTTTGTTTGTTTTTCCTCTAGGGATGCAGCCGTTTGCTGGTTACAGTGGATCTAAACCTAACTAATGCAGAATTTGTCCAGTTTTATTTCATGTATGGATGTCTGATAACTCCCAACAATCGTAACCAAGGAGTTCTCCTGGAATACTCTGTAAATGGGGGCATTACATGGACTCTTTTAATGGAAATATTTTATGACCAGTTCAGCAAGCCTGGGTAATAAATAAATTCTTGTTCATTCAGAATCTGTCTTGGTTGTAAATAGTTTCCCCTCTCCCCACCCCCATCCAAGGTAGCTCTGAGTTCTGCTTCATTTCTGAAGGTTTTGTGCTGTGATGTAGTATTATCATTGCCATATTAGCCATACCATTATCAGGGTCAGATTTATGTAGAATGCATCTAGCAAAAGCCCATCCCACTGCCTACCATTTGTGTATCTCAGTGGGGTTGTTTCTTTAATATCATATGGTTATTTGCATAGTTAAGACTATAACTTTGCATGTCTTTGGTGACAGCAAGACAAAGGATTTATTATAACAAGGAGCTTGAGTAGAGTGGAGAAAGAAACACTGAGACTCACTCTCTGTCCCCTGATTGTATATTAACACAGGATTAAAATTCTTGTATCAAGCAGAAAAATATGCTCACTATCTGTATCATTTATCATAGACAAAGCACTGTTTTTACAGATCATTATTACAGAAATGTGCACCTAGAAGAAGATAAACATAGTTCCTGACTGAGTGTAATTCTCAGTATGTGCTGGTTCAAGGAAGTGAATATCAGATTTCATGATCCTGAGTAATTTAAAGAACCACTGAGCTGCTCATTCAAAATTAACTTCATATTTAACTTTTTCTTCCATGTGTTTTTGTTTGTTTCTTTGTTGTTAATATATTAAATTCAGTTTATCCTATTATTTATCTCCAGAGACACATGTTCATTAGGCCATCATATATACTTCAGCAATTAATCATGGTGTTTTGAAAGGATTGAACTGAATTAATCTATGCAACCCATAGTAGTTTATAGGTAGAACTTTTATTATATATATATATATATATATATATATATATATATATTTTCATGAACATGAGAGTCAGTATCTCCTTTTTCATTTGCTTTCCTAATAAGTGTTTGCAGCACTTGCCAGCACTCTGTCAAGAAAATAAATACACCATCAGCATATAGGATATCACTATCCTGTGATTTGTAGACATCTGATCCATGCGGCATCAAGAGACATAGCAACAGTGGCAGAGCTCCATCATTATAGCTATGTTTCCCAATGTGAATGCCCAAAATATACCTTAGAAGAAGCGCCTTGGAAATCCCTGTGTTGATGGGACTGCCTGACTTTTTGTGTAACATTTGATCATTGCAATGGTATAATGACCATAAATGTGTATTCAAACGTTTACAGTGATGCACATCTGATTTACAAGATCATACATACTGCACTAGGTGCCAGTTCTAGTCTTTAATATGTACCCAAAGTATTTACTTCTGTCTTCCTAAGCACTGGCTACAATTATCACTGTATATGAGCAAACCTTCCCTTTTTGTTCTCATGCTTGTAGCATAGATCTATAGCCATGGGGGGCCTCCTAGCTTGGATAGAACACGTCATATAAATAATGTTGAAATTGTCTTTAATTAATATCCAGTGCATTTCATAGACATGTTCTCATTGTGCATGAGTAATTGATATGGTTTCAGTTTAAATCCACTGATTCCTATGTTATGTCTACCTTTAAAAATGATTCTTTCTGTATTTCTGAAAGCCTTATTTTTTCAAAGAGGGTACAGCTCCTAGCCAAATCCCACAGTCCAGTTATTTCCTGGATATAACTTCAGATTTGCAGATATTGAAAAAAGAAGGAAAACCATTTTACCTGGTTTTCCTCAAAATCCTTGCATTTTATAGTTTTCCTCAAACTGAACAAAAGTTCCCCATTTACCTTGCTCTTCATAAACTGTTTATTACTGGAGTCAGAGTGAATATGTCAGCTACCAGAACAAGTCTGCATTTTCCACAGAAATTGATAATTTAGTTTTTAATTGCATTTCATTGTGCTTTCCATTTTTGTGTGGCTTTTAAATAATTTTATACTGTTTAATGTGGGGATTTTTATTGTTTTAAATTTTTATTGTAAATGTTTTTAATTTGCCATTTTGCTTGTTTCCACGTCCATGAAATAAAGTAACTCTTTGCTTCTTCCTCTGGGTTTGGTCAATTGAGTGTATCAATTTATTTTACATTTTCCATGCTTGAAGTTTTATCTGCGAGGATGAAAGGATAATGTTTCAAACAGCTTCTTCTAATTACTGTCTTTCAGCTTTGTGAACATTCTCCTTCCTCCTGATGCCAAAGAAGTAGGAACCCGTTTCCGTTGGTGGCAGCCAAAACATGAGGGCCTGGATCAGAGCGACTGGGCAATTGATAATGTCTTGATATCAGGGTCAGCTGATCAGAGGACAGTAATGCTGGACACTTTTAGCAGTGCACCACTGCCACAGCACGAACGCTTTCCTGCAGATGCTGGGCCCACAGGCAGGATTGCTTTTGATATGTTCATGGAAGACAGGACAACAGGTAGGAGCTCATATAAATGAGATATCAAAGTTGTTCTTTTCTCTCAAGGCTCCTGTGCTTTCATCAGTAACAAATAGAAATTAGGGAAGGGCTGTTTTTTTCCCAAACATAGAGGTGCAGTGATAGGAAATGTTTCACCTGTTGAATTTCTTCTCAACATACAGCTGTTAAACGGTACCAGAATTCTATCCTTCCCTCTCACCCACTATAACCCTAGAACATATATACATTCCATTGGAAAGCTAAACTTTTCTTCAAATGTAAACTCAATTATAGGATTATTGTTTGGCATGAAAGAGTCCAAAATTCTTTTATACTCATATAATGGCTCAGTATTCCAGTAATTAATTGGATTCAGTTTTTTCAATGATCAAATATTGCATTATTGAATTGTTATTTTCTTAAGTGAACGAACATTGGCTATTCCATGATGACTGTTCAATTGAAAGATTCTGTGATTCTCCTGATGGTGTCATGATGTGTGGTAATCATGATGGCAGAGAAGTGTATGCTGTGACCCATGATCTGACTCCTACAGAAAACTGGATTATGCAGTTCAAGGTAAATATTGCTTTACAAAGCATTGAAATACTGAGATTAACATCATTACACTATAGAACTCTCCAAGAGTAAATAAATGCCTAACATGGACTAACTTTACACCACAACAACACATGCAAATTTTATTTATTTATTTATTTATTTATTTATGTGGCTGGAATGTTCTTACATATTTTAAAGCATTTAAAATATATAATAAAAGTGAAGTAATTAAAACAAAATCCATAACTAAATATGAACAGTAGGGCCAAAGACTAAAAGGAGAGCACTTGTTCTAGCTAAAATAAAGATTAGGACTCTTAAACAATATTTCAAAATTTATAAACAGGGAGGTATCACAGGAAGCTTGAAGAAGATGCCGTTCCATAGTTCTGGAATCACTGCATGATTCCATTTGTTGGTCTCAATTAGAATGAATGGGAGCTTGGTAAATCAACATTTACATAAGTTCTATTGATTCAATAGGTTGCCTTTCCTTGGGACTACAAATTGGATATAGGGCAGAAAATTTATTATATCAAATGGTAAGTATAGAATAACAATAACAACAACAACAACAACAATAATAATAATAATAATAAATCCAACATTCTACAGGCGGACCATTCAGCACTTTATTCCTACCCCCCTTTGTAACCCTCCCCTGGCTCCAGTGCTTTTCCAGCTGTTCAGAGCCAGTTTGGGAGTGTACACAAGGAAATGAAATGAGAAGGGAGATCACTCCACCTCTGGGTCCTTTGAAATGCATCATAATGCCAGGGGAAGTCCATAACCGATCTTGCTGTCTACATATTAGTAAGAGACCCTTCTCCTTCCTTGCCTTGTGTAGATTACCAAACTCTAAGGAAAACCTATCACAGGGGTTTCTTGGCAAGATTTGTTTTTCAAAGGGGGGGTTGCCTTTGCCTTCCTTTGAGGCTGAGAGAATGTGGTTTGCCCAAGGTCACCCAGACAGTTTCCATTCCTGAGCAGGGATTTCAACCCTGGTCTCCAGAGTCCTACTCCAATGCTCAAACTATTACACTGTGCAAACTTAGATACGTGAAAACCCTATACCTTAAATAGTGCTGGGAGAGGTGGCTATATAATTAAGGAGGCTAACATAAAGGTCAAGCTGGTAACTAGATAAGACACTGTTTTATTAAGTCAGAAGATAAAGGTTTCTCTTCCTGTCCTTCCACTAACATGCAGTAAAATCTTGGGGAAAGCTTATGTATGCCTCAGATTTTTACCCTTTTGGAACAAGAGAACATAGCGTCTTATAAATAGAGGTTGAATTCAAAGACTGTTGAAATGTGTATAGTGTTGAAATGAGTATAGTGAGCCAGGAAGCCATTATCCTTGTTCAATCCATGGCTGAGGAACTGTCATTTATGGATATACTCCAATTCTGCTGTTTCTCTTTCCAATCTACCTTTATAGGTCTTTTGTACAAAGACCACTGTTCTGAGGTGAGATGGAATGCCCAGGAGATTGAAATATTCTGCCACCAGTCTTTGTGTATTCCCATTTCTAGTGTCTGATATATGTCCATTTATCCTCTGGCACAGGAACTGGCCTGTTTGTTCAGTGTAGAGCACTGATGGGCACTGATGACATAAAAGTTTTTCATATGTCCATTTCCAGCTGGATCCAGGCACCAGCTGGTATCGTGATGGAACGGGGGAGTATGGGTGTTATCGCATGGATTTTGCCACCAATGCCGCTGGGAGTCCCCAAGCCATTCCCCAGAAGTGCTATGGTTGCCAATTTTGAATAATGGAAGCTTTCCATTCTTCAAAATCAATGGCCAAAGCACATCTGGGGAATGGCTTGAGGACTCCAAGCAGCATTGGTGGCAAAATCCATGTGATAACACCCATTCTCTCCCATTCTCTCCCAATTCCAGCCCATGCCTGGATCGGGCTGAAAATGGACATCTGATAAGCTTAATAGTATGGCATAAATCACAGTGGAGAATGAGCACATGAAAGTCCCCCAAATGTAGTAGGTGAACATAAAGAACCACAAAGGAAGATTGGAAAGAGAAAAAGCAGAATTGGAGTTCATCCATAAACTACAGTTCCTCATCCATGGAATGAACAAGGATAATGGCTTCCTGGCTCACTACACACATTTCAATACTATCTGATGCCATCCTCAGGGGGGCATCCTACACTCATCTCCCCAACTACAGGCTAGTTTCCAAAGCCAAACTGGTCTTGCATCTTCATTTCCATACACAAGCTAGTTCCCAATATCTTTGTTCACTACTGACAAAACTGGACTTGCTACTTCATTTCCATACACAAAGGACTTTGAATTTGAATTGACACAGTATCTACATACTGTCTTATAAATATACATCTGTCTCAACATTGTTTTTCTTGCTGGAAAAAAGATTTTTAAAACAACAAATCTTTCTTTACATGTATTAGATTTCTGTAGGGTGTAAAACCTCAGAAAAGATTGTCCAGAACCAAGTCCATGTGCAATTTTCTACTGACTTTGGAGTGAGTTGGAGCTACCTAATACCTCAGTGCTTACCTGCTGATCCCAAATGTTCTGGGAGTGTATCACAGCCATCTGTCTTCTTTCCAACAAAAGGATGGAAGAGGATAACCTACTCTCTGCCTGAAAGTCTAATAGGAAAGTAAGTATGTGATGGTATTGGAGCTGCTGATCTTCCTTCATGTTTAATATGACAGTGTATGTCTTCTAGGTAATGGATGTGGAGATGAACTGCTTTGGTCCTGGAGACCAGATAGTCTACTGGGCTGATATTTCCTGGGAGCCAGATTTTATTTATTTATTTATGGTATTTATACCCCGCCCTTTAGCCCTAATGCCTCTCAGAGCAGCTTACAATTATTATTTTTAATTAGATGGTTCCCTGCCCTCAGGCTTACAATCTAAAAGACGTGACACAAAAGGAGAAGGGAATGGTGGTGGGAAAGGGGATGAGGTCCAGTGGTTCTTCTTTCCCTCTGAGGCCTGGACCAAGGCAGATGGACCGGAGGGAGGTCTCTTCTTCTTTTTATTTTAATGGACCAAGGTGGCTGCAAACGTTGGGCCAATCAACTTTGAATACTTATTTATCTGCCCCTTTTCATTACTAACTAATGAATTAGGCTCCTGACCAATCCTTCAATCTTTCTTGCAGGCTCACACTCATATGGTAATATGGCTGGTTAGTCTGGTTAGTTTTTCGCCACAGTAGACCTCCTGAAGTTTGACTAATGCCAGCTTGCTGAAACATCTTTCAGCTCCCACCACAGTCACTGACAGTGCCCCCCCCCAAAAAAAAAATCTCTAGGGCTATGCACAGTTCACTGAAAAATAGCTGGAGTTGGTTCTTGTAAATCTCATTTCATAATGGTGAGGCCAGTACATATTCTTTTCCAAAGGTAGACTTTTTAAAAATCTTAGAAAGATCTGTGAGATTTTTGTGAAACCAACAGTCAGAGGTTTCCTCTTGTTTCCCAGGCTCTGATGTCATATAAATACCCTGTTTCCCCAAAAATAAGACATATCCATAAAATAAGCTGTAGCAGGATTTCTAAGCATTTGCTCAATATAATCCATACCCCGAAAATAAGACATAGTGATAGGGTTTGGAGAGTTATGACGATGTTCCAGAAGAAGACAACTTAACTATATTTGAATAAATTGTTGTACCATATTTAATAAAAACCAAGACATCCCCTAATAATAAGCCATAGTGTGTCTTCTTGAGGAAAAATAAATATAAAACAGTGTCTTATATTCAGGCAAACCATGGTTGGAATGAACAGAATGGTACGGAAATGTTACTGGTTGCTTTGAATCTGTGCTATAATACATACAGTAGATGACATTGGGCACAAGTGCATCATGATTGTGAGTGACTTAGACACTTACTCTGGAGCCTACAAGTCAGCATCAGCAACAGTCATTGCAATTTGCACTCACCTGTCTTCCTATGTTCTGTTTTGCCCTTCCCTCAAGGTGTCCCTCCTTCCTGCCTAGGCACATGAAGGTCTGGGAAAATAAATTTCCCTGTCTCTTACTGAGTTTAACTGCACAAACACATCCCTTCTCTTCTGAATTTCTGTGACAGACTAGGAGGCCAAGCAGTTCAGATGGTTGCTTGAGATTATGTTAACCCTGTTTATGATTTGGGTGCAGCAACTCCGACAAGATCTATACAATAGATGACATAGATACAGTGAAATAAGCTTTTTGAAATACTTTCGTGTGAGATAAAGAATTTACCCTCATTTTTCTCTTCATCAAAATAAGGATGGCAGCCTGGGCTGGCCCCTATTGGACTTCTGTAACCTGGAAAAGTGTACCCTTCCCAACTCTCATGTGGGAATCCTCCTCTCAGTATTAGAGACAGTGTTTTCTCTAGCACTGCCAATCTTTGGGCCCTTACAGACAGGCCAAAATAAAGCTGCTTCGGGTCACTTTGGAGGTATGCTGTTTAAATGATGCATGCGTCCTAAGTTTCTGGAAGTTGCACCAAAGCCACACTCCAGTCCTAAGGACTGGAGTGCTGCTTTGGTGCAGCTTCTGGCCTCTTAAGATGTGTGTGTCATTTAAAGAGCATACCTCCAGAGTGACTCGAAGCAGCTTTATTTTGGCCTGTCTGTACGAGGCCTTTGTTCTGTTCTTCATTTGGCTGTAAGGGAAATATTTAAATTATCGTAATTGTTGATGACAGATATACAGACATTATTTGTTCTGTGTAATGATTTCTCTTTCTCTGTTTTTCTGTTTCTCTTTATGTGTTAATTCAGTCCAGTACGGTTTAGGTTCTATCAGAAGTATTCTGATATGCAATGGGCCATAGATAATTTCTATCTTGGACCTGGTTGTATAGAGAACTGTAGAGGCCATGGAGACTGTCTAAAAGAACAGTGTATTTGTGATCCAGGTTTCTCTGGTCCCAACTGCTACTTGACTCAAACACTGAAGGTAATCTAAATATAGATTTAGAGTGTAGTGCACTAAATATATGCATGATACAAAAATGTTTTTGGATGTTTTTTTTTTAAAAAAAATAGAAAATATCTATGGTGGAATTAATCTAGGTATGCAAATACCAAAAACAATTTTCAGAATATAAAACTAAATCTATTTATCTTAATATTTGTCTCTAATGAAAGGTAGATGTGCTTCTTGTATATTCCAACAAATCCATTTCACGTGTAAAAATGATGTTGGCATACTGTGAAATTCATAGGGCCACAATAAGTCAACAAGCAACTTGAAGGCATGCACACACACACACACTATGAGGGAAATAATATTTTGCTCACTATTTGCTTACAAAACAAACATAACTTCTTTAGTGATCCCACTCTCAAATGTTACAATC
Source organism: Sceloporus occidentalis (assembly GCA_023333645.1). Taxonomy (NCBI): domain Eukaryota; kingdom Metazoa; phylum Chordata; class Lepidosauria; order Squamata; family Phrynosomatidae; genus Sceloporus; species Sceloporus occidentalis. The sequence continues at coordinate 83,645,066 of JALMGF010000005.1, forward strand.
CTTTAACAGACTTTCTTGAAGGAGCGCTTTGACAACGAAGAAATTAGACAAGATTTATGGATGTCTCTGGAAGGAGGCACTGCTTGCATGGAATGTGGAATTCTAGCAGAAGACACAGCTCTGTATTTTGGAGGCACTACAGTGAGACAGGCTGTCACTCAAGATTTGGATTTGCGGGGTGCAAAGTATGTCAGGGTACTTAATAGACTGCACAGAGCTAATGCATTTTAACCTAAGTTGTCTTTAAATAATGACAGAGCAGCAGACTAGATTGCAGTGAGAGCAGGCAATGGGACATAATTTTCGCCCTTAAATCATCCATTTGGGAAGGAACCAAGGAGGGAGGAAGGCTGGTCTTAATAAAGAGTGAATCAGGTATTAAAAGAGTTGTTAAAATATCATCAGCAATTTCATAGCTATATGAGACATCATTCATATTCTGGTGTCATTATGCTCAGTAACTATAATCCTTTCAGTTTAGTTCCAAATCTGTATTCATTTTATTCTTACTTGTATAAATATCAGCTGTGTTTGTTTCAGACACACTTAATTTTTATTGGGTGGGGGGCAATGCTATTTTCTTAGTGTCATTTGATTTTACAGTTCCATGCTAATATGTTCTCATTCAGATTTTTACAATACTGGGGAAGAATTGGAAGTGAAAACAATATGACAACTTGTCACAGACCAACATGTCGGAAGGAAGGAGTTCTATTAGATTATTCAACTGATGGAGGCAAGTGTCTGTTTCGATGGAACCTGAAAAATATTTCTGCATATGTTTAAGCATCTTAACATTTAAAAAATATGCAAAGGAAAAACTTTGCTTATTGGCAAAAGTATAGGATGAAATAGAGCTGACCTCTTGCTCTGAATATGTATTTACCAGAAAGGTCTAGTTATCTAAACACACTGCTGCAGTTCAGAGCCCCTAATCCAGGGACCTTATCACACAACTTTAAAAAGCAGCTTACATCTCCCGAATTGAGATGTAAATTGGCCAGTTGAACTCAGATTCTAGCCAGAAGTTACCAGGGATGCACCCGCCCAGCGGTGTCAGCAGCAAAAACATGTGCAATAGTATCAGGATGCAGCCCGAATTAGAATTCAATTTGGAAGACGTAAGCCACTTTTTAAAGCTGTGCAATAAGCTCCCAGTACACTTAGATGATATCTGCTTTATACCTTATTGATATAAATAATAGTCATGAAAATGAGGAGGAGGGAAATCACAGAAAAGCTTACGTCTGTGGCATGGATAAGCATAATTTAGAGTAAAGAGGTCAGTTTATTGAAAACCTTGTCTTTTCCACACATTTTGGGTGTCTTCCAAATAAAACTGTTTCATGTTCAGAAATATATTTTCATATCTACATCATCCTTCTCCTTGAACAATATTTTCCTGAATTCCAGAGGAAACTGGATGAAATGATCTTATTTGTATTCACATTTTTATTAAGAATCCTGGCACTGTTTATTTTAAGAATTAATCAAATGATCAAGAATTGCTTATTGTGAGAAAAGAGTTATTCAGCTGGAAAATGAGAGATGTTGTATTTATTTTTACATTGATCATTTGTATTACTTCTTTACTTTAAATTGCTTATACAACCTTTCTTTTGGTGCATTCTTAAGATTCTTCAGCATTAATAAATGGCTAAAATAAAGCATTCTTACAGTTTTGATGTTAATAAAACTACAAGTCACAAGGCTCTGAAAACATTAAACAGGCACATATACAGCAGTTATAGGCACACATACAGAGCTTGGGGATCAAGATGTCAGTAGGCGAGTGGTGTACAGTCCCTGCCTTACTCATTTTCAAACTCTTGGGAACTAGAATTATTAAAAGGAATAATAAAGTTATGAGCAGCTCAAGGTCACCTACTGAATCCACAATGTGCCGGGTATTTGAATTTCGTTATTTGAGGTCCAGCCTCAGTATAAACTCTCAGATGATGATCAGTTTCTTGCTTTTATGTTGAATCCTTTCTAATACAGGAATATCTTGGAGATTGCTTCATGAAATGGATTATCAAAAGTACATCTCCATAAGGCATGATTACATATTGCTTCCAGAAGATGCTCTGACCAATACAACCCGCCTGCGTTGGTGGCAGCCATTTGTGATTAACAATGGAATTGTGGTTTCTGGCTTTGATCGTGCTCAGTGGGCACTAGATAATGTTCTCATTGGAGGAGCAGAAATCAATCCAAGTCAACTGGTAGATACATTTGATGATGGTAAGGGTCAAGTGGATAAATACTTTTTCAATCTGAAGTGATTATGATGATGGTGATGGTGATGATAAAATTTCAAGTCCACATTTCTTTAAAAATAAACAGGAAGCTTTCTAAACAAATTGTCCCAAATATTTTCTCACATATGATGGGATACAGTGGCTCAGTAGTTAAGACTCTGACGATTGGCAGGTCAGCAGTTCAAGACCCAAGCGCCATGTGATGGCATGAGCTCCCATCACTAGGCCCAGCTTCTGTCACCTTAGCAGCTTGAAAGCATGTAAAAGTGCAAGTAGATAAATAGGTACCACTTTGGTGGGAAGATAATAGCATTCTGTGCAGTCATGCTGGCCACATGATCACAGAGTCATCTTTGACAATGCTGGCTCCCTCGGCTAAGTAACAGAGATGAGCACCATCCCCTACAGTCAGGCAAGACTTGACAATCACATCAAAGGGGAAACCTTTACCTTTATCTGTTACAATGTAGAAGGACTGTCTCTGAAGTTATTAGTCATTATCAAAGAATAAACATTCTACAAGACAGTTTCCTAGATACAGTTATTCATATTATATTTTGAAATGGAATGGAATGATTTAAACAATTTGTGTTGTCTGAGCATGCCATGGCTGACAACAAATGTCAGTAAAGTTGGGCAAATGCTAAGGGCTAGAGATCCATATGGCCCTCCATTTGATGAGTGTATGACCATTCTTTTAATTTTGTTTCCTTGAGGATTCTGAGAGGGATAGTATACTATATGTGTTTCTCCTATATCCAGTTGTCTGAGTACCCAGCATGAAGTGAAAAATCTTAGTTACCCACCCCTACTCAGAGAGCTCTGTTAAGGAAAGTGAATACAAGTTTGCATATACTATGGCTTTGGTATCAAGAACTCTTACGCTAACTACTTGCCAATCTCACCAATGCTTTTTTAGAATGTTTTTAAAAATTATGCACATATATCTAAATACTATGAATATTTAAAAATACTTCAGCAATTCAGTATTTACCAGAACGTTATTTTGTCTAATTGGTATTAATAGAAGGCATTTCCCATGAAGAGAACTGGAGTTTCTATCCAAATGCAGTCAGGACTGCAGGATTCTGTGGCAATCCATCATTTCATCTCTACTGGCCCAATAAGAAGAAGGATCAGACACATAATATCCTGTCCTCTCGGGAACTCATTATACAACCAGGATATATGATACAGTTTAAAGTAAGAAGTAGCTTCTGTTTATTAAGTATAAAAAAAAACACCCTGACTCAGTAAGATTGGCCTCTAAATCCAAGTGGGATGTTAAGTTCAGATTTCTAACAAATATTCAATATATCTTGATGATTGGAATTTATGGGAATCATTAGTACAACAACAGAGGGTTAATATGAATACATCAACATTATTAATATTCAAGGAGTACTATCCAAGCTCTAGTTATAGCTAAAGGAAGGAATAAACATATTGGGTTCTGTTAATAAGAGTGGCATGTTTTCATCTGCAGGAAGTCCTTTTTGTTGTTATTAACAAATGGAATGGCATTATAGCAATACTACCATTGCTTAGGAAATGTTAGTATTTCTGTTAAATTGGGCATCTCAGATCTGTGCATGCAATAGTCTGTCAGAATGTGCACTCAGGACAGTAAATTTCAGTCAAGAAGGAGGTAGATAAAGAGGATGTCAAAGTTGGAAAAACATAATGATTGTTAACTGTTACAGATTGTGGTTGGCTGTGAAGCAACATCCTGTGGAGACCTCCATTCTGTAATGTTAGAGTACACCAAGGATGCTAGGTAATTTTTTAAAAGATGGTCACAATGGAAGATGTTGTATAAAGGGCATGTATGTTAACATATCAAAACATTTAAAAACACTTTTGTTTTCTGTATTTATAGTATATGTATACAAGCATAGCCTAATACATGTAAAAAATAAATTCATTAACATAGATCCAAGTAATAAAATACCTCACCAATACATCATTATACACACTCAGTGGGTTGCTTCATGCTGACAAGCCAAAAGTAGAACTGATGCAATGTCACTTTTACTTTCATTTTAAAACCATTTTTGCCCATTTTGGGTGGAGCTCATACTAAAGGGGATCAGGGGGAGTGAGGAGGGGACAAAACTTTGCAGTAGTTTTGATCCCCTTTGGCGATCCTAGAGTCTAAAAATGCCCTGGGAATATCCAAAAATTAGCCTGAGGATGTTCTATTGGGCACCAAGGACTACAGAAATTGGAGTTTGAGAGGTGCTCGTGGACTGTGGACTGCACGTTCACCACCCCTCTGTTAAACAATTCTCTTACATACTGTGGTGGGGGAAAGAAATGTCATGTTTGAGCCAAGGCTAAAGGTGCCTTGGTGCTTTTTTCAACCTCACTGGGAAAATATTGTTGAAGATAATGTTTTAAAAATACACAGATCTCAATGACCTTTAGTAGACACTTGTTCTTTTTATTGTTGTGTTCAGCTGCCTTAACAATATTATATCCTGTGCTTCCTTCAGGTCAGATTCATGGCAGCTTGTCCAGACGCACTGTCTCCCATCCTCTTCTAATAGCGTTGGCTGTTCCCCATTTCAATTCCATGAAGCCACTATCTATAACTCTGTCAACAGCTCTACTTGGAAGAGAATAACTATCCAGTTGCCTGATCACGTCTCATCCAGGTAAGTAATCAAAAGGTCATTCAGTGTGTTGCAATAAAATCTCATCTGTTGAGCTGGCATTTTTTTCGTGGCACAGAAGAAGAGACAATTTTAAAAAGCATTTTTTTGGTCTAGCATGATACTTAATAAATATTATTTTCAAAATGTTTTGCCTTAGCAAAAATAAATAGTGCCTACCAGAGAGTTTCTAACATACCGAGAGCTTCACATGACATAATGTTTTATTACTTTTTTATGTATTGGAGAAAATGAAGCATGTGGTTTTAATGTCCTGCATATTCTAGTCTCTTGAAATAGACATTTGGAAATATTAGAACTGTAATGCACAGAAGACGATGGAATTTATCCCAAAGATGTAGGAGACTGCCACCCATGGCCTAAAATGTGTATATTGTGTGCAAATATAATGTACAAAATTCATCAGCATATTATAAAAAAATGACCTTTTGAATTGGTTTTATTTGTAGTGCAACTCAGTTCCGGTGGATTCAAAAAGGAGACGAGCCAGAAAAACAAAGCTGGGCTATAGATCATGTCTACATTGGAGAAGCATGTCCAAAACTCTGCAGTGGCCATGGATACTGCACTACTGGAGCTGTTTGCATTTGCGATGAAGGATACCAAGGTCTCTTCCAATTTTAACAATCCAGTCCTATTCCATTTAATTCAGTAGGAAACAATAAACATGGTCTACAACCCAACACACTTTTATTAAGCGCAAGGTAGTAATTTAAAGTTCACTAAGCTATCTTGACAAACAGGCTGAATCTGCACTGCAAAAATAATGCAGTTTGACACCATTTTAACTGCTATGGCTCCATCCTATGGAATTCTGGAATTTATAGTTTGTTGTGACACCAGAGCTCTCTGACAGAAAAGGCTAAATATCGCACAGAACTGCAAATCCCTAAATTCCATGGCATTGAACCATGGCAGTTAGTGGTGTCAAACCACATTATTTCTCTAATGCAAATTCAGCCTCAGTGTAAGAATGTTAAACTGATGTATGAAAACATACCATATATACTCGACTATAAGTCGACCTCATGTATAAGTCGAGGGCAAATTTGGGGGCCAAAATTATGGCTTTTGCTATGACCCGTGGATAAGCCGAGGGTAAAATTTAGGGACACATAGCAAAGGATCTAAAGCAGTGATGTCCAAATGGTAAAATACCCTAAATGATAGGGAACAAAGAAATTCAATAAGGAACATAATAAGGGAGAGGAAAACTTCACCAAAAGCTCAGTTAGTAAATCACCATTCAGTAAACATAGTAATGACAAGCCAACCAACTCAAGAACAACCAATAGAAGCAGAAAATGAGTTCAGTTATACTATGCCATGTGTATAAATGTATAAAATAACTTAAGTGATACATTTATACATTGGTGAGTTTATACATTTATATTACTCACCAATGACAAAATCTATCAAGGTTGCATCCATAATAATGCAATCTGTGAGATTAAACTCAATATCAAGATAACTGTTAACATCAACATAATCAAACATAGTCAGTGGAAACAAATAGTTGGCCCTAAACCACAATAATACAGCCTTTGGAATGCTGTCTTAAATTCATAGTAATAGATGGCTATTCCTGGGAATTTGTGGAGCAATTTCAGTATTTTTCATTAGCATTAACCAGCCTGGCCAGTGTTCCCCCAACATCCAGGAGTGTGAAGATTCCCTACTCCTCCTACTCAAAGGATATTCAGATTTCATCTGCTTGGAAAATGATGTGGGGTTTTTTTTCTTCACAAAACAGATTATCCCTACTCCCTACAACAACAGGCTTGCAGTTTATATTAATAGAAACATTCCTGTTTTTCAATATTGAACTAGGAAGGGCATTGCCACCCTAACAATCCAAAAATACCCAAGCATTTACAGTGAGCTATAAATTTGGATGGCATTTATGATTAGGATCTTACCAAGCTTATACCTCCAATGTCATAATGATAAGAAAACAAAACTTCTCTCCCCACTCCCCAATATGTTAATGCTTGCATCACTAATGTCAGAGTTCCTCCAATGGGGCAATAATTATTCTATATTCACAGGATCTCTGGAAATAATAAACTGTCTTTGTTTTATACATGGTATTTTCAGTTATTAGGCATAAATGGTTTGCTTCTCTATTCCCAACTGCTGTTAACATAGGCAGTGGCATGGCAATAGTATTTTTGCTATGGTATGTAAATTATGCTTTTGAGAATTAGTAGATTCAGCTAGCAACTATATCACTTAATGTTAAAACAAGTATGATTCAATAGGGCAACTGTTCTTAACCCTATTTGCAGAGCAGCAAATAAAGATGTCTGCTCTACGACATTTTAAATATATATATTTATAACTTAGTTTTCATAAGGTTGCAAAACTAGAGAAAGAAAGGTTGTGAAAATCCACTTGTCTTTTTATGGTGCTTGAAAACAAGCAAACATTGTATAGGAGTGTTTGTCTCAACTTCTAAACTGTCAGGAGAGAAAGACCTTAGTGCAATGCAGGAGTAATATTTCATGCAGCACATTCTGGGCTTTCACATTTCTTCCACCCAAGTTCAAGGACTTCATCTTAGTGCAGGCTGTTCTTAAAACATGAACATAAATTCTCAGTTACAGTGCCTTGATGCTTGTCAGCATTATAAATTTCATTTATTCCTTTTAGGCGATGACTGCTCTCTTTTCAGCCATGACCTTCCCAGTTATATTAAAGACAATTTTGAATCAGCAAGAGTAACAGAAATAAACTGGGAAACAATTCAGGGTGGCGTTATAGGAAATGGGTGTGGACAGCTGGCACCATATGCACATGGAGATTCACTGTATTTCAATGGATGCCAAATAAGACAAGCTATAAGTAAGCCACTGGATTTGACCAGAGCAAGGTAATTTCATGTTATGAATTTGAAATGTTGCCTTTAAAGATAGCATGAGAACGTTAGTGTATTATTGAATGCAATAGTATTAAATGGATTATTATTACATTTACTATTCCACCTTTCTTCCAGTGAGCTCAAAGCAGAATATATTACTCTCCACATACATAGTATATCCTCACAACAAGCCAATGAAGTGGTTCAAACCAAGTAAGATATACCAAGGTTATGCACTGAGTTTTATGGCTGGAGATGCAGACACTGATCTCCCAAGTCCCATTTTAAGCATTAATCCATACTGTGGATAGAGATGAACAGAGATAAAGAATAACTTTTAAAACAACAATTTTAAGAATTGTTTCTATCTGTTCTTTTGTTCCCACCATGGATCTGACCTACATATGGAAAATAAAGTGGCACCACACCCAGTGTCACTGTGACCCAAAGGTTTCCGAACTTTGAACCCCTAAATGTTTTGAAATTCAACTCCCAGAGGCCCTATCCAGCGTGACTGGCACAAGAATTCTAGGAGCTGAAGTCCAAAACACCTGGAGGACCAAAGTTTGGGAAACACTACTGTGTCATTTTGATTTCAGCAGTGTTATCTATGCATTCAGCAAGACTCGGGGGCACTTACAAGCATAGCTGCTATGCCCTGATCATGTTCTTGGACATGTAGTGTGTCTTCACACATATAGCTGTATATGCACAGTGGTTCCTTTTAAGATGCACCACTGATAGTGCAGATAGAGGCAGGGCCAAGAAGGCACCATCCCATTCTCTTATTTAAACACAAACACACTAAAGCCTCTTGCAGGCTTAAGGGACAAATGGATGGTGGGGTGTAGCATACACATAAGCCCCACCCCAAACATCCTCACATACCCAGCAGCATCCTAGATATGCAAAAATGTAATCACATTTGATTGAATTTTGTTGCAGAATTCTTATGTTCAAAAACCCAGAGATATGACAGAGTAAGGGAATGATTGAATGGACGTGTAACATTCATTGGAAAAAGCATTAATGGGTTAATAAATGAAAATGATTCTGAACTCATTTTTAATAGATGGCAAGATGTTGGTAGCTGAAAGATCCGACAAAACCTGGTGGCTCTCATATGTCAATTAGTAGCAAGAAATTGTCCTAATTGCTTCTTGGAGATTGTACAGTAGTTTGGAGCATCTAAGAGTTCCTTAGCCCAAAGCACAGAGGGTCAATGTCAACAGAGGTTGATGATTGATTCTGAAACACCATATCAGGGATAGGTAGGCAGCCTTTGGAATCCCACTATTTCCTACTAAATGGAGCATGAGAAAAAGAAATGGAGTGTGAGGGATAAATGGTGGGGGTTGTTTCCTTCTAGGAAAAAGCTATATCAGGCTCTGTGTGTCTCTGTGCACACCTTCAAGTTGCCTCTTGACATATGGCAACCTCATGAATTTCATAGGGTTTTCTTAGGCCAGGAATATTCAGAGGTTGTTTACCATTGCCTTCCTCTGAAATATATTCCACAACACCTGGTAATCCTTTACTCTGCTTAACTTCCAAGATCAGATGGGATCTGGTGCCTTCCCCTAAATACTTCCCCTAAATGTTTATGAAATAATTAACAGAGAACTTCTTGCAATAATTTTACCTTTCACATTATTAAAAGATCTGATTTGCAAATTACAAATAGAGCTTTTTTGTCATGGTCATGGTTTTGGTAATATTGTGCTTGTGAGCTCTTTTAAGTCATGGAGTAAAACATTTCCCCCTCTTTTTATTTCATCCCTTTCTGTATTTTTTGCCCCAGCAAAATAATGTTTGTTTTGCAAATTGGAAGCCTTTCACAAACTGACAGTTGCAACACAAATCTGAGTGATCCTAACACTGTGGACAAAGCAGTCTTGCTTCAGTACAGCGTAAATAATGGAATCACATGGCAAGTCATTGCACAACATCAACCAAAGGACTTCATACAAGCCCAAAGAGTATCTTACAATGTACCACTGTAAGTAATAATAATATTACACTCTATTCTACAGCAGACAGTCTATACAAAAACAGTTAAGTAATAATGGGGTAGGGCTTAGAATAATGAGGCTTTACTTGGAGGAGGATGACCAACACCTTTATTACTGAAAGAAGGCAATTTAATTAAAGAACTTAAAAAATTAAAGATTTTTTAAATCTTTTTTTTAAGTTAGTCTGTGAAAGAAAACCATTGATGGCCAAAATATCTGTATTAATCTAGTTTAAAGGAAAAATAGGTTGCCTCTATTTAATTATATATTTTCCAGCTATAAAAGCTTATAGATAATGCTGTTATGTTTGTCTAAGGCCCAAAAGAGATAGGCCAAAAGGTGCAGCTTCCAACCTCTTCAGAGACATAACATGCAGACAGCGCACATCCCCAGCACAGCCGGAAACTGCTCTGAGATGACCCAGAGCTGCTGGAAAAAGGAGTAGTGAAAAGCCACTGCTTGTTGGCAGCCCATTTGGCAGCCTGCTTTCAGAGTAGACCATCTGGTTGTTGCAGTCCATAACCAATTGCAGGCCAATTGGCTGGAACGGCCAGAAGTTGCTCTAAGCCGCCAGTCTGCTTTGGCCCTTAGTTGCTTGTACTAAAGCAAATAAATAAAGTTTACACTAAACAATGAGCAACAAATTCAAGATCCCCAACATGATTCTTGTCAATGTGGAAGGAAAGAAATAGTACATGGATGAGCCTATACAATATTTCCCTTATCAGCTATATTTTCTTTGCAGTCCCTTGTTTACTCTACCACATTATCCTACCACATTACAAGACCGGATTTTCCAATCAAGTGTGGGGAAATAGCTAATGAGAATACACAGAGAAGAGTGGTGAATGAAGGGTTTCACACTTTTAGGGATATGCACCTTTACCCTGCAAGTGTCCCCCAGCTTTGTTGGGTATGATATACAATCTTGTGAGATCACAATAATTGCAAAACAGTCTATACAAAACCATATAATTTTAGTTTCCATGTGAGCCACTGCTTTGCACCATGGCAGCTAAAAACCTATTGATTAGCTTTAGTGTACTTATCATATCCACCCCATCCCATTCCTCTAAAAAAAGCGTTATCCCTTAATAAATCTGTAAAACAAATGTGTGTTCTGAGTAATTAAGCTGGCACGTGAAGATGATTTGCATAATTTGCAGCACAATTGTAAAACAGCCCATGATAATTCAAACAATGTGCCTGGCTTTTGTTTAGTGTTTATTTTTTATTTATTTCACAATACATTTTAAACTTGCTGGTATGCCCCTGTGATATGCAGATAAGAGAGGTTGGACTTCAAGAGCTAGAAATGTAATTAAATCCAGGCTTTGTGTTCATGATTAAAGCAAACGTCTGAAGACAACAGAAAGTGCCTCAAGGAAAAACTGTAACTCATGTTGTATGTTATTTTCCTCTCCTGTAAAATGGCTCCTCTGCCTGTCACTTTAGGGAGGCACGAATGAAGGGAGTGCTACTTCGCTGGTGGCAACCTCGCCACAATGGCACAGGCCATGATCAGTGGGCTCTGGACCATGTAGAAGTTGTTCAGTAAGTATAAAAACATAATATCATATCACCACCACCCCCATCTTCAGAAATACTCATTTTCCTCCATCATGGGAGAAAGACTCCATTTAGTCAAAAACTGTTCCTGTTTAAAGGGGTGTGGGGAGATGCTTTGTTTTGAAGCCAGCTGTAAGGCAGAGGAATGCATTGTGCATTGTTGTGAAATGCAGGAGGGGAAATATGGGGTTTGAACTGTTCTTGAATGCTAGTGTGCTTGTGCATCAGTGCCTTATGCCTTGACAGTGTAAAAGGAATGTATGCTATCAACAGTTAAGATGGCATGTGAAGATAATTTGCATCCTTTACAGCACCGTTATAAAACAGTGAGAATGTGTAGGTCTTGTGCAAAGTAATGTTATGTTTGTGTTGGGCTCCAGTATTAGCATCTAATGCCTTACTCTGGATTGTCCATGTGTGTTTTAGTTAGCAGGGTATTGTTCATTATAGCAGGTTTCTATGGACTGAGAGCATGATATTCATTCCCTCACCACAGTTTTACAAAGTAAACATGTCTTTGCCCTGTTGATTCTTCTTTCCCCCAGCTAAAGTGGTGTCACCCTCAGAATAATCAGTGTATGCTTATTACATCACAGAAAGATGATCTACTTTTTCTCTAACAATTTAGTTCCTGACATTCTAGTGTCATGACGGGCTGGGATTCATCGCTACAATGGTTGGCTGAGAGAGGTGTGCCTTCCCAATAGATAGGTTCAAATGTTATTTCATTGAAAACTTATAAAGAGTCAACCTGATAGGAACTGGAGTTTAATTAAAGCCTCACAAATTTGATTAGCTGTTTAATCTATGGGTTTCTTGGTTCACATTTAAATTAGGGCTTGAAGCATTAATCAAATTAACTGCTACCATATTTTCCCCACTATTTACCAATTGTACTGTTAGTAACACTAATAGTTTAGATAGGGTTGCTGGTCCGACTACATTAATTTTGACTAAGCTATTTTTACATCTTGGAACAAGGTGTCTGTTAAATAAGTAATGGGTAGGAACATATCTGCTTTGTTAACTGAGGTATACCTGTACAAGGAACTAAACCTGCCTGATGTGTACCAGTCCCTATTCATGTTTTAGTGGCCTGCAAGTTGCCTTTTGGAATATAACTCTCTGAATCCCAAAGCCAACATGCTGCCAATGAGCAGTTTTAAAAGAAGAAATAAATTTATATACAAACCTCTCACTTTTGTCTATTGATAGCCCTAATTTAAATGAGCGCAGATGACAGCAGCAACTCAGATTACTTCATCTCCAGTTAACCTTGGTCTCCTTTGCACTGAAAGGCACCTGCTTGCATGGCATCCATGCCTCCCACAATTTACAGCCTTTATCCAACACTAAATTATTATTCATGCTTGACTCCCCTCCCTTTTCGTTTACACACCTTGCTGGGCTCTGCCTCCATAACATGAAAATTTATGTTTGAAGCAGGAGAAGGATGCGCCTTATTCATGACTGCCATGGTGTACCTCATGTATAATTATGCATACGGAATACAGAATGTATTTTGAGGGTCTTTTTCTATTCCAAATGGAAGTAGAACATGTGTAGTTTCAGTAAATCCAAGGCCAAAGATGTGTAAATTCAAGAAGTACATAGTTTAAAATTAACAGAAGGAAAGGAGGAAGGAGGAAATTAAGCTTTTAGATATAAAACAAGGGAAATTTCCTAAGATCATCATTTGATCTTAAAAGATCACAGCGTCTCTTGGGTTTTATTCTGTTTGTTTGTTGCTTTTCGACTGCAGTGGCCATCAATATGGCTTACAAAAAATAATAAAAGGAGCTTCATAAAATATATTAAAAACATAAAATATATTAAAAATATAAAGTTGAATATATTAATAGTAACATTAGGTCTTTATGTAGCTCAGATGGCACAGTCCACACACAATAGTTTGGTATCTGTAGGTTTAGGAGATTATCATACGGTTCTTCAGTAGTGGGATAGAAGCGGGATTGTAATCCACAGATTTTATCACACCACATCGTGGCCAGGCAGTAGCTGCTGCTGCTTTTAAGGAATGGGGAAAATCCTGTGAATAAACTGTCAATCCCACAGTTAGGCCATTATTGAAGTATGTGTAATAGGTCATTCCAGGATAATTCAGAGAGAAGGAGATTTAAACTGATTTCACTGCACTCCTCCCCATTCCTAATGAACACAAGACTTTTTACTGCTGGGGAGGCAATCCCTCGTGGGCAGAAGAAAGGGGATTTAAAGGGTTTTCACCACACGGACACCATTACTATTGAAAGCAAGACTTCTTAGTGCTGACAAGGCAACTATTTAATCTGGAGCAGTAAAAATGGGATTTAAAGGGCCTTCACACACACACACACACCATTCCCATTGAAAGCAAGACTTCTTAATGCTGACGAAGCAACCATTTCATCTGGGCCAGTAAAAATGGGATTTAAAGGGCTTTCACTGCACATGTGCCACTGCCAAAGGGAAGACTTCTTTACTGATTAAGTTCGGATAGCTAACAAGTAAACGGAACAGTAGTGCAATAAGATTCATGGGCAGCCTGTTATCAATTTGCAATTGCATGGTAATGGGATAAAAATCGTTGCTGTTTCAGATGTTTAAAAAGCCTCAACCGTTTCAGGAGAGATGCACGTCTGATAATCTCCTTAGTCGAAAAGTACAAAAAAAGGTTTTGAGGAAAAACTAAAGAAGGACATTCCGAAAACTGCCTAATTAATATTTGGGAAGGACTGGGTGTATTCAGCCCTTCCCAAATACTAACTGATTATTGAGATGATAAGTCCCAGGAAAAGTGGCCTTGGAAAATAAGAAAAAGACAAAAAGAGGGGAGGCAACTGTCTCATTGTGTGAATAGAGGCTGATTCATACCAAGACATATCTAAGGGCCCTCAGAGACAAACATTAGAACTGACAATAAAAAAGTCTGATAATTTAATATAGCTGAGACTGGCATAAATCCCTACCCTTCAAACAAGATGGCAAAGAGGCAAGTTCCTTGTCTTAATAACTCTGTTCTTGTTTAGTGTGAAACATGCACAATTAACTTTACCAGTGCAAATTCCAAAGCAAATGAATTTGTTATCTCCATATTGGAGGGACTATGGATAAAAAGAGTACTAAAAACAGACCTGCAGGGTAGTTTGCACTGAATACTACTGATCAGTCTCTTTGTGGTTCAAAACCACACTACAGTATTGTCCAAAGATACTGGACCCCTACTTCAAGGTCTTGTTCCCACTATGTTTTGATCGGGATCGGGGACTGGGTTAAAAGGGCATGGTTCCCACTGAATCCGATTTCAGAAGTTGATTCAGAACAGGGGGCTATGCTTTTTGCCCATTTTTGCCCATTTAACCCGCGTCAAAAAGACGCTGGTAAAATGAGGTGTTTTTTGGGCTGAATCGATTTATTTAGAAATAAATCGATTCAGCTCAAGTGAGAACTAGGCGGATTCAAATCGGATTAGAACCTGTCCTGGTTCCCACTGGCAGCCCGTCCCATCACTGGCCTCTCCTGGCCCCAAAATCCCCGGTCCAGCCTCCTTACTGGCTTCTTTGGCCGCTGACTGGCTTCTCTATGCATTTTTTAAAATTTCTGTAGCCAGGGAGGCCGGAAGGAGGTTGCAGAGAAGCCGGAAGCCTTGCAACCTTCTTCCCAGCTTTCCCCCGGCTTCTCTGCAACCTCCTTCCAGCCTCCCTAGCTGCAGGAAATTTAAAAGAAGGTGCAGGGAAGCCGGTCAATGGCCAAAGAAGCCGGGCAAGGGATTTGGAGGCCAGGAAAGGCCAGAGACAGGCTGGGCCAACAAGCTGTCCCCCACCACTTGCTGATTCCTGAGCTGATTCCTGAAACCGGTGCAAACATAGTGGGAACTACTTTTTTTCAGAACCAGTTTCAGGAATCGGTTCAGGAAATTGATTTTCCAATAAGTGGGAATGGGCCCCAAGTGAGAATTGGGCCTAAAGCCGAGCTAGTAGTTTATAACAACCTTACAATCTTATTCATTGTCTTTATACTTACAGTGCAGTTTGTGGGTGTGGGGGCCATTAAGGCCAGACTGGGGGTGGAGTCAGGGTGACACATCCACATGACACATGCTCCAGGGCACTGTGATGCCGTGTGCCACTTGACATAGCGAGAGCAAAACTGATGCTAGGGCAAGAGTCCTCTCTTGGATGCTGACTTTCATTTTTCAGCACTTTCATTTCAAGTAAAATATATGTACACCAGGAATATACTGCAGCACTTAGTTGTGAGGCCCTCTTGTTTCTTGTAGTTTTACAATTTTGAGCTAACAGCAGCTAACAAAAGTAAGTCTGTGAAGTCCATGGAAAGCTGGGAGGAAAAGATTATATTAATCTGCTATCTGAGTCTCAGTAGAGTGAGCCTAGCAAATCTCCTTCAAAATGACACTGAAAAAAGAGTGTTTCTAATTAATAGCGAAGAATGGTTAATGAAACAATTGTGGCACCTGAAGCCGGCACATCACTAATGAGTCCTAATTAATAACAGCACTAAGGAGCCAACTAAAGTTTGTACATAGGAATTAACAGAAACACCATCATCTGAGCATGTATTAAAAAGCTCAGGAGGAACTAGACATGTAACTGGAAATGAACATATTATGATTAACTAGATATATTTGCCAGATGACCTGCAAGAAGGGTGATTCAGTGCAAAAGGGTACAGAACTCTGACCCTTTTTCATTAGATAATACAGAAGAAGAAATTATGTAATGTGTATAATTTTTCTCATTTAGTTATTCCCCCCCCCCCAAAAAAAAGGACTTTTACACCATTTTCAAAAGTAATGGCACCCTCTGTGATCGTAGTTACACTACCTGTATTCTCATTTAAGGGAAAGTTCACACATGTTTCCAGCAGGTTCCTGTTTTGTACACAAGGTAATGCAGGAACAGCCTTTGGCCTTGTGCACTGTCCATCCAAATCTAGAATCTTTGTTTTATATATCACACAGGTTACTTAGGCCCAGTACATACAGGCCTTTTAGGCATCCTCATCACGCGCTAGGGGTTGGCTGAGGGCGGAGCACCCATACGCCCTTCAACCCTTGCATGTGACGAGGGCATAACAATGGCGGCACCCAGTTATGTACATGGGCACCGCCATTGTTACGTAAATGCCATGCGGTGTTCACATGGCGCCGCGTGGCACTTACGTAACGAGTGCATCAGTGGTGCACTTGTTACGCCACCACCGCTGCTTCAAAAGAACCTGCTTTTTGCGGGTTCTTTTTCTGCCGGCGGGAAGCCTCGCGGTTTGGTGGCTGAGGCTTCCCTCTGATGGAAAAACAGGTGCTGGCAGGCCACCCTTTTTGGGTGGTCTGTACCGCATCTAACTTACAGAAGTAAAACCCAATCATGTGATCCACTTCCAATGGACAAAAAGGAGAAGGGACATTCCACTGCATACTAATGCAGGGTTAGGGCCATGATTTGAGATATCAGGGCACATCTCCTGTACCACTACCCTCTATCATCTAGATAAACTCAGGGGATGTGGTCACATCCTATGACAGCAGAGGTATGGCCCTGTCTCCTGATGTCACTGTCTCCCCAACTGGAACATCAGCCGGAGCATGGTGTGAGGAGAGTGGGGGAATTCACTGTGTTGGGAAAGTCAATGGAGAAATGTCAGACAGTGGGCAAATGTAGCTAGTTTTTCAGGAACAAACTGAGTCCTCATCTCAGACTTTAGCCAAGCCTTCCCCTGTCAGGGAAAATAAGGGAAGAGCGAAACTGACTCACTGCCCACAGAGGGCAGTGACCTTGCTTCTCTTTTACCCAGTCTACTTTATGAATTGCCAGGGTTCAAGAAGTGGGTAGAGTATAATCAGTGAAGATCTACCAACCAGATAGGGATCCCTGGTAGACAGGATTAGGCTTGGAGTTTCCCTCCACTCTACCAACAGCTAGATATACATTAAGGACGGTTGCATACTAGCCTCCACTATTCCTTATTATCATGGTTTACGTCCTTCTTTCCTGAATCCAGTCATCTCCTGTTCTTTCAATTTTAATGGGCAATAGAAAATGCTGGCAAAAAATATGGAACTTTACAAGTTGTAGTTCTAGGGACATCATGTCATATAAAGACATAAATATCTATCTCTCCAAGTGTAAATCCTAGACTTCCCTGAGCAAGAACCCCAGGATGAGATGGTAACGGTCATGCTGCTTCTTTAGTTCTAACTTTTACTTATGATTAATTCCACCAAATGTCACAGGAAAATGTTAGCCCAGTCACGTCCCTAGTGTTGGTTGCACCCAGTACAGGTTGCCTCCCCTTCCCCAGGACCTTGGTCAGCTGGGTGAGCAAGCCAAGGCACCAGGGAAGGAGGGATATGCTGAGGCAAGCGATCCAAGGCAATGTTGAAGGAGGGGCAAGCATACAGACATCCCTACCTTTTCCCCCTTTGCCTTGGCTCACTCAACCCAAAGTGCCAGGGCAGTGGGAAAGGAGGGGGCTGAAACATACACCCATCCCTCTTTCTCTGCGGCTTTTGCTCCCTTGAGAGCCAGCAGCACCGCACGCACAGACCGCAGCTAGAGGAGGGACCAACCAGGTGTCGCCACTTCTCTGAGGTATCACCCGGTGCAATTCATCCCCCCTTCCCGTGACACCACTGTGTAAGCCTATTAATTTGTTTCCTTCCTGCATTCCTAAACATGCAGAATGAGACATGAGATATATTCCTTACTTCTATGTGTGTTCAGTAGAAACACTAGAAGGTATGGACTGTGGTAGGCTCCTTCAAGCTTCCAGTCATGTGAAGGAGCCTATGTGTGTACATATGAATAACTCTAATTGCAGCTCCACTCACCCCTTGCACAGTACATATAGAGAGAATGTATGAATAGATACAGGGAAATACGTATTATAAGTATTCATGGTCTACAGTTTAGCCTATTTTTCTTCATAATATGGGGTTTGATGTGCAGAGTAGACCTGTGCAATTCTCATCTCTGATTAAGTGTTTCCTTATTCTCAATTGATACCTGATTTAAAGCCATAGCCAAGAGCAAGTCAACTTCAATATAGCCAGATTAAAAATAAGCTTTTTCTCTGACCATTATACAAAACCATTGCCTAAAACACAGGTTGTTACTACAGCCATAAAGAGTGCAGTATTTGCTGTGGATCACAAAAGTGTGTGGTGAGATATAATCTGCCACACAAACCGTTTTTGACCTGAGCAAATACCATCAGATAAGAATTTGTAATTGCTACAGGTAATGTTGTGACTAAATGTGTAGAATCTAGACCTTTTTGTTACAACAGAAAAAAAATCTCTTGACTCCCAAACTCAATTGCTGAAACATTCAAATAAGGGCAAAAATATGCTTCCATCGATGATATTTGCCAGTTCATGTAACAAAGGTCTAGGAAATCTGGCTGGAGACAATATAATTCATTACATATGTAGTTATAATTACATTTGACAGCTAATTATTGAATTAAATGCTAAAATAAAAGCAGATGAATCTACCAGAAAGTTGGTTCAATCTTTTTTCTTTAGTTACTTTTTTGATTGCAGATTAGGGGGTTGGAAGGATATGTTTAGGCAAAAATCTCAATTGGACTTGTCTGGGAGGGCCTTTTAGGATGAAGACATGTCTCTTTCTTTTTCCAAGAATGTTCTTTCTCTGTATTCCTGTATTTACCCTGTACGAATAGACTGAACAACCCATTGCATGCTAGTTGTTCCCCAATCAGAGCTCCAGCTTGCCTGCTGCACCATGAAAGCACACACTTTTCTGCACGTACACCTCAAAGACCTTTTGGGGGAGGAGGGTTGGAGGCATTCCCTTTTAAGTGTGTTAAGAAATATTGTTTCCAATCAAATTATATTAATAGCAGATGGATGGGGCTTATCTCCCATTCCTTATGTGCTTGTTACTCCCACCAAAATGTTAATTGCACATGAAGCTGGGAGGCACCTTATAATTGTTCTGATGTGGTATTAACTTTATAATGAAGCCAAACACTGAAACCATAATATTATGAATTTGGGCTTATAGACATGTTGTTACTCTTTCGATGATCATCACCATCATGCTTTTTGTGATTATGATAATTTCATTTTGGGGGCACAAATGAGTTTTAAAGCTTTTGTTGCAAATATGCTTTTCCTTTTGGGAAATGATTTAAAATTAATTATCTTCTAGCAGTAGCAAAGTGCATTCATTTGGACAGTCATCTTCCATTGCTTCATCTCTTCAATACAGAGCTATTTTTATGTGTATAGGAAAGCTGATGCATACTGTAGCACAGACAGAAAAAAACTGTTAAAAATAGTGCATATTATGCTAATTGTTATGTAACTTTTGCCACCTTTCAGCACAACATATGTTGTATTTAGTGTAGAACTATTTGTGCTTGTAAATGTATTTTCTGAAACAGACATATACACATGTTTTTTTAAAAAATCAGAAAGTAATTTGTTCAATTTTTATTTTCAAAAGAGATGAAAAATCCTATATTGCCTCTAAACCTCATCAAGCTTTTATGACTAATCACAGTGCTGCATGCATTGAAATACATTTTCTAATTTGTGTTGTATTTCATTATTTGCTGTCATTGGTTTTACATTAGAGTAAGGTAAGTAATTTCACTACTGCAATATTGGTGTAGCCATTATATTTTTTAATTATAATTTTAATTGATTAGCTAATGCAGATTTGAAGATGAAAGTGATCAGGTTCAAGGGGTGTGAAATTTTTCGTCCACTGAATGGCAAAATCCTATCATTTTGGCTGCTTGTTGCTCTTGCATCCAGTCAAAATTTTGCAATACACACAGTGGACTCTCGGTATCCATGGGTTTGATATCCACAAATTTAAGCACACACAGATTGAAATGAAGAAATGTTTTATTTTTTTAACCTTCAATGGCTATGCACCGAGGCACAAGTAGAGGTTGAGACAAGACCCAGGCAAGCCAACGCCTCCTCCTCCATGAAAGTCAGTCCCACCACAAGGCCACAGTCAGAACTTAAACCTTTTCCTCACTCTTTTTGTCACCTTCACATCACAAAGCTGCTGTCAACATTTAAACCCCTGTTTCCCACCCTCTCATAAGGAAGCCTCTGCCAGAATTTAAACTGCCTCACTCAGCTTCTCACTTTCTCACAAGGACGCCTCTGCCAGAATTTAAACTCCTGCCTCATTTTGTTTCCCACCTTCATACTTTTCCTACTAATATACTCCCCTTGCACCATTCCTTCTGCTGTCCCTCCCTTACTTCATTTGTGGCAATTTGTTGTTGTTGTTGTTGTTAAATGCCTTCCAGTTTTGCCTTCAGCTCATGGTGGCCCTGTGGAAGAGATCCCTCCAAGACACCCCGCGTCTTGCAAATTCAAACCCTCAACTCAGTACACCAAGATACAGTTGGCCCTCTGTATCCACGGATTCAACCATCCACGGCTTAAATATACAGTGTGTGTTTTTTTGGAATCCGCAGGGAGTTCTAGAACCAAAGCCCTGTGGATACCAAGGGCTCACTGTACTCAAGTGTTCTTAAGTGCTTTCCTCATTTAAATGTTCATGAAGTTTCCAAAAGGCAAACATAAGACATGCATGCCCAACGATTTCTAATTTACCTATCAGTGCTCAGAAGCAACCCTGGCTTCAACCTGGCTTTGCATGATCGATTTTTTAATTCTTAAAATCAACAAGAAGTCACATCAGATATCATAGTACGAAGCTCACTATCCACTGCTCAGGGAGTATAGTTTGTAGAGGAACATATATCATCTTCAAAAAGCTCAAGGCCCCTTTGATGACTAGGAAGAGGGATCACGTTTCAGGCCTCGTGACAAACACTCCATTTGCCTTGTCCCCAAGACAGCTACAAGTTGGCAGTGGCTTGGTACATCCCAAGTGATTAGGATTTCTGAATCTACCCATATATCGGCTTCCTTTCTGCACGTGTTCAAACTAGTCTGTGAACATCCAGAGGGTAAGGATGGTGACAGGCCTGAAAGCATGGCCCCACTTTCTAGTCATTGTGTGGATAATATAGGAAAGAAAATAAAGCACCTCCTGTTCCCATTCTTCAACACAAAGGCAACCTAAATGGCTGAGCTGCAGCCATCCAGTTTATTTCCTAGTGGAATTTTCATAAGTGGGTGGTCCATCAATTCCTTCCAAACACTCTGTTCTTCTCTTCTTATTACCAGTCTCTTGAACCAGCCAATGAATCTCACTTGTTAAGCAGTGGAGCTGTATTGATTTCCAAGTGAAATATGATCCAAAAGAGGCTTGCTGCTATGTTTTAATCATCTATTTGAAAATATGTCAATTGATCACATGATGATGAATGTCTCTCAAATGGAAGTGTTTCATATGAGGGGGGAAATGCCTTCATGCCTGAAAGAACAGTATCATAATTTAACCTTAGATGAAACACAGTGTTTATTGGATGAACTATTAAAGGCTATCAGTTATGTGTAAATGCCTTCTTAATATTTGCAGGAGCAGCTGTCCAGACTTATTAACAAAATAACTGCTATCAGAATAAAAATGTCACTTTTCTATGCCATGCCCTAATGTTGTTCTCATTATAAAGACTTTCTAGATAAATGATAGTTCCAAATATAAGTAATGTATTTTATGTAACTCTAGGATAGTTCCCTGCAGGCTAACATTCTTCCACTTTTACTGATTTCATTACAGTTAGGACAGAAAAGCAGTATATATGTGTGTAAAATATACAGGGCTGAGTGAACGACTGGAAGCTACATGATGCTGTTTTAGTTCTAAACCTAATGAGTGCCTGGGAGCCAAACAAAATATTGCTGAGCCTTCCAAAGGAAGAACGGGGCATAACTACAGTGAATGTCTGTTGTGATATGTATAGAGAGAGCTCTTGCATGCATTAGAAACTCTAGTTGTTTGAGTTGTTTGAAATGTTTTGCATCCACAAAAGTATATAAGTGTCACTTAGGGCTCTCCGTTTAGAAAAAGGGAGGAACTCTTGCAAATGTCATAAGTTCAGTACTGAGTATACATGCATTTCCCTCCTATTCACTAGGAAACAGCATTGCAAATACAGTGACAGTACACACTGAAGTGGTAACCATTGTATGTTACGGTATATCTTTTTAGACTGCAGTGGGGACTCACACAATAGAGTGTTCCTCCGTATCGGGGTGGAGTTGGCTTTACCTCTGTATACAATATATTAAGGAGAATACTAGGCTAGAACCCTTCTTCTTAGCACCTGTTTTTCTGTAGGAGGGATAATCTTGTTTAGAAGAACATGTCAAGTGAGCCCCCACTTCTACTTTGATGAGGTGTACTCTAGAATCAGGTATATCGCCTCACTTGAGAACTAGGCCAAGACCTTTACTATTTTTGACAGTCTAGGGAAGAAGCATCTATATTTCATTATGGATGATGATCATGATCTTGATCATGATGATGTGCCTCAAGTGGTCATTTTCTGAATATATACATTATTTAGAAATTACACACACGCACTAGAATAAAAGCCACAATTCTGTATAGCAGTCTACGTTGCCTAACTATATGCATCTGCTACATAGCAGAGGCATAATGGAACCCTCCTAATGAACTGAGATAATTAGTATTAGGGTATCAGCTAGAATGTCCCATTGTGCACTTCCTAGGTAGTGTCCCAATGCACACTGATAGTGCCCAAAGTACATTGATCACTTCTCTAGCCCTCCTATGTAGAATCATCATAGCAGCCTCTTACTGAATATGAACATGGGGGAGCTATTCAATTCTGTTTTCCGCAGACATAAAGTCCCATTCTGAATTCCAGCCAGAATAATTTTCAGTTCATTGCATCCTAAAGAGATTCGGAAGCAGTCGAGATTTTTATTTTTTACAAAGCAGATGCCTACATTGAAAGTCTGTAGCAAAAACTATTCTACGTCACTTAACAAGCTGAGCACCCTATGGAGGATAAGTCTCTCCTATGATTGGTAGGGCTAATGTACATTGTTTTGGCTTTTGGGGGCCAAACGCAGCTTTCCAGAATATTGGGCCAGCATCCGGCCCTAAACATGAATATACTGCTATGGCAAAGCATATGATACCAAAATCCTTTATTTTGTTCTGTGGTATTTACATTTAAAATTTAGCCCACAGACAGGCTAGTCAATTTTTCAAAAGTGTTTGCTAGAGGAAAGCTATGTCAGTCTTTTTTTTTTCTTTTTTTTTTTTTTCTTTTTGGTCAACATAAACAAGTGTTCCGATCTTCAAGTGTTTTTTCAAGTGGATGGATATAACTATAAGCCAGTCCACCCTTCATACAGCCACCAGCAAATCCCGAGATTGTCGAGTGACTAGAGAATTATTAACTGGTTTATATATTTGATTTGTTCACTGAGGACAATTTGGATTGCTTATGTGTGGTAGTCAATAAGGTGTTCATTTTTATGATTAGGAACAGCACTAATACCTACCAATATAGTGGCTAAAACAACCATGTACAGGGGAAGACCTGTGGGTCACAAGGAGCTCCTTGGGACATGCAGTCTTTTTGTAAAACACACATGATAGGATTCCTGTTGGGGGACAGGGGATGAAAGAGCTACCCATAGAACATGTAGATCTTACTCACATAGCATCTTTGGGAACCCTTCATTCTCCACTGTTATCATCAATGACTGATATTCCCGCCCATAGCATAAGGTAACAGACTGCATTCTGGGGCACCATTGGAGAAGCAATTGTAACCTGATTATCTATCATTGGTGACTGCAGCATTAAGCATAGGTTTTACCCACACTTCAGAGATATCACAGACATCAGCCCTAATCCCAATCATATACCTCTCTGGTAGAAAGCAGTGCAGCAGTGTTTGTGTACCATCTAGAGGACAAGATGGTGCATAACCAGAGAGCTAATTTTTACATATGTAATGCCATCACGGCTTTAAGCTGTCAAACAAAGTTGTATTTATGCAATAAAACAAACAGGAATTTTAAAAATTAAAATGGGAGAATATCACTGTGAAAGAAGTATCTAAGATCTTTGTGGTCATCCCCAACTCTGATTTAAGATTTTATCTGCTTAAACAGAGTAGTGACAAAGGTCCATTACAATAAAAGGCTACAGAACTGAAATTCATTAACTAATTTAGTGGATTATGAGATTAATGGGTGGGAAATCAATAGTTTCCTCTTTCTATGTTCTTTATCCATTATATATTTGCTCATTCCAGTAATCAGCATTTGTTTTAAGTTCTCAGTGTCTAATTATTACTTTTGGAACTTGATTTATCCTCCAGCGTGAATCAACCCATGTGCATATGTTTACTAGAGATCTCAAGTATGACCTAAGCACTACATAAAAATGCTAATTTATGTAAATCTCTTGCTGTCTTCAGTGCAATTGCAATGAAAATAAAACAATGGTTGATTATTCTCTGCACTGTAGACAGTTGGTACAATCCAAACTATGCATACCAAAGACTAATCAAAATCAGTACTAGAACAAACAGTAAACTGCTGGCATTCTGTCAATGCGAACAGAACTGAAAAAAGGCCAGCTGGCTCTAGATTGCTCCATACCATAAGTGGCAACAGGAATGCTACTAAGCAGTTGTCTACACTGACAAAAAAAATTAAGCTTCACTTCACATTTTCCTAGTCTGCAGTGCCCCTGCAGTGACCTTGTTAGTACCACATCCACTTGTAATAAACTGGACTCCAGTTATACTGGTTGCCACACATTTCCCATGCCCAAATTCAAATCGGTAAAAAAGGGATGCTTTTAAAAAATCTTCCTAGCAAGCCAAAATCTATCAAGCAATAACCTGATTGTTTACCTGTCAAACTTGCCAACTTGCACTCTGATTAGTTCCCTCCTCATTCAACCCTGTTCTCCCCTACTTCGGGTCCCAGTGAATGCGGAAGTCTAAGTGTCTCCTGTTGATTTATTTTTTAAAATATTTAATGTCTCCTGACACACAAACACAGGTCAGAAGCTGCCCATCTTCTTCGTTCGGTTGCTGCCACCTCATTCCCAGCAGAGCCCTGCTGACAAAGTTCTCGGAAGTCAAGCAACACTGAGATAGTAACGTAGACCAATTGACCCCCTCACCATTGAAATCATGGCTGGGGTCAGCTGGGGAGGGGTTGGCAGAAACCAGGGTAAAGTGCACCATTGCAGCTTTATTCTTTACACACAGTGTATCGGAGCTAATGGTGGATCAGACTACCTCCTTCCTCTTCCTCCCTTGCTGTCAAATGAGTGAATGAGCTAAGGGGAATGCATGTGGCCAGGCACCCCAACACCTGCAAATATGGAGGAATAACTGCGTCTATTAAAAGTTTATAAAATGCTGAATATGGTTCAGTTTCAGATGACCTGCTAGCCTTCAGTTACCATTCCCTGAACATTAAAAAACGGCAACACACACCAAGCTTACCAGACTAGTCCTACTGACCAGTTAGCCCACCTGCCCTGATTCCACCCCAATCCACACATGTAAAGCTTCCAGTTTTTCCTAAAACTGCAGAGTAAAAAGTGAAGTTTTAAATTTGTATTAAAAAGAAGTGATTTCATAGTGAAACGGGTTCTGTGTCATGTGTTCCTACAGAAGTGGAAGCAAAGTGAGTACTTGTGGTTTTGCCTGTGAAAACAACCCCTCATTCAGATTAATGAAGAGTTTTATATAATTTGTACGAATGTATATTGTCATTTAAGGCATTATGTATATCAGTGGGAGAATACAAGCTGCAGATTATTCCAACATGTTAACCTTAAAGACCTTACATTGTTCTCTCCTATCCTCTTTCCACTGAACAGCACTCGCAAACAAAATTACATGATGAATTTTTCACGACAACATGGGCTCAGGCATTTCTACAACAGAAGACGAAGGTCACTTAGGCGATACCCATGAAGAACAAGACATTTCTTTTCCTTTTCCTTCCCAATCTGTGATGTGTCGCTTTCCATTCTTTTCAATCTAGCATTGCGGTCTAGTTTATCAGGACTTCTTTCTTGATGAAAATTTTGAAAGCCTCCATCAAGACAGAGCATTACACTACTTTTTTCACACTGTGATCTAATGAGAAGTGACTTATTTTCTCATAGGTAAATGTTTTTAATGTTGATGTGTCTGTGAAAAATTGTGATCTGTTGTAATACCAATTACAGTGGCAGTATTGGAAGTAAGCAACTGACTCTGTTTTTAAGAAAAACAAACGTGCATACATTTAAGCACAAAAGACTTTTCATATTTTATGTCAGAAACTACAATATTAAGTACAATATTTAACATTCTTTGTCACATAGATATTTAAATACACTGTATTTCAGCTCTGTATCATATTTTATATGATTAAGTTATCATTGTTCGTCCTCTTTGTATTCTCTTCTACAACTTGACATGTTGGCACTGTATTGACTTGCTATAACAATTTGCTGCTGGTTTTTTGGGCTATTTACACATAAAGCAAACAAATGCCTAATTTAAAATAAATAGCTGCAGAAGTCATTGTGCAAGGCATAGATGTTCATTTGTTCTTACTCTTTGATATGTCTGTTGGTTATTGTTGTTTTGTGGGCAAGAAAAATGCTTGACATTTAAACATTTTCTACTAAGCTGTGGTGGATCAGCCTTCTCCTCTCCAGACAGAAACTCCTGTTTCCTTGTCCAAAACTAAAACAATTTTCTGTGGATAATTTACTTACAGTAACTGCCATTTGGTCTCTGTAGTAATGGAGTGATTTGTAAACAGTGAATGTTTATTCGTGTTTATTTGTGGTTTGTTTCTATTGCGGGTCATGTTGTACCTATAATGTTGTACCTAACAACTGCAACATAACAGTGACCTGGACAGCCCTAAACTGTCTATTCTCATGAATAAAAGAAGTTTTGCTCTACAGTGAACTGAGCTAAAATTCCATGCTTCAATAAAGATAATGTCAACAAATTATTCACGTGTCATTTTTTTCAGAGCTTATTGTGGGGAGTGATGAACAGTTATAACCGTGCCTTACACATATTTATGACCAATAGCTTTTACAGTGAATCTGCTGTGAGACTGATTTTTACACCTACGACAAGTAGATCGGTTCACGTTTTTCAAAATGCAATGTTGTAGTGTTAACATTAGATCCATGTTGGGATTAAATGCATTTGAGGATTGCTTCTGGTGTGACATTTTCTCCGACTGAAAGATAATACTAGAGCCTGTTCAGAAACTATGGCATGTTACAGACCGCCGGATTGCGGCGGTCTGGCTCCGCCTCCACTTTCAGCGTCCGGGAGCTGCAGCTCCTGGACACTCCGAGGAAGGAGCATGGAAATTGCGCTCCTTCTTGGGCCCCAGAAGAAACACCGTGAGGCACTAGTCGCGCACTCACGGCGTCACTTCCGGGGTGAGATGTGAGGACGCACAGCGTCCGCTACGTCAATATGGCGGCGACCATGTGGAGCGGCCGCCACCATTTGTCACAGACTCTGTCCGTGATAGGGTTAGGGGCGTCTGGAAGAGACGCCCCTTTTTCAAACTGGGACGTCCTCAGGACGTCCCTAATGGCAGTCTGTAACCCGTCATAGTGCCAATCTAGCTAGCTCCAAGCGTAAACATGGTGATCTGGGAGTGGCTGTTCACAAACACAAATACCTCACATGAGGAAGATTCTGTTTGTAATTGCACCAGGGTGCAAAGTCATGTGCTGGCACAAAACCAACCACTCTCCACCAGGCTCTCTGTATATACACCTCTCAGAAGAGGTGGTAAACAAGCCAGGCGCAGAATCTGGGAGAGGAGCAGGTTATTTGCTCAGTTTGTACCATGCCATTCTGCTTGTGGTGAATGGTCTGACTCAGAAATTGCACTGGTTTTATATCACAAGCCAGAGCACAAACTCAGAGGTAGAGCTACAGCACAAGCTGTCTCCAGCTTATAATGTTTCCAAGTTTCCAGAGCAAGAGCTGTGTTGAGTTTTGTCCCAGCTTTCAGAGGATTTTATGTTTCACAGTTAATATAACAGCCAAGGTGCTGTGCGCATATCGTCTGCTCAACACCTTTGTGGTCTTTCTTCTTCCTCCTCCAGGGTCAATAAAAGTGATATCTGTGATACTGCTGGCTCCTAGAGTGTAATGTTACCCATGGAGGCAGTACTGTAAAAAAATAAAGGTGCTGTAAAACATGATAATCTTATCTGCTGATAAATTGTAACTTGGCTCAACAAACTAGGAAATTGGCTGAGTTTATTCTACGAGCCAGGGTTTGTATATGTTTGCAAGTTTCCTTTGCAATGATGTTATAATTAGAAAAATATAAAAAACCACAGAATATTTAAAAATGGAAATACACATACATTTTTTTCCAGAAGAAGGAGAATATGCTTTCTGGCAAGCAACAGAAGGCAAATTTTAACTGTTAAGAACAGCTATACTCATCTTGTTAAAAAACAACAGGGATTTAGAACTTTATTTCAAAATCAAAGAGAAAGTCCAAGACAATGAAAGTCAGTCATAAGACTCACAAAAAAAACTCTTTACTAGGATAACTGTGGTGTATTTTCTTCAATGTCTTCAGTGTCTTTTGTTACTAGGACCCATAAATGCATAAATTACAGAGACCAACTGGGAAAGGCTAGAATCCTATTACTGTGCTGTAAGAAAAAACAATTCCAGATGTAGGGAAAACTACTACATGAATACTAGACTCCTGCTCCTGTGCAAGAAACAAAAGGAAAAATCCTTCTTCCTTTTTCATATTGTTCCTGCCCTGGGTGTTCTTATCAGTAAATTTACGGTAAGTAGAGGTTTTCCCATGCCTTGCACAGGACAATCCAGCAAGCTGCTCCAGTTTCCACTTCTGCTGATAGACATGCATTGGGAACCTAGAGAAGAGCAGACAGCTGAACCGTGCAGGATCACCTGGCAAAGCAAAGCTATGGCAAAGGAAGAGTTTTGCCTGGATCATACAAGGAGGAACGTCACCGTAAGTGGCTAATGCAAAGCACCATCCCTTCCCTCTCAAGTGGAGCAGACAGAACATCAAGGGAGGATGTCCCTAACAGATATGGCCCTGATCCAATTCATCTTAAAGTCCAACCAGACCCTCTGGGGTCCAGGTACAGTATTAGCATATTAATTGGGCATCCACAAAAAACCTATTTATTTCTGTTTCTGCCTGAAATGGGTTTCTTTGTTTTGTTTTTTGGTGATTCACTGTCAGCAGGAAAGCCTAGGAGAGCAGAGAGCCATAGGACAACCTTGATCCTACTGGGTTTCTTTGTTTTATAGACACACTGATTAAAACAAGAATGAAGATGTTTTACTCCGGATTCAAACCATCATATATGTCTGTGAGAGAGAATATTTTTAAACCATCTACCCCACACCACTTTTTTGTGTGGATCTGGTGGTGGTGATAAAGATTGATGATGATGATGATGATGATGATGATGATGATGATGATGATGATGATTTTTCATCTGTGTGTATTCCTTCCACTGTTTCTGCACTTGTTTTTATTCTTAAATTTATTTACACCCCAGCTTTTCCCCCCAAAACCAGGACTTATAGTGGCTTATATTCAGTAGGGTCTTCATGTAGTATATGCTCAAAGAATAGGAAACTGCATGTCCAGAAGAGTACATTTATGTCACTGTGTAAATTCAACTTATAAATCCAACCTATGATGACAAAATTACAGGCATACCTCCTTTAACAAAGCCTTTGACAAAGAACGTCCTTTCTACAAAGTCTTTTTACAGGAGCTCAGCCCATCTCCCTTTATCTTGTCACTACTGAGCATAACTGTAGAGCCATAGTTGCCCACCTCTGCTGTAGCATGATGAAACAGTAATGATCGAAAAGGCAAAATGGATCCAGGGAATCACACAGTTTCACAATTTTAAAAAGAATCATGTTTAGCATTTGCTTTACTTTCATGATGTATTTCCTTGATTTGGGGTTTAGGCTCCTATCATTGCCTGACTGACATAAGGCTTTTGATATTAGGATCTGATAAGGTCATCCTTCATTTTTCTGTCAAGATTTAAGAGTATAAAAGAAGAATACTGTAACTTCTGAAAAGTAAACAGGATCTGTTATTTCCATACTGACAGGTTAACAAAGCCACAGTAATGCTCTGTGGTAACCTAGGTTGCAGTTTGTTTGGCTTTATAAATTACTTCCTAGAACTCCTGAACACATTCACAGTGAACAATGTCCACGATTTATGGTCTGCATAGTAATACCTAGTGTGGCTAATACAAAGGGTTGCTGAAAGGTTCTCAGCCCAACACACTTCCCAAAAATCTGAGTGTAATTTTGTCAGTTGTAGCTTAAAAGGAATGTTCTTTTGTATTCTAAATTGCTAATTTGCAGAATCGTATCTCTAATTTCTGAATTTTTTCAGATCATTGGCAAAACCACGTCAACAAAAAGTATGGAATTTTCAGGCACTAAACTCTGGGCCAGTATAAAGTTCCTGTTCCTGCAGAAGAAAACGCCAAAGAAAATCTATGAGTGTATGATGCAAACATGGTGTGACCCATCATACTCAACTGTGAAGAAGTAGAGTACCAACTTCCAGCATGGATATTTTGAGACTGAAGATACAGCAAGGTCTGGGAGGCCTCAACAGTGGTAACTCCTGAAATTGTTGAGTGTATTCATAACCTGATTTTGGCAGATTGGTGAATCTCAGCTAAAACTGAGACACTAGAGATATCCCATGGAAGCACTGGGTTTATAATTCATGAGCAGTTGGCTATGCAGAAGTTGTCAGTCAAATAGGTGCCAAAATGTTTGAATACTGACCAGAAACGAAATCGCGTGGATACCTCCAAGTTGATTTTGCAGTATTCTGAGCAATCTAGTCACAATTTTTTGAACAACTCATCACTGCTGATGAAACATGGTTACAACGTTATGATCCAAGACAATAGGTATTTTGAAACATTTGGGGTTTGAGTGCATAAACCATCCACTCTGCTCATCAGAGCTTGTTCCATCTGACTAGTTTCTGTTTCTAAACCTTAAGAGTTTGAAAGGGAGGAAATTTTCAAATGATTCAGAGGGGATAGAAGCAGCAGTGACCAGGCTTTTTTTTTTTTTTTTGAAGGGTTAAAGAAACTTGAGAAATGATGTGCCAAGTGCGTTGAACTTCAGGGTGGATATGTGGAAAAGCACGTAAGTTTCATAGCGCTAGGTCATTCACTTCTTGGTTGTGCTGAGAATTTTTTGGCACTCTTTCATATAAATAAGTTTGAGTCAGCTTGAACTCTTAACACTTTTCATTATTTTGGACCAGCTTTTTGGACATTTTTTCAAAAAAATATTATTTGTTCTTATTACAATTTCAGAGATAGGAGATACTGAAGAGAATCAGTCAGAATACTCGCTTAGAATCAGAACACTGGCTGCCAATTAACTTGTTAAAAGTGGTACAGGATCGAGGTAATGATGCCTTCTCTGAGAGATATTCCTCTGGACAAAATCACAAAAAAGAATCAATATAACTTTTATTCCTTTGCCTTATTTATAGAAACTCTAGAGATCACTGTTAGAATTTTTTAAAATCTATTTCAATCTTTGCATACCAAGTGAAAATGTTTAACTTTCCCTACATAGAATCATAGAGTTGGAAGAGACTGCAAGGGCCATCCAGTCCAACCCCCTGCTATGCAGGAACTCTCAATCAAAGCATCCCCGACAGATGGCCATTCAGCCTCTGCTTAAAGACCTCCAAAGAAGGAGACTCCTACACCATACCAGTCTTTCAATTTCATTGGTAGTGATAAAATTCATGTAACTTACAGAATGTTATTTTTCCTTTTGTCCGTGGCAGAGGTAAGGCACCCATGGGTTTTTCTGCAGCCTCCACAGACCTGCCAGGATTCCCTTTCCCAATATTCTGATTTTTGCCTCCTCCAAAACCCCCAAACCATCAGTTATTGCTCTTCAGAGACTCCAAAAATGGCACCTTGCCCTTAAATATCCCCTCAAAACAACTTTTCAGTATAAGAGAGGAAACAAAAGTTGTAGACATAAATATAAAAGGAAATAGGTTGTATTATTAAAAGATACAATGGAAGTCAAAAATGGAAGAAATTTTAGAGTGTAAGAAGATAAGACTGGAAAATACAAGAGAGAAAGAAAAGGAGAAGAAGAAATAAGACACAGAAATAACAGAGATAATAGAAGTGGATAGAGAACGGACTTGGTAGATAATGTAATATACTGTACAACGATATGATATATTTAACAGTAAATATGGCTGGAAAATTTTGTGGAATAAAGATAATTAGCAAAAATAAAATAAACATGATCTCAAACTTGTTTCTTTACCAAAAAAACAAAACAAACAAAAAAATCATTCCAGAACAAACCAGAAATCTCTTCCAGTTATAAATGACCTGCCATAAGAGATTTGACTGCTGAATAGGCTGAGTTTAAAAGAGTATTAAAGACCACTCACTCTCTTCTGGCAGGCTTATCCAGATGATTTTTAAATTATGAACTTTAAATGATGAATTTTAAACATATATTGTTTTCATTTATGTATATCTTATTTGTTCTTTTAAACCGATGTGTATGTATATTTTAACTGATGTTGTTTTTCTGTTAATTATTTTTCCCAACCTCGATCCATAGGGAGAAGAGGGTAGGAAATATCAGCAACTGATTTTAGGACAAGGCAGCCTTCTTTTGGGGGGGGGGGGTGCAGATTATGCCCCTCCCAGCAAACCTGCCAAAGTTGCCAAGAGTCAGTGAACTCTCATTGAGTCAATGGGCAGTTTGGCCATCAGACACTGTTAGATCTTATGTAGCTAATGCTGGTTGATGTGATGGGGGAAGACCAAGGGATGTGACTTTCTATGAGAAGATGAACCAGTATGTTTCAGGCAACATTCCCTACATCTTCTAAGATAAATTGCTTTTCCAAAGAGATGCAGAATGCAATCTTGTCTCCAGCACGGTAGTGATATCAAATTGTTAGCCCCTTTGGCTGCTCTAGGTGGAATGGAGTAGTAGCAGATGCATATCTTCTTCCCCTCTGGCACCAAATTGCCTTGCTCACATCATATTTTACAATCGATTCCATTGTCTCTTGTCTGGATTAGCCACCCGGCCACAAACGTGTCGGCACTACTGACACCAAGGACTAAGCAATTGCTCAAGCATGACTGAGTGTCACGTAGCAAGCTGTGGAGCTTTCCATCACATGTATGCAAAATGTGGAACAAAGACATTCCACGTTCCCTGGTACATGGTTTCAGTTCTATGTTGTTAAAACGTTATTGTTTTTGTACATGTTCCAGTTGTAAGTGCGAACTATTTATGTATAATACATTTCACAAGTAGGTGTTAATAAAAATGTGTGAAGTAGAGCTAAGCACACTCATTTGTAAACAATTCCCTTGAATGCATGTCAGCCCAAAGATATTTAAGAGTCAGTGTGGTGTAGTGGTTTGAGTGTTGGAGTCTGGAGACCAGGGCTGAATCCTGGCTCAGCCATGGAAACCCACTGGGCGACCTTAGGCAAGTCACACTCTCTCAGCCTCAGAGGGGGCAATGGCAAACCCCCCTTTGAACATACCTTTCCAAAAAAACGCCACCATAGGGTCACCTTAAGGTTGCCATAAGTTGGAGACAACTTATGTGATTTTACATTGTTTCATACTGTGTATGTTTTATGTGATTTTACATTATGTTTTATATTGTGTATATTTTATGTGATTTTACATTGTTTTAAATTGTGTCTATTTAATGTGACTTTGTATAATGTTTTACATTGTGTATATTTTGCGTGATTTTACATTATGTTTCATATCGTGTGATTTTACATTATGTTTCATATTGTGTATATGTTATGTGGTTTTACATTATATTTTACACTCTGTATATTTGGTGTGGTTTCACATACAGACTTTTTTAATTGTTTGAAACCAACTCGCCTCAGAAAACCCTGTGAGAGTCACATGGGGTCGCCCTAAATCGACAGGAGGACACACAAACACAGTTTCTACTCTGAGGCAAACGAGGCGAGTAGGCGACACTTATTATTTGAGGGCGTTCCTTGCCTCAGAACGAGGCGCCCCGTTGCATGCTGGGGCTTGTAGTCCTCCTCTCCTCCTCCGTCTATAGCCCAGAACTGAAGCGGAAACTACCAATCCCAGGAGCAGCGCCTGCAACGTAGCCTTTAATAGGGTAGCTGCTGCTGCCTCCGTCTTTCTTTGCAATATGCCGGGTATCTGGGAGGAGGAGGCGGGGAATAACCTGGCCAAGGGCGGAGAGTTCCCTGGGGTTACTGTTTAACGGAGGCAGCTACTGGGCTTGGGAGCAAAGCGAAGCGAGGAGGACTGAGGAGGTCTGAGGAGGTGAGCGGCGCGTGGATAGAGGCACGTGCGCATGCGCACCTGAGCAACGGCTGCCCCGCGCGCCAAACCCTTGAGCCTTTTCTTTATGGGGGGGCGAAGGAGGGAGGGGGGAGAAAGACCCCAACCAATAGGAAACGAGGATGAGGATGAGGGAGGCCCCCCCTCCCCTCCCCTGCCTCATAATGCGCCTATGTCTCTCAAAAACGCCTCAGGCTGCATCCACGCTGGAGAAATAACCCGATTTGGCACCGCTTTAACTCTTTTCTTTGGCTCAAGGCTATGGAATTCTGGGAGTTGGAGATTGTTGTGGGCCCAGAGCGGAGCGAATTCCATAGCCCTGAGCCAGACAAAGAGTTAAAGCGCTGCCAAACCGGGTTATTTCTCCAGTGTGGATGCAGCCTCAGTTTCCTTCAGTGCTTCCTCCCCTCACAGTGGCGGGGATTTGTATTTTCTCTTTCCCTTTCTCCACAGAAGGGAATAATTTATTTAATAAAAAAAAAAAAAACCATTCTTAGCTGTTTGTTGTAATTCTATGCCTCCAAGTTCTTTCTGAGGCTGAGAGAGTGTTGACTTGCCCAAGGGAGAATTCAAAGATATAGCCGTGTTAGTCTATAGAATCAGTATGTAGAGAGGTCTTCTAGCACCTTTTGACACTCAAAGAAAGAAGTCGGCAGCATGAGCTTTTCGTAGACTTCAGTCTGCTTCCTCAGATGCATTTGGTGGAGTGCAAAGACAGACGCAGACAGCCATTGGTGTGTGAGGAGGATGCCCAAGGGAGAATGTGACTGGCCCCTTGGATGGCCAAGTCAGGATTCGAACTCTAGCCCAAGGCTGTCACCACTACGCGCCACTTCTTTGGTTCTCCTTTAAAAATTTGGGAGGTCTTGGAAGGTGGTATCTTGTTGCAGGGAAATTGAAACTGAGAGGATGCCTTGAATTCCTGAGAATTCAAGTGGTGGTGAAAGCGTCCTTTGCTTAATTTTGGTTATCTTCGGCTTTCCTTTAAAAGCCACAGGAAAAGGGCTGGTTTTAAAACAATAAAATGTGGCAACCCCTGACTGAAAGAGAGAAAAAATGTGGCACTCTGTCTGGCGAGCGATATGCCTAGTTAAGTGGTGGTGGTTGTGTGCTTTCAAGTCATTTCTGACTTATGGTGACACTGTCATGCGGGTTTTCTTGTCAATTTCTTCAGAGGGGGGTTGCCATTGCCATCCTCTGAGGCTGAGAGAGTGTGACTTGCCTGAGGTCTCCCAGTGGGTTTCATGACCGAGCTGGGAATCGAACTCTGGTCTCCAGACTTGTAGTCCAATACTCAAACCACTATGCCACACAGTCATTATAGAGCGTGGAGTGTGCAGTTAATAGACATTTGGGAGGTCCCCCTTCCCACTTTTTGTTTTGATATTAATATTTATTTATTTAAAAGATCTTGTCTCGAACAATGCTGTTGTTATATGTTAAAATGGGGTTCCATTTCGCACTTGGCAAAATCAGAAGAGCAAGCTGGACTTCCTTTCTGCAAGTGGAGGTACATGAGAAATGTCCTCTGAACTAGAAGCTTTTGCCCTTCTAGCACATAAGTTTGGTTTGGGTTAGTTGGCATATATAAGTGCAAACACTCTGCATGTGCTCAAAGGTGTTTTCTATTTCAGATGTGGCAGACAAGCAATTTTTTCTCCCAAGAGTGCCAGAGGCCAGTACCATATTTATGCTCATTGTCTAAAATGACTGTATTTCCTTTCTGGAGACTCTCCAGGGACTGACCAACATGGACCATCCCTTAGTGTTTGTTGTTGGGTGCCTTCAGGTCATTTCTGGCTTATGGCAATGCTAAGGCAAACTTACCATGGTGTTTTCTTGGCAAGTTTCTTCGGAGGTGGTTTGCCATTGTCTTGCTCTGATGCTGAGAGAGAGTGATTTGTCCAAGATCACCCCAGTGGTTTACCATGGCTAAGCAAGAGTTTGAACCCTGGTCTCTAGAGTTGTTGTCAGGAGAATATCACACTGGAGGCTTGCCGTGGGTAAATTGCCATGAAATTGTCCGCAATCGTGAAAAAAGCTTTCAGCCAATAGTGTGTCATTGTTCTGTTTCACAAAACTCAAGGATGAGACTTCATTTTGAAAAAGTAGGGATTAGAGTAAAACACTCACAGTGAGTTCTTGCCCATCCCAGTTTGTCAATCACAACCGAACCAAGCGTAGTAAATTTGTCTGTGGTCTGGATGTAATCATACCTCTTACCCAGAAGTTGTAAATGTTATGCCCGTTTCTTATTGCCTTGGCATCTGCCAAGAGGCCCTCAACTCACCACTGTGGATTCTTGCCTGATCCTATCCATTGCTGCAATTGTCTTGACCACTGCCCTCTTCCCTTCCGTCTGATTCATCCTCTGTAATTGTTCTCTTCACTTCCTCTTCTAATTGATTCACTTCTTGTATCACTTTTGCTTAATCATCCTTTACTATAGAGACAAGATTTACAGCCTGAGGACTGGCTGGCCAAAGTGTTCAACTTCACTATCTTGTGTAATGAAAAAGGCTCTCCAATTGGAACCATTGAGGGGGGAACTCCACTTGTTGCAACTTTAATGTAATTTTCTTAAAACCTATCGTTAAAGAATAATGGCAAGAGAAAGAAAAAGGTTGTGCCCTTCAGTTTTGGTAACATAATAGAGTATTTTCAAAATATGGAGGGAGGGAGGTTGAAATCAGTTCTCAACATAAAAGTGAAACCTGTTAGATATTTTTAAATGTTAATGGCAGCTTCTGTCCAAGGGCAGCCTACGCACACAGTGGGAAGTTTACTTAACCAGATTTGGCTGGATGGGTACGTGTTTTGAGTGCAGAAAAACTTTTACCCATTGAGCGTCCTTGATTTTAAGGCTTTAAAGGAGATTGGAAATTTAGACCCTTCGTGTGTTGTTGAAAAATCACTGGAGCTGCTAGCTGGGGGCAATGGGACTTGCAGTCCAACTTCTAGAGGGCTCCATGTTGTTCATCCTTGTATTGAACTATGTGCTCACAGCAGGAAAATTTCTGTGTGGAGAGTTCTCATCAGTAAAGTAAAACTAGTTTAAGGGACAATTTTGAGAACACAGATAATCCAGCCAAAAACACGCACTTATTGGTGAAGAGCACTAAGAATATCGAAGTGTATTCTATCAAAAAAGCCATACAAATATGAAAAGTGAAATTGAGCTGCCACAAAATTGGCCATTTAGAAATGATAACAGCCATCTTAGCTATCCTGCATATAAAACAGATAAGCATTCCTTTAGGTAGTGGATACGTGAACAACTCTGTTCAGTTGAACAAACAGTTGAGAGTTTACTGGGACATTGGTGTTGATAGCAGAATGATTATAAAGGGGAAAGATTAGTCATGTAAGCTGCTGTTACGGAGCATGGTTGTCACAGTGCTAACAAGGCCAACAGATTTAGTACAATAAACACATCAAGGACTTGCACTGGCCTTCCCTCCATACCCCAATATTTTGGGCTGTGGCGTAATGCCATGGAAAAGAGAGTAAAGATACACCTGTATTCATTGATATACGCTGTACTATCGTTGACAATAACAGAAATCCCAAAACCTTCAAGATTGTTCAGAAGGACCTCTTGTCTCAACCTCTAAGAAAAGGGTGATAGATGCTTTGTGCAATATTGATTGCATTATTCTGAAATCGGAGGGAAGATGCAGACCCATTGCTCTAGCAGCTGATAAAGATAGTGGACACGGTGCACACTTTAGAGTGTGAAGTGAAGTATATCTGCAATTTTATTCCAGGGGAATAAATCTGTTAACTTGCACAAGAAGCACTGACCCATGTGTTTCTTCCCATCTTGTTATTGGCAAGTACCTAGATAACCTCCGTGTGATCCCATCAGTGAACATAGCAAGTATTGACTCTGGGATGTCAGCTTGATTAAAAGCTTCATTTGCTTTATGAACTTGCCAAGCTAAATGGGTTGGTCAGGTTAGTCTTCAAGCCAGTATCAGCATGAAGAACACCATGGAATGGCCTTTGGTGTTCCAGAAATGTCAGAACAATGGAGAAAAATATTAAACCTGTCACACTTCTCTCACAGGGGAGCCTACAAGCCATTTATGCTGAGAACTGGCGCCATCACTTACCTAAATGAACTGTGGAAAAGCTTACTGCTTTGCAGTGCTTCTCAGATTATTGCAGTGTTTAATCAACTTGTCATGTAAGAATCATGTGATCCATAAATGGGCATTAGTGACCTTTTAAACCGTTCCTTTGTTTAGAACAAATATAAGCACTGTGGAGCGTAATGGGACACCCAGGGACAAACACATTTCACCAAAATACAACTCTGTACTTGAACATATGTTGAATTTAGATATGAATTTACACATGAAATGTGAGTTCATTGATAGAGTGCTTCCTGGAATATCAATGACCTAAAGTGTCTTGTGACAGAGCTGGCACAGGACATGTTGCTGCTTGAGGTAAAGGGCAATATGGCCTTCCCCATTTCACCTATAGAAGCTGATGCGACTACCATTTAGCTTTGTTGTTTTTGTCAATTGCTGTCAAATCAGTTTTGACTTATGGCGACCCATATGAATAAGAGTCACTCTGTTACCAACAGCTCTGCCTGATGCCTTGCAAACTAAGAAACATGGCATCCTTGGTTGAATCTATCCACCTGTGATGTGGTCTTTCTCTTTTCCTCTTGCTTTCCAAAACTATTATCTTTTCTAATTAGTCATGTCTTCACATAATATATCCATAGTATGATAGTCTCAGTTTTGTCATCTTGGGTCCAAAACACACTGCAGAAATAGTCCAGTTTGAGACTGCTTTAACTGCCCTGGCACAATGCTAGGGAATTTGAAGAACTGTAGTTTTGTGAGACATCTAGCCTTCTCTGTCCGTGAGCTCTGGTGCCACAATAAATTACAATTCCCAGGATTCCCTAGCACTGGGCCAGGGCAGGTAAAGCAGTCTTACACTGGGTTATTTCTGCACTGTGTTTGGACCTTGGTTTCTCCGGAAAGCTCAGGCTTGATTTGCTCTGGGGCTTATTTATTTGTCTCTTTGACTGTCCACAATGTCTGCAGAACTTTTTTTCCAGCACCACATTTGAAATGAGTTACACCTCATTTCAAATGAATAGATTTTCTTCCTTTCAACCTTTTTCACTGTCCAGCTCTCACAACCATATATAGAAATTAGAAATACAATGGCATGAACAATCCTGATTTTGATATTTAGTGAGATAACTTTACACTTGATTTTGTCTACTGTCTTCATAGCTGCATTTCCAAGTCTTAGTCTTTTGATTTCTTGACTGCAGTCTCCATTCTAATTAATGAATGAACCTAGGTACAGAAAATCTTTATTTCAGTATCTTCATTGTCTACTTTAAAGTTATGCAAATTGCCTGTGGTCCTTATTTTGTTTTCTTAATATTCAGCTGTAACCCTGCCTTTTGTACCTTCTTCATTGATTTTATTCAATAGATCATATATCCCCACACAAACCTGCAAGGATCCTAAGATCCACAGGGGGAGGCTTTCTGTCAGTCCTATTGCCTGCACAGGCTCACTTGGTGCAGACACAAGAGAGAGCCTTCTCAGTGGCTGCTCCCACTCTTGAGTGCCCTTCTATGGGGCTTTGGTTGGCTTTTCTTTCATCAACAGGCAAAGGCATGTTTATTCAAGCAAGCTTTAAATATGTAATCGTTGTCAGGAAGGCTTTTATAGGGGTGTTTCCTCTATTTATGTTTCTATCTTTTGAATGTTTTGTGTGAATTTATGCTGTTTTAGCAAGATGATTTTAAGTGTTCTTAATTTTTTATTGTATTTCAAACATTTTTATCTATGAGCCATCTTGGGTTTCTTTCCAGGAGAAATGTGGCATATAGATGATGGTGGTCATTTTCTCCTAGTAGTATGGTATTATCTGCAGATCTTAAATTGTTGATGTTCCTTCCTTCAGTTTTCATGCCTTATTCCTCTCAGTCTATTCCAGGTTTACATAATATGCCAGAATATAACTTAAACAAATAGGGTGATAAAATGTAGCCTTGCCTGATCTCATTGCAACTTGAAAGCCATTATGTTTCTCCATATTATGTCTTGATGGTGGCTTTTTGTCCTGAGTAAAAGTTGTGCATCAAGACGATCTAATGTTGAGGCAGACCCATTTGTTTAAGAGTGATCCATAGCCTTTCATGATCTACACAATTTGCTATAATCTATAAAGAACACATTGATTTTCTGTTGAAATCCTTTGTTGTGTTCCATTATCCAACATATCTTTGCAATATGATCTACTAGTGCCTCTTTCTTTTTTGCACCCAACTTGGATATCTGGAATTTCTTGCTCTTTATATGATAAAAATCTTTTTTGTTGAATTTTGAGCATCGCTTTGCTTCCATGGGAAATTTCTGCAGTGCCTCTGTGGTTACTGCAATCCCTGGTATACTCTTTCTTGACTGACTGGAATGTATATTGAGTGTTTCTAATATGTGGGGCATTTAGGTTATAGAATGAAATAGCGTCCTCCACCATATCTGAGGCAGACAGGGCATTTGGGGAATTAGGACAGGCTGGTTGTGTTGTTGCTGTGTGACTCAAAGTCATTTTTTTTTATTATTTATGGCAACCCTAAGGCTAACCTATCACAGGGTTTTCTTGGCAATTTTCTTCAGAGGGGGTTTGCCCTTGCTATCTTCTGAAGATGAGAGGATGTGACTTACCCAAGGTCAGTCAGTTCAAGTGGGGATTTGAACCGTGGCTTCCAGTCATAGTCCCAACACCCAAACCACTAACTACACCATGCTGGCTCTCATGACAGGCTGTATGGTACACAAATCTCAAATAGAGGGGAATGGCCGCAAGCTGTGAAGAACAATCAGGGTACTGCTATTGCTTCTGTCTAATATCTACCACACAGTCTG
Source organism: Sceloporus occidentalis (assembly GCA_023333645.1). Taxonomy (NCBI): domain Eukaryota; kingdom Metazoa; phylum Chordata; class Lepidosauria; order Squamata; family Phrynosomatidae; genus Sceloporus; species Sceloporus occidentalis. The sequence goes on from JALMGF010000005.1 coordinate 83,686,735, forward strand.
CATGCTGCTCAGTTAAAATCCTGGCTCAGAAATTAGCCATATTTTTATAGCTCAAGATTATTTTCCAGTTGGTATCGCCTCTGGTTTTGACATATGAGGAAATGGGACCAGAATGGGCTACAAAAACCTGTCATCTTGTATCTGATTTGGGTTTATCATAGAGCTTGGGTTGCAAAAGGCTATAATGCTCCTGACTGGAAATTGCAGGGCATTTAGCCAATATTGATCTCCAGAAAAATGTTGCACTAGTGTCTAACTGCCGTTCTGTTATGTAAGTCCTTCACTCCTTAACTAGTCTTCACTTGTCCCCATGTTCTCAAGATCCGTCTTAGGTGCAGACTGAATATTCTGTCCCTAATGAAAGTCAAACAACAATATAAAGGGATACCCACTGAAGATAGATGGTGTCCAAATGCTTACAAAAAGATGGAAGACTTAGGTTATTTCCTTCTGGAATGTCTTTTATATTCAGAGCTGAGAACCCAGTATCTTGATCCTCTTATTAGCCGTATCAGAGATGTTAACGCATCAAAAACTGACATTTTTCCTAGCAGGATCTGAGTAGGAGCTAGCCTGGCTTGAGTAGGTGTACAATTTCTTCTCTGTTTCAAAAGTTAAGGGAAGCACTTAATGTCTAATGTTCAGTGCCACTGTTAAGATTTAGGGTAAAGTAAACAACATCCCTAACTTGCAGCCCCAATTTGACTCATGTATCTGAGGAATCAAGAAAGACTGAGGTTTTCTAAAATATTAACCTATTCAGCTTAGATTTTGTGCTGTTACTCCAATCATCTTGGCATAGTACAGTGTCAGTCACATCAGGGATAAACACCAGTTTATTTCATTCTTTTTGGTGGTCATGCTGGCTTTACACTTTAGGGCAGTGATTCCCAAAGTGGGCAGTACCCCCCCCCCCAGGGCCAGTGGAAAGATCCAGGGGGCAGTGAGAGGGAAAGGGGGAAGCAGGGAGATGGTGGAAGTAAAAGGCAGTGGTTGGGGGCTTTCAGTCAATATATTGGTGTGCAAAAAAAGACAAGGGCAATCAGCAGCCTTTAGGACCATGGTGGGGATGTGGGCTGCATGAAAATTCTTTTCTAGGTTCCTCAAAACCACCGCACAGCTTCACTGATTGCTTCATGTGGTGGTGTCTGCCACCCTTCACCTCCCCACATGAGCTCACTCCCTCAGCCATATCTTTCACTAGTTGTGATGCTTGGGAAAATAGTAGGAAAATAGTAGTAGGTAGTGAAGGAGAAGTGGCAGCAAAAAGGAGCTTTCAGATTTGGGTCCCTGCTTAAGCTTTGTGAGTTTTGCCAAGATTTGGTTGGTAGGCCAGAGTTGCACTGTTGCTCCTGCTTTCTTTCATTGGACAAGCCTAGAGAAGAGGTAGCAGAAGAAACAATATTTGAGCAGGGCTACACTTGAAGCTGTGGGGAAGGCATGGAACTGGGGAAGGAAGGGAAGGAGTATCTGGGGTCAATTCTTGGAAAGAATACTTTGCCTTGGAGCAGGTCAAGTAGTTAAAATCTCTCTCCTTGCCAGTCTCCAGTCCAAAGCATGTGGCCTCTGTAAACCCTCTAAACATACACAACATGGGCTGCTCCTCTGTCCACCCTGACAAAGAAGGATTGAGAATCCTTCTCATCCGGGGAGAAGATTCACCCTTTGCAATGGTCACATTGGAAGCAGCAACTGGGCAGCTAGCTGAGCAGTGACCAAGAAGCCTCTTGCTTACACTGTCCTTTGCTGCAAGGCAGTGGTGTCACTAGAATTGGTGACACCAGGTGCTAAGCTCATGGTGTCACTCCAAATTTATGTGCTCCCCTTCCAAACCATACAGAATCATTAGTAATGTTTTTGTACTGTTACACCTTAATAATTCTATATATGGCAATAGTAGTGACATAAATACATCCTATACATCTTTTTGTCTTCCTGAAGCTGGAGGCTGCTGCCTCCCATTCACACAACAGACTCCAGCTTCATGGGTAGGACTGCTGGAGGAATCCAGGGATTCTTCCTCCTCTTGTCCTGAAGCAGAAGGCTGTTGATAGAATGGGAGACAGCAGCCTCCAGCTCCAGAAGTAGGGTGGAGGAGGAATCTAGGTATGTCAGTGGGAGACAGCAGCCTCCAGCTCCCACAGCAGGAAACAGAACTTATGCAACAGCCTTCTGCTTTGGGAGTTAAGGAGGAAGAATCCCTGGATTCCTCCTGCACTCCACTCCCAAATCTGGAGGCTCTTGTGTCAGTGGTAGACAACAGCCTTGCTCTCACTCACTCACTCCCTGGTTCTCCTGCATGCTTCTCCCTCTCTCATCGATAGAGCTAGGCCATACCAGGAGTGTGGAGGAAATCAGAAGTCCTGCATTATCACCTTCTCCCAGACGTTTTTTGGAGCTCAGTGGGCAGAGAAAGGAGAGACCTTGTTTGTCATACTATCTGACCACATATTATCTTTTGCTGAGCTCCTTTGTCTTACCAGATATGTTAATGCTAACCTATCTTCTTCCAAAAAGGAAGACATTTAGGAAGCAACAGTGGCATTGCTAGGATGGTAGTTGTGGTGTTATTCCACTTATGGTGTCACCTGTTGCAGCCAGGTTGCATACCACCTAGTGACACCTCTGCCACAAGGCTGTTACAGGCAAGAAGCTTCTCAGTCACTTCTCAGCCAGCTACTTGCTTGCTACTTCCAGGGTGACCAAGTGGCAAAGGGAGCAGCAACGGAGATTGGTTGTTTTGGATGTACAATAGAACCATAGCCCTAATCAAGAAATATATTGGGGCGCTAGGTGAAACCCAAGTGGAAAATGGGCAGTAGTCTCAAAAAGTCTGAGGACCCCTGCTTTAGGAGTATGCACTTCCCTAGATGCTTCTTATTCTCAAACTGAAGTCTGTCTTCCCTCCATCATCTAATTGGGAAGACACACTTACAGGCACAAAAGCATCACAGCCAGTGTATTTATGCCTGAATGGGCTGGAGGAAATCTGCCGTCCACCTCAATTGCTTTTCAATTTCAGTATTTTTTGAGTGAATTTATCGGTCTTTTCTGAGGAAATTATTGTGCATTCTTTTCTTTTTGATTTTGAGCAATAGGTCACACTCCAGATATTTTCACTGCTTCTATGTGTGGCTTCTGTGCTAACAGCTCCCACTGGACCTTCAAACTACCTACCCCCAGTTTTTAAAAATCCCTCAGCTCAACAATTCATTATTTTTTAACTTTTTTAAATAAAAAGTTTCCACTGTTGACTGTATTATTCCATCCCATAATCTTTTCAAAAGTTCTCATCTCATGGCACTCTCTCCTAACTGCTTTTCAAATTCTTGAGAGATTAAAAAGATGGTACCATGTGTATGCAAAGTATGTGAATATTACTGCAAGGCGAACTCCTGGAAAATATCATGTGTGAATGCCTTCAAATCACAATGTTGGTTGTTATCTTGGGTAGAATTTAGAATTCACAATAAGCACAGTGACCTGGAAAAGTTGGTTACAATTTAAAGCGGGGTGGGGATCATGCAGCCTTACTGATATTGTTGGATTGCAACTTCCAGCATTCCTCACCATTGACTATACTGGCTAGGATTACTGTGACTTGCAGTTGAATAACATGTGTACAGCCTGATGATGTCCGCTCCAGTTTTAAAGGTTATAATAACTTAAATTTTGTTCCTCTGAAAACAAGGATTGTTAACTTGGGCCCAAATCCTGGAATAATCTACATGACTATTCCAGGCTACATAATGGAGAGACTGTGTCACAACAGGAGTGGGAATCTGGGAGCATTCACCAAAAGGCCATTCACCATCGGAACAGGTAACTTCTTCACTGAACTGAAGTGTGGAGATAGGGCTTTCAGGCAAGCATGTGATAATTTGCTGTAAGACTGCTTTTTCAGCCACTTTCTTTGGTTTGAAAGTACAGATCATGATGTGTTAGTATTCTGACCATTCACCTTAACCTGCATTACAAGACAGAGTGGCTGTGGCATTGTGGGTTGACAGAGGTTTGTCTGTAATTGAAACAACAGGGGGAATAGATAGAGGAACACTGGGGTGTAAAATGACTATTGGCTGCTCTGATGGTCTTCTGCGTTACTCATTGTTTGAAGCAGGATTTGTGAAGATAGCCATTCTTGTATGCTTGTAACATAGGGCTTTTCTAAATCCTAAAATGCTATTGTAAGTTATTAGTACGTATGTTTCTTTTGAGGATGCTTCTGATGTTTTTTTCTGCACTTCCAGTTCCAGTGTTGCTCAGGTGCTAAAAAGCAAGCTCTTTCTAATAACACAGTTTGAAATGGTACATCCTGGATGCAGCCATGTGACAATTTCTTAAGGCATGATCTTTTTGTTTTAGTAAATAGATCTAATAACTTATCAAAAACCTAACAGGGTAAGAAGATAAACTTTAGTGAAGTAAAATTCCAATTTACTGGAGTGTTGCTGTTTTTTTGATGGAATGATTTGAGAATCTAGAATCTACATTGTATTTACCCTTTGATTACAGTATATTGTTAAGCTCTTCAGCATTTCTGACAGGTTTCATTTCCTCTAGAAAAGTGAGAAGTAGAACCTGAATGCATTTTGTAGTATATTCTATAGTTACTAATATTTGTTGTTGCCATGAGCCTTCAAGTCGTTTCTGACTTACGGTAAACCTAATTCGTTCAGAAAAAGTTTATCTTCTGAGGCTGAGAGAGTGTGACTTGCCCAGAGTCATCCAGCCAACTCCCATGTCCGAGCTGCAGTATAAACCCTCATCTCCAGAGTTGTAGACCAGCATTCAAAACAGTACACCATGCTGGCTCTCAATTACTAATATACAAACAAAATATATGGAGAGAGAGGTATTCATTCCTATCTGGTGGCAGCAGATCTGTTGCCTGCATCAGATCCCGAGAGAAGCCCTGTGTCCCCATGTTGCCTTCAGCTAACTTGTGTCTCATTTCTCTCCTGTGGTTGCTTCTCTTTCTCCCAAACTACCAGCTGCTGTCCTTTATCTGTATGCTTGCCTCCAATTTAAGTGGAAGAATATCAATTTTCCCATCTTTTAATTGTTGTCTTATACAAAACCACAGACAATTTCTCCCAACTGTCAAGGAATCATCACCTAACCAGTAAATGTTGGTGATAAAATACCAGCCCATTATTTTGAACTGTTAGTCAGATAAAGGAATATTTAGCCAACAAATATAAGAATCCTTTGCTTTTGAGCTCTAGAGACGAGGTTGCCCAGACTTGTAGTTTTATATTGCCAAGAGAAATTCCTCTTCAGTATGCTGTCTTTTCTAACAGTTTCAAGTTGATAGCGGTAGTGCCTCTTTTTGGAGCTTGACTTTTATCAGGTTTAAGAGCCAGCAGTACTTAAGCCTCTTGTGTTCAGGCTCTTATATAGTAGCTCTTGTCTGACAGATAAGGAGTATTTGCTATAGCTCTTATTGCTGTCAGTGGACTCTTTTCTACTATGCCCAGTGGTTGCTCAAGAGTAGCTTTTTGTTACTTATATCTTTCGTTATGGGAATCACAGAGGGGCTCAGATCCTTCCTTACCAAATCCATGCCTGTGATTCAAGGCAGCTGTGTTATTATATACGGTTGACATTTCTTGAAAGGCACTTCTTCCTGGCAGTCATCTGTGAAAACCCTTCCCCATTCACATCATAAGGGAAGCAGGAGTTATTATTAATGTTTATATATAGTCATATCCAGTTCTGATGAAAGGCCTAAATACCCTAAAGGGACCAGATCCCATCTGATCTTAGAAGCTGAGCAGGGCTCTGATTAGTACTTGGATGGGAGATCACCCAAAAATACCAGATAGGCTATATTGAAGAGGGGGGAACTGGCAAAGCCACTTCTGGGTATTCCTTGCCCAAGAAGACGCCATGAAATACATGGGATGGCCAGAGGTTGACAGACAACTTGAAGGCACATCTATACACAGCAGTTATGACAATAGGTTTTGCCAGTGGGCTTTACATTTCCAAGACAAGCTGCAAAACCTTTGGTGGATTGTGTGAGACAATCTCTCTTAAACTTGCCTTTCCGTAAAACCACCCAACAGTCTCATTTGCTAATGTTTTTTCACTGTGGTTGGCAGCATAGAAAATCCTGTTCCAAGCTTAGCAAAGATCAAGCTCCTCAGAAATGCCCCTCTCTATAACAAAAAACAAAGCAAAACACAAACACTAGAACCCTTCTCATATGTCATTGCTGAGTGACAGGCCACAGCCTTGTAGAAGGCAACCAGTGGCCATGAATGGCTCAGATCTGGGGGTGTGAGGGGGACAACAAAGCATGGTTATCTTCAGTGTTGCTGCCTTTGTTGTTGTGTTGTGTGTCTTCAAGTAGTTTCTGATATATGGTGACCCCCCTAAGGCAATTCTATCACAAAGTTTTCTGAAGCTGAAAGTGTATGACTTGCCCAAGGACACCCAGTAGGTTTCCATGGTCTGGTAGGGATTCGAACCCTGGTCTCCAGAGTCAGTCCATTGCGTAAGGCATTATCCACTCTGGCTCTGCTGCCTAGCCCAATATTTATTGCCCAGTAGTTGCAGCAGGAGATACTATAGCTTGGACATGTGAGCAGCTTTTTAACAGCAATTCTTTCCCATTACTGCTCTGTTTAAGAACAATTTTGTACAAGTTACTTGTTCCAAGCGCTCTGGATTCTAAAATGCGGCTTTTTCCACTTCTTATTAAATTCCAGTTGCTTTTCATTACTTTTTAATTACCACTATTTGAAAGAAAAATAGACTGCATAATACTAGGGTGGGGGAGAGCCAGTAAAATGCCTCTAAATGAGCTTTAAAAGCGTCTAGAAAATGTCCCTCATTTTGGTTTGTTTTCTGATGTTCCCACTTGTTACTTCTGAAATGTAACTTCATTCTGTTCATGTGAAGTAGTTCACTGTGAAGTAGGGATTGAATTAGGGACAGTTGTGATAGCACCTTGAGCTCTATAATTCCATTTCCTGCTTCTTTTCATAATCCTTTTTGTCTTGCGTGGCAGGTAGAAGGGGAGGAGATAGATGATATGAAATGTTGTCATTACCTCCTTACAGCTTTTTTGAAACTCACTGTCTTGTCCCAAAGCAATCTCTTCTTAAATTGTCCTTTTTTATCTGTTTATTTTGATAGCTGCTTCAAAGAATAGCTCTTCTTGTGTCCCTTTTCACTGAAATGTACTATGGAATATGATGGAGAAGATGAAATATGCCATGGATCAGACCAGAGGTATTGTGTGGAGAGGCAAGTGTATAACCAAGGAACCCTACAGGAGCAGCTGCATAAGAAGGAAAAGACACCTCTGCCTCTCACTCAGAAGATAGCACATGCTTGTCGGTAGGACATTTCAGCTATTTATTTGTGGAAGATCTCATTAAATAGCTTAATTGGTTTGGATTCTCCATTGTCTCCCCCCCCCCCCCCCCCGAGATAGGACTGTAATCCAGCAGAGGTTCTTGCTAGTGGAAGCAAGTCAAGGATGGGGTGCAAGTGGAAGTAATTTTTCTATTTCCACCTTGCCGACCCATCTGCTTGTTGTTGTTGACCAGCATCGAGTTGGCTTCGACTAATGGTGACTCAATGAATAAGATACTTCCAAGTCATCCTGCCATCAACAGCTCAGCTCAGATCGTGCAGATTCAGGGACATGGCTTACCTGGTTGAGTCTATTCATCTGTAATATGGACTTCCTCTTTTCTGACTGCCTGATGTTCCCACTTTGATTTGCTCTAGGGCCCATTTATTTGTCTCTTTAACAGTCCATGATATCAATAGAACTCTTCTCTGGAACCACATTTCAGATGAGCTGATTTTCTTCCTATCAGTTTTTTTCACTGTCCAGTTTTCATAACCATATAGTAAAATTGGAAATACAATGGCATGGACAATTCTGACTTTAGTATTATATATCTTTACACTTTACACTTAAGGAACTTATCTAATTCCCTCATAACTGCCCTTCCAAGACCGAAATTCCTTCTGATTTCTTGACTGTAGTCTCATTCTGATCGATGACTGACCCAAGGTATATAAAATATTGAACAATTTCTGTCTTTATTGTCTATTTTAAAGTTATGTAAACAATCTGTGGTCATTATTATTTTTTTATTCGTAAGGCTGAACTGTAAACCTGCCTTTGCACTTTCTTCCTTGATTTTCTTCAGTAATCATTCCAGGTCTTTGCTATTTTCTGCTAGTATCTTGTCCTGCAAGTCTAATTCTGCTTTACATATGATATGCAGTCTTGCCTGACCCTCCATTATGTTTCACAATATTCTTTTCTAACACTAGGCTGTTGTCCTGAGTACAAGACAATTAAATGTTGTGGCACACCCATTTCTTTAAGAGCAATCCATAGTTTTTCATGATCTATGCAATCAGAGGCTTTGTTATAATCTATAAAACACAGGTTGATTTTCTTCTGAAATTCTGTGGAATCCTCCATTAGCCAATGTGTGTTTGCAATATGATCCCTAGAGCTTCCTCCTTTCCTGAACCCATCTTTGCTGTAGAATTTTGAGCATCACTTTGCTTGCATGGGAAATACATGCAATGGTTCTATAGTTACTGCAGTCTCCACTTTCTTGGGGATTGGAATGCATATTGAGCATTTCCAATCTGTGGGGCATTGTTTTGTTTTCCTTATTTGTTGACAGATTTTAGTTAGAACTTTCAGTTCTGTCTCTGTAGATTGAAGCAGCATTATTGGTATGCTGTTTGTTCCTGGTGATTTATTTCTCCCAAGTGCTCTGAGTGAGTACATCAGCTTTCTCTGGGCACAAGTCACTGAACAGTTGCATTCAGGGTTCTGACTCTTATTTCTGTCCTCCTTTTCTTTTACTTCTTGCTTGCCCTTAACTCACTGAAGAGTTTCATCTGTCACCCATTGAGGCTTCTCTTTCTTTTTGGCTGCAGATATTGTCGTTTTGCATTCCTCCCTGACAGTGTCCCTGGCCTCAGTCCAGAGTTCTTCCAGATTCTGGTCAGTTAGGCTTAATAGTGCAAATCTAGCTTTTACATTATCCTTAAATTCTACAGGGATGTTCTTCAGGTTGGATTTTGTCGTGATGATGGTTTAGTGGTCTTCTTTAGCTTTATTCTTTAATATTAACATGTCATGGTCTGTGCCACAATCTATTTCTGATCTTGTTTTTGCAGTGAATGGAGCTTCTCCATCTTCTGCTTTCGATTACGTTGTCTATTTGATATCTGTATTGAACATCAGGTGATGTCCATGTATACTTTTGCCTCTGGTTGCTTGAAGATAGTGTTTGTAATGAATGAATTGTTGGCCTCCCAAAATTCAATCAGTCACTCTCCTGCTTCATTTCTTGATCCTTGAACATATTGATCCTACAGTCTTCTATTCTGTTCTGTTTCCCATTTTGGCATTTCAATCAATTAAAAAGAACTCTTGTTTTGGCATGTGATCAATTTCCTCCTGGTCTCCAACAGAGAATCTTTCAGTTTCTTCTTCTTCAGCCTCTGTAGTTGGAGCATAAACTTGGATTATGATTATACTGATGAGTGTCCCCTGAAGTCTTATTGATATGAATCAGTCACACTTTACATTATCATTTGATTGATTTCTTAGATTTCTTCTTAGATTTTCATTTCCTGAATAAAGCATTGTAATTATCTGATTCAAAATGTCCCATTCCTGTTCACTTTAGATCGCTCACTTTGTATTGCAATGTAAGCATTTTCTGTTTCTTGTTTTACTATGTCTCGCTTCCCCTATTCCTCCTCAGCTTCTCACATTCCATGTCCCTGTAATATGTGTTAGTGCAGCTATGGTCTTTCTTTTCACTTCTGAGCACGTCAACAGCTGAAGTCCTTTCATCTTGGGTTTAGTTGCATCATTAGCCACAGCACTACTCATAGTTTTTCTCTACTTTATCCCAGTAGCTCACTGAGTGCCTTCAAATCTGGGATTTCATCTTCTGTTACTATCTCTTGTTTCATTTTGGATTATCTCATCATAGGGTCTTTGTGGTGAATGACATTCAAAAGGGTTTACCATGCCTTCTTCTGCACAGTAGTAACAAGACTTAGTTATGATGCCACTGTCATTACCTCTGATAGACCTGCCAGTGCCATCTCACCCATTCCATGCTACTGGTGCTTCTCAATAATTGATTGGCACATTTAGTCTGGCTTCTCAGCAAAAGCCTGTCTGACATGGGAGACCATCTTAGCAGCACTGCTGCCATCATCAGAGCCTCTTGCTATTCCAGAGGATCCTTCAACCCTCTGGAAAAGCAGTTGCAAGACTGCTTCATTTGTTTGCTTAGAGAGACAAGATCTGAAACTCAGGATGGAAAAGTGGGGGACGTGACTTTTGTTAACTCTTCTTTCCTCCTTCTCTTTGTGCTTGTCCCACCAAAGGTCACACCACCACTTTTCTACCTGGAGTTTCAGATCTTGTCTCTCTAAGCAAAGAAATGAAGCAATCTTGCAACACTTCTTATTCAGAACAGAACACCTGATCCAGAGCTTCCCAAAACAACTTGTGGATAGTACAACCAACAGGCTGGGAAGAAAGAGTCAAACAGAAAAGAGTTACTGCCAAACCTGGCTATCACTAGACTTTTTCACTATCACATAAATTGCCTAACGTGCTGGGCTAATCTTCAAGGTCAGGACCATCACTTTTCCAACCACACCCACCACTTCTAATGACCCGTACTCCAAGATAGCTATGAAGCAACAGCAGAAATGCAGGCAAATATCAGGCAACTTCCATTCATCTGTTGTAACTACACAGATAAGTTTCTAGCAGAGTAAAACAGAATTTGTAAGAAAACAATCTCTCTGTCCTCTTGATATACTACATGCTGAAATGCTAAGCAAGATAAATGAAATAAAAACACTAAGATTAAAAAAAATCAACAGAGGATAAGGGTGCTAGCTTCTAAACCACTTCTTTCCTCTGTAAGTCAAAGCACCAGCGGTTGTGCAACACCTTTTATTAGAAAACAACATCCAATTCATATTTTTATCAAACAAATACAGTTGGTCCTCAATATCCATGGATTCAATTTTTATCCACAGAATCAACCATCCACAGCTTGAAAATATTTTCAAAATATATAAATTCCACAAAGCAAATCTTGATTTTGACATTTTAGATAAGGGATACAATTTTACTACACCATTGTATATAATGGGATTTGAGCATCCATGAATTTTGGTATCCACAGGGGGTCCTGGAACCAAGCCCCAATGGATACCAGTTTATAAAATATACCCTTCTAAAGGTTGTCTTTCTGATGCAACAACTGGAATTTTTGTGTAATGACTTCTTATTTATTTTTTAAAGGGCCTGTTAGCATGATCTTTTAATATTAGGAATTACTATGGCTGGAGTCTTATATACTTGGAAGTAATTAAATATGGTGGGATGTACATTTACATAAATATGCATAAGATTGCATTTATAAAGTTATAATTCTATACACACTTATCTGAGAGTAAATCCCACTAATCTCAGTAGTATTTAATTCTGAATAGTTATGCCTAGAATAGTGCTATTTATCCTATATATAATGCACTCTAAAGCAACTTTGCTCAACCTGGTGCCCTCCAGTTGTGCAGGATCATAACCCCTGTTATCATCATCCTGGATGTGATGGAAGATATAGACCATCACATTTGGGGGGCGCCCAGTTGAGGAAGACTAAGCTGGTAGAGCTAATATCTTTTGGGTGATCAGAGGATCATCTGCCCTAATACCACTGAAATACATTTTGAGTTTCTGACAGCTCATTTCACCTTTTTTTCCTTTTCTTTTCAGGTGTTCTTCTAAGAAAGCCAAATCTGTTCTCTTTAGTTTTTTCCCAATTTTAACATGGCTGCCTCGCTATCCAGTGAGGGAGTATTTGCTGGGAGACATTATCTCAGGTATAAGCACTGGAGTCATGCAACTTCCTCAAGGTTAGTGAAATTTAACTTTTTTCTTCTTCTTTGGAATCTTCATAACAGCCATGAGACATTTTTGCGGGAATGAGCTCTTGCTCGCATGTAGAAAATATAATGCCATATATCGTTATGGTGAGCAATAATTCTGTAACTGAGAATGGTACATTCGTGTCATGGGAATATGCTCCATTGGTTTTCTTGTAGAGATACCTTGTTTGAAAATGCTACTGTATGAAAATTGTGCCTTGTGTCAAACTTGACTACTCCAAGAAGAATACTATATTTTTCCTCTCAGCCAATGATTTATTGATGGGGTGAAACAGATGGGCCAAAAGGGCTGCCCCAGGACCACACAGGGTCCATTTGCATCAGGGCCATGACAGCCACATGCACCTGGCCCCAATTCTGGCTGCCACTGCAGTCCCCAACCAGCCTGCCAAAAGGGAGCAGATTTTCCAGCTCCTTTTAAAGCTGGTTTCCAAAGAGCCAAGCACAGGATGGCTTCTGGCTACATTCAGGGCATAAGTAATGTGGATGCCCCACCTTCAAACTAGCTCGGCGGCAGCCCTTTTGGACTGTGTGAGCCATGGGTAGTTTTGTTAAAATACTTTATACAGAGCAATCTCAAAATAGACAAAACAATGAAAAATCTGGAAATACACTCATATGAAGAAGTAGCTCAACCAGTTGATATCTCAGTGAAAAACCTTGAAAGTAAACTCTGAAAAACAGCATGCTTGCTTGACAAGTGAACATGATCATATCACCTTAGGTGCAAATCTCCACTACAGAGCTCCAGGGGGAGGGAAGAATTCAAATATAACAAAATATGTCTGCTTCAGTAATTATTTGAAAACAATTACATTTCAGATCAAAGCTCAATTTCATTGACATTGTAAACCTGTACCTGCTGTATTCCACTGAAATGGGCTGGTTGAAGCACACAGAACTGAGTCATCTTCCACAGAAAAACTAAAAATGTAATCTATACATATTGCAAACTGACCTCTGAGGGGAAAATGTCTTAGCAACCTCTTTGTGCTGGAATTTTAGTTTTACTGTTTGATATGGAGTAGAATTCAGCTAATGAGATCCAGCCTACCCTCGAAATGCATCCCAGTCCCCCTACTGCCACTCCCTGGTTGCTAACTTAGAAGTGGTATGCATAGAATAAATTATGGCTGCTGACATAGGACTTGTCACCTGTTCTGTTTGGAAATGTTTTCTTCCTGCAATGGAGTGATCTATAAAACTTAGTTGCTGATCAAGGATGCATTGGAAAAACAGTCTGTGAGAACTGTGGCTGTCTAGGCATGTGATCTACTATTAATGTAGTAGGTTTATTAACAATTTTCAATTGATAATTTGTTTGAATTCAAAATTCTTCCAATCAATGTTTTCTCTCTTTCTCTCTCTCACACACATATTTTTCTTCCAGGTTTAGCATATGCATTGCTGGCAGCTGTGCCCCCTGTTTTTGGCCTGTATTCTTCATTTTATCCAGTCTTTCTCTACACTTTTTTTGGAACATCTAGACATATATCAATAGGTATAGTATATGCATTGTATGTTTTTTTTTAAAGTCAGATGAATGCAATGTGGTTTTGTCTTCAAAGTATGGTCAGGTGGGAACCAACAGTATTATCTAAAATTCGGTCCTTTTACAATAAACCTTTTTTAAACCTTGAAGTCAGAATTATATATCTATATCTATAATGTCTGAGTTAACACCTATAGCATAGAGGACATAAAAGCTTCCCAAAACAAACCTACAGAAATTATCATTTGTGAATTTTTGAAATTAAATATCAGCTTGTTTGACTGTACCATAATACTGCAATAGCACTATTAGTTTCTCACTGATATCAGAGAAAATGTTAGATCAGGACCTAAGTATTGTATTCAGTATATGTTGCTTATTGTTATTCTTATTGTTAAAAGAAAAGAATTTGGTAAACGGAAAAGTCCTGACAGAGATATGAATGGGACAGTATTGCCTCTTCACCAAGTGAGTCAGGGGGAATATTTACTCCAAAGATTTCACTTATACATAAATAAAGCTTCTTTGGCAAAACACTGAAACACGACATTTGGATGGGCACAGCAAAGAAAGGTGGCTTTTCTGAGGGATCCTGTTGTCCTCCAAATATTGTTAAAAATAAATAAAATAAAAAATAAAAAATAAAATAGAGCTGCTGTTATCCTTGATCCCTGACCATGCTTGCTAGAATGGACAGAGTCTGAGCTGCAGTCAGGTTGTTAAGTGGAGCTGGCTACTGGGAGCATACAACTCCTTGTTGCAATAGCTCCATTGGCTGCTTGTCTGTTTCTGGGCACAATTCACAGTGCTGGTTTTGATGTATAAAGCTGTATACTGCTTGGGTCCAGGCTATTTGAAGGACCATATCTCCCTTTATGAGCCCACTAGAGTATATTGTTTTAAATTTGCTATATACCACCTTGAATCCTGTAATGGGAGAAAGGTGGGATAGAACTAAATAAAATAATAAATTAATTAATTAATAAAGTCTGGCAACATCTGGAAGGCTGTGGGTCCCCCATCCCTGCTATAGATTCAAAGCCCCTCCGTTCACCAGAGATACCTTAGGACGGAGTCCCCATTGACATCATCCTTAGCTAATTAGAGTTTGTAATGAGGAGAAGGGGATGAACCCCATGCCATAAAAATTAGATCTGTTCTCTTCCGCCTGCAATTAACATGTGTAAGCTAGGCTTTGGAAATGTGTTTGGACTACTACAGTTTTGCCCATGAAGACCACCACTGCCACTTTACACTACACTGTGAATTCCTCTCTTCTCACAGTTGGAACTGTATGATTTGGTAAATGATCTGGTGTGTGGGCTTCTCTGTAATTCCTTGAGGGTGATAACAAACACTTATTCCCTAAAATGAACTCACTTGTAGGAACTTTTGCTGTAATCAGCCTGATGATTGGCGGAGTTGCAGTCAGAGAAGCACCAGATGAAATGTTTGATATTATAGACACCAACTCTACCAATAGCTCAGATCTTGACAACGTTAAAGCCAGAGATGACATGAGGGTGAAAGTAGCTGTTGCAGTAACCTTGCTTTCGGGGATCATACAGGTAATACACTTACATTTTGTTCCAGAAAGTTTATTGCTGAGCAAACAGAGCTGCAAGATGTTTATCTCAATAAACCATCTCAGTCCACCCACTTGAGTTTTCATCCCTGTTACAAAATGGCATAAGATATGTCCTTTGCATCTCTTTTTGAGAAAAAGAGGGCCTCCGTTTTGGCAGGTGGGGGGGCAATTGTGGAGAGGACATACACAATGGTGTTCTAAACTGGCCAACTCACATCGTAAGTGTGGCCGTGTTTGCTTTGCTCTTTCCAAAATACAAAATTCTCTGCCAAGATAGCACAAACTTCTATGCCAGGAATAGCTGGCTTCTACATACCAGTTGAGAAAATTAAGCAAAATTTGCTTATCTGATGCTTTAGTGCTCTTAATAATGAGCAGAACCACACAAAGTCAATCTTCCCAACTCTTGAAGATCATAATTCCTTCAAGCCTTAGTGGTGTACTAGTATCACTTTACCTCAGGGGTAGGCAACCTGTGGCCCACGGGCCGGATGTGGCCTGGTGAGGCCTTGGGACCGGCCCCAGCCCAGTCCTGCCGCCGATTGCCGCCGGGGCCTTTGGCGTCTCGCACGAGGGGCATGTTGGGACAATTGTCTATAGAAGCCTCAGAAACATGCATTTATCTTAACTTTTTTTTTTAAATCAGCAATTTTTTTCGCATGTCCTCCATTTTTTATTTAAAAAGTGCCTTCCATTTGAAAATGTTGTCCTACATTTGTCCCGGTTTATTTATTTATTTAATTTTTTAAAAAAATATTTAATTATTTATTTTTTGGCTTCGGCCCCCCAGTTGTCTGAGGGACAGCAACCCGGCCCCCGGCTCAAAAGTGTTGCCTACCCCTGCTTTACCTGTTAAGACCTCAGTCTGCTTTTTGTTGGCCTTCATTGTTTAGGCCTTCCTGTATCATAACCACAGAATTTTCCAGGGATGAGGAACATGTGGCATTTCAGATGTTGGTGTGCAATTCCCATCAACCCAGGTCTTCATAACTACTAGTGAGGATGATGGGAGTTCCAGGGCAACATCTAGAGGCACCCTACATTCCTCATTGCTATGTTCTTCTTCACACCATGCAGCTCTTTTAGCTCAGACAGTATTCACGTGCCTCATTACTTTAGACTGGGGACAGAGGAGGAAGCCTGCATGCTTTTAAGGAAAGGGGAAACGTGATCCAGTATTCTAAAAACAATGGTTTCTCATCTTTGTGGCTTCTTTGCACTTATGACTTTTTTCAGTTAAGGTGGATATAATGGCAATTCTCAGAATGTGGTTGTTCCTTCTGTTAGTTGTGTTTAGGACTCCTTCGGTTTGGATTTGTAGCCATTTATCTTACGGAGCCCCTGGTACGGGGATTTACCACTGCTGCTGCTGTGCATGTATTTACCTCCCAGTTGAAGTACCTCTTCGGAGTTAAGACTAAAAGATTCAGTGGACCCCTCTCCTTTCTTTATGTAAGTAACTACACAATGAAGGTACATGTGGTAGGGTCATTCCTGACTTTTATAGCCATCTTGGCTTAGCTAGGGTATATGTTCGCAGTCCACATCCACTGAGAAATTTCAAAGAGTTTCTCAAATTTGATCTGCTGTGGTTTTAAGCAAGTAATATAGGGGACTGTCGCTTTACAAGGTTCTTCAGAGACTCCAGTCAGGGAACCCTGTTCCTTGCATTTCCTTACAAAGAAGGGCACTGTGAATATAAAACCAGTTTATAGTGTATACCAGTGGCTGATGCCCTGCAGAAGTAATTAACTCAATCCCCATCATCCCCAGCCAGCATGGCATTTAGCCAGGTTGGGGAAAGCTATTGTAGACCCACCCTGAGAGGAAAACATTTTTTCCAGTGTTCTGAAATAGTTTTGTACATTTTCAGTCTTTTGCCTCCCCTGTTAGTAAAGACCACTACCACAAATGGCCTTAAAAATATGAATAGCAAGATTCATAGATACTAGATTGATCTCTGGTTATTAGATATGACAGCAATATGGACCCTCAGCATTGAGAGGCAGTATAATTCAGAGTACCAGATGGTCTTTTAATATTTCTGTCTGCTTTCAGAACTCATTTGAAAAACAAATGATAAATCCTCAATATAATAAAGATAAAACTACTTTCAAGGATACCAGGTTGGTCACGGCTTGCACATAGTAATCTGTAGTCTGATCCAACAAGGCAATTCTAATTCCTTTGGCTATCCAGCAGACTATGAATTTGTCAGATGTTATATGTGGGCAATTACTAAGCTAGCATTGCTAGGTTTGACCCCTAGAATATGTTATAGAAAGCTGGCCTGTTTTCTCAAGGCCGGTATACTCATTTGTAATTTGTTTTTTATTTTTGTAGTTATAGTTGACATTTTGTTATGGCATACAACCAAGAAAAATAGTCTGAAGTGCTGAATTTTTTTAAGGGAAAAAAGAGTAACTTTCCTTGTCCAGCAAATTCCCTGCTGCTTAATCAGAATTACATTCATTGCTATGGTAACCCTGAAGATCAGTTTGTAGCTCTCTGCTTGTAAATCTATGCACTTTTAAATAGATTTGACTTGCTGGAGAGGCCTTGAAATCATTATGAAAAGTAGGGTAATTATAGTATTTTAGGAACTGTCAACATTCTCTGGGTTAAATGGCTTGATGTGTCACTCAACAGAGGGTTGGTGATTAAATTTATCCATTTGATAAAGCCTAGCCTATCATCAGCAAATTCTGGGATTTACCTCTTTACATTTTTATGATTTCAATGCAATTTAAGGTGTATGTGTTTTAGCCTAATCTGTATCAGATCTCCCACTAATTCTTGTCTGTTTCCAGTACTGATGTATACTTGTGATCAGCACATTTTATATTAGATTTTGCTGCCCATGTGTTCAAATTTGAAATACAGCTGTAAACAGGAATGTGCAATTCTATATGCAGAATTAAACATTTATGCCATGGACAATTGAGTTCTGTGGTCTGAGTAAACTATGCAAATTAAGAAAAATGTATTTATTTGCTTTTTCCATATAGTTTGTTATGGTTTTTCTCCCCATTAGATGTAACCCAGAAGCCCCCTACCCTCTAGCAGCTAAATTCTTTTTAATTTTCTTTCAAAGCTATACTTTACAGAAATGGGTGATGTATCCAGTACCACATTGCACATCATCATTCACTTCTTGCATCTTCCTTGACTGTATCATTTGGGAATAACTTTCCATACTTGCTGTCTTACAGAGTTTAATTGCTGTGTTCTCAAACATCACAAAAACCAACATAGCAGCTTTAGTTGTTGGACTAATTTGTATGGTTTTGTTGCTGAGTGGAAAAGAAATCAACGATCGATTTAAGAAGAAGCTACCTGTTCCTATCCCTATGGAGATCATTGTGGTAGGTCAGAGGTTATTACCGATCATTGAAATGGCCTTCACTGTGCAGAAATAATAACCAAGGCCTAAATTACATTGTTAGTTACAAACTAGAGTGGATCCATTGAACCAGTAATGACCTACCAAATAGTGATGACTTTATTGGCCAACCAAAATGCACAATATACTTGTTGCAAGCTACTGAAGCTCCATTGGCTTCTTCATCAGGCAAGATGTTATATACCAAACAGGAGAAAAAATAGAGATGTTAGTAAGATGCCTACCTTTTGTTGTTTCTGTCCTTAGTTAAGATGGTATGGAGAGGGTATCTTTAGCTGGCTGGCCCCTCCTCCTCTTGCCATGTGGCAATTCAACAAAGTCCAGGAAATTTAAAGTCTATTTGCATATCAACAAGAACTCTTCTTTTATAATGCAGGAGGGACCAGCCTCCTGTTTGGTATGTAACATCTTGCCTGATAAAGAAACCAGTGGAGCTTGGAAAGCTTGCAACAAGTATATTGTACATTTCGGTTGGCCAATAAAATTATCACTGTTTGGTGGATTTTTGTTTGAATTTACTAAATGGACTACACATTACCCCTGCATGTTTTCTGAATATTCTGCATTTAGGCCAGAACTACAGTATTACTTAATTAGTTTCAGAATGTCTCATATTTTAACATAACTGCTATTGCTTCATTTTTGTGTTTGTTTTTCAAGGTGGTAATTGGTACTGGAGTTTCAGCTGGAATGAATTTGTCCCAGACATATGGAGTAGATGTTGTTGGCAATATTCCTAAAGGGTGAGGGCAAATAACTGCCTATATCTTATTATACCTATATCATTTAATATGATCACTGCATTATAGTTACTTTTTTTTTCTTTAATTGCTTGCAGATTACGTCCTCCACAGGTACCTGATATCAGCCTCATTCCGGCAGTATTTGTGGATGCAGTAGCAATAGCCCTTGTTGGGTTTTCCATGACAATTTCAATGGCCAAAATCTTTGCTCTTAAGCACGGCTATACAGTTGATGGAAATCAGGTAACTCGACTGTGACTGAATAAATTTCTCTTTCCATCTGGTCAAAATACTATTGAAATAAATGAAGTATCTTCCCAGTGAGTTGAAGACTCATGCATCTGAAGAACTGCCCTGCTGCTTCTTTTATGAGTGATTCCTGATCTGTGATAATGAGAACATTATATATCTGTTGGGCTTATATCTCATCCCAAGGAGTTAGCAAGAAAGGGTGTTTTCACTAGATAGAGTTGCTTACGTGGATTATCGGATCAAAATGTAGTTCTACATCACAATGCAAGCTTTTGCAGCTTTATAACGATTTGGAAATACAACTTTTGTGTAAGTAGATTTTAGACACAATTTGGAATATTCTCTAAAATTCAGTGCTTGAATATTTTAAGCAATTTTTTCTATTTAGCCACACAGCACTTTAAGAGACCATATTCATATGTATAAGTACATTTATGTTACTCTTTCATTGTACAATATTCAGTGCGATTTCTTCTATTATCCTCTTTCTTTTTTCACAGGAGCTCATTGCATTAGGCATATGCAACTCTACAGGGTCGTTTTTCCAGACCTTTGCAATCACTTGCTCAATGTCTCGGAGCCTTGTCCAAGAGGGCACTGGGGGAAAGACTCAAGTATGTATATTTACTCTGTTCCTCCAAGATGGGTTTTTACTCAGCTACCCATTTTATTCAGTTTATCCCATTTTGTCCTCACTTGGTTGCATAACTTACCTTGGGGGATCTGAGGTCATCTCGTGAACAGGGATTTTAACTCAGTTGTATTGTAACAGGGATGTAGTGGCTTGGTGGTTAAGACACCAATTTTGACAATTGGAAGGTTAGCAGTTCGACACCCGAGTACTGCATGATGGCGTGAGCTCCTGTTACTAGTCCCAGCTTCTGCAGTTCGAAAGCATGCAAATGCAAGTAGATAAATAGATACCACTTTGGTGGGAAGGTAACAGCATTCGGTGCAGTTGTGCTGACCACATGACCACTGGAGTCGTCTACAGACAATGCTGGCTCTTTGACTTAGTAACGGAGATGAGTACCAGCCCTTTACGACCAGACATTCATGTCAAGGGACTATGTTTACCTTGTATTGTGTAGGTTAGGCTTGATTTGATTATAACCCACCTTTTCCCCAGGTTGGGACAATTCTCCACTCTCTCAATTTGCTATCATAATCTGCATTATTCTCTTATGCCTTCTGTGCATATACCCAGTGGCATTTAAAAACCCAGTGACATAAATTTAGCCATAAATTTAGATGCCCTTTCCTGGAATTGCAGAATATAAATTAAGACATAAAATATTATTTGATTCTGTATGGAACCCACTCTCTGAACAGCAACTCTGGACATTTGTCAGGGGTTCATATTGGATCTTGAAGGGCCATAACCCCCATTGCGCTGCCTCCACATTTTTCTACATTTTTGGACCTCTCTGGGCCATTGTAAGACCTGGAGAAGTAATTTCCTCTTGGGAAAAAGGCCTTTCCTGTGGTATAAAAGAACCTGAGAATGGGGAAAAAAATAGAGATACTGCTCTTCATGACCCCATGAGGTGTTTGGGCACAATTAGGAACAAAAAACAATTTTGGCAGAAATAATTTGAAAAAACAGCAAACCTGACAGCTCCATGTCTCACTTTCTCCACCTCTAATATAACCTGTCTAAAAACTATAGGAATATGAGGGGAATAGGAATAGGAACTATGGGAATAGGAGGGATTAAACTAATGTATGGGGTTGTCACTCAGATTGTTTGGATCATCAGTAGATGTGCATTTTAACAACTATTACATTCTAGACACCGTTCCCCAGAAATGTTATTTTGTGTGTCTTTCATTCAGATTGCTGGCACTCTATCCTCAATCATGGTTTTCTTAGTTATTGTTGCCATTGGTTACCTCTTTGAACCACTGCCACAGGTAAAGAATCTATTTATACATTTTTATTCTGGTCTAAATCTTTGCTTAGCAGAACTAAAACGCCTTGGTTTAAATGCAGCTATTAGTCCCAACTAGTATAAACCCATTAAATCAATGGGAATGAAGTCAGCATTTATGTAAGCTCCATTAATTCAGTAGATTTACTCTAGTGGAGTCTAACGATTGGATTTAGCTCCTTTGTTAAACAATTGCACAGTCTGTAAAGGTTCAGAGCATTAAGATTTAACTTTCAGTGTTGCAGTGACAACTTTAGGATTAGACTTCATAGCAAGGTAATTGAAAGACCTGTGATTCCTGAATACTGGGGCTTATCCTTTTTTTGCATCTACTAGTCATCCATAGATGATATCAGCTTTGTTTAAAGCCATTCCTTGGATGGTCATAATAGAAGTGACAACTTTATAATCTTGGTTCCTGTGCAAGTCTTTTTGGTGCTTATTGTAATTCTTCTTGCATGTCCTTGTTCACAATGCAATCGTAGATGTGCCTACTCAGACATAAGCGTTACTGAATTCAGGTTTATGTCAGCATAGAATGGCAGGCTATTTCTATGCATATAAGTAGGGAAAACAGTTAAAAGCACTGGAACATTGAGCATCGTAACGCACATGTGTAAAAGTCAATCATGTTAAATGAGGTACCATATGAGGTACTATGTGTCTTCTTTCCCCCCTTTTTTGAACCATCACCCAGTGATTCACTCACTTAGAGTGTAGTGGAGTCTCCTCCTTTGGAGGTTTTTAAACAGAGGCTGGATGGCCATCTGTTGGGGATGCTTTGATTCTGGGTTCCTGTATGGCAGAGGGTCGAACTGGAGGGTCCTTGTGGTCTCTTCCAACTCTATGATTCTAGAATAATGAGACTGAACTAGTCACTGATCAGCAAGATTCTTATTATGGAGGTTTAGGGGTGAACCAGGTGGAAATAAGAACCATTGGATTGATTTACTAGGCACGTGCAAAGCTGCTAACATCTGTTTTAGGCATAGTGATTACTACATTCTTGAGATGCTAGTTTTCTGAAGGCTGGTCCCCTTGATGGGAAAAGGAGATCAGAAAAATGTAGGATGAAACTGAATGAATACTTTTAAGTAAGTAAAGACTTCACTGCAGGTGTGTTAGGCAGGTGCCCTGTAAACTTAACTTGGAAACACATTTATGATTGTATTGTGAAGCAAGGACATGCAAGGAGGATTACTATAAGCACAAAAAGGCTTGCACAAGAACCCGGATCAGAAAGTTTTCATTTCTGTTATGACCATCCAAGGAATGGCTTTAGACAAAACTGATGCCATCTATGGAGGACTAGCAGGTGCAAAAAGGACAAACCCCAGTACTCAGGAATCACAGGTCATTCAATTGCCTTGCTATGAAGTCTAATCCTCAAATTTCCAAATTAACACTGTAAAATGGTTTGGACTTAGAGCTGCTTAACTTAGGCTGAACAACACTTGTATGTAGAAACAGATTTTTTTCAGAAATATCACCAAGAAGGCTGCCAACTACAAACACTTGGAGAAAAAAATTGTGGTTTGTAAAAAAAAAATGTTTATCATAGGGGTATTACATTCGTTTTCATACATATGGGCAGATAAGCAAAAGATCAAAAGGGAATATTTGACTACCTGCATGTTAACATTTGTGCATTGGCTTTCTTTTTAAAATGAATGTGTTTGGATTCATGTCCTAGATAGAGCCCACTAGTTATATACCTTGGAATGTTTCCTGTTAATACTGTAGCACTGTGCTGGCCATGTGCCGTAATAAATTATTAATTCATTCATACTGTAGCACAATTTGAAAAGAATTAAGAAAATCAAACTGTTCTCAAAATATTTCCCTAGGCTGTGCTTGCAGCAATTGTAATGGTGAATCTGAAAGGCATGTTTAAACAATTTGGAGATATTGTTCATTTCTGGAGGACCAGCAAGATTGAACTGGTGAGTAATTTAATGCAGATCAGAATTCATAATGTTTCTCTTAGCAGCTCCTAAGTCTGCATTGTTGTTGCACAGAAAAGGTTCCATTGTAAGAGCTTCTACATCCTAGAACTAGTATTGTAAAAAGTTTATTAAGAATAGGTCAGAAATATGCAGGAGACTGATTAAGGTATGTAAGGCCCCATATGTGTAAGAGAAGTCCTTTCTTTTTCAGAATTGTAAAGCCAAGGAAAGATATATTTATGTGCCCTGACAGGCCTTCCTGGGCTCTCCTCTTCCATGAAGAACATTTTGCCCAGGTAGGAGTAATATGAGGCCATAAACAGGTTTTGCAGGTTTACATTTATTTGTGTCATTTTTAAGAAGTGTTTCCTAGGACATTTCTGTCTCCTCCCTTGCCACTGGAATTACATAATTTGAGAGCTGCCCTAGGGCAAATGGGAGCCTATAAAGCCTTTCCTACTTGCCTTTTGCTACTGGAAGAGTCAGCTGTCACACTGGCTATTCCTGTGTTAGATGCTGCACAAGAAATAACTTCTTCACCTTTTTGCCTTAATATCCTAACTGCCACATTCTTCTCCAAAGCTCTGTTGAGAAAGCATGTGATTTGTAAAAGAGAAATGGCCAGTGAGAGGCCAATTCCAGGCCTGTGCTTGTAACCATTATGGTGATGTTTGTAGAGTTGGTCTTTTCATCACAGATAGACCCAGGATCTGTAAGTTGCCATGCTGTCGTATTGTATATGTGAAAGAGAGCCTTGTCTTTTGTCCAAAACAGGAGGTCAGTCCCTGAGCTGCAAGTAACCTCTTTGTCCCAACAGGTGTTCCTAGATGTAATATTGCACACTTACTGGTGATTCATTAGGCTTGAATTTTGGATCTTGGGACCTAGTTTCACTGCCTCTATCCTCCATCTTGGGGTCTAGTTTCACTGTAGACTTCCTGGCTAAAACATAGAGCCACTCTACCTTGTTTTTCAGTTCTGAAGAACTGGAAACATTGCACACTATTATGGAATATATAGTTGGTTTTAATATATACTACCACCCTTATGTGAATTTTGGATGTGAACCCTGTTTTCTTTATGCATCTGACATCTTTGCGCAGCAGAGATGCCAAAGTTGCTCAGAACATTTTTAGCTGTGAGACCTCATCCAGAAAACCTTGCAATCACTTCTAGGCATATTGGAGAAGGATCTGGCAAGTGGGTAACACATAAAACTTTCCTATACAGGACCAAAAGCCAGAGCTTGTCTTCTGGCAAACCAAGAATTCCCACACTAAGTTGTGTTAAAAAGCCATAGCAAAGAACTGCCTGGAACCACATTTCTGTTTATCTTCTCTGCTTGTGGATATTTATTAATGTAGGGAAATCCTTCTTTGGGAAGGCACAGAGAAAGAGAGAAAGGAACACACATTGTACTACCTATTAATTTTAAAGGACAACTGAGTATTTGTTGTGTTGCATCAGTGGGGCTTCCATATGTGTCCCTGTTTCTTCACAGGTAAGCCTGGCATTAATTTCATTGGTAATCCCAATCAGAGCAGACCCACTAAATCAGTAGGATTTATATGAGTTTTGAATCACCATTGAGTAATTGATTCAGTGGATTTGATCTAACTGGCAATAAACATTGGATTCAGGCCTCTGCTTAAACTCTGCAAATATATAACCTTGGCCTGTATTACAACCTTAGGCCTGTCACTAGAGTTTGTAAATACAAGGGCTTATACTGACCTATTTCTTTCTCATCATTTCTTCATTCTACAAATAAATAAATGAGAACATGTACAAAAAATAATTTTCTTTTGAGGGTATGACCGTAATGCTGGATGTTTATACTTTACTCATCCAAAGCAGAATTTTCATGGGGCCAACTGAAAAGCAGAACATTGCTAAATTGATGTTTGTTTTATTTAGGCTATCTGGATTGTAGCTTTTCTAGCCTCTGTTTTTCTGGGACTAGACTACGGTTTGATAACTGCTATTGCTTTTGCAATTATCACCATCATGTACAGAACACAAAGGTGAGTGTAACATTTAAATATTTATTCTCAGATGAAACTTCATCCCTGTAAGGGCAATGGAAATAAATGTGGCACAAAGAAAATGCCTACAAAAACCAAACATTTGCCTAGCAGTACAAAGCTCTGAAAGTGCAACTGAATCAAAAATAAAATTATAAAAACAAAAGTAAATGTGAAGATGGAATACTAAACTAGCAGCATTCTTTGCATCAAATGTCTTTAGATCTTTTAAAACATATTACGTGCATGGCTTTTTTTAATTCAATGCTGAATTTGTCACGTACATTACCATGGACTGGAAATTTTGTTAACTCCTCTGTGGAGATTATTAGATGGCGAAAAAGGATGAGAGATGTGGGATGCTTTCGTCCTTATCAAACGGTTGCTAGAAGATTATCAGATGACATCGCACAGCATCACTGTCATCCTGTCCTTCTCCCATCAGTGAAGTGGATTGGCCTTGTAACCTTTTCTTCATAGGAATTTCCCCTCAATAAAAAGTTACAGGGCCATTCCACTTCACTGCTGGAAGAAAGACGGGATGAGAGCGACGCCATGGGATAATCATTGTCTGATAATCTTCCGACAATTGCACAGTAAGAATGGGAGCATCCCGCTTCTCTCCCATCCTTTTTCACTGTCTGATAATCTCTTCTGATGTAGTGGAAATCATTGCTGATAGTATTACAGCAAGAGACCTGTTGGCTTGTTTTTGGCTTCATTCCTATAAAGGGTGGTAAGGTTTTTACTGTAAGCAAGAAACTATCATATATTATCTTAAGCAGTCATACACAAGAAAATACAGACAAAAGCTTTTTAAGCAGAATGTAAAAGGCCAGTTTATGAGTGGTAAAATGGTCCCAGAGGTTTTCCACTGTAGTTGACGTCATTGCCTAGATCTGACCCTCAAAAGTAACATATGTTTGAAAACACGTGTGTAGTTGTTAATATCAGACACCAAAATATGCCCAAAATGAATAATACCTTTGAAACTGTGACCTACTGGGGCTCATGTAGGCTTACAAACACAGTTAAAAGATACAAAGGATAAGCATTAAAATGGAATTAAACAACATTTTAAAATAATTGAAAATGTGCAGTTAAAAATGATGTCCTGAGTCTATTGCTAGTTCCAAGTAGAGTAGACTCATTGAATCAGTGGGAGTCCCCATTCAATCACTGATTCAGTGGGTTTACTCTATTTTGGATGTACCAACAGGATCCAAGCTGATGCCATTTAAAGAGTAGAATGGTTATATAAAACAGATAGTTCAGCACTCTCATAAAAGCCCCTTTGCCTGTCAGAATGAAAAATTATTTGCCTACGAAGAGAAGGACCACAAAGAGGGCATCATTCTAGCCTCCCTGGGTGAGAATTCCAGTGTTTAGGGGCAGCTACTGAGAACGCTCTGCCTCATGTCCCCGCCAGTCATCCCTGTCAAGGTGGTACAATTGGGAGAAGGGCCTCTCCTGAAGATTTTAGGGTTCAGGCAGGCTCGTATGTGACAGTACAATCTGCCAGATAGCTTGGGTCAAAGCCATATAGAGCTATTCCCTCCCATTTTAAATGGCCCCAACAGAGTTTTTCCCCCAAAGTTGGATTTCAAAATGTGCATGTATGTGCAGCCTGCAGAGGAGAAAGGGGTTGGAAAATGGGGCAAAAACTGTTCAGTGGCTGCCCATAGACAGGCACAGATGCTGACGATGGAAATCTTGGGGTTGTTTATTTGTTCCAGCACTATGCCAGGCTCTGTGATGCAGAGCATTTTCTGACTCCTAAGTGGCATTTATTCCTATCCCTATTCTACTCGCCATGCAAGTTGTGATTCTCTTGCCGTTTGTAATTTCTAGGCTGTTTTGCCCTTCATAGCTCTTCTGTCCTGATTATTTCCTGTAGCCTCTCCTCATCTCATCCTTGCTTCCCTCTCTCATTACAGCTTGCATTTCACTTTCCACCTATGTTACGGGAGTCAGTATTTTTGGATAAATGACATTTAGCAAAGTAAAATCCTAGAGGGTGTTTCTGACAGAGATTGTTTTTGCAGCCTATTAATATGGTGACTATTTTTTACAGTCCAAAATACAGAATTCTTGGGCAGATTCCTGACACAGACATTTACTGTGATGTGGAAGAGTATGAAGAGGTAAGAGGAGATATAAAGAGTTTTAGTACCCACTGAAAAGCAAGGAGAATGGGTTTTTTTAGTCAATATGAGGATGAACAGTAGGAAGACTTTGGTTGTAAGGACAGTTATTTCTTATAGGATAGTAAAACGTTCTCTCCTAAGAAATGTTAAGCTCCATTCCTAACAGTCCAGCCATACCAGAAGGAGAAGTGAAGGTAAGAACATTTAGGAAAAGAAGTGGAAGTAGTAGCTAGCAGGGAGAATAACCAGAACCTTGAGGCATGATGGGAGATCCTACCTTTTCCAGCATGCTTCAGGCCTGGTTTTAAAAGTTAACAGAAAGAAGTTGTTAAATCTTGAGAATTTAGAAAAAGCTATGTCACTTTAGGGACTATATTACTGCATACTGTTGCTAGAAGAGTTCACATTGCTGTATGTACACTTGCATACCTTGCAAGAAGAAAACTCACAACAGGAAACAGCTGGGATTGAATCTTTCTCAAAGCAGTGCTAGTGTTTATTTGCTATGAGATTTTTTATATGGTAAAAACATTGAAAGCTAGAATTTTCCATCTGCTAGTTCTAACACTTTGTAGTAATGTATACGTAGACCCAGATTTGGGTAGCATCCAAAATGCAGGCAGTTTGTTTGTTTGTTGAATTTATAACCCACCTTTCTTCCAAAATGGGATTTAGATTCATATTTGGGAGCTAGTACAACCCACATGTATAGAAAATGTTCTTTGGAGAAGATATACTTACTCATTTAAAGCAAGGATTTTTTCTCCCAACTGTCAAAGGTTCACAAAGTGTGTGGTATACGTGTAGGCTTCTTGTTGAGATGATTTGCTTCCCCGTTGGAGCTATAGTAGTATAGTCCCAGCATGGTGGCTTTCTACCATCTCAAAAATAGACCTTTCAGATAATTAGCCTTGGTTGCACTTTCAGCACAGGCTGAAAGATAAATGCTGCTTTGTTGTCTGAAATGATAGATCAGGGTTGTCAGCCCAAAGCCTCTCTTCATCTTTTAGGGGACCTTGCCTCTTTATTTCTTAGCAAGTCCCTCCACTTTGCCCTCTATAACTTTTTCACTTTCAGATCTAAAACAGACTTTACTATTGCTGCTATGGCCAAACTACTACTTCTCTTTCTGTTTTGTTCACCTCTCCCACTATATTTTTCCCCTCTCAGATCTAAAACAGACTTTTCTTTTGCTGCTCTAGCCAAATTATGTCTGTGGTTTCTCTCAATAAATGAACATTTTGTGTTCTTTGAATGTGTACATAGCGGCAGTCAGACATTGAGTGAGTGCATACATATGGTGGGTTTTTTTAAAGAAAAATCTCTTCATATCTTAGGTGAAAGAATGTCCTGGAATCAAAATATTCCAAGCAAATGCATCACTCTATTTTGCCAACAGTGAATTATATATCAATGCACTGAAGAAAAAGGTAACAAGAATTACATATTTTCTACCCTTTATACTCTTCTTTGATGTTGCAATCCTATGAATATTTGCCTGAGATAAAATTGTATTGAATGGGACTTTCATCTGAATATACATAGCAAAGACTTCACTGGAGAACAGTAGCAAGTTTTATTTGGAATAAACTTCTGTGGACTGCAGCCTGCTTTACAAAGGCAATGTAGGTGCCTTGTGCCAAATAAAACTACAGAGTCTTAAGACATTTAAATGTGTTTGCTGCAATAGATCATCATGGTTAACCCCAGAGTAAAAATACTTAATACTGAATAGCCAGGCTGCAGAAACAGCTCACATAATGTGCAAAACTGTGACTCTTGAGGCTACAGTTAGAGTACATGTTTGACTATCTTCTTCCATCTAAAAAAGTCCTTTACATTCACCTAGAGTTCTGAGCTACCATTCTTCTCAAAGTGTTCTGTACTTGTGGTGTTTGGGTTTTTTTTTTTTTTTAACATGGAGGGTATCTAGATAATTTGTTTCTCCCCCAGCAGACTGAAATGGAATAGCCAAGCAGCAATGTCATGTGAGTTTGTGGATCATGTGTTTCATCTTTAACAACTCTGCCACATTAAACCAAGTTAACAAAGCCTTCTGTTCCTACTACTCTGAGTTGAGAATTAATTCTTGAATCACTTGAATGCAGCACTATTCTCATCCATATGTTTGTTTACAAATGTGCTCCGTTCCATATATATACAGAATCTAATTTGGCAGACTTGAAAGTTGCCTCACTTGTCACTGGAATAGCCTGAAGATCTATCACTGATCTGAGCACCAGATTTCAATCTACTGCTTAAGAGGAAACCACATACTCTGTTGGTTCAGCCAACACTTCTGTAGCTTTCATGGTTTGATTATTTTTCAAGTGTTGTATGTTCTTTTTTTAAAAATCAAGCAAAACTTCTGATTTCTAGTATCTCCAAATCTCCATTTTTCTGCCCTAAATCACAGTTCCATTCATCAAGTGAACTAATTTTTTCTTAATCCTCAGCACTGACATTTTAGAAGCCAAACAAAAGCTGCTACCATATTGCAGAATTAATGCAGTTTGACACTGCTTTAATTGTCATGGCTCTATCCTGTAGAATTCTGGGATTCGTAGTTTGTTGTGCCACCAGAGTTCTCTGACAGAGAAGGTTAAATATCTCAGAAAACTTCAAATCCCAGAATTCATTGAGCTATGGCAGTTAAAAGGGTGACAAACTGCATTAATTCATAGATGCAGCCACAGAGTCTTAAAGATTAGAAAATGTATAATGGCAGAAGCTTTCTCAGACCAAGGTTGCAGCTCAGTTACCCCATTGCAAGATGACACTTATCTGAGTTTGCCTTTCTTTCTGTGGTAGACTGGCATTGATCCCTGTGCCATATTGACAGCAAGGAAAAAAGCACAGAAAAGACATGCCAAGGAATTAAAGCACCTGCATGACCATAAGAAGAAAGCAGTCTTGAAGATGGTAAGCATAACAAGTATGGACCACAGCAGATTTTGGCTCCTTATAAACTAAGATTGAAAGATTTAGAATGAGCCTTAATAATACATTCTCTCTCCTGAAACCATTTTTGAGCATTAATTTCTCCACTACCACCATCCAGACACACAAACACACGCATAAACAGATACATTTAACTGCATTCCACAGGAATGTGAGCTCTCTGTTCTCCTTGTTAACCAAGATTTTTATGTACCTGGTTTGAAACAGAAATCTGAGTAGTATTAACTAAGATTCAGGTCAGTCTCAATGTTTCCTTTTATTGCTGCTAAAGAAGGAAAAGGGAATTCATTCAAGAGAAGGGCAAGAGGATGGTAGTGAGGTAGAAGATTTTTAAAGTTTCATATTTAGTATGCATATAAATGTAGTTTGTAGAAATAAAGGTACATGCATTGGAATGAATTTGAGAGGCCCCGGAATGCAGGCAAAAGAGTAAGATTTAAGACATAAGAGCGCAGAGTGACCCAAGGCTCTGACCTCGAGGTTCTGGAGATTGTTGTTAGTTGAAGTTAGCAGAGAGACATGAATCCTGGAGAAGAGATATCTCCGCAAGGACTAGAAGGGGGCCAAAGACAGATAAGACTAATAGGCTAATGGAATGTGGCTAAAATGTACCTTTAATGTATTCATGTATCTGTACCCTGATTGTACGAAAATCCTATATGTTTAACTTTTACCATATCCAATGGGATATGCCAGCTAGAGTTCTTTGTTTCTATCCTATATAAAGGAGCCATTTTTCCTTGTTCGGGGCTCTGGGATCTTTGTTGGAATGTGAATTCCTCCCAGAGTGACAGCTGTCTAAAATAAACAATCTGTGTTTTGCAAATTCATCTTTGGTCCCCTCCTTTCTGATTCTGTCAGACCGGGTTTGCTGTGAGTCAAGTGGAAGAACTTGCAGTGTTTTATCAGTTTTCCACAACAGTAGAAACTTACATTTCCTGATGCTAGCTTCCAGTTTCATTTTCAGTCATTAAAGCAGTGTTTCTTAAGCAAAGGGAGCTTGAATGAGCTTCAGGAGTTCTATGAACTGAGCACAAAACCACTGTCTTAGGGGTAGTTGTCAGTCATCTTGTGTGCTTTCATGATTGGCTAACCTCGTGTTGTCTTTTCTCTGTGATATATTTAGAGATGTAATTGAAATTATTTATTTATTGGATTTATATCCCGCCCTTCTGCCAAAATGGGATGCAAGGCAGCTTTAGATGTGTGTATCTAAAACACATATTTATATATGTGTTCAATACAGATGAGACTATTTGATAGAGATTTTTCCTTTTCTAAAGAGAGAAATTGAATTTGTAACCTGTGAGCAGTCATTTGCTTTGATATAATTCCTGTACTACAGCCATTTATAGCTATGATTTCAATCCCAGGGCTCCAGGGTTGACTCAGCCTAGCATTCTTCCATAGGTTGTTAAAATGGGTATCCAGTTTATTGGGGGCAATTAGCTTACACATTGTAAACCATGTAGGGAGAGCTTAAGTGCACTGATAAGCAGCATAGAAATTTACATGCTATTGCTTGCTGTTACTTAGTTGCAACCATTGTGAATTTTGTTACCATGCAGAAATGTGTTAGATGAACACACATTAAGTTCTGCAGTGGAGCTCATAGTTAGTTTCCACTCCCCCCCAGTGGAACAAAGCCCTGTTAAATCAAAAACTTTGCCATTACTATTCCAATTCCAAGCTTACAAAAATAAGCTTTCTCTGTTGAAAGAGGTATCTAAAAATAAATCACAAGTGCAGTGTAATACATTCTTGATGCAGATTTTCGGAAACAAGTTATACAAAAGTTTATTTTGGAGTAAGGATTTTCTTGGAGCTGATTCAGACAACTCTTGTTGAGGTGAGAAGAGATGTCATGGTCATTTATTATGAAAATGGTCGTGTAAAAAGATGGCAGGTTTCTACATCATAAATTGACACTTTGCAAATTGAGATAATAGTTTTACTACATGGAGGACCCAAGACCCAAGATTGTATGGTTCTTTTAGCTTGGAATCATCAAACAACAGGTCCGTATTAGGGAAAAAAGCAGATGAGGGGAGTCAGTTGCAATTCCATGCTCACCTACATGGTAGTAATCCCTATTAAAAGCTAATAAGACATATTGCTGAGTACACAAGGCTAGGATTATATTGTAAAGCTGGTTGTTATTCTTTGTTGCACACCAATGAGAAAGTGTCAATGTGAAAAATCACCTGGTAGATATTTGTATAAGTGGGGTGGTCAGAATCTGTATATCAAACAAGCGTATATGCCCCAGAAGAAAGCCTGTGCTTGAGCCTGATGTTTGTTTATCCTGTGTTAAAGACTAATGACAGGGACAACAGTGTGAAACACGAAGTGATGAATGATGAACTATCCCTCAATGGAAAATTCTCAGTGGCAGAAGCTGCTACGCAGGAATCCTCTCCCGATGAACGCTTTATGAAGCCAGTGACCAGCATTCACTCAGTCATTTTGGATTTTTCACCTGTGAACTTTGTGGATTCCGTTGGAGTCAAAGCCCTCAAATCAGTATGTAGTATCCATTTTCATTGCTGTATGCCAACTCTTTTGATACCTTCTTGCTAAATTGAAAACACCTATTAAAGACAAAGGCTGGTGTCCTATATTGTAGTTATGGATTTGTAACCTAGATTTATGGATTCATAACAGCTCATTATTCAGGATTACTACATATTCGGAATCGTGTCACTGTGGCTGCAATCATAAATGCCTGCCCCCCCCCCCCTTAACAGCCAGCAGCTGGGTTGAGCATGGAGGTCTGTTCAACTGACATTTGGTGCAGGGAAGATGACCTTTCCAGTCCCCTCTCACCAGTGAGTGTGACTGCAACATTTAGAAGCAAAACCCTGTCACAATTCCTCATCTTAGCCTTGCTCGCTGGCGGGAATGAACTGGATACATCATTCTGCAGTACCTGATGGCTAGCTGAACAGATCTTCATTGCTTGATGTGGCTGCTGACTGTTAAGGAATGTTTGGAGTGTTGTGCCAGGAGACATTGCTTGGTTATGCATTTTTTATCTAAGTAAGTGATGTAGGATCTTGGCAAATAGCTAGGTACCAGATTGAAGGACCCAAGCCAATAGGTAGTTCTCTTCCATCTCCCATTCGTTTCCACATTGTTAGCACAGGAAAGCTTCTGGATGTTGTGTGTCATTAGACTTTTAAATACTATAGCTTTCTATTTTGTAAACCACAGTATTTCCCACATAACTGCTCATATTTAAAGAATAATGTACCTTCCAACAAAGCTCTGTATTTTGTACTGTTAACAATGAGAAACAAGAATATTAACCGCAAGCTCACTTCTGAACTGTTATAGATCATAAAAGAATATGAAGAAATTGGTGTTTCAGTATATATAACTGGCTGCAATGGTAAGTTCTTTTTAGTGTGAGGAGGGGAATATGGGTTGAACTCATTAGTGATGGATTTGTCACAAACTTGGGCTTTCTAGATCAGTCTTCACCAATTTGGTGTCTTCTGGATGTTTTGGACTGCAGCTTCCATCAGCCCTATCTAGTATGGTGGATAGTGAAAGATCATGGATGACCAAAACATTCAGAGGATGCCATCTTTGGGAAGACTTCTGACTATGAAGTGTATGAATGAGGCAGAGACGTGACCACACTGGAAAATGTATGAGATACAACACAAAACTTACTAGAAGATTTGAACATGCATGTATTTAAAACAGTTAAGCTGGTTCTTTTCCTCCATAGTGTAGTCTTGTCAGACCGGCAGCAGCTCCCTAAGGCAGGTTTTTCCTCCATGACCTGATTTTTTTTTTTAACAGAGATGTCCTGTGTTAGGAAAGAAGCTGAGACCTTGTAGATGCACAAAGCCTGTTCTGTCATTAAGTTGTGTCCCTTGAATGGTTAAGCAATGCCATGTAGCACACCATATCCCTGCCCTATCCTTCCTTCCTTCCTAGCTGCTCTGCAGGTGAAGTGATTGTAGCACTGGCAAATTCAGGAGGAACAAGCAATCTGAAATCCTCCAGAAGCAATGGGCTACAGTTCACGTACTCCTCAGACAGTGTTATCAACAGTCACAGCTTCTGGGGGCTTCATTTAAAGATATCTGGAGGGCTAGACGTAAGCATAAAACAAAGTATTAATATACACATGCCCATAAATTCTGGCAGTTAGGAACATTGAAGTAATGTCTTGAAGCTACATGCAATATGATATTGATTCTTCAATTTTGCCTATGTTTTATTTTAACAATTTGATCATTTATTTACTATACCTCTTTCTTCATATCATCAAATAGCTGAAACAATGAGAGGGCGTGTTTGCTTTGTTTTTGTAACTTGCTGATGAACAGTCTTTGTGGCTTGTGAGGCTTTTCATCTTTTTTAATCAAGCTATTTTTGAAAGATGAGGTTGCTGGCAAGAATGTCCAGAGGTTCTTTCTGGACTGCAGACTTCTTCAGTAACTTAAACCTGGGTTGTGCTACACTGATGCGCACACCATACAGGTTATTCAAGTATACAGTCGGCCCTCCTTATTCACAGATTTTTTATCCATGGTTTCAAGCATCCACAGCTTGAAAATATTCCAAAATATAAATTCCAAAAAGCAAACCTTGATTTTTCCATTTGATATAAAGGACACCATTTTGCTATGCCATTATATTTAATGGAACTTCAGCATCCACGGATTTTGTTATTCACAGAGGATCCTGGAACCAAACCCCAGCAGATAACAAGGTCCCACTACTTATTTACCATAAATTGCTTCTACATGCTCTTCCAAACTTTCAGTGAGGTTTATAGGGCTTGGGTTGCAGAACCTGAAGTAATTCTGCAAGGAAGATTAACATAACGGAAGAGAGTGGTTTCATGTTTGAGTGAAGACCCATACAAACACATCTTTACAACACAGTAGGATTGGAAATACTTTGAAATATGAGCATACATTATTGACTTGGATTCAATATGCTGTGTATGAAGAGAAGTTTTCAATATTCTTCCAGGTTGCAATCTACTATGCCATTTCAGAATTCTTTCTGGAAGAATTCTGCTACTCTCTGAAACGGTTTTAATAGAGTATGAAAGATGAGTGAGGAATGAACAGCTTCGTTGTTTGTCTTCAATTTGTTTCTGGCTTAGGGGGACCCATATCATGGGGCTTTCTTGGCAAGATTTGTTCAGAGCTGGTTTGTCTTGCCTTCCTCTGAGACTGAGAGAGTGTGATGTGACCAAGGTCACCTAGTGGGTTAGATCTGCCCAAACAAGTGGGAGTTTGGCACCACACCATCTTGCAAACAGAAGCAAACAGTCCAGTGTTATGTAGTATTTTGAGCATTGGACTAGGACTCCAGGAGACCAGGGTTCAAATCTCCATTTGCCCATGAAAACTGACTGACATTGGATAAGTCACACACTCTCAACCTCAGAGGAAAACAGTGGAAAAACCCTTTTGAACAAATTTTGCAAAGATAGAAACCCATACTCTTAGGTTCGCCATAAGTCAAACTTCAAGGCACACAACAACAAAGCCCAGGTTATATGGGGAACAATGTACTGACTTGCAGAATAACAATAACATTTACATTTCTGTACTGCTTAATAGTGAATTTAGCACTCTGTAATTGGTTTACAACCTGTAAACCAATTGCCCTCCAAAAGCTGGGTACTCATTTTACCAACCTACAAAAGGCTGAGTCAATCTTGGAGCCCTGCAAGATCAAACTCTCAATGTTGTGGCTGCAGTACTGGCATTTAGCTACTGTGCCACCATGGGTCCAGAATTTAAGATTGTTGGAGGGTAGCAGAGGCTCTTCGCCAGGCTACTTCAGCCTACCTTCTGGGTTCCATGGGGCCGTGGCTGGTGGTGCAATGGTTCTCATGATTGATGAGCACATCCTCATAGCCACTCAGTGATCAGGAGGACAGGAATCCCTTAGGCACTATCTGCTGCAGTTCTGCAGCTGAGAGAAAGGACAAACTGTTGCCCTTACAGATCTGCAACATACTTGCAGGGAGGCAACTACTCCCATGGGAACTGGTGAATTTAAGACCTGAATGTGGAATGCCTTCTCCTGCAATGACTGAAAATCCCATGAATCTGGCATGGCAAGAGGTTTGTCAGTGTGTGCCTGGAATCCTATTGATTAGCCCCAACAAGAGTAGACCCATTCAATCAGTTGCTGAATTGTGAGTCAACACATAAGTAAATCCACTTGCTTCAGTGGCTTTATTCTAGTTGGGGCTAACAGTTGGATTTAGGCCTGTTTCACCAATAGGATAACCATTAACACACACATGGAATAATTTATCAGTGTGAAGTAGCTTGGCCTGCAATAAGCACAGCAAACACAGTGAAAGGTAATGGTGATCAGCTGTTCAGAAAGAAGGATGGGTTTTATTAGGTGCTGTGCAAATAACATCTATTTACATGCATGGTTCCTACCTCAGATATGTGGTTGTAACCTTCTGCATATATATAATCCTTAGCTGGACAAAGGCAAGTGAACACAACCATTGCAGTGTAGATTTTGTACTGTTGGCTGTATTCTGATGCAAATTTTTCCTTTTGTTTCTCATCCAGGATCTGTTCTGGAAAACCTTACTAAACTGCACTTCTTTGACAAAGCTTCCCTAAAAGACTTGCTCTTCCCCAGTATCCATGATGCTGTACTCACCAGCCAGCTGAAAGGCGTCACTGCCTTACAGCTACCTTTAGACACTGTCATTTGTACTCCTACTTCATAAATTGTATGGAGATGCATCCATTGACTTCTGAGGGCTTCTCTTATTTGCACAGATTGTACAGAGCTACTTTTACGGGTATCTGACACAGTAGTGGAGCAGCTTGCATTCTGCCAGAACACTGTCTGAGGAATTGGAGGCCTTATAATTTCAAAACATGTGCTTTTTAATGAATTCAGGTGGCGCCTGAACCAATGTGCAAGTGTTTTAATAGAATTGAAGAAGCATGTATTTCCCTGCAAGTATCCAAAAACATTTTGGACTTTTTCTCTTTTTGTTCAAAAATGTGCCAGCAAATGCACTATGTTTATAAAAATATAGCACAGTATATTACTGGAAAGAGTAAAGCCAGGTGGTTCTAGACTGATCCCTCCTCTTTTCCTTAACAATATATCCAAATGCCTGTTGGGAACAGCAGATATTTGGAAACTTTGTACCAACTACTGATTGATTGCACTGTATAGATAACTTAAAGCTTATCTGACCTGATCTTTTCCCATAGTGTTGAACTGCAGGTCCCATAATTCCTCAGACAATTGCTTGGGGTATTCTGGGAGCTGATGTCCAATAGACATAATAGGTACCAAGATGGGATAGGTTGTCTTAAAGGATTTCAAGCTAGCTTGCAAAGGTTTGTGTCACATGGCTTATAATGGCTTTTAGAAACATATTTTTGCAGCTAGATTATTTGCACAGAAGTCCCAAGGCTATTTTCTGCTGAATACTAAGAGGAGTGTGCTATTTTGTGTATTTCATATCTGAACTGAATTATGAGCCCATTTGCTTGAGAATTCATTTTTCTTTATCATTTGTAATACAACAACAAAAGAGCATTCCCACGTACAGCAAGTTACTCCATCTACCAAATGAATTTCTAGCTAGTTAGGCGTGAGCAAAAGGAAGCACAGGCTGACGAACCTTCCACCCACACTAGCAGGCAGGAGAGCACATTTTAAAGATGCAACTGGCTGTAAGTAGCCTCTGTGAAATGGAGAAACTTTACAGAATTTTATTTATTGTATTTCATATGCTGTGAAAGTTTTACAGGGTCATTAAAACATTCTCAAAAATGAATGCTATGGGCAGGATCTACCAGTAACATTGGCAGAGCATAAAGCAGAATGCATGAAGCTCAACATTGGGCTTCTAACATTATATGCTCTGTGTGTTATGCTGGGGGTCCAGGAGGGAAGAGCCGTCCCATTTCCCTGGTTCCTCAACTACAGGTCAGGCACCTCCCTATATCGCCTTGGAGGTTCTTTGTCTGTGGGGGTGGACTTTAATGCTCTCAAGCTGCATTGGGCTGAGGAAGGGGGAGCATTGGAATAGGAGGTGGTGGATATCTCCCTGCGCAACATCCATCAAGGTATTTTCACCAGTGTAAGAGAGGATTGTATGGTTGTGTGTCACCAATAGGATCCTGGTTTACATCACTTAAAATTTCACTTAAAGAAATCCCTTTCTGAGCAGAGTCATCAAAAGTAGTGTGGACGTGGCAAAAATATACCCAAACAAAACACTACCTTTCCTTGTTTGCCACTTCCTGCATTTTTAGCATGCCCCTAAGGCAAAGGTCATGTTAGCAAGAGCACATCTGGATGGGCAATGCATGTTAAGAGACCTGCATCCTTTGAAACTGGGCCATGATCTTGCATTGCACTGGTAGGTTGTGAAGTTCTGCTTGGTAGAGTCACATCTCACCCCCTTCCCCAACATACATAACCTGCCTGTTTTCTGGCTTGTGTCCCCCCCCCCACCCACCCCGTGGTCATTCAATGGCTAGGGAAGGATGAGGGACCGTCAGCTAGTTGCAGGAAGATGATGTCACCTGGTTCCTTTGTTCTTCCTGTGGCTGGCTGCTCCTCTTCTCCTGGCCACTGAATGGTTTGGAAAGGGGATGCTCAGACTCTAAACAGGAATGTCGCTTAGAAAAGGAATTGCAGCATGAAGGTGGTGAATTACTTCTATGTCACTGACAAGATGCCAACCATGGTTATGATCAAGCTGAAGTGTAGTATTTCCAGTGCTTTGAATGAGGAATTTGGGCATGACCTTAAATGTCTCCAACTGAAAGGATCAGTGGATTATAATCTTGCCAAATTAGCATTATACTAGTATTATACTAGCCTTCCTATGGCACCTCCATCCCCTAAATGCAAACCAGATTTTTAAAAATGTTTGTATACCAAAAATCCCTCTAACCTATGGTCCCCTTGGAAAGGATGCAGTACTATCATAATGGAGTCCTTCATTGTTACATTAAAAAGTGTTTTTAGTACCTTCTTAAAGAGAGCAATTTTTTCAAGGTATAAAATGTTAATGCTGATCCCTGAAAGCAAAAACTGGGCTTAATTTAATTTACATTTGTACTGATGCTGCTTGGCTTTGTTGTATAGAAGTGGAAAGAGGAAGTATTTTCCCATTTTATATTTGAGAGGACTACACTTTTGCAACAGGTAGGAATTTCTGGGCCTTTCTAGAACACATTGTGTGCGCATGTAGTCAGGTGATATTTTGATACATTTTGTAAACTGGGGTTTGATTGCCCTTTTGTGTCTGTATACATTTTGCCTACCTGCTTACAGTGCTTTTTCCTTTTTATACACAAATATTTCTGTTGTGTATTGTTAAAAGTGTACAAATCCAAAATTAAAAGCCATTCAGAATTACTGTATCTTGACTTCTTCAAATGATTGTCTTGTAATGTTTCAATTTGTTACCTTTTATCCCCTTATGTCTATCACTAACACCGTTCCCATACTGCTAACACTTCTAACCCCGACGATTGTACACTGTATATGCTTCTGCATAAATCTTGACAATCTGATTAAGAACACGGTCCTTTTTCACACACAGGAAAGCACACAAGAATCATAGAAAATTGAGACTCTTAGATTTGGAAAAGGCCTCATTGGCCATTGAGTCAAGATAGCCACAGGGGATCCCTTAGTTCTTGCAGCCAATAAACTCCTAATGTGCTTTCAGGTTCTCCCCTCCTGTAATGTCAAACCAGTAGCCATGGTCCTACCCTCGGGCAGCAGAGAACAAGCCTACTCCCTCTTCTGACAGCCCTTGAGAGAAAGAGTTGCAATCATGTCTGCTCTCAGTCTTCTCTTCACCAAACTGAACATGCCCAGCTCCTTCAACCTTCCCTCATGTTGTTCTCCTTACCTCTTAGCTAAATGCTTGCACATCTCTCTCTTCACAGGCCACAGGGAGCTGTTCTGTAGCCTTTTGTGCTGTCCAAAACCTTCCCATGACATAGTGGCTCTATTCACATGTGGGGAGGAAGGGGGCAGCAATTCAGATGTGGCTGCTCTAATCTCTCAGGGGGAAGAATTCAGGTGCACTCCAACTGGGTGTGCACCTGCCTTTCCTCCTCTCTTGAGCTGAGACCAACAAGTTCTTCATCATTTCATTTGTCTCTCTGCTCCCTCCTCTTCCCAGCTGTGAGCAAAGATCCCATCTAGGGGCTGACAGCTGCCAGGATAGGGAGAGGATATGGAACACTTATGTTTCAGTCCTTAACCTAATAGAATGAAGCTAAAGAATGTGAAACTACCTCTTGTAAACATGATAGATTAGGAACCTGCCAGACCTTTCCTTTGTGAGATCCAGTCTACAGAATATGGCTGAAACTTGCTTTGACAGCTGAAATGAAGTACAGAAAATCCCTGTGAAATATCAGCTCAGTAGTTTCCTTCAAGAATAGGTAATTCAATTTTGTACCCCTGATAACTTCACTTGTTCCTTGATAAATACACTAGCTGCCTGGTCAGTATTCCCAAAAGGCTGTATTTTGAGATGGTACAAAAACAATCATAACCAGTTCTATTTAATCACAGAAATGTTGGCCAAAATTCTGTATCAAGTACTTAGTTAAGTATATTTAATTATAACCTTTCAAACCCACCTCCTATTCCCCCCCCCCAAAAAAAAATAACTTGACTGAAATGTAATTCACCCATGTTCCAATCGCTCACCAAAAAGGACTCCTCCCCATGCAGATGATGCTTTGTAAAGCAGGTTGGGAGGGGGGGGGGAGGAAGTTACAATTGTGGCAATAGTGTCATCATCACAACTAAGTAATACCTGTGAATACAAGCTATAGATGGGTAAATCTAGGTAACTATTTTGCATTCATGGCTACCACTTAGTCATGTTTGTTACACTGCTGTCACATTCATAACTTACCCCAAACATAATTTATACAGCATCAGCTGCAAAGGGAGAAGGAAATCATTCTGCTGGAAACTGGAGCATGGGTGAATATTTACATCAGGTTTGGGGATGGGGTCAAGTCAGAAGAGATTACTTAGGGGCAGCCACAATACGCTGGCATGGGGGCATCGCGTTTAGACGCCACACACCCTGACACTGCCCCCACACTGGCATCACACTGCCTGTCCGACCAGACGGGGGGCAGTGTCGTGATACTCCGGCATTTATACACCACACATTATAGGAGTGTTGAAAAACTGCCCTTTTTCCTGCACAAAAAGGAGAGGCATTTTGCCGCTTCTTTTTAAGCTAGAACAAGCCAGATTAGGACCGCAGCAACCACATGCCACATCCCCAATCCAGTGCTCCAAGGGGCAGCATCAAGCCACCCCATACGACCATCTGTTTCAGCCCTTAGTTAAGTGCACTTCACTATGTAGCTGATACAGCATTCTGATTACTCTATGTAAGAAAAATACCATCACCAACAAATGTTGCCAAACCATGCTCACAAGGGAAGTTTCAGCAATCTTGAAAGAACTGAAGTTTTCAAAGTTAAGAAAAATCTTAAAGAAAAAAACTTAATTGGCATCCTTAAAAAAAGAAAGTATTCAGCTATGAAATGTTGACACAGAAAAGGCTGACAATCTTGATAGATTAGTGTGAATGAAGGAACACAGAAACAGTGCTGCTGTGCTACTTTATCATGTATGGGAAAGGGGTAGAGTACCCAAACATTAGATTTGGCAAGTATTCACTGATATGTGTTAATATTTTAAAAACAAAAAAGCTCACTTGCCGCCTCATACTGAACAAAGCAATAAAGCTGAACACGTGACCTTTCAATAACTGCCACCGCATAATCTGGAATGTTGCTTTTATTTCCAAATTTGTCCAACTATAGTTAAACTACACACACATACCACCTATTACTTTAGATAAGGTTTATCAGTATAATGAAGAGATTTCTTCAGGAGACCCAGGATTAGTTGTAAGTCATATAGCGGGGTGTAGCACTGAACTTGGCATATGATTTGATGACTTTGTTCACAGCTTCCAAGAAGTCTTTTTCAGTGGCAATTTTTCGCCTGGCTCTGATGGCAAACATACCTGCCTCTGTACAAACACTTCGGATTTCAGCACCTTATAAGGAAAAACAGAACATTTATTAGGAACCTGAAGCAACTATCACCGCCAAAGGAGGAATAGCAAGCAGATACGAGCCCTTTGACTTACCAGTGCTGTTAGGACACAGTCGAGCCAGCAACTCAAATCGTATGTCTCTTTCAACACTCATTGAGCGTGCATGTATCTTAAATATGTGGGTTCGTCCCTAAAATCAAAGAAAATATGAGAGCTCACCTCCAAAAAAATTAAAAAATGTACAGTCATGAGATTAATAGTAAAGCAAATTACATACAATAAATCCCCTTGTATCACCAGAGGTCCAGCATGGGTCCTGTCTACACCACCTTACTGCACTGCTCATTCACTTGGAATGATGGCACTGAGCAGGCATCAGCCTCAACAATTCTCTTGGCTGACCTTTCTGTGGGATGACTCCCTGTGCCCACCCTTACAGAGAAGGCAGGTGAACAAGCAGCCTGAGGATACCCCTAAGATACCACTTGCCAAATAGACAAGTGAATGGTGCTGAAGATTGGCCTTGCCCTACCTCCTCCTTCCCATAAGAGATAAAAATCAGTATTTGTGTGAACAGAGGTAATCTTAACTTAAGAGCACATTCACCCAGAGTCACCTGGTTCTTAATAGTTAGAAGCTGTTATGGATGGTGACAACTCTGGCTCTGGCTCCTCCCACTGCTAGCATGCAGCTCATGAAAGATCACCTCTAAGGAAATGTAATGCCTTGGTGGAAAAAGGTTACTGACTTGTGATGTAAAATGACTACAATGGACCCTCGGTATCTGTGGGAGATTCATTCCAGACACCCCCCCCACCACGGATACCAAAATCCATAGATGCTCTAGCCTGCATTGTCCCCAATAGTGGCACGTGCATGTGGCTGTGCCACCACTGGGATCAATGCAGGCTTGCCATTTGCAGATGTTTAAATCTGCGAATTGAAAGTCCACAGATACCAAGGGCCCACTGTATTTGACTCCATCACAGATGCTCATGTAAAAACAAGGTAGCTCAGAGAACTCATGTTAAAAAAAAAATCTTTCCCATTATCAAACACGAAGAGGGGGGGATATAGATTGTTTTCAACCTCAGTTACCCAAATGGCAATAAAACCATTCTAACCTCCAGATCTGGTAGACTAAATTCAATTTTCCTATCCAATCTTCCGGGTCTCATTAGTGCAGGATCTAAGGTATCAGGTCTGTTAGTTGCCATCAGCACTTTAATATTTCCTCTTGGATCAAAGCCATCAAGTTGATTTATCAGTTCTAACATTGTGCGTTGGACTTCATTGTCTCCTCCAGCACCATCATCAAAGCGAGCTCCTAGAAACAGATATCATTTACAGATGTCAAACAAAATCAAATGGTTTATTTACATTAACAATATAGACTAAAACAGAAGAATACAACTAAAGGCCAATTATAATATTAGAAAACAACTTCAAAGAATTCAATAGATGCTGCACTAAAAACCACTGAATTTAACCATTTAAAGGTATTTGAAATGCAGCAGCAGAGTAAAAAAATCTATCTAACAAGAAAATATCTAACAAGACTGACATACTAATGTGAGATCCGCACCCTTGAATATATGCAATGGGGCTACTTCCGCTATTTGCATTGGCACACACATGGGGGCATGCTCCATTCAAGCCTATGGGGCTTGAATAAGCAGGAACCTCCATTTGCGCAGGGGGTACGGAACAGATTCCCAGCAAAAGCAAAGGGCCAAATGTACTTCTTTCTCTACCAAATCAAGGATGTTGCTGCTATCTCCACTCTTTTTCCTGGTCTGCTCCCCAATGTGCTGAATTTGTGGAGATGTTTTCAAATGCAAGCTGTCCACATGTGCTTTCCAAAATGGTAAACCCCATGGTCGAATTATCTATACTATAATTCACATTTATTATGAACCAGGCAAGTTTTTAGTCATATTTTAAATATTAATCGATCCAATCTTTTATGGTTCCTACTATCTGATGTTTACTATGCCAGTTGGGCTAAATTTTATGAAAGTAAACTAATTTCTGTGGGTTTAAATTTTGATTCTCTCCTTTTACTAAACGAAAAGGAGTGTCTTGAATCTATTAGGGTCTGCCTTGCAGAGAGAATGTCAACTGACATATCCAACTCCTCCTAGAGTGTGTTCTCCTGCGATGCTTGGCACCCTCCCCCCCCCCCCCTTTTGCAGGGTAGGATAATGGACTATTTTCAAACCCTTTCACTGCTGGTGTTGAGGAAGGCC
The DNA here is from genome assembly GCA_023333645.1 of Sceloporus occidentalis. Taxonomy (NCBI): domain Eukaryota; kingdom Metazoa; phylum Chordata; class Lepidosauria; order Squamata; family Phrynosomatidae; genus Sceloporus; species Sceloporus occidentalis. The sequence goes on from JALMGF010000005.1 coordinate 83,731,549, forward strand.
TTTTTGTTTGCAAGATTGAATGTACACCCCTCAGATGTGACCAGGGGCAGATATTTGCAGACCCCATTTTTGAATCGTGTATGTCACTGTGATCAAGCTCCAGATGTTCTCCATCTTATTGTATTGCTTTGTCCATTGCATATAATTCTGAGGGGGAAATTGTTAAGAAGGTTATTGGAAATGAATATCTGTTTAGATGGGTTATCAGTGGAATACTTATTGGAAGATCGGAATCCACATGTTACCAGGTTAATGGCCAATTTTCTGGTGGAGGCAACAAGATTATGGCTTAAATTTTAATAATGATCCTGAAGTTTTATTGTAAATGCATGTTGTTTTTCTATGCCTAATAAAGGTTGACTAACTGACTGACTAAATATTAATCACTCAGTGTAAAAACTCTGACATTTTCAATCAAAACAAAGCACATTAAAGATAAATCAAGACAAGATGATAGCAGGATAAGAGGAAGAGCTGGCTAGCAGGTTGGAATTATTTTACTTGCATTTCTACATTCTATGTTGTCCAAGAAACTGAATAAAAGCAAACATATGCATGATGATACCAACCTCCAATAGCATCTATCTCATCAAAGAAGATAAGACAAGCTTTCTTTGTTCTGGCCATTTCAAAGAGTTCCCGAACCATTCGGGCACCCTATTTTTAAAAAAAGGGAGAAAGAAAAATTATAATTTATTTTACATAAACTAGGTCTTCCCAAATAATCCAGACAGGGCAAAGACATTAGTCAGAGAACAAATATATGCAGTCTTGAGACATCTGTTTAGTTGCAATCCCTTCAGCCCATGCCATAACTATGCCTGTCCACTGCTAACCCAGGGAAAAAAATTAACTGCACTTCATACAATCTCTCCTACTCAGTCAAGATATCTTATTTCAATCAGACTGGGGAATAACAACATTACAGGCAAAGACAATTAAATCATAAGAAGCAGCCAATTTGTGCACTATGGTATAACCATAAAAGCAGTATGAGTAGAATTTTTTTTTACAGCCTAGACTCTTGATCTCCCACAGTATCAAGCTTACAGCATATTTATTACCTCTCCCACATATTTCTGCACCAGCTCAGATCCAATCACTCGGATGAAGCAGGCATCAGTCCTATTCGCAACAGCACGAGCACAGAGGGTTTTGCCTGTCCCTGGAGGGCCAAAGAGAAGCACTCCTTTGGGAGGCTCAATCCCAAGATTGACAAATCGTTCTGGCTGTGGTGGAAGGGAGAAAAACAAATTTAGACAACATTACGCACAAGATTTAAAACCTCAGATGACAATTACATGTCCCCTTCCAATACTGAATCCAAGTACCCACAAAGGCCTTGAATAAATTGTCCAAGATTATCACAGCAACACCATGACAGTGATTTAGTTCACTATCAGGAAACTGTTCATTTTTAAAGATGTTATCACTCAAACCAAGAGGGTCTGAGAGCTCAGAAAAATTACTTTTTTAAAAAATTATGATTTGAGAATCCTTCAACCAGCAAGGCCACTGGGAGATGCTGCAGTGGAAGACAAATCCCATTTCAGTTTTTTTTCTTTAAAAGGGCACAGGAGGAGTGCAGAACAGTGACAGGGTCACACTGGTCCCCTATGCTTTGTCTTCTCCTTTGGAGAAATGACATGATAAGGCTGCTGTGTTCATCTCAAGAGTCTACAGCAGTAATGAGAAATGTCTGGCTCTCCAGATATATTAAGACTTCAACTCCCAGAAGCCCCAGTGAGCATGATCAATGGGAAGGAACCATGGAAACTTTGGTCCAAAACATCTCAAGGGCCAAAAGTTTCCCACTCCTGGCCTAATGGCATCTAAATAACTGCTACCGGAGGCAAAACAATGGTCTGGGTGGAGCTTCATCTGACCAAGCAAAACAACTGACTGTTCCCCAAAAGTGAGCAAAAGGAACATCCTCTTTCTTCACAATTTAAAAGTAAATCTGTTCAACAATAATTGAATTACTGGGTTTTTATTTTTATTTTATTTTATTTTTTTGGCTTCCTCTAAAAATTATTCTGTAGACCAACTATTGATTTTGCTAACTTATTTTGTAATCTGTAAAACATCTGGTAGGTTATGAAAAGTAGAACACAAATAATTTATAAAAAAATAAAGAACTGACAACCTGAGCATTAGTCTCAAAGTGGGTATGATCCCTTTGAATACTGATTCAGACTAACACAGCTATGCCTTTGAATTTTAATTCACTAGAATACTTACATGAAGCAAAGGCGTTTCCACCACTTCTCTGAGTTTCTCAATCTGTTCCTTGCAGCCACCAACATCGCTGTAAGTAACATCAGGTTTTTCCTCCACCTGGGTTACAGAATACATGTATGAGCCTCTTTTACTGTTTGCAACAGCAAGGTTTTACATGTTTTATGGAAGAAGAGTAGAAGGGGGCAGTGAGGAAGATTAGAAAGCTTAAAAATGCAAAGATAAGCTAACAAAAAAAAAATCCTCACCTGCATCATGGTAACAGTTGGATCAATCTTTGGAGGTAGAGGGATATGGATCTGATACTTGTTTCTGTCAACACTGCAGAAAGTTAGGGGGAAAAAACCCACAATAATTTAATACACACATTACAGCTCTCCAACATCCTTCTGTCAATGTGAGAAGAGATTCAACATCAACAGTTTTAAACTGGTATTTACCACTACAAACCAACTGCATCTGCATGCAGAATATTGTCATCTTGACAACATAGTAACGCACTAAAGGAACACAATTGGACTGGCATTGGCAAACCAAGCCTTTTCAGTGGCAGCATCCCAGCTGTAAAACTCCCATCCAAGAATGGCCATATTAATCTTTTCTCTAATATATTTAGATGAGGCGTGAAGATATTTTTTATTCTACCTACAGATTCTTTTATCTAATGTTCTCTAATTACATTATTTTCTTTTAAAAATAAAACATGCACCCACTGTATGGCCAAACACATATATAGCCACCACATTCAGCCTAACCTACAGTTCTAGAATCTAAGAAAAATAATCAGTATTAACTCACCCAACTCTCATCCCTTCTTCAATGTCAGTAGGGGCCACTTGATCACTAAGATCCACCACAAACTTGGCAAATTGCTTAACATTGATGATGTACTTGGGGTCTTCAGAATCTGCATTTATTATCTTTGTGCACCTAACCAGAAGAGAAAGAAATTAAACAAGCAGTTTGAGCACTAATTAAGCTTTAACCTATCAACAATAAATCAAGTGTCAATCTCAGTCCAGAGTGTACGATGTATATTCTGTAATATTAATCCAAGAGCCATTCATAACCTCAACTAAGCATGCAATTAGCAAAACAAAATTTGTTCTTTTTCTGTGAGATAGTAAGACTAAAAACTATTTTCTGTTTTTTCTGTTTAAGCTAAAAACATTTTCTGTGAGATAGTATAACTAAAGTACTTTTCATCTTTTCATAAAAACCACAGTATCACCAACATGGAAACAGCACCACCCAAATAAGAATAACTTCAACTGTAATTCTCATCGCTGGACCTCAAACACCCAGACATATTGTCTGTATCACTAAAATGGTTGAATGCAGCTATGCTGGTGTGTAACTCACATTTAAACTAAGGCATATAACTAATTCCTAGGAACCAGATCTGGGTGAAAACCAAAGTCGTAGCATTTGTGTTGTAACATAATTACAATTAATATCACATAAATATATGACAAATATAGATTATAATTACTAGATTTCATTTGTAAAAGTGAGAAAAGGCCAGTTTTCTTTTCTTAATAGGGATTGTTAATTAGGTATGAAAAACAGAATGCTATTCTTTGTTTCTATGGCTGACCAGCTGAAATATATGCCTACCTTGCTACTTGCAGTGGCTGCTCACTTTGAAGGGTTTGTTTATCTGCAGCCAGATCCCAGAGAGCTGGAGGAGCCAAGCCAGTGTCTGACTCTTTAATGCCTACAAGGACAAGAGAGAAGAGAGCCACGTGCTACTTATCGTATATCCTCGACTATAGTTTAACAATCTATGCCCAAAAATTGACCCTAAAATTCTTATATGTGGGTCAGTACAGTAATACTGCTCAGAAAGCCCCTAAAAGAAGCACTGCAGGATGCCCCACTCTCCATGCTTCAGTAGTAATTTATGAAAGAACTACCAAGGAAGGTGTGTGTGTGTGTGTAAGAGATGATTCCCTTCTCAATTCAATGTTAAAACCTCTCCCTATCCTCCTTCTCTTTCTCCTCCTCTGGATCTCTCTGATCACCAAACACCCCATTTCCCTACACTTCCTTCCCTTCCCAATCTGATATTAAAACCTTCCCTCTCCATCCTCCTCCTCCAGATCTCTCTGACCACCAAATACCCCATTTCCCTCTGCTTCTTACCAAAGTGGTACCTATTTATCTACTTGAATTTGCATGCTTTTGAACTGCTAAATTGGCAGAAACTGGGACTAGTGACAGGAACAAACTTCATCAAGGAGCACTTGGGCCTTGAAATAACGGCCTCGCAATCATCAGAGTCAGTGTCTTAACCGCTGAACCACCATGTCTGTCCAGTTTTTAATAAATATATTCATACAAAAAGAGATATTTAAAAACAGGTTTAGTTAAGTAGTCAAATAAACTCTAGCAATCGTTACAACAACTTTAAAGCTGAAAAACTGTGGTTTTACCAGCATTATTCAGAAAGATCATACATTTAAAATGGGGACCTCTAACCCCTAGCTTATGCTTTTAATAAACACATACCTGTAAGTTCATTTATTTTTTTAAGTAACTGCTGAATATCATCTTCCACTTGTTTAATCTGCCTTGAGTATGTGCTCTGGCCCTAGATTTGAAAGAGATTATAAAGTTGAGGAAATCAAGAGAAATTAGTGGGTATATGAACAAACTATTGTAATGACTGGGCCACCAGTCATTTGAGGACTTCTCTCAGACAACAAAGGGTTAAGCTGGGGGGAGGTACATGCTAATGAGATTTACATCATAGTTGACCTAAGGCCCAACTGGCCAATCAGTGTAGCAGGACCAGGAGTTGCAAGAACCTTCCAACAGAAGTCTTTAAAAAGGGCTCTGAGACCATGTTGCCTGAGTCTTTTCTTGATGCAGTCTATGTGGCTGTGAGTCTCTCCCTTGTGAGGCCATCCCATTTTCTATGACCCACACCTATGAATATATGAGCTTTCCAGGTCAAGATGCCATCTACCACTTACTGCACCCTCTGCAAGGTCTCAAGGACAGCTTGGCTACCCAAGTCTATCTTGACAGCTGGTGATGGATACAGAATCTGGCATCTTCAATACACAAACAATGTGTGAGCCATGATGGTTAAAGCTTTCAAACGCCTTGATTTCATTTTAAATAGATGCTACTGTTTTTAAACTTATGTATCCAATGTAATGGGAATAACAGCTTGTGACTACAAAGAGAAAAGGTTCAGATATTTCTGTTAATACCAATTCAGCCCTTCCATGGCTTGGCTTTGCAAATAAGGCACAAACTTACTCCAAAGTTCATTGTCCTAGCAAACTGCACATGAAAAGCAAGCAAGATCTTCTAATCTATTTGCTCCTGAATATTCAGGCTTTCAGTCTGCATCTTGCAAGATGGATTTCATCTTGAACAGATGGTAATTTAAGGATTTAAAATCTTTCAAGCCGAGGAGAGGTGGCAATCATGCGGGCCTCCAGCTGCAACTCCCCTCCCTCCTAGCCAGAACATTCAATGCTAAGAAATGATGGGAGTTATAGTCCAACAACATCCAGAGGGCCACACATGATTCCCAAATCCTGAGCTAGAGTGACAATACTTTAAGCACAATCCTATGTATATTTACTTGAAAGTGAATTACTTGGAAGCACTTACATAGGTTTTCAGCAAGGCAATGTCACCTTCATCCAAAGCTGAAAGAGATATGACATACAACATTTTAAAAAACCAGCTCCATTTTGCAATACATTCCAATGGATAATTACAAGATCCAGTTGACACTGAGCATTACAGAAATCCTTATTACAGTTAAGTGCTGTTAATCAAGTAAGACTGTAACCCTTAACTAACAATTTCCTGAACTCTGTTAAACTTATCTGAGCAAATAGGAGTATAACTGCCTTTATAAAAATACATAAACAAAAATAGTTTGTTTTTAAAAAATATGCTTTATCGTTCAAATTACCTTCTAAGAGAACTATTTTGGGGGCAAAAATAATCAGGAAGCATTTAATGCCATCCTGACTCTGAAACTAAAGAATAGACATGCTGGCAATTTGAAGGACAGTTGCCCATTCAATCTAATAATCTGAATCTGCTTCCCAAGCAATCTGCACTGGTATATTTGAACATTGTGACAAAACAGTGTACTAGTGCTCTGGCTTGTTCAATCCCACTAGAGATTAACCGCTCAAAGAGTGTAACTATACTACACCATTATAGCCATGTGAGGCCTCTTTAACTTCCATCACCAGAATCCTGAGACTCCTGAGGGGACAGCATTGCCAGAATGAAAGCAGGAAAGGGCTCCTGTACCTTTAATGGGTGTGTAGAAGAGGATGCTTTGGCAGGTGTTGCTTCTTACTTGGTTGCCCAATAAGCAATACCTGCCAATAAGCATGGCTGCATGACTCTGCTGAAATACCCTCTTCTAAGCATCCATTAACAGGAGCAGCTTTGCCAGAATGAAAGCAGGCAAAGGCTCATGCATACCTTTAATGGATGTGCAAATAACGACATTTCAGCTGAGACCTCTTTCACTTCCAATTTTCCAGTCAACAGGATCCTGAAGGGGCAGAATAAAAATTGATGAGGGTTCATGTACCTTCAGTGGATGTTTAGAAGAGGGTATTTCAGCAGGTATTGCTTATCATGCAGCCAAGTAAGAAGCAATAGCTGCTGAAATGTCCTCTTCTACACACCCATTAAAGGCACAAGAGCCTTTCCCTGCTTTCATTCTGGCAACACTGTCCCCTAAACTGTCTCTTGCAGCACTTCCTTTATTTGGGTTATAACTATATGTTAAGAGCCATTTCCAAATTGTTTACAATCCAAAGCAGAGGGAGGGAGGAATGACAATAAACCTAACTATGGCTGCGTCCACACTGGAGAAATAACCCAGTTTGGCACCGCTTTAAGTCTTTCTTTGGCTCAAGGCTCCGCTCTGGGCCCCACAACAAACTCCAACTCCCAGAATTCCATAGCCTTGAGCCAAGACAAAGAGTTAAAGCGCTACCAAACTGGGTTATTCCTCCAGTGTGGATGCAGCCTACGGCGCATGCGCACTAGCATCCCAGCCTGGGCTCACCGCGAATGGGCTTATCCTCCTTCTCCTCCTCTTTGGTCTTGCGCTGGTCAGCGCCCAGGTAGTCAGGCATCGCGTCGGCCTTTGCGGAGCCACAGACGAAGATAAAGGACTCCCTCTTCAGACGCAGGCAACACGCATGCGCAGATCGTCACTCCCCCTCTGGTCCGCGTTACGCAGCACTTCCTGCTGCCAAGGAGAGGAAGTGACGTCTAACGAGGTGGCGCCGCACCAACTCACTCCCCACCGGAAGTGGCCATGGGGGAAAGGAAAAGCTGACGGACCAGTTTTATTTGCGGGGGAGGAAAATAAATAGGACTCAACCAGCGCCTTGGGTGTTAGTTTAGAAGCCATCATTCGGCCATAGAGATGAAAGAGTGAAAGGCGGTCTTCTACGTAACTTCCGGTTAAAAGTGGTGTATCAAGACTGCCCTTCCCACTCAAAACGCTCACCGCACGCATCAGTTCCGGGGACATTTTGGGCCAAAACACACTGCAGAAATAATCCATTTTGAGGCTACTTTAACTGCCCTGGCTCAGTGCTAGGAACTGTAGCTCTGTGAGACATTTAGCCTTCTCTGACATAGAGAGCTCTGGTGCCACAACAAACTAGAGTTCCCAAAATTCCCTTGCACTGAACCAGGGAAATTAAAGCGGTCTCAAACTGGATTATTTCAGCAGTGTGCTTTGCAGCTTTGTCACCAAAAATGACCTTTAAGGATGGGAGGCTTGAAAGCAAATGAGTGCAGTGGTTTCCTCTTCATGTTTTCAGTTTGGGACTTTTTTGCTGTTTTCAAGGGACAGCAGGGCCCTACTCTTCCAACATTAGACGGTCTATAGTTCCCATTTAAACTGTTGTGGTGTTGTTTTTATTGTGTGCCTTCAAGTAGTTAAATTCCAGCTTATGGCGGCCCTAATGCAAACGTATCACAAGGCTTTCTTGGCAGGTTTTGTTCAGAGGAGGTTTGCCATTGCCTTCCCTTGAGGCTGAGAGAGTTTCTTCAGAGGAAGGTTTGCCATTCCCATCCTCTAAGGCTGAGAGGATGTGCCACCCAAATGATTTCCATGGCCGAGCTGGGAATTTGAACCCTGGTCTCCAGATTCATAGTCAAACCGGTACACCAGCTTTTGTAACTGGGTACAAAAAAATCTTATCTGCCTTGGCTTTATGGCAAACCTATGAAAATTAGGGACCTGTTAATGAGGAACCACAGTTTTCATCCTAATTTTTTCTGCGGTGGCTTGAGGAACATTCACATAGAAGCAAATGAGAGTCTATTGACCTAGTAGTTGGCAACTTTGGCAGAAACTGAACGACAGAAAGAGAGAAAGCTCAGAAATCCTGCCCTCAAAGCCTTAATACAATTGGAATTGTATTCTTTCCATTAACAGTTATATAAGGTATCTCTGCTCTGGGGATTTTTAAGGTTATCATATGTTGCTATGGGTCCAAGACACACTGCAGGAAAAACTCAGTTTGAGGCCACTTTAACTGCCATTGCTCAGTGCTGTGGAATTCTGGGAAAGGTAGACATTTTGTGAGACGCTGAGTCTCCTCTGTCAGAGAGACAGAAAGAGAGAGAGAGGTCTGGTGGTGGTGGTGGTGGTGCTTGTGCCACAACAAACTACACTTCCCAGGATTGCATAGCACCATGGAACCATGGGATTACTGTACTTCCGGTGACCCCACCCCTCCACGCCCCGGAAGCTGTTGCCTGGTCCTCCCACGCGCCGGTGCCTGGCGACTGTCTGACTCAGAGGCCTGTTGGAGGAGAGAGCGAGGCCAGGATGCTTCGGGGGGCTGCGGAGGGACAGGCCACCGCCGTCACCCGGGCCTTGTCTGCCGGTATGGGACTGGGGCTGCCTCCACACTGGAGGAATAACCCGGTTTGGAACCGCTTTAAGCGTCTTGGGGCTGAAGGGCTATGGAATTCTGGGAGTTGGAGTTTGTTGTGGGGCCCAGAGCGGAGCTGTAGCTAAATAAATGCATGAAGATTAATACAGGTTCTGGAGCTGGGATGAGATGAATTAGAAAATGCAAGTTTGGTGAACTTGTTCTCTAAGCCACTGTTACGCTTTTATTTACAGCTTCTGTCCTCTGCCAAGTTGAGCCTGTGGGAAGATGGTTTGAAGCATTTATTAAGAGGCGAAACGTACATGTTTCTGCCTCCTTCCAGGAGCTGGAAGATGAGAAAGAGCTCTCTGAAGAGTCAGGAGATGAAGAATTACAGCTGGAAGAGTTCCCCATGTTAAAAACACTTGATCCAAAGGATTGGAAGGTACATTATCTGACGTTGCAATTCTACATTCACAGTTTAGTGAAGTTTCTATGATTTCCTACAAATCTTCAACTCATAATCTGCCTTGAGAATTTACTGACTTTTTTATTCCTTGTGAGACTTTGGTCCAAAGCAGACGGGCCAAATAAAGCAGCTTCTGGCCACATTCGGGGTGTGGCATTTATACAACGCAGGCCCCCGAAGCAACCAGAAGCCACCCTGAGGCCGGCTAATGTGGCCTGAAGCTACTGGAAAAAGCCGCTCCTGCCAGCAGCCTGTTTGGGACTGTGGCAGCAGCTGGCTTCGGGACCATGGCATCTGGTCACCATGGTCCCAGAGTGATCAGGACAGGAGCAGCCTCTGCACCATCTGCTTCGCCTCTTTATCTTATAGGCTGTTCTCAAAAGAGTTGTCTCCTGAGCTGTGAACATCTAAAAACATGTTGGGCTACTAAATTCGAAAGCACACATTTTGTAAATTATGGAGATGACATCTCAGTATTAGAAAATGGAGCAATTGTTCATATCACAAGGGACATTCCATCCTCCCCCAATTTAGAGAAGCTGAAGGTGTACATTCTTACCCTTACTTATCTGGGAATAAGACCCACTAAGCTCAGTTGTAGACCAGTACTGTTGGTTTATCGTTCTGGTGAAATGAGTTACCGAATAACATTGGGTGCTGTGTCATGTCCTCAGATTGATATTGAGTTATACATAGAATCATAGAATTGTAGAGTTGGAAGAGACCACAAGGGCCATCCAGTCCAACCCCTTGCCATGCATGGACTCTCTACATATGAAGTAATTATTTTTCTTTTGGCTCATACCAGTTAAATAATTCTAAACGTAACAGTTCAGCATCAATGGGTGTAACAGAGAAAATTAAAAGCTTGCAAAAGCATGTGAATTCTGATAAAAATACAAATGACAAATGGTATAGAAACAAGTTCCAGAGGAGTAGCAACCAGGAATCTTTTGGCATCTTAAAGATTATCATATTTATTATGGCATATGCTTTTGTGGTGTTGTGGGATAAGCTTTTGTGTATTGTTGTTGTTGTGTGCCTTCAAGGTGATTCCAACTTACGGTGGTCCTAAGATAAACCTATCACAGGTTTTTCTTGGCAAGATTTTTTTACACAGTCTTTTCCTTCCTCTGAGACTGAACAAGTATGACTTGCTCAATGTCACCCAATGGGTTTCCATGGCTGTGTGTGGGGTCAAACCCTGGTCTCCAGACTCATAGTCCAGTGCTCAAACCACAATGTTGGCTTCTTGTACACTGTACCCTTCTCAAAAGTTTATTCCATAATGTATTTATTACTTAAGATGTCACAATTCTTCTGTAGTTTTCAGATGAACTAACAGTGGCAATAGGAAATATGTCTAATAGCTCTCCCTAAGATTCCAGTGAGAAACCAGCATGGTGTAGTGCTTTGAGTGTTGGACTACAACTTTGCAGATTGAGGTTCAGGTGGCCATGTAAACCTACTGGGTGACTTTGGGGAACTCATACACTATCAGCACCCCAGAAAACTCTGCGTCAGAGTTGCCTTAAGGTCTGTGTGATGTCCATTATAGTCTAAATTTTTGGAAAAGTATAGGTTGGGGAAGGGTGTCCTAATGCTTTTACTGTAGTAGCTGTATCTCATCAGAAATGTACTTGCCTTCTTCCTCCCTCTTTCTCACTATCTCCTATATATGTAATTAGAGATCTGAAAAAAGAAGCAACATTTTAAAGCCTGAAATAAAAGAAGAAGATAGTATAAGATTAAAGGAAAGGCATTAAATACACTAGTGGCCAGAATGCTGGTAGCTAATGAGTGAGTGTCAGTAGTAGCTTACTTGGTAGCTTGCCTTGGACAATTTTTTTTCATCATTGGTTATTATTAACATTTGGACTTCTCTCTCAGAATCAGGATCACTATGCAGTTCTTGGACTGGGCCATATAAGATACAAGGCATCTCAGAAACAAATCAAAGCTGCTCGTAAGTACTTTCCATAAGCTCCTACTATTGGAAATTTATTAGGTTTTATAAACAGTTGCATATTAATAATTTTTTTCTTCACAAAAGAGGAACATTTGACTTAATGGGACACTTCATATCAGTTTATGGTCCTAATTCATAGAATCTAGTGTAAGTGTTCTCGTACATTAATTTCAGTAGATACTGGCATATGAATAGTCATTAAGGGTTGAGAATGTTACTAAGTGTATGTGGTGGATGTTGGTACCTGAAAATATTTGTTGAGCTTTGCAACTACTTTGCCTTGCTGTAAGAAAATGCATAGAAAATTAAGTGATGCAGATGGAAGGCATTTCACTTTTTTTTCTTTACTTCATTGGTATGTGTGTGCACCTGTGTAGTTTCTCTGAAAATGAGGATAACAGGAAAATTGGGTTGCATGTTGACTTCCCTTTTTTCAAAAATCTATAGATAAAGCCATGGTTTTGAAGCACCATCCAGACAAGCGAAAAGCTGCAGGGGAACAAATAGGTGAAGGTGACAATGACTACTTTACCTGTATAACAAAAGGTGAGAACTATTTCTTAACAAATGTGTTTTGTATTTTAAAAAAATGCATAAAGTGTTTCAGTAGCTTGGTATTACATGCTTATGTAAACCTTTACTAGAATAGAGCTTCCAACACAAGTAATGCACCATGTTTTTCAGTAGTAATAATTTGTATGGACATATACCACATCCATTATAAGCAACTGAAATAAATCTGATTTCCAAACTGGCCTTTCAAAATGCTTGCTGTATTCCTGTTTTATTCATATGCAGATGAGAGGGCTTATTTGTAATAATCTGATTCGAGATATATTATGTAAAATAATAAATTATGGTCACTCATAATTCTAGAGCCTTGGTTTAAGTGGACCTACACAGAGCCAGCGTGGCATAGTGGTTTGAGTGTTGGGCTACGACTCTGGAGATCAGGGTTCGATTCCTCATTTGGCCATGAAACCCACTGGGTGAACTTGGACAGGTCACACTCTCTCAGCATCAGTGGATGGCAGTGGCAAACCCCTTCTGAAGAAACTTACCAAGAAAACCCCGTAATAGGTTCACTTTAGGGTTGCCATATGTCAGAAACGACTTGAAGGCACACAATAACAACTACAACAAATTGACTGATACAGTAACTCAAATCATCAGCCATTTATGCAATTACCTTCATTTCATTACTGAGCCTTAGGTGTTGCATTGATTTCCAGCAGTCTGCTCAGTTGTAAAAACTGGAGCAGCCTTTGGCATATCGAGAGAGAGATGATCCTTTGGCTGATGTAATGGTTATTTTAAATAGGGCTGAAGCATTTCTTTAGAAACTGGCAGTAGATTTAAGCACATCATAAATGTTCTCTGTATACAGCTTCAGTTATTGATTATGTGATCCTGCAGTTATTGACAAGTAATTAATGGGATTCTTTGTTGAACCAGATATTTAATAATACATGTAGAGTTACTATTTTGGGGCAACATTTATTCTCTTCCAAATTTTACATTGAGTTAGGTTCCAGTTTGTTTAACAAAACTAATCTGTCTACAACAGCTCTGTGCCAATTTGTGATCATAGATTATTAATATAAAATTAATTTTGCCTTATAATTTACTGTTAAGTAGATCAGAAGTGTGACTGACGTCCAATATAAAACTGAATTTGATTTTTATTGCCAAATTGATTATTTAATTTAAATCATTGCAGTGCATGTCTCTCCAGTATTGTAACTTGTGCCTGTGTTATTTTATTTTTCAGCATATGAAATTTTATCAGATCCTGTAAAGAGAAGAGCATTTAACAGTATAGATCCTACTTTTGATAATACAGTTCCTTCTAAAAGTGAAGGAAAGGAAAACTTTTTTGAAGTTTTTTCACCAGTTTTTGAAAGAAATGCCAGGTACGTTATGCACTAAGTTGCTGCAGAGGCTTTGTCCCACTTCAGATTACTAACATTGCATCTTCATGTTAGAGGTACATTGTATACTAGTCTTATGGAGAGCACAAATAGCTGCTTAAGGGCTGTGAAAACTACAGTGGCAATTAGTTGTTGTCTTGTCACTAGAGCAAGGATGAACAACTGTGGAAGGCTAGCAAGGTGCATTCCCCCTAGGAGGCCTTAGAGGACTGCACATCTCCACTGGGAGTATAGGGGCATTTTTTGTCATGTCTTGGGGCCTCCTGGGCCATTTTAACAGCAAGACGTGAGCAGAAGCCATTTCCTGTATACTTCCTGTTTCAAAAAAGAACCTTTCCTCTACTTAAATTGCCCAGGAAAATTGCAAAACATGGTGGAAATGCACCCCTTTCCCACTACTGGGCATTTTGGAGCATTTCAGGACAAAAGGTTTTGGTTTATTTGTTTTGGATAAATTTTTCAATTTGATCCCTGGTGGGCTTAGGGAGCCCCCAGATGCCCCCAGAAGGCTTTTGAAAACATTTTATGGAGTTCTAGAGAGAGAGAAATTACCCCTTGGGTGCAGCATCCAGCCTATGGGGCACACTTTGCCCACTCCTGCACTAGAGCAATTCGAAAGGCTGATGCATTTCAGTTGAAACTCACTCACACTCAAATACTTTTCACATTGTGTATGATTCCTATAGTTTTCTAGTGGCCTATATTGGTGACAGCATTAGTGCATGCTTGTAATAAGAGTGGGTCCATTGCATTGATTGTTGATCCCAAAATCATTGTTAGCTGCTTATTACAACCAAAGTCCCAGGCATTTGTCAGTGTAATGACTTCACAAGATCTAACCTTCAGAAAGGTGCAAATACTGGCCCAAAGCCAACTGTGTTATTTTACAGTGGGATTGGGAAGAGGTGATCCCTCCTCCCTGCACTCTCCTGTGTAGTCTAAAATTTGCTTCACATAGATGTACATTTGCTTCTGGCAGCATGGATGTTTGCAGGAGAATGAGGATGGAGAGAATGTCCTCTTGCAGTAGAGGAAATACATTGTTGAATTTAAGCCAGTTTTCTGTACTTTTGTCAAGGCAGGGAAGAAGCTTTGTCAAAATGATGTTTGACTTCAGCCTAGAGAGATGTTACTTGTGGATTTTGTTGATCATGGTTGCATTTTATCTGGCACTTGTGACTGTTCTGAGTCTACTGGTACTGGCTCGTGCTGTCACAGTATCCTGGGTCAGCTCACAATACCAGCACTGAGATGCAGGCCATGATGAATGTTTGCTGTTCCATTCTTCAGCGTGCTACTGTAAGAATTATGGTAGCACTAATCAGATTATAAAACTAGTATCTTCTTAATTTGAAATCCCGCTGAAATTATTAGAATTTGCAGGATTAATAGTTAAAATCTGCATACTCTTGGTAAGGCCTTTTTAATAGTGAATGAAAGCTATATAACCTTCAATTGCTACAGATGGTCAAATAAGAGAAATGCACCTAAGCTTGGGGATATGAATTCATCATTTGAAGAGGTAGACGCGTTTTATTCATTTTGGTGAGTGGACAGACTTGTTTCTCCCTTTTGTTTTTTTGAAATTGCATTATGAGGTGTGTAAAAATGGTATAGGGAAATGCCTGGGGAAAACATAAAGCTATTATATTTGAAGGGGTCTCTATCAACATGAAATCATGTGAACTCATTTAACTCTTTAAAGAGTTAAAGTAAAGAATAAAAATAAGGTTTGGGCAGTGAGATTATGACACTATTGTTATCTGTACAACAGATACATATAAATGGGATGCTTGTAGGGTGACAGTTTCATATATATGGCTTGTGACTTAGAGGAAACATATTTTTATTTTTTATTTTTATTAGCAAGAAAATGCACCTAATATTAACATAGTTAGTGCCTCCCCTAATGTTTTATGGCCACATATGGGCAAATCTAGGTTTTGTGGAGAGAGTTCATGTAGACAGAAGTATATCACCTCCATAATTTGGGTTCTGAAGCAGGTGTGAACTACCCCTTTGCTTCCTGTCTTCGTCAATTACTAGAATGAAATGGAATAGTTTTGTGTGAAAGCTGCATAGTACAAGGTTCAACAATGTATCATAAAATGATCTGCAGAATTCACTTTTTTCATTTTGTAAAATGATATTTATTCGAATTTACATGTTCTGATTTAAGAAATTGCATGCAGTAGAAACATTTCAGACAACTAACAGCATAATACCTACTGAACTCTTACCTTTAAAGTACAGCTACTAAGAATTTTAAACTATATTAAGGAATTTGCAGTACAGTATTTTCCATCATTTTATTCTTCATAAATATTGTGTTGATTTTCTCTCCTGATGTTATTATATATTAGGTACAATTTTGATTCATGGCGGGAATTTTCCTACTTAGATGAAGAAGAAAAAGAAAAAGCAGAATGGTATGCACAGTAAATATAATGGTCACGTAAAGCTATAAGTAATACACCAAAAATACCACATCCCTAATGATTCAGAAATGTTGATAACAGTGCAATCCCACATATTACTAAAATGTGAACCCCATTAAATTTAGTGGGATGCGGTGGCTTAAGTGGTTAAGATGCTGACTCTGTTGATTGCAAGATCGGCAGATTGACAGTTCAAGACCCAAGTGCCGCATGATGGGGTGAGCTCCTATCACTAGTCCCAGCATCTGCCAACCTAGCAGTTCAAAAGCATGCAGATGCAAGTAGGTAGATACCACTCCGGTTGGAAGATAAACAGAATAAAAAGTGGAATGATATGTCTTGTCTTCCACTCCCTAATTCTTTCAGTATACTGTATATAAATGTGTGGGAAGGTAATGTTAATATTAATGAAAATGGATACTAAATACAGTATACTAGCTGGTAGTTCATCCATTTCTATAAAAAAAGAAAAGAAAAGCTCTCTGTACACAGATATTTGTTTGAAATAGTACTGAATTTGATTGTGCTCAAGCACTAGGTGTAGTGGCTTGTTGAGTTTCCAGTGCTTCAAAAATGATTTTATACTGGAATGTGCATAATAATGCCTTCGGATTCTTTCATCTCTCTTTGCAGTCGAGATGAGAGGAGGTGGATTGAAAAGCAGAACAGAGCAGCTAGAGCATTAAGGAAAAAGGAGGAGATGAACAGAATAAGGACACTAGTTGGTAAGTGTGTACTTGGCTTTTTCAGGGAAACTGGCTCATTAAATTTTAGCCCTTGTATATCTTCTCATAGACTGTTGTTGCCATTGTTGTTGTTTGTTTTTGCCTTAGATACTGCATACAGCTGTGATCCCAGAATAAAGAAGTTTAAGGAAGAAGAAAAAGCAAAGAAAGAAGCAGAAAAGAAAGCAAAAGTAGAAGCAAAACGAAAAGAACAAGAGGAAAGAGAGAGAGTACGTTTTAAATTATGCATCCATACATTCAAAATATTTAGTTCATGAAAATGCCTTGGTCTTTTGTCAGTTTTACAGACTGCGCACCAGGTTACATCTAATCTTAATTAGAGCACTAGAATAACCTTTTACAAGGGACGGTGTTACCTGTAACACATGACTTTCTGGAGTAATGAAGTTATAGGTTGAGTCTCCCTTGTCCAAAATGCTTGGGACCAGAAGTGTTTTGGATTTTTTCAGAATTTGGAATATTTGCAGATACATAATGAGATATCTTAGAGATGGGACCTAAGTCTAAACATTTAGAGAGCCAGTGTAATGTAGTGGTTTGAGCATTAGATTGTGACTCTGGAGACCAGGATTTGAATCCGCACTCGTCCATGAAACACATTGGCTGACCCTGGGCAAGCCATATTCTCACAAACTCAGAGGATGGCAATGGCAAACCCACTCTAAGAAATGTGCCAAGAAAATCCCGTAACAGGTTCACCTTAGGTCTACTACACATCAGAATTGACTTGAAGGCACACAACAACAAATATACCTTATTTAACCTGAAGGTAATTTGATTCATAATATTTTAAAACATTTTTAAGTAATTTTGTGCATGAAACAAAGTTTGTACACTGAACCATCGGAAAGCAAACGTGTCACTATCTCAGTCACCCATGTAGCATTTAGAATTCCAGATTAGGGATTCTCAACCTGTATTACATACACAGCAGTAGTCAATTGCCAGGAGTTGGGAGCTGAAGTACTCTACAGGGCTGAACCTCTTTTGTGTCCTTCATATTTGACAGACACAAAAAAATCAAAACTGTCAAAAGATATTACTAAACACACAGGCCTCCATTTTAAACATAATTCATTTGCATAACAACTGAAGACATAACCAGTTAATAAAATACTATCATGCTTAAAGATCTTAGGGAATACAGATGGTTGGCTATAATCCTCTAAATTATTTGATTACCTTATATCTGCATCAGAAACAATTGCATAAAGATTGTTTAGCCTGTTAACATTAATTTGGTATATGGTCTTGAAATCATGATAAATATATTTCTTCATAAATTTACTAGTTACAGAACGTCTGATTTTTATGAGCTTATATTTTTTTACAATTCATGTACCCATTTTGTTGATAAAGACCATCAGAAATTGTTTAACTTGACAAAGATATGGTATGAAAAAATTCCAGCATTTTCTTCTATTTCAGCAAAGGCAAGCAGAAATTGAAGCAGCACGAATAGCCAAGGAGAAAGAAGAAGAAGAAATCAGACAACAAGCTTTACTGATGAAAAAAGAGAAGGATATACAGAAAAAAGCAATTAAAAAGGAAAGACAAAAACTACGAACAACCTGTAAGGTATATAACTATTGTTCTAGTTCAGATTTTGTGAGCTTTCTAACTTCCAGCTCCTAGAATATTGGTCCAGAGTAAAATTGCTTCTTGATCTTAATCTTTGGGTAGGGACTTTAATACAGTGGGCCCTTAATATCTGCTGGGATTGGGTTCCAGGACCACCGGTGGATACCAAAATCTGTGGGTGTTCAAGTCCCATTAAATACAGTGGCATAGTAATATGGTTTCACTTATATAAAGTGGCAAAAGCAAGGTTTGTTTTTTAGAATTTATATATTATTTTAACACTTTATGGATGGTTGAATCCATAGTTAAGGAATCTGTGAATATGGAGAGCCAACTGTACCTAATTTATATATTCGTTTCCCAACAGAGAAGGGAGGAACATCCTCTGATTAGGTTGTTCTTCCCACTTGCTCCAGTGGACAGGAAAAGGAAAGACCTCCCTGTGTTCCGACAGCAATTCCTAGAGAGGCCAGGGGTTTTTCCTGCCTTCACTCTGATAAGACACATTTTTTCCTTACTTCTTTGCTTGTTCAGCAGCCCAGGACCTTTCGGTCCACAGTGGGAGGGCAGGATTCCATTTAAGAAGCCCACCCAGCTGAAAGGTAGACACGGGAACAACCAGCTGATGGGGAAATTCCTCCTTACTGCTGCATCCATGCAGCATCACCGAGCCAAAAACGGGCCAAGGGATAAGTTGGCAAAGAGACAGAGGAAGTCAGAAAAGGAGCCTTGTCCCCCTCTTCCCACCAGCATGCCCAGAAAAGTACTCTGCCCTCCAAAGTAGCAGTGTGGCTCTGGGCAATAATAGCCCAGCAAAGGACCACTGCAGGTGTCTCCATGATGGTGGGCATGGGAGCTGGAGGGTGGAAAGATTGGTACCCTTTCTCCAGCCTAATAGCACTTGACCCTCTGGTCCACACAGCAAACCATTTCACAGACCAGGGAGTATGCTGTACAAGCCAGCAGGTGTGTGCTAGCTGATTTCCAGTTGCCTGTGCCTCACATACATGGGAAGAGAAGGATGCCTCCTCTTCCAGCCCTTTGTATGCCATTTTGACCAGGTGGGGAGGAAGAGGCTTAAACAGGTCCTAGACCAAGAGGAGATCTTATCCTTGGCTTCAGATTGCAAGGTGCCCAACCAGGCACTGGAGCCGCAAGTTAAGAAGCACAAAAAACCTGCCATGCCTCCATGTGCCACGCTCTCTTCCAGAGGGGTTGTGGCGACCATTATTCCTCCCTTCCCTACTGTATTCAGCAGACAAATCCTGAATACAAGAAACTTCTGAAATTTCTCTGATTTATTTGGCAACAGAGTTTGTTACTGGGTACAGGACCTAAATACCCTAAAGGCACCAGATCTAGTCTGATTTTGGAATCTAAGCAGGGTTATCTCTGGATAGTACTTGGATTGAAAATTGCCAATGAATACCAGGTGCTGTAAGCAGTATTTCAGAGGAAGGAACAGGCAAACCCACCTCTGAGTATTCCTTGCCAAAGAAACTCTATGAAATTGATGGAGTTGACACTTGAAGGCAGAATTAAAATGCAAAATAAGAATAGGTGGGATGTTTGCAATCAAAGTTTTCCATTGTGGTTTGAAAAGTGGAATTTTTAGTTAAAAGACAGGTAATTGTTCTGTGTTTTAGGTGAGTAGTAACAAGACTTCTTCAAAAAAATCTAGGCATTTGAATTCCAAATTAAAAATTTCCAACATAGTATAATATGAAGAGGTTCGTTGTTTTCAAATGACAAGTTTGCTCAAGGTTTGGTTGTCCATGTTATCAATATATGCCAACAAAAGTTGTTAACCTTTAAATTGCCACAAGTTATGAGGTACGTTAAAAAAAACAATCATTTTCTCAATGAAAGCTATTCTGTTAAATGGAGAACTATAACACATGGCCATAATGTTTCAATCAAGCTTTTTGCTTACGGACTGTGTTCAGTTTGAATTCAATCTGAAAATAAAGCATATGGTGGTCTGTTTTCAGAACTGGAATTACTTTTCTGACAATGAGGCAGAATGTGTTAAGATGATGGAAGAAGTAGAAAAGCTTTGCGATCGTCTAGAGTTGACAAGGTATGCGTTCCTGACCTGCGCTTTATGCTTTTTTGACCTTCAGCTTCCTACTAGATCTGAAATATCGCTCAATAATTTATTTTTAGCCTGCAGTGCTTGAACGAAGCACTTACATCTACAACAAGGGAAGAAGGAAGGGCAGCTGTAGAAAAACAGGTAAATATTAATCTCTTGTCCTGTAAGAGTAAATCACATTGCAAAAATATCGATGTGTGTCTATTGAAAATGTGTGTTATGTTATATTGGAAACCATTTGCCTTGCATATCTAAAAGTCTCTAAAATTTACAACTAAATATTTTTAAGAACAATTGTTTGTATACACACTCATATGTCAAGATATATACCGTATATATTTATATATAAGTTGAGAAATTTTAGTTAAAAAATCAACCCAAAAAATCTGGGTTGACTTATTCATGGGTCAGTGTAAGTACTGTACCTTAACTCTTATCAAAAAAAGGAACCATTCTCTTCTCTTGAGTAGAGGGGTAAAAGTCAAGAGCTTAGTCCATCCTGGGAGAACCAGTAAGAAACACCAACCCACTCCACTGTCCATAATAGCACCAGTACTGCCTGTGGCCTTTTTGATTCCCTCAATGGGAATGTGGCAGTGACATCAGCTCTTTGGTGCTTCCACTCAAAGAAGCATCAAGAGAAGAGGTCAGTGCTTCTTGTAGGTTCTTCCTAGATGGACTGAACTCTCACCTTGCTTCAGTTTACTCAGATGAGCAATGAGGGCTTTGAAGGATTTGAATAAGACATTTATATATATTTATCAGCTTTTCTGAGTTCAAATCAGGCAAAGTTAAAGTTAAAGACTGTAATCACTACTAATGCAGTTTCATTTTCTTTGCTTTTCCTTTATATCCTTTTTGAGATGAGTACATTTTCTTAGCCCTGCCCATACCTGGTCTCCTTTCCCCACATATTGCACAGCCACTTTTATCATAATTCCCTCTTCTTTGGCATTGTTTTTCTTTGCTGTGTCCTTTATACCCTTTGTTAGTTATCCCTAAGTAGTAGTAGTAGTTTTTGTTGTTGTTGTGTATCTTCAAGTCATTTCTGACTTAGGGCAACCCTAAAGTGAACCTATCATGGGGTGTTGGCAAGATTTTTTCAGAGGTTTGCCATTGCCTTTCCCTGAAGCTACGACTTGTGTAATGTCACCCAGTGACTTGGGTCACCCAGCGGTTCTCATGGTCAAGTGGGGAATCGAATCCTGGTCTCCAGAGTTGTAGTCCAACATTCAAAGCACAATACCACCCTGGCTTTATCCTCAATTTATCCATGGGTCATATAAAAATCCATAATTTTGGCCCCAAACCTGCCCTTGACAACTTATACACAAGTATATACGGTAGGTCTGAATGGGGGCGTCCAAGAAATATACATGGACATGCATATATCCCAGCATAATGATTACCAGCTGAGTGCAGTGTAGTGGGGATGACTGGGGGACTGTTTGTTGTATTAGTCTGACAGTTTTCTGGGTTTTCTCTGGTTATACAGTACAACCTTGGCTTCACAAATTGCTTGTAAAACACTTTTCTTTCCTTGGAGAGTTCTCTGTCAGAGTTAGAAATCAAGCTGAAACTTCCTATTATGTGCAGTAATGTTATTTTCCCCCAAATGAGCAGGGAGAGAGAAATGTTTTTTATCACAGTAAGAAATTATAAGATGAAACATACAAAAATTATAGGAAGAGTTTGATTACTTTTGTAGCTACTACCAGTTTTGAAAAAAAAATATTCTCAGTATTTTCTTGAAAGTCTATGGGCTTCCATCAGAGACAACAGAAAGAAAATAAGGCACAGAACTTGTGGCAGTACTCTTTAATTCTTGTGAGGAGGGTTTGTGTCTGCAAGACTAAATTGTCCAGAACTAAAGTGCATGTATTCTTGTATTCAAATAGATAGATGAAGTAAATGAACAGATAAGGAGAGAGAAAGAAGAAGCAGATGCTCGGATGCGACAAGCAACCAAGAGTTCTGAGAAATCGGCAAGTGGAGGTGTTGGTGGAAGTAAGAACTGGCCAGAAGATGACTTGCAGTTACTAATTAAAGCTGTAAATCTCTTTCCGGCTGGGACTAACTCAAGGTAGGGATTTGTGTGTATAAATATATAGAATTTAGCAGGGGTCTTGGATTGACATGTTAAAGATAGGACAGTCAAGACACTGATTTTTATCTATTAAATTGATTTGTTAATGTGTGTGTACATACCTATATATTTAGGGCATCTCACCCAGTTGGTTTACACGGCTGAGCCGGGATTTGAATCTTGTTCTCCAGTGTCATAGTCCAACCACCATACTGGCTTGCAAACAATCAATTGAAAACAAATCAAGAATATTGTAGCTTTTTTATTTTTCTTTTATTTCTAGGTGGGAAGTTATTGCCAACTATATGAATTTGCACTCTACTACGGGAATAAAGCGGACAGCAAAAGATGTTATCAACAAAGCAAAGAGCCTCCAGAAACTTGGTATCTTTATCTTTGTAAGATGGTCTGCATGCTTCCATTTTACTTACTAGTAAATTCAGTTTCCATTGTGCAAATGCACATTCATGGCTGTCACTCCCAAGTTCCACTCTCCTACTCCATGATGAGTCAGATGTGTGAAGGGTGAACTGTTATACCCTTTGCAGCCTTCACTTTGGTTGTTCTCTGCTAGCTGCTACTTAATAAAGATTTTGTATCCCAAGCCTTGAAAGATATTATGCTAATGGTAATTAGGGTGTCTTTTGCTGTATGTGTACGGCCAAATTCCAATTATATCGCTGTATTAATGCTTCTAATAGACATGTTTTTCAGGAGAGGCCTAATGACTTCCTATGTTTTACATATGATGTAAACTGATTATGATGTGTCAGTCTGGTGGATTTTCAGGTCTAGATAATGAACTTTGCAAATAGATACTTCTGTTCACTAGAAGAATTAAAAAGGGATTAATTCAAGCAGCACTGATGCTAACAGTATACACTACGAAAAGTGGCTGTCATGCTGCTAGTTTTGAGGAGTGGTTGATTCATACCCAGCACCAAACCATTCCCTTCAATGCCTTTGATGGAATGAATTATGAATACATCATACTAGTTTGTCACTGCTGAGTGATACCTTGTTGGGCATGAAACCACCAAGGCATGTGATTTATTCCACTTCAGATACAGTAATTAGCTCATTCGTCTCTATGGCATCATTAGAGGGCATGGTTGAGGGAAACAGACATACATTTGAGCATAATTATAAGGCCTTCATCACTAACAAATGAAGAGAAGTTGTCCATGTGATATAAGATAGAAAATTGCTAATGCCATTATTGATGGGAAGTGTCATAATCTACTTTAAATCATAAAGTGGAATGCATTTATCATTTCCAGGTTTGTATCATTCACAGCATAGATGGAATTCGTTACAATTGCACTCTCAGTGTTTGATTTTAAACAGCAAACAGTTTCTTCTGTGATGTTGGGTTGATATATGTATTAAATACAAGAAAAATATTTTTAGTAGCTGAGTTAACTAACAAGTATCTTATCTTCTTTAGACCCTCATCAAAAGGATGACATAAATAAGAAAGCTTTTGATAAATTTAAGAAAGAACATGGAGTTGTGCCACAGGCAGACAATGCTGCACCATCAGAACGTTTTGAAGGTAAATGAGGACAACTGTTAATTATTTTGTGAAGAGATATTGAAGCACCTTAGAGACAGAGAGAAAGGTTTGTAGCATAAACTTAGATAGATTGAGTCTACTTCAATACATGCAACATCAAAACAAACTTACAGTAGTTTGTTCAATATTCTGTCTCATGTTTACCCCTGTATCACATTTAATAATAATAATAATTTTTATTTATAAACCACTTTTCTGCGTTGATCATAGCGGTGTACAGATAAGAATATTTAAGAACCATGCCACTGATTATGCCACTGGATGCTTATAAAAGTCTTCTCTCTGCATATCCCAGTAAGATCAGTGTGGCCAAAAATAATTACTAGGCCTAAGTATTTAAACTTTTCTATTTATGGTTTAGTGTTTTTGGAAATATAGACAATGCACAATTTAGCTGAAGTTCTAAAACATTCCAGATGTGGAAATAAAATAATTCTAGAGCAAGGGTGAGAAATATTTGGCCCTCCAGATGTTTTGAGCTATCAATCTCCAGCCTGTGATGCTATTGGTAAGGGATGGTGGAAGTTGGTGATTGTAACATCTGGCCAAAAGCATCCATAGGAGATGGCAAAGATTTGCTGTAAAATTATCTAGCAAGAGCGTCCACTAGGAACATGTTGATCTAAAAGTTCATATGTCTATATTGATTCCAACAGCAACATTTACAGATTCATCTCCTTGGACAACAGAAGAGCAAAAACTCTTAGAACAAGCTCTGAAAACATATCCAGTGAACACTCCTGAAAGGTGGGAGAAAATAGCAGCTTCTGTACCAGGTCGATCCAAAAAGGACTGTATGAAGCGATATAAGGTAGGAAGCCATGTTTTTTTTCTTCTTACTTTAGGAATTATGTATAAAAAAGACTGATTGTTCCTTTCCACACCAGGACTTCGATATTGTTTATGTCATAGACCAATAGTAACCATTTCTGTGGGGAGGGAAGATGTGTTGTCAAAAGGAGGGATATAATAGTGCTGAGGGAGCAGCCATCCAAATTATACAAGGTAGAAGGACATATGGACATGGGAGATGCTTGCATTGTCCTGGGAGTAAAATTCACAAAAGGGTGCTGGTGACCCCCAAACTGTGTCCCATTCCAAATGGGCTAGATGTGGAGAGTGGGGAGGCAGAGTTGCAGTGGTCTTTCAGGTCTCTTACCCTGATCAGGTGCCTCATCCTTCAGTCTACAGGTTTTGAGTGTGTTTATATGGAGCAGGGTGGCCAGGACAGATTGGGGATTCTGTTGGCATTAGAGCCTCTGTAGGTGTGGGGACCCATTACGATGGTCCGCCCCAAGAAATGTATGGATCCAGATGGGTCCCTAATGGCTCTTGAAGAATTTCCTGCTGCCTAAAAAGCGATCCTGTTGAAGCCCGGTTGATCTCTAGAATGGAGAAATGACCAGGTTTCCTAAGGAACTAGTAGCAGTGAAATGAAATGGAGACTACAGCAAGGCTGCCAGGAAGCTCAGAGTGCATGTTGCCAAATATAGGCCATAATCTACCCAAAAGAGTAGCAAAAAAGACTTTGAGGGCTGGCACCGTTGCATCCTTAGAGAACCATGCAATGGAGCTGTTTAAAGTGGTCAGAGCTTTGTTATAGTTTGGCCCAAAGGAAAATTTAAGACACTCCACAGCCTGCTTTGAAGAATTTGCCCATCACTTTGCACATAAATTCACTTAGATTTGATCTAACTCAAACACGAAAATTGATACAGGTCCGGTGTGTGTATCCTTGGCCCCTCCTTGTCCATCGTTGATGGATACTTTTCAATTTGTGCAGCCTGAGGATGTACGTAGGATCCTTAGAAAGGCATGTGACCACATGTGTATTAGACCTTGCCCATCCTCGATAATTAAATAGGCCAGAGGGGGGCTGGCTGATATAGTTAAGGGAAATTGGTCAGTGGCTCTTTATAAGGTAGAACCCCTACATGCCTGGAAGAGGCTGTTGTAAGACCTCTTCTGGAAAAAAAAAACTTCCCTGGATTCTACTCTACTGGATAATTTTAGGCAAGTCTCTAATATTCCATTTTGGGGCAGGGTACTGAAGCTGTTTTGTCTCAGCTCCAGAAGTTCCTGGATAAAGCAGATTATCTATATCCATTTCAGTCCTGGTTATGAGACAGAGACAGCTTTGGTTGCCTTATTGGATAACACATGTTGGGAACTGAGCAGGGCAGTTCTGTTGGACTTCTCAGCAACTTTTGATACCATCGAGCATGGTATCCTTCTGGGTCACTTTGCTAGATTGGTGTTTGGCGGCACTAGTGGATACTGGCTTTATTCTTTCCTGGACGGATGTTCTCAGAGGGTGATGCTGGGGATTAGTTTGACTCCTTGGTCTATGGAGTCCCTCAGGGTTTTGTTCTGCCCCCTACTCTATTTTACATATACAACCGCTGAGAGTGGTTGTCCGGCGTTCTGGGATGAGGTGTCATGAGGACTCTGATGATACCCAGCTGTATTCCTCCTTTTTACGTGATTCCAAGGAAACTCTATATCTGTGCTAAACGAGTGTCTGGTAGCAGTAATGAACTGAATGATGACAAACAAATTGAAGCTTAATCCAGGCAAGAAGACAGATCTGAGAACAGAAATTCAGACTGTGTTAGATGGGATATACTCCCTCTGAAAATGTATATTCACATTTCGGGGTATTGCTAGATTCAACCTAGAGACCCAAGTTTCAGCAGCAACCAGGAGTGCACTTGTACAGTTAAAGCTAGTGCACCAACTGGACCTGTTCCTGGAAAAGTCAGATCTGGCCATGGTAATAATGCCTTAGTTCAGTGGTTCTCAAAACAGTAAGTGTGAGACTTGGAGGACCTAATCCCTCCTCTTCCCAGACTTTTGTATATGTAAAATTAAAACATGTATTGAGTTAAATATTGAATTTACTTAAATAAAACCTAATTAGAATGATATTTCCTTATAAAATGTTAAAATATGAATGTGTAACAAATGTGTGAATGAAAATACACATACTAAATAAAAATATTTTTATTCATATACAGTACTATGTTGGGGAGGGTGGCAACCTATACATGTAGATGTAAGGAGGGAGTCACAAGGGGGGGAAATTGAGTACCACTGCCTTAGTTATTTATCCTTTGGATTACAGTAATGTGTGCTACATGGGGCTGCCTTTGAAAAATATTCAGAAATTTCTGTTGCCCAAAGAGCTACCACCAGATTAACTGGTGCTGGCTACAGGGGGCACACAACAACCATGTGACAAGAATTCTGCTGTTGGTGATGACCTATAAAGCCCTATATGACTTCAGATTGGTTCCTTGAAGGACCATATCCTCCTTTACGAGGCTATTAAGGCTCCAAGATCTTCTAGAGAGGCCTTTCTCTCTGTCCCACCAACTTCTCAGACTTGTTTGGTGGGAACAAGAGAGGGCCTTTTTGCTGTTGGTTCCCAGACTTTGGAACTCCCTCCTTAGGGAGACTAGGATGGCTGTCCTTGCCCTCTTTCCACCAACTGGTTAAAATATTATGCAGCCAGGCTTTTAGAATCTGAT
Organism: Sceloporus occidentalis; assembly: GCA_023333645.1. Classification (NCBI taxonomy): domain Eukaryota; kingdom Metazoa; phylum Chordata; class Lepidosauria; order Squamata; family Phrynosomatidae; genus Sceloporus; species Sceloporus occidentalis. The sequence goes on from JALMGF010000005.1 coordinate 83,759,101, forward strand.
TGCTGTTTTATGGTAGATATATAATACTTTAATGTTTTTAACTGAATAAATTGTTTAATTACCTTTTAAATGATTCATTCTATTAAGAGTGCAATCTCATTAGCTATGATGGAGGTAAGAAAGGGAGTTGCTCACAAGAATATTAGTCAGTATTGACACAGACTGTAATATATATTTGGGCCCTGCCTTTCTCACTCCAACGTAAGGTTAGTGATTACTTTAAACTTGGTCTGGCCTTATCGGTGTTAAGTCATTTTTACTTTGTTCAGTAGTTGTACCAATGAAAACCTGCCTAACATTTTTTTACTACAACTTCTATGAACTCTCTCTCTCTCTTTCATCCTAGGAACTTGTTGAAATGGTTAAAGCAAAGAAAGCTGCCCAAGAGCAAGTAGTGAATGCTAGTAAAGCTAAGAAATGAGATTGTGAATGACAATCTTAGTGTGTTTTGTTTTATAATAAAATGCAAATACAAATCTTCATTTTTATTCTCTATAAATGATTGTAGAGTTCTTACTATATTATCTGTAACAGTTGCAGTTTAAGTTCTTGAATTGAATTTGAAGACCCATTAGGACCAGCAGCTGTGGAACTGAACACAATGTCTTGTACAACTTTAAAGTTTATCATCTTCCATATAGGCAGCCTTGAAAGTCTGTCAGCCTTGAAAGTCTGGAAAACCATCTTGTAAGCTTCTGGGAAATCTCTCAAACATCAAACACGAAGCCAATACATGCCACTACGGAGTCTGTTGTAATCAGGAAGTTGTTCAAGTGGTCCTGCATTTTTCAAAACAGTAATAATGACTAAAAATATGAAGAACATGTTTTTAAAAAACAAAATTAGATGGTAATTACATCCTTACCTACTGCAGCAACTGCAGGACATTTATCATAGATATATTTTGTGCAGACATCTCTGATAGTTTGAGCATCAATTGCCTGAAAGATGAAGGATTATTTTAATTCTTCCTTTTTAACAATTTTACCTAAACAAATAGATTACTTCCAAAACAAAGCAAAATTCTTGAATATGTTTCAGTTCTCTAAAAATATTAAAAGTTACATGTGTACCAAGAAAAACTGCACTCAATCTGTAAGAACTATGGCCAGAATTCAATAAGGGTCTTGTGTCTTTATAAGTGGAATATCTACAGGAAATACAGTTGGGCAGTTTTGCAATATCTGCCATGGCATTACTACATAGGGAAGGGAATGAAGTGACCAATGCAGAATGAGAGACCAGCTAGGGAGTGTTGATATGCATCAGGACACTCTCACTGGTGACCTGATAAATCTTCACAATTAACTGACAGGTTTCTTAGAACCTCTGTGCAGTATAAGTAAAGTTATGTAACATAGAGCATGATAGAGAATTCTGGCCAATATTTGTTTGTATTTTGCTTAAGTTTTTCCCTCCAAAGAGGATTAGAATTTAGTTTTTTTAAAGCCACTTCTGCTACGAATAATAGAATCAAAACTGGCTCCAGGGCTTGTTCCCTGGTTGTGGAATTGTTGGGAGATTTAAACACCATCAATCCAGATCTTTTTTTTTTTTTTGATCTACCCACGCTTAGCCTCCTATCTTCTCACTTTTTGATAAGTAAGAGCTGCAGAAGGATCTGAGATTGTGTCTCCTACAAGATGAGGAGTCTGCTACTAACCCCCAGGAGAAAAATCCTATCCCAGGGACAACAGGATTGGTTATTTCAGTTAAAGCTTTCATATTTGAAATTTCAGCTAATATTACCCCCACACTTTCATCCATAGGGAATGGGAACACACCAATGAAAGCTGGGAGTGGTAGGAATCTGGATACAGCATACATACAGAATTGCAGCATGCGCACACATGTAAACAGAAAATATTATGTTCCTTACTTCAATTCTCGCTTCAAGTTCAGGAATTGGGATTCGGCGATTGTAGCACAACATTTGTCGTCCAATATCTTCACAAATGGGAGTGGAACCTAAAATGAGAAATGTTTAGCACAGTATACAAATTAAACTAGATGTAAAGAAAAATACAACTTTAGATCATACCATCCAGTTGTAGCAGCATGTTGGTTTTTAGAAGATTCTTGGCACGTGCTACTTCACTCTCAGTAATGCTAGTGCACAGTCTTATCCTGAAAGACCAAGAGACAAGTTTTAAAATCTTTGAATAATCAGGCTGCCACATCTGTTCAATGATTGTCCTTTTACACTTTACAGGATCATCTTGGATTGCACAATCCACATAAAGGTCACTAAAAAGCATGCCCAGCATCTGAGTTAATTTATTCCTAAAAGCTGTAAACACAAGTTAGGAGAAGTATCAGAATCTGATATTAGTTCAAGATCACAAGTGACCTTCCACCAGGCTCCAAACAAGACTTCACATCCATAAGCACTTTGTATCACTGTGACCTCAAAGAGATGGGACAAAAGGAGCGGCCAGAGGCCATTCCCACTCCAACTGGTTCAGGACATGCCCGGTCCTGATCTGGGCTGCTGCTGTGGTCCCAAATGGAATGCCTTTTAGCAGCTGGCTTTTCCCAGGTGGGCACACTCTCTGTGCGGCTTCCAGCTACTCTGGGGGCATGCATTATCTAAACGCCATACTCGGAAGCCACGTTTTACTGCCCGTCTGTTTTGTGTCTACTCCTTTGAAAAACCAAAGCACAAGGGCACTTGCATAGTGTCCTGTAGATGAAACACTGTCTCAGCCTCATACACACATAGAACAGGGTGATTCAAAAATAATGGTTCAGAACTAAGAGTTTTACTTTTTGCACCATTATTTTTTAATCATCCTAGACAATAAGGAGGCAGAACCAAGTGTTTTCTGCTTGTCAATAACGAGTGTTCTATTAAATTTTAATGTACGGAATCAATGTTAGCTTAATGGGACTGCATATACATATTACACCAGTGATAGTGCTTTCCTTACCATTCTCTCTGAACAAAGTGCATCATGTCTTCTATAGTGGCTGCCTCACAAACCATATAGACACCCCACAATCCAGTATCTGTGTAACAGGTATTGAAGGACTGGAAACTATGACAAAGGTTGCCATGACATGCAACTTGAGCAAGCTTACTGGACAGATTCTGTTAAAATTAAAAATAAAATATATTTCAGGTGTTACAATAGGTCCTTTCACTATCATTCAATCATTTCATTTTCACACAGATACATTCTGCCCCAAAATCACTCTTATCTTCACCAGTTATGAAGGTACAAGCTGATCTGTAATGTGGTTCCCAACTTTCTGCCCTCCATTTTGGGCTTCAACTCTCAGAAGCCCAGCCAACTTGGCCAACAGTCAGGAATTACAGGAGCTGAAGTCTAAAGTATCTGGAGGACCAAAGGTTGAGAATCTATGGTTTAAACTGGTAGAGGAGCCACCTGCAGGCCTCCGGATACTGACAGACACCAAATTGCATTAATTATAGCTGGAATAGCCAATGGTCAGTGGTGACAAGTGCTGGAGTCAAACATCTGAGGGGCACAGCCTGCCTCTCCCATTGAAATGGAAGGACAAATGTAGAAACCAATCGAGACTAATTTAATGATGAATAATAGCTGTTGGGAAGTCAAGCAAAATCAATTTTAATTTTCCTGTTGCTGCTGAGAACAACATTGCATAATATTCTCACAAAAGCATCATCAATACATGTTACTTCTAGAAAATTTCTCCAGGGCTAACAGCAATAAGGTGGGGATTGAATTTGTCAAGGAAACAAGTTAAAAACTCCCCTCCCCCAGCACCATTTAACCAGAGAAGGGTCATATCTCCAACTTCACAGTCCTTACATGGGAACACAAAATTCTAGTCCAGGTATGTATCTTGGAGAACAGAGGAATAAATGGATGATGGGGAAATGAGTGTGCCTGTAAGCCTTCCTCCCCCAATATCCTCACATACCCAGAAGCAATGGAGAGTTTTATGTGTTAAGCATGAAGGTCTGCTGAAGGCTTTGTACAGCAAAGTCCCCAATCACAGGAATTCTGTAACTACATTCAGCTGATGGACTACTGCACATCTGCAAACAGGGATTATATATGTGCCCTTGTCTGTCCCCCCCCCCCCCACACACACACACATTTATCCCTCCATGTCTTGAGATGAAAGCCTGATCAGGACTAAAGGAACTCAATGACTGATTTACTCTTAATTTCTGAATTGGAAATTCACAGAATGGCAGGAGGATCAATCCACTTTACTTCCATGTTGGGGGGAAAAGGTACTGTTAAACTGGGCCAAACTCATAAGGATCCATTACAGAAGTTACCAAGATAAGTCCTTTATCCACAGCTATGGAATAAAACAGGCCAACTCACCACGCCACCTCCAAAAGAACGGTCCCAGTTGCCTATCAGAGTATTTGCCACCATAAGAGGAAGCGTGTCTGGGTGACACCAGCCAGCTGCTTCAACAGCAATTGCAATGTGCGCCAAAGGCATCTTATCATCTCTCACTCGTATCTGATCAAGTACCACAAATACAGGGCTTTAGAAAATGTTAATGAATAGAACAGCCAAAATGGATTTAAGCTAAATAGCAAGCCAAAATAAGTTACATAATAAACCAACAGCAAAGCTTTTATTTCCACATCATTAGCTCCACAAAGAAGATAACATAAAAACATAATTAAGTAAAAGAGTGATTAAATTACCCATTTAAAAAAAACCAGGGCAATGAATAGGCCAAAAATCCCACAAATGGTATTAACACAACACTCCTCTGAATTACTGATGATGCTTTGAAAAATGCTGACATATACTGAGTTATCAAACTTCTCAGCAGTTTTTATCATCAAAGCTCAGCTAAATCAGATACCTTGCATTATAACTGCATTGTCAGTCACTTCCCAGGCTGCTGAGTCTATGAAGACTTGCCTGAAAAGAGAAGTGCTCAACTTACTTCACTGCCCGTGAACCGGCAAGGGGGCAAGGTTGGTGCTCCTTCTCTTTCCACAGATGGCAAGTTACCGAAGTGATACTTTGCTAGATCAAGCAACTCATCATGAGCAACCCCTAAAAAATTGACACATAACTACAGTTTAGCTGAGATGTGCATAAACAAGATACATATAGACTGAAATATTTCAGTTTAGAACACCAAATTATTTTTTAAACATTGTTAACCCTTGCCCACCGTTGACTATTTTACCTTTTCCGAGGGGTGAAACAGACGGTCAGGAAGGAGAGGCCAGAGCAGCTGGAAGCTGCCCATTTACCCGTCTGTTTCGGGCCAGAGTCTTTACATCTCATTTCTAAAGCTTTATCAACTAACACAGCTGGTAAGATTAGGATCTTTGCTATGCTTCTACCTTTCTTCCTATGGCTTACAACATTTTGGTCTCTTGCTTTAGGCCAACCACATCCACTGTTGGATTGTCAGGAGTTTTTAGAGGCCTATATGGCACCAACCAGGGTGAAGGTGGGAAGGAAGCCTAAAACAGTATATCTTTACTTTTTAAAAAATCACCTATATCACAAACAGTCTACTCATTATACACACCTCCAGCAGCAGCAAGTACCATTCTGGGTCCTTTATAATGTGTGGTAATGTATTCCACCAAGTCATTGCGATTAATGGACCTGCAAGAAGATATGGGAAATGGTATGAAGCACAGAAGGCAAGGGTGCTCTTGTCTCACCAAGTATATTTAAATCTATGAGAAAACTTGCCTTAAGCAAAAGAGTAATGTACCGCCATATGGTAAAGGAAGCAGCAGCTGTTCTAAGTTTGCTTCCTCTCCCTGGAGGAAGAATACTTAGTTCCAACTACCAGTTGCCCCAGGATTGCAGAGCTGAAAAGGAGCTCACTTAGGCCACATCCATTGGCCTAGAGTATACATGTATGTGGACATGGATGAGCATTTGTGTATTGAAAGACATGATAAATATCTTAAATATAAAATGCAGCAAAATTGTTCCCCATGTTCAATACAGATCATTTTTCATTTTATTTTTGCACCAACAGTACAACACATTCACCTCAAAGGGATAATCTGGGTAGACAGACTTATCTTGCTGGCTGTTTTTCATGTTACTTTTTAAACTAACACACTACAAACACAGTACCATGCATTATTTTTTCTGGAAACAAGGCCTCAGTAACATTGCACACTTGTTACTGGATTCTATGTCTTACTAAATCTGCGTTTAGTATATAGGTATCACATCGCAAAAAGATGCAACCTTCCGCCACATAGCCAAAACCACTGATTTGTTTTTAAAATGTGAAAATGCAAGATACATTGATCAACCAGCAGAACATTACGAAGAGGACTGGAAAGGTTTTTGGTATTTTCCACTTACTGTGCCATGACCCATATCGGTTAATAATACCGCGAGGCAGTTACAATACAAATGATTTTTTAAAACTAGAAATATTGAATAATCTAGCAACATAATTTAACAAACTGTATTTCCATAGGTACCATTACAAAATGTAACAGCTAGTGTATATAAAAAAATGGAATATTCCTGCACAAAAAGCAATACTTTGAGGGATGTCATGTAGACTATGAACAACAGAAATGGATTCAGTAGAAAATCATAAATTATGCAGAAAAATTACACAGAAATGTTCTATTGTTCTGTCATACCAAGAGCTCAACTCTTGACCACTAGCAAATTGAGAACTGCAATATAATTTAAGAAAGAGAAGTAAAGAAGGTACAATGTACTTTATGTTATCTGTGGGTCCTAAAATGGTCCGTCCCAGTGCTGTGTCCTGATAAGCTGTGGCATGCAGATAATCAAAGACAACTTCCTGTAGATTAGTCTCAACTTCCTGCATTTCTCGAAGGATCACTCCTCGCTCCCGTTCAATCTCTGCCTCACCCAATGTGCTATTCTGTATTATGTCAGCAAGAATCTCCACAGCTGGACAAGAAAAAAGAAACATATATACCATGACTATATTTCTACAGCAAAGAAAACATTAACTGTTCACTGCCGCCTGTCTACGAAGCATTGACTAGTTTTTAAATGAATGAAATTCTTTTTTTTTTAATTTTATTTATTACAAATAAAGTACACATACATAACATGTAACATATAACATATAACATAAACCAATAACATTCGTCTCTATCGTCCCCTTCCCTCCCCCCTCTTGAGCATGTACTATACATGTATCTATGAGCAGGAAATAAGTGGCAAGCATACTCTTTTCTTACCCTTTCACTGAACCTGTTCAATCTGTAAAACATCAGTTTCAGAAGAACAAGGTTCCTCATAAGATTACAGAAGTTTTCAGTCTTGCTTTTAGAATATGTTAACTACCTTTCTTTGATGTCTTAACATATAGATAGGGAATTAAGGAGAGTTAAGAAGACCTTTATGTTACCATTCTGTTTATAGTACCCAGAACTTTACAATCTACATATTCAGAGCAAGAGTGAGGAAAGTGTGACTCATGAGAGGTATGTGGCCCCAAAGCCCATTTTTCCAGCCCCCCAAAGTCTCCTGGCTGTTCCCGTAAATCCCTAATCCAGGCAAAATTTTCAGCTTTAGAATGCTGATTTTCTGATTGTTTTTTTATCTGAAAACTGCCCCCAAACACATGAAAATCACTTGGAGATAGAGCAGTTTGGCTCGCTCACAAACCTCCCTTTTTTCAGCTAAAAGTCAACTGGAAGTGAAATTATATCACCGTCAATGCACCAGATTATAATTTATCCATGCCCTCTGAGCAGGTGCCACTGTTGTTGTAAAGTAACTTTATATGAAAGGGGTGCCATGTTAGAAAATAAACTAATGCATTATTTAATTTTGTACTCTAAAATATAATTCTATTCTTGCCATAGGAGCTGGGTTTGAGACCAAAGGCAGCAGCTATCTAGTAAACCAGCAACAACCATCATCCCCAAGCAGTATGGTCAATGAATGGTGATAGTTCTGAAGGATACAGGTGAGGAAAGGCAGTAGCACAGTGATACATCAGTGTGTTACAGCCAATATAGAAAGTATTAAAACCAAAGCATGAAAAAATTACTTGGGGGGGGGGGGGATGGGGACAATTCCCAGAATCTCTGAGCCAGTGTGACAATGGGCGATACTGGTCACAGGTTTGAGGAAATTCCCCAAAATACTATTCCAAGGTATGATTAAAGCCTGTCAAGATTATAACATTACAACAAGCCTACTAAATTAAGGTTGGATCAAGACTTGGACAAAGTCCAAATTTAATGGCTGTTACATACATTCTTTATCAATGTACCATAGTATATTTACTAGCAAATCTGCCACAGTTAGGTAGATAGTTACTAAGTAGCAATGTATATATTAACTCTACTGTTACGACTGTTCCTCTATACACATTTTACTGGAATATATTGCCATATTCTTTGGAGGTTATGCAGTACAGTCAGTATTATTATAACCTCATGTTTCCAGCTTCAGCTTCAAGGATGATATAGAGAAGTATGCTATAGAGAAACCAGAAGCGAACCCATGTGGGAATATATATTTAATGCATGCTTTTCCTGAAGGTTAACATCTGAGTTAATCTGTTTCCAAGCTCTATTTCAGAAAGAAACTCAGCAGACATTCCTCAAAACTGACAATTACCTCTTGGCAAGTCTTTAGAGAAAGCCTTTGCATAATACACAGTTTGTTCTCTGGATGTGTAAGCATTAAGATGAGCTCCCATGTTTTCAATCTCTAGTTCTAGGTCCAACTGAGACCTCTTTTTTGTTCCCTGCAATTTAAATAAATAGAATTATTTCAAATGTAAATTAGAGGACTTCAGCGCAGAACAAAAATATAACTATATCGTATTTCCCTAGCAGGACACTTAGGGTCAAGTAGACTGGCAGCTTGGAGCAGCCTCTTGCTGCTCCAGCCCCGGTCGTTCCCTGTTTGATGTGGGACTGCAGCGACCAAACACCATGGCCCCAAGGATGTCCGCCACCGTGATCCCAAACAGGCAGCTGGCAAGGAGCACTTTTTTCCACTCCTTTTGCCGGCAGCCCCAGGCTGCCTTAGGCAGCCATAGTGCAACTTGGCCCAATATAGGGGCATGCGTCATCTGTATGCCATGCCCCCAGATCGGTCCGAAGCCGTGTTTCAGACCCTAGATCATGGACTGAGAGGCTGTTGAATTAGATTTTATCAAGCGATACTTTAAATTTAAGCTTTAAACAACAACAACCCTGCTAGAAAGCCAGAGTTATGTCTTCTATCAAATAATTTTACTAGGTGGGAAATAAAAGGCAAGTTATACCAGAACACCAAAAATCAGCCCAAATCACCAGGCAAACCCTTTGAGCAAACAGCTTTAGAAGTCATTTTTCAGAGATTAAAGTCCAAAACACACTGCAGAAATAATCCAGTGTGAAACTAGTTCAACTGCCCTAGCTTAGTACTAGGGAATTCTGGGAACTCTAGTTCTGTGAGACATTAAGTGTTTTCTGTCAGAGCACTCTGGTGCCAAAATAAGCTACTATTCCCAGGATTCCCTAGCATGGAGCCAAGGCAGTTAAAGCAGTCACACACTGGATTATTTCTGCAGGGTTTTGGAGCTAAGTCTCAAATGAGTGCCAATCTGTTGAGAAGTAGTCATCCTACAAAGGCCACGGCCTGGTTGTTTTGATGAAACCATGTATGATCTTATTTAAATGGCTTTTGATGAGTGGAAGTAGGATTCCACCTGCCATGAGCATTCAGGCTAGTGTCAACTGTACTTTAATTAATTTCACACATAAAATTGAGAGCAAATAATCATTTTGCCCAAGGAGGTCATGTAAATAAAAAGGAACTTTTCAAGATAAGATAACATCAGTAGACCATCCCAAGGCCACAACATTAAGACAAAGTACCTCAGGTTAATGACAGATTCAGCCTATTTTCTGTTACTGGCATTTCAGGCAGAATTATACACCACAAACTATTTTAGTGCCTTTTGCCAGGGCAGCACATGATGATGGGACTGCAAATCAGACAAGAATGGAGGATCCATCATGTGATGGTGCAACATCATGTCATTTAAGGGTGAGATCTTTCTAGCGATTGTGATGGTTGCAGAACCAGCAGATTTCATCAGCCACAACAGACAATGGATGTGGGGGAAATCCCTTGGCAGAGTAACAAAAAAGGATTTTTGTCAGCTTTAAGCTACTAAACTGTAAAGAATGGTTGGGCAGAAGGCAGTCTCGGGATCTACTGACAATTTAAGGTAGTTCAGCAAGAATGATTTTGAATAATTTAACAAAAAGACTCATTTCCTTCCTAAATTAAAGTATCTTAAATCAAGAGAAGATTGCAAGAAAAACAGGTGAAGCAGACGGGGCAAAAGGAGCAGCCAGAGGTCGCTCCTGCCCCAATCACTGCAGTCCCAAGGGTGGCCACTGCTGCAGTCCCAAACGGGCCACAAAAAGGAGCTATAAGAAACCATTCCTTTTGCGACCAAGTTTGGGCCGTGTTAGGCAGCCCCAGTGGCCTCTGCATGATCCAGGAGTGTACATGATGTCCACACCCCATCCCCGATCGGCCCAACAGTGGCCCTTCTGGGCCGTCTGTTTGAGGTTACAGAGTACATTTGTGTTTATGCTCTAATTCTGGTACTAAAAAACAAATTACAGGTACTGGGCTGAGCATGGGGATGGAGGCATCTTTTCCCTCAATCTAGACCTACCTTACTGAGCCGGTATGTTGGACCAAGCACCAGTTTAGTTGAGGGACCTCAGACTTCTAAGGAAATACAAAGCAGATCCTGGAAATTTAAACTATGCCTATGACTGCTGTAAATTTGTAACTATATAAAAGGTATTATGTATAAAGTACTTTGGACAAGGTTACTTCACTCATATGTAAACATGCTGTCATTTAGCGGAACAAAATTTAAGCTGTTTACTTGGATGTTGTTTTTCATTTTCCTAATAAGAACCTAGACACAACGTTTAACTACTGAATTAAAGATGAACACAAATTAATATTTAATAGCCAAAGCAAGATGGGAAAGCTACTTTGAGTACTTGCCTTAAAAGCCATATGCTCCAGGAAGTGAGCTGTTCCATTGTTTTTCTCATTTTCATATCTGCTTCCAGCATCAATCCAGAGTCCAACCTCATTTAAAAAATCATTAGTTTTACAGACGATAGAGCACACAACATGTTGAGGGGAGCGGGGAGCACATATTGCTCAAAGGGCTAAAATCTTAATATTCCTTATCTACAAGCTAGAACATGGAGTAACAATTGTATCTTTAAACTTTTAGTGTTCTTAATCTCACAGAAGTCCCACTCCATCTTATGATAATTTTGATTATTATCATATCTTATGATGCTGTTGTTATTACTACATTCTTCTGATCAGTTAACAAAACAGTCTCATATCTTAGTACTCACAAAGATCCTTTCCCTCCCATATGTACATTCCATACCCCATAATCAATTGGTAACAAACCCACTTTTTCAGGTGCAGTACAAAGTGATATCATCTGAAGAAGTGGGTTCATATCCATGAAAGCATGTGCTAAAATAAATAAATAAAGGTTAGTAATAAATATGCTGCCACATTCATTTTTCCCCTCCACCTCCCTACCTCTTCTTTATGCTGCAAGGGACTAGCATGGCTACTTTTTTGAAAACTAAAAAAATCACTGGGAGACCAAAGTTTTTTTTTCTTTCCATTATTTAAAAATCTTTCATTTCAGTCAGATTTCTAATTATTAACAGATTATGAATCATACTATGTATATCAATTGAAAGTAATTTGCATATTTATATATTTATTTATTAAAAGCTTATGAACCTTCTGTAGACTCCTCATGCCAAAGACACAAGTTTGAAAAAAATGCCCAAATCTGACAACTAGCCTTTGGGCAAAGTGTAGGTGGACCAAATCTATCCTGTAATTATACAATCACAACTCCCAAACCATTATCAAATCCATATGAACTATATGGATTTATATAAGTCCATGGGAATGAAATTCATTTTAGAATAACGTGAGTAAACCAAACACAGGAGTGCCTGTATAACAACAACTTAGCACCACCAAAACACAATTGCTTAATAATACTGAATCTGCATTCTGGTGATTATTATGACACACACACACACACACACACTCCACACATACATTCTCCTGATTTACTGCTTGACATGACCATATCAGCACAGATGACAGCCACTGTTACTAGCCTCTGTGATGGTAGTGGTTCATTGGATCAGGCTTTAAAATATACATTTTAATCTATGTGACACTCTATAAAACACAAGGAATTTTACATCAGTCCTTCTTGTGTAAGAGGAGCACACTATCATTACAGCAGCCTCATGAACCTAAGCTTATTTTGAAGTATTGCTGATTTCAGTGAAAATTATTTCCAAGGAAGCTGTGCTCAAAGTCACTGTTTAAACACTTCTTTTCAAAACTGAGTTAAAAATACTCTGAAAATGCAGTGCTGGAGGGGATGGGGAGATTGTATGTACACAGCTGTGTGTAAATTTATAGCCCTTTATAAATAAAGGTTAATATTATAATAATAATAATAATAATAATAATAATAATAAATAATAATAATAATAACTGTTACTTACTGTGCATGTTGAAAGTCCAGAATCTTCAGAAGCCACTCTCAGGCCATTTTCAAGAGAGGACACCTTTGTTTCCGGAACATTTAGGACTATTTCTGGAGCTAGTTTGGTTGCTCTGAACCTGCTTCCGCTAAGATGTACAGACTGTTGGGGAAAGTGTAGTGTAAACAATAGGTTACAGATAAACACCTGCTTTTCTAAGCAAGTAAGATTTCCTACAGAATGGTGTAAAAGAAATTCAAATGTCAATTAGGCTTGGATGATAGCACAACAAAGAGTATTGTGGCACCTTTAAAAGCAACAAGTATCATTTGCCATAGGCTTGCAGGGCCTCCCACTCACTGCATCAGATGAAATGGACTGGAGCCCACAAACAGTTATAACAAATAAAAACTAGTTGTCTTTTGTGTTTTATCCCTTACCAATCACACATTTGGAAACTGTTAAGAAGGGGTCATACAGATATCCCAAGAAATACACATAATGATAAATCCTGTCTTTGAACAGAAACAGCTCTTCTCTGATCCCACCAGCCAAGCTGGTATTATGACCAAGCACCAGTCCTTGCTACTGAAGAGAGGCATCCAATCCAGAAGATGGTGTCCAGGCTAAACCAAACTGTGTGCAGTACCCAAACAAGATGATCAAAGGTCTGGAGACAAGGCCTTATGAGGAACAATTTAGGAAGCTTTGGGTCTGAACAGACAAGCCAAAATAAAGCTGCTTCAGGTCACTTTGGAGGTATGCTGTTTAAATGCTGCATGAGTCCTAAGAGACAGGAAGCTGTGCCAAAGCCATGCTTCAGTCCTAGGGATTAGAACGCAACTTTGGCGCAGCCTCTGGCCTCTTAAGATGCATGTGTCATTTAAACAGCATACTTCCAAAGTGACCCAAAGCAGCTTTATTTTGGTCTGTCTGTTCAGGCCCTTTGTAACTTGGAGAAAAGAAACTGAGAGGTGACATAGTAGCTGGCTTTAAATATCTGAAGCAATGTTATACAGAAAATGGAGCAAGTATGTTTTTTGCTGCTCCAGAGACTAGCACAGGAACCTTTGGATGTTACTGGATTGCAGCTTCCATCAACCTTGGTTGTGCACCCTTGTTCTAGTTACATCTATATGTGAGCAAGAAAGTGCACTTCCCATGTGCAGAATCATATTTTATAGGCTGCAGTATTCAGCTCTGTCATTCAATTCAGGTGCCATCAAAATGAGAGCCAGTATGGTGTAATGGTTAGACTATTACTCTCAAGACCAGGGTTCAAATCTCCACTCAGCCATGGAAATCCAATGGCTGACTCTGGGCAAGTTACAATCCCTCAGCCTCAGAGGATGGCAATGGCAAACCCCTTCTGAAGAAACTAACCAAGAAAATCCCATAATAGGTTCGCTGTAGGGTCACCATAAGTCTGAAACAAAGGCACACAACAACAAACCATGAGAATGAGAGTCAGTTTGAGTGTTGGATACGACTGCGGAGACCAGTGTTTGAGACCCGCCTGGCCTTGAAAACCCACTGGTGTTCTTGGGCAAGTTCCACTCTCACAGTCTCAGAGAGGGCAAAGGCTTTTGGAACAAAACATGCCAAGAAATCCCCATGAGCTTCACCTTAGGGTCATGATACGTCAGAAACCTAAAGACAAGCAAGGCTGCATCTACACTGCAGAATTTATTCTTTTCTGCCAGAGAGTTCTGGTGATACACAACAAACTACAAATCCCAGGATTCTATAGGATGGAACCATGACTGTTAATGTGATGTCAAACTGCATTAATACTGCAGTGTAGCGATAGCCCTGGTTGTCTCTACATTTCCAACTTATGGTGACCTTAAGGCAAAGCTTTGCTCATCTCCGTTTCTAAGCCAAAGAGCCAGTATTGTCCGAAAACTGCTCTGGTGGTCATGTGGCCAGCATGACTGCACCAAACACTGTTACTTTCCCAGCAAAGTGGTACCTATCTGTCTACTTGCATTTGTATGCTTTTGAACTGCTAGGTTGGCAGAAGCTGGGACTAGTGATGGGAGTTCACCCCATCATGCGGCACTTGGGCCTTGAACTGCCAACCTGCCAATTTTGCAATCAACAGAGTCAGCTTCTTAACCACTTGAGGAGCCACTGCATCCCTCTTATAGTTAACTGCTTTCAAATCAACCCTGACTAATGGCGACCCTGTGTATGAGACGCCTCCAACTCCCTGTCCTCCTGCTTAGGTCCTATAAATTCATAGCCATGAACTCCCTAACAGAGTCTATCCATCTAGCATTGGGTCTTCCTTTCCTTTTACTTCCCCCTACCTTTCCCAGAATTAATGTCTTTTCTAATGAGTCATGGCTTCTCATGATGTGGCCAAAGTTACGACAGCCTCAGTTTGATCATCTTGGCTTCCAGGGAGAGTCCAGGCTTGATCTGTTCAAGGAACCATTTGTTCATCTTTTCATCCACAGTATCCTGAGCCCTCTTCTCCAGCATCCACTTCTCAAATGAGTTGATTTTCTTTTCTTCACTGTCCAGTTCTCACATCTATACATGATAATGGGGAATATGATGGCTTGTATGATTCTGACTTCAATGCTCAGTTGTATATCTTTACTTGTTAGGAGCCTTTCTAGTTGTTCCGCTGCTGCTCTTCCCATTTTTAGTTTGCTTCTGATTTCTTGACTGCGGTCTCCTTCCTGATTGATGTTTGATCCAAGGTATGAGAACTCTTTTACTACTTCTATTTCCTCATTGTCTCCATTGAATGTATGTATTTCCTCCATAGTCATTATTTTTGTTTTCTTCATGTTCAGCATTAAGCCTGCCTTTGCACTTTCTTCTTTAACTTTCTTTAAACATTGTTCCAAGACTGCAATGTTTTCCCCTAACAGTATAGTGTCATCTGCATATCTTAGGCCCAAAACACACTGCAGTAAGAATCCAGTTTGATACCGCTTTAACTGCTCTGGCTCAGTGCTAGGGAATCCTGGGAACTGTACTTTTGTGAGACATTTAGCCTCCTCTATCAGAGAGCTCTGGTGCCACAATAAACTACAATTCCCAGGATTCCCTAGCACTGAGCCAGAGCAGTTAAATCAGTCTCAAATTGGGTTATTTTTGCAGTGGACACACTGTCTGAAAGCTCTGGTGCCACTGCACACCCCAGGGTCCCCACAACATTGAGCCATGGCAGTTAAAGCGGTGTCAGAGCGCATGAATTTCCCAGTGTGGCAGCACTCCTTCCCTCAGAGGGGGACCCAGTGCTTGAGAAGACTACATGTCCCAGCATGCAACGCGCCGAAAGCAACCATGCAGCAGAGTCATTCCCGAACCATAATGCCGGCAATGAAGAGGAGGACTGGAGGGCAACTAGGCAAGCGAGAAGGACTCGCCAGGGAGGCCACACTCACCCGCTTTCCCGAGGCTGGGCTCCGCAAGAGAAGGCGGCCCGGCCAGGCCCAGAGAAGCCGCCTCGCTGACACAGAGGCCCCTCCGAAGACGACGCCCGACGCCATTTTAGTCCAACGCAAAGGCTGACGCGCTTCCTCAGACAGCGCCTCTAGTGGCCAGAGGAGAAAGAGCAACGTCTAGCCCCAAACTGTGCCCTTTGAGAGATTGTGGACTTCAGCTCCCAGAAGCCTCAGCCATGTTGGTCAATAGCATGGGATGCTGGGAGCTGAAGTCCAAAATCCCTTGAAGGGCACAGTTTGGGGACCACTGCTATAGTCTCTATATACACTAGAATGGTCCCCAAACTCTGCCCTTAAAGAGTCTTTGGACTTCAGCTCCCAGAAGCCTCAGCCATGTTGGCCAATAGTCTGGGATGCTGAGAGCTGTAGTTCAAAATCCCTTAAAGAGCACAGTTTAGGGACCACTGGTTTAGGCTGCCTTAGCACTGCAAACACAAAATCTGTTTTGACACCACTTTAAGGGCCATGATGGGTCAAGGCTATGGCATTCTGGGAAGTGTAGTTTGTTATAGCACTTCTGGTGGAGTGGTTTGGGTGTTGGACTACGACTGTGGAGAGCAGTGTATTGAGACCTGCTTGGCCTTGAAAACCCACTGGTGACCTTGAGCAAGTTCCACTCTCTCAGCCTCAGAGAGGGCAAAGGCCTATGGAACAATTAATTAATTAATTATTGTTTATTTATATGCCGCCTCTCCACTGGGATCAAGGCAGCTTACAAAAACAAACAAAATAAAAATTCCTACAATACAAATAATCCCAAATTACTCTTCCCTCCCTTAAACCTATACAATCCCCACATAATAATAATAATAATAATAATAATAATAATAATCTGTTAAAAACATTGCAATAATTACTAAACTAATCAGAGACAGGGATAGTCTTCAGTGTAGAGCTAAATCATGCCAAGTGTAAATCATGCCAAGAAACCATCATGAGCTTCACCTCAGGGCCACCCTAAGTTGGAAACATAGAGACAATCGGGGCTGCGTCTACACTGCAGAATTAGTGCAGCTTGACACCACTTTAACAGCCATGGCCCAATGCTATGAAATTCTGAGGTGTGGAGTTTTGTGAGACATTTAGCTCTGGTGCCACAACAAACTACAAATCCCAGGAATTCATAGGATGGAGCCATGACTGTTAAAGTGTTGTCAAACTGGATTAAATCTGTGGTGTGCCAACAACCCTGGTTGTCTCTATGTTTCCAACTTATGGTGACCTTAAAGCAAAGTTCTGGTGCCACAGCAAACTACACTTCCCAGAACACCATAGCCTTGACCCATCATGGCCGTTAAAGTGGCTGCAAAACTCTACAATTGCATTTAAAATCCACACACAAATGCAAGTAGGAAGCCGGGGTTAAACACAAGAGACCAGCAACAGCCTACTTGCACTAATAGAAGGATGTGTGGGGAACACTCCCAAAAGAGTATGTACACACTTCCTTTCATTAATGTGATCATGGCAAAAATAGGATTGGTGTGAGAAAGGCTGCATCCGCACTGCAAAAATAATCTGTTTTGATACCACTTTCACCACCATGGCTCAATTCTATGGAATTCTGGGAATGGTACTTTGTTGTGGCACCAGGGAATGGCACTGGAAAAGTACCTTTCCCAGAATTCCATAGCACTGAGCCACAGCAGTGAAAGTGGTGTCAAAATTGATTATTTGTACAGTGCAGTTGCAGCCCTAGCTAGCCCCAAATGTTGTCTCTCTTTCATAGAGCATTGAAGATGGTTTCTAAAAGGTAGCATTGCTTTTGGAATCACTACATCAATCCCATTCTTGTCCCTGGAACACAGATTTGGACACTTTTACATTGTTTCAGATACTGGCAAGAACTGTGTGAGCAGAGGCAACAAGAGAATAAAAAATAAATTATGTGTGCACACTATGGGAAATGATGCTTCTCTGAAACAATTTCCAAGACTCTTAAAAACTATTGATTGTCTGCTCCCAGCCTTGCAACTGTGTTCTCCTTTCCCTGATATATGTGAATGCAGCCTGCTTCTATTCTCCTATAATCTCCCCTGTATGCCTCAGATGCCTCCCCTTAATCAAATTCCTCATCCACTCTCCCATCTTTCATTGTAACTGCCACCATTTCTCTTCTTTATAGTGTTCCTCCCTGCACAACTCTTGTACTTCTACCTTCCTCCTTGTTCTCAGAGAACCAGACATGTAATTACATAAAGGTGATCTACAAAGGAGACAGTGAGTAAATTAGTACTTATCTAGTGAATTATCTCCTAATCCATTGGCTTTGACACAGATGACAGAGTTTTAATAAAGTAAAAAGCAAGCAAGTTTCCTAATTAATCTTATTATTTATTTTATACCCAGAGGTCTTTCATCTTAAGACCCAAGGTGGCTCTCATCAAGTTAAAAGCAAAGTATGCTAAAAATGTGTATATTACAAAAGTCTTTTTAATTAAATAAAAAGTTATATTAAACATGCTAAATTACAACACTTAAAAACACATTAAAGCATACAACAATTTACCCTAGGTGAGACGAAAATTTAAATAGTCAAAGAGTTCCTACACCTAGGATCAAATATTGATCAGAACACAGAATGCAGCTGACAAATCAGAAGAAGACTAGGATTGGGAAGGACAGCTATGAGAGAATTGGACAAAATCCTAAAATTTAAAGATACAATTCTGACACTAAAGTGAGGATTGTCCAAAACATTGTATTCCCTGGTAGCGGAGCCCAGCAACAGAGCAGTCAGGAAGGGCATGCATTCACCCCTCCTGCTGCCCCGAATGGGGAGGAAGGCCCAAACGGGTGTCATCCCTCAGTGTGCGGTCTGTATCCCCCACACCCTCCGACTGACGCGGATAGGCATGTCATGAGAAGGCATTAATAATTAGAAAACATTAGATTAGGAAAGGTAGAGGACAGTAGAAAGAGAGAAAGACCACAAGCTAAATAGGTATATTAAATCAGGGAGGCAACAGGACTGATCCTGCAGGACCTGAGCGGAGCAATGGAGGACAGGGTTTCTTGGAGATGTTTCATCCACAGGGTCTCCATGAACTGAGCTCAACCTGAGGGCAGTTAACAACAACAAACAAACAAAGATAAACACATACATCCCATTAAAAAGATCTTTATGCCATGGTATTCCAAAAGCTGCCTAAATAAAATGGTCTTTGCCCGCTGACAGAAAGATAGCAGACATGGGTTGGTGGCAACTAAGCCTCCTGTGAAAGGGAATTCCGCATGTTGGGAGCAGCCACTAAGAAGATTCTTTTCCTTATGCTCAACAACAACAACATAATTGTGGTGCAGAGTGGCTCAGCAGTTAGAGCAACTAAGGTTGTTTTTGTATCATATCCTGACCTGAAACCAGATTGAAATTTGTCCAGATATTCTGTTTCTTGCAAATACATT
This sequence comes from Sceloporus occidentalis, assembly GCA_023333645.1. Classification (NCBI taxonomy): domain Eukaryota; kingdom Metazoa; phylum Chordata; class Lepidosauria; order Squamata; family Phrynosomatidae; genus Sceloporus; species Sceloporus occidentalis. The sequence continues at coordinate 83,778,493 of JALMGF010000005.1, forward strand.
TGCAGTTTCCCAGCCATGACACATGCTCAAAAAGAGAATATTAGCATTGGAGTGCTAGTTCAGGGAGATCCTTTTCAGGAAGGCACACAACAACAAGTATTACTTTTTTTTAACAACCTCACTGATGCATAATAGGCACAACAAAGTTACAATTTATCTTACTTCCATATGCTTAGAATAGTGATCCACATGTGTAAGATTATTTAACATTTCTTGTGCTCTGATGCAAAGTATGATATTTCTTGTTTTTCATATGATATAAATCAAAACTTTTTACATGGGTGAGAATTCATAGTTTCTACATAATTTCTATGTCAAGTAGTACTGAAGGCCAAATCAAGGGAAAAAATAGCCAGAATGGAATTGTATTTTAAATACTTACATTTATTGTTTGAAAACTCTCTTCTCATTCAGAACCATTCAGAAACAACCTACTGGTAAAGCCTCCTGCACAAAGGCCCATTAGAATGAAAGAGAGCAGCACAAGAGTAGTTACAAACATATTTTTTCAGGAATGTATCTGGAATACAGATTTGCTTTTCTATTTATTTACTCTAAATTATTTATGGGATCTTTATGCTTTGAAATGTAATTAACCTAAAAGCTATCATCTGTTGGTTATCTTTTTGTTTGAAACCTTTTATTTAATATCCCAACTGAGGTAAACGAGGACAAATTAATTTCTGGATTAACGCCACTGTAATCAATTGAGTGGCACTGAGTAGGAGTTATGCCCCAAAGAACTCAATAAATTATCCAAGGTTATATAGCATGTCAGTAGCTCAGGGAAGATTAGAACAGAGATCATCCTGATTTTCATTTTCAATCAGACACTTGGTGTCAAGTTACAAAGAAAAAGGAAAGCCAGGGGAATGGCCTGGAGTCGTTCTATAGTTTCACAAAATGTTCAATATTGGTCACATTTTCTAAAACGTATGCTGTTGCTAATGATAGACCCAAGCAGTTACTAACTGTATATTTCTACTTTCCTTCTCATTTAACTGCATCCTGTATCTGCTATAATAATTTGTTTATAGAACAATAAAAATAGCATGCAGACAAGCCTGGGATTTCAAATATTTCTCTAGGGATTTAGTGAGCCTGGTAGAAGCGCAAATACACATTATAGTCTGATTTGTTCTCAAATGTGGGGTTGGTTTATAACGTATACACTACATGCAAGCAAAGCAGAGGTTCTTACTATCATGAAAGCTTTCTGATGATATATGGTTAATAATGCAAAATTTTAAAGAGAGTAATAATTTTATATCAACCTATATAGTTTTTAATCTCTTTTTCTCTCTCACTCTTCTCCCTGTTCTTTGTTGTACCAATGGTTTTGCTTTGTTTTCTCCAAGGTAACCCATTCCCTTAACTTTTCACTTTAAAAAACTCTTGGAACATTATAAAACATGTATATTACTATGGTGACCAATTTTGCTGATTAATTCTAGACTTCCTGTGTTAAAGATAATATATTTATCAACAGCAGACATTTGATTATGATATATAAAGTAATTCTCCCCAAATGAGGCAGCTGGCTATACTAAACTATACATCTTATGTTTAATTAATAGTATTAATGGACGTCCACATAGTCCCTTGCAGTTAAGCAGTAACAGAAACCTAGAACTGAGCATATCCCATTTCCCACTAATTGGCCTCAAAGGTGGAACTTGAGTTCCAAACTGATATTTCAAGCACGGGGAATTCCACTGAGATGAGGTTTATCTTTCATGAAAAGATAACGGATGTTGCACAGTGATAGGTGGTTAAAGGTTATGTTGTTACATGCCATCAAGTTGTCTTCAACTTACAGAAATTCTATCAGAGAAGTTTTGCCATTGTCTTTTTCTAATGCAAATATAAGGAACCCTGGCGGTGCAGTGGTTAAATGCCAGTACTGCAGCCACAATGTTGTGAGTTCGATCTTGAGGGCTCCATGGTCCACTCAGCCTTCCATCCTTTCGTAGCTCGCTAAAATTAGTACCCAGCTTGTTGGGGGCAATTGGCTTACATGTTGTAAACTGCTTAGAGACTGCTTAGTTCTGTATGAAGCGGTATAGAAATGTAAATGCTACTTGCCCAGTTTAACTTGTCCAAGTTCACCCAAGGAGATACCATGGCTAAGCAGATACTGAACTCAGGTCTCCTAGAGTCCTGGCCAAACCACTACACACACCAGCATAGTTAAAAGTATTATTTGTTAGTTGATTTTGATTTGTGGCGACCTATGAATGTGAAGCTTCATCAACTGTCCTGTTAAGGTCTTGCAAACTCAGGGCAGCCATGGCTTCCTTGAGTGAATCAGTTTACCTGTAGTGTGGTCTCCCCCTTTTTCTATTGGCTTCCATTTTATGAAATATTATATTTTCCAAGGAGTCAAATTATTTAGTTATTATCTCCAGAGTACGACAGCCTCAGTTAGTCATCTTGACTTCACTCTAAGACCCACTGATTTTTCTTTTTAGTAATCCATGGAATCTGTAAAACTCTTCTCTAGCACTTCAGATTAGATGATTCTCTTCCTGGCAGCTATCTTCATTGTCCAGCTTCCACAAACATACACAGAAATTGTAAATGTGATGGCATGGATGTTTGTGTTAGATAATCAGTTGGCCTTCCATATCCATGCATTATTTATCCATGGATTCAACTATCCATGGCTTGGAAATACACACACACACACACACACATATATGTGTATATATTCCCAAAAGCAAACCTCAGTTTTGCCATTTTATATGAGACACCATTTTACTACATCATTGTATTTAATGGGACTTGAGCATCCACAGATTTTGTTATCCATGGGGGCTCCTGGAACCAAACCTCAGCAGATACCAAGGGCCCACAACCTAACACATGGTTGTCAGGAAACCTTAGCCATTTCCACTGACAGCACTGTCAGTGTATGCTAAATTACTTGTTCATCATCACCAGCAGTTTAAGATTCCACCTTGGTTCATTTTTAATATAAACATTTGAAATATAACATTTGCCATGAAGTGTCCCAAAGTTAATCTAACTGTATATGCCACTCAGTAGCTTCCCCATTGTGTGAATCAACACCAGCGAGGCGTTACCCGTTGCTACAGCATGTAGAAATAATAGCCATATTACTGGTCTCCAAAAGGATGTTTAAAAAGTGTAGCTAATCCGCCTTACATGATCACAGGTGTAGACTCCTATGTACTGAGTTGTCTTTAGTAGGATTGTGTACTTCCTCCAAATGTATAATATTTCAAGCATATAAAGCGATGCAGCCCACATCAGCTCCTAGTTAGGAATGGGTCGTTTCAGTGGGCTGGTTTGTACATACAAGTTCATAACTGTAGCTTCAAGCACTGGTTTGCCTATTTAAATGGGGTATCACAGATTAAACATAGATTGAAGACTGTTTTTGGCTTCAAGACTATTAGAAGGGGTGAGGTGATGATTCCTAAATTGTCAACCATGCATGAGGATGTTCGTATACATGTATTTTTTAATATCTATAGAATGAGACCAGCCAGCCAGCATGGTGTAGTGTTTGAATGTTGGACTATGAAGCTTATTGTCTTAATGATTTTTACAGTAGACCTAGTATTAGATCTACAAGTCAAGGAACCACGTATAAAAGTCATTTATCACGTCGATATAACATATCCATCCATATTGCCATATCGGATGATAAATAAAAGCCAGAAACATAATGTGCTTAAATTAAATGATCTATAGAGCTATAGAGCTGCCCAATTTGTGGATTGCGGCTGGCCACCTGGAAACAAACGCAATAGAGTAAATCCCACAAAGTATTTAATTAACACAGCACTGCCCTCAGGGGCTGATCAGAACTTTAAAACTGAGCGTATATATTTACTAATCCAGTTATCGTTATCCATTTGAATTAACCTGAGGGTGGCCAATTGAAAAAGAGGACAAGACTCTTAATCCATTAAGGGTTATACAGGAGGGAGTTTCAGTGGATGCAGTTTGTCACGTAAGTCACATCTGTTAAAATACTGATTGCATCTGCACAGTGGAAGTAATGCTGTTTGACATTGCTTTAATAGCCAGGGCTCAGTTCTATGGAATCCTGGGATTCGTAGTTTGTTGTGGCACCAGAGCTCTCTGACAGAGAAGGGTAAAAAGCGCACAAAACTGCTACTCCCAGAATTCCCTAGCATTGAGGCATGGCAGTTAAAGTTGTTTCAAACTGCCTTATTTCTGCAGTGCAGATGCAGGCTCCATCTTCTGCCCAATAATTAAAGATGCAAGACCCCCATCCTCTTTTTGGATTTGGCCCCTGAGTTCCTGCCTCTCACAAAACTGGTAGAAAGGCATAGCCCAGGAACCCTGCTAGGAAAAAAAGCTGGTAACGTTGTTTTGCCCATGAGTGTTGTTGCTGTTGTCACTTTTGGAAGCTGTTATTTACTCAATACAAGTGCAAAAGGTTTTTAGTTATAGTGCTCTTTAGGGATCTTGCATCACCTTTGATTGAGGTTAACTGAAAGAGAGAAAATGATGGTGGTTGTTAACTGCCTTCCAGGCAATCCTGACTCATGGAGACTGACTGAGCAGCTTTGCCAATTTCCAGGGAATTCCCCAGAATCTGGGGAATTTAATTAATTTCTTTCTGGGGATTTTGACTGGACATTCCAGTAAATATTGGGGAATTCTGGGGATTTTGGTAAAACATTCTGGGGAATATCTTTTGAGGCTTGTTGGCAACATCTGGATGTCTCCAAGACCCTTGTCCTCCACTGCTCTGCTTAGATTTGTAGGTTCAGGCCCTTGACCATTGATTAGCCATCTGGCATGGATACCTTTCCTAGATTAGTCTTATATATATATGTGAGTGTGTGTGTGTGTATATATATCTATATGCGTGTCTGTGGGTGTATGTGTGCATATATATGTGTTTGTATGTATGTATGTGTATATATTTGTATGGGTGTACTGTCAGCCCTTCTTATACACGGGTTTTTTATACACGCATTCAAGCATCCACGGTTTGAAAATGTTCCAAAAAAGTATAAATTCCAAATATCAAACCTTGATTTTCCATTTTTTATAAGGGGCACCATTTTGCTATGTCATTATATGTAATGGGACTTTAGCATACACGGATTTTGTTATACACGGGGGATCTTGGAACCAAACCCCAGCTTATAACAAGGGCCCACTGTATATATATATATATATATATGTGTGTGTGTGTGTGTGTATGTATATGTATGTTTGTGTGTATATATGTATGTATTTATGTGTGTATGTATGAATGTGTGTATATGTAATATGAATATATGTGCATGTATGTGTATATATATGTTTATATGTGAATATATATATATGTATATATGTGCACGTGTGTGTATATGTGTGTGTATGTGTGTATGCATATGTATATATGTATGTATCTATGCATATATATATATATATATATATATAATGTGTCTGTATGTATATGCATATATTGTGTGTATGTGTGTAGCCATGGCTGTTACAAGCGATGTGAAACTGTGTTATATCCCTGTAGTGCGAATGATGCATGATGCCTAGCAGCTGCTCCTCCTGTTGTGCCTTCAACCAAGATGGCGGCTACCTGCCTTTGCGGCGGAATCGGGAAGGCGCTGGAGGCGCATGCGCAGAACGAGGCGCGGGGCCCTTTCCTCCTCGGGGCGGCAGGGGGCGCTAGTGGGGCCGGGAGGAGGCGGGGAAAAGGGGAGGGATGGGCGGGATCTGCCTAGGGAGAGCCTCCAGAGCCAGGAGCCCTTCTCCGGCGGCGTCCCATGCTGTGGAGGCGCTGCTGGGCTCCGTGGAGCGGCTGCCTGCTGGAGCTCTTTCCCCTGCCCTCCGCCTGGGCTCTTCTGGGGGCAGCAGCAGCAACAGACACCCGAGGCTCTGGGGGAGAGAAGAGGAGCAGTAGCAGTAGCAGCCCAGCCATGGACGAGGAGGAGGAGGAAGTGCCCCAGGAGAGGTAAGCAGCAGGAGCAACAGCAGCAGGCACCAAGCAGCGCCACCTCACAATGCTGCTCTCTCTCTCTCTCTCTCTGTTTTTGTGAGTGTGTTGTGTGCCACGGGGGGTTCTTGGGAAGAGTTGTTCAGGGCGAGGTTTGCCATTGGCTTCCCCTGAGGCTGAGAGAGTGTGACTCCCCCAGGGCCACCCAGTGGTTTATATGGATGGACAGGGATCCTCACTCTGGCCTCCAGGGTCCCCAACGCTCAGCCCACGCTGGCTCTCTCTCTGCGTATATATGTGGGGTTGTATATGTATATATGCATATATATGTGTGTGTGTGTATGCATATGTGTGGATTTGTACATATGAATACACACACATATATATATGTATATATGTCTCTCTATATGTGCATATATGGGTGGGTGTTTATATATACATATGCATATACATGTGTGTATGTGTGTGTGTGTGTGTATATATATATGCATTTGTGTGTGTGTGTATATATGTCTATATATATGCATTTATGTGTGTGTAGGGGTGTGTGTGTATTGCATATATGTGTGGGTATATATATATATGCATATTGTGTGTGTGTATATATTTCTCTCTGTATATATGCATCTACGTGCATGAAGGTGTATATATATGTGTGTGTGTGTATATATATATATATGTCTATATATCTGTGCATTCATGTGTGTGTAGGTGTATATATATGTGTGTGTGTGTCTCTCTATATATATATTCATGTGCATGTAGGTGTGTGTATGCATATATGTGTGTGTGTGTGTGAATACATACATATATATGTGTGTGTATATATATAAATATATGGGTGTCTATACACATATGCATACACACACACATAAATATAGCTACGCAGAGAGGGAGTGGATGGAATATCCCCCAATGCATACCTACTTTTCAGATGCATTGGGTTGCTGGGGGCACGGGGGGGGGGAATGATCTATTTTGTCAGGAGGAAAACTGCTTACCCTCCTCCAGTCCCTCCCTCTCTTTCTTGTCCATTTATCCCCCATGTTTGCTATTCAGGTACTGATGACTGCGTCTGCACCACAGAAGTAATCTGGTTTGACACCACTTTCACTGCCACAGCTCAGTGCTGTGGGATACCGGGAAGGGTAGTTTGTTGTGGCTACCCTTCCCAGAATAGCCTAGCATTGAGCCATGGCTGTGGAAGTGGTGTCACATTACTGTAGTGCGGGTGCAGCCTGTTTTGTCCCACAGAATCCCACTGAGGTGGAGGGACACTTTCACCAAGGCTTGCTTAGCGAGAAGGAATAAATGGATTCAGTGGGGTCTTTTATATATATATATATGTATGTATGTATGTATGTATATGCATTGGACTGGAGCCTTGGGATGTATTCCTCTACCCAAGTTTAGGATTGTGCCCTAGGGCTCCTATTTTGTGCACAGGAGTCAATCCCCCACTATTGCACTCCATGGGGTGTATTTCTCAGTGAACATGTGTAGCATCATGCTGCGGTTCAAGAGACAACTTACTGAAATCTCACACCCTGCAGGGTTTGTGCACTTATCCAGAAACATGCGCTGGGACCCAGGCAACATAAATGCGTCCGGATTTGAAATCCATCCTTTGTGAATCTTAACTGGGTGAAATGAAAAACGGAAAAAGAGCCGTTTGATCATCTTAAATTCTGTCCAGCATGAGGCTGTTCGTACACTGAAAAAAGAGCATTTATAAGCCTCTTGGGCAGCATGTGTGCCACATACCAGCATGGGAGAAGCTCTGTGAGAGAAATAAAATGTACATTGTGAAGTCAAAGGCTTTCATGGCTGGCATCCATAGTCTTATGTGGGTGTTTGGGGCTATGTGGCCACGTTCTAGAAGATGCCAGCCACGGATGCTGGCGAAAACGTCAGGAATAAACTCTTCTAGAACATGGCCACATAGCCCCAAAAACCCACAAAAAACTAAAAATGTAAATTGTTTCGCACTGAAGAAATGATTTATATCCCATCTCTCTCACCCAGTGGGCCTCAAGGCAGGTTACAATAATTTCAAGGCAGGTTATGATAATGACCATCATGCCACCTCTGAATTATAACCACCAAGCTTGGGAAGAATTAATGGCTTTGCATGGGGATTGCAAATGGTAGTATGCAAACATGGATTTGTGCACCGCTTGTACAAATGGGATGAACCGATTAACATTCCCCTCTTAACTGGACTGTTGATGGGGCTGCTGATTTATGTGTGTCACCTTGCTGTAGCCGCCACTTCCCAACCATCTGCTGTGGTGCAAGCCAATTTCTGTGGCAATGTAATGAAAGCACTAACACGTTGTTTGAGCGTGGGCTTGCCACCTTGGGTCAGCAGTATAAAATACATATGGATGGATACTTGGCAGATCGCTGTGGTGTATTCTGTTGAAACTTTGGAATTAAAAGGTGTCGCACTTTCACTTTGCAAGCAAGTGAAGAAATCTTGGTGGATATTTTTGGCAGTGTGTGTATGTGTGTGAACCATTACTTTTTTAGTACAGTATTTGCCACTTAAGGGCCTATATTCCTATCTTCATGGTGCTGCTTTCTGTGAAAATAAGACAGGACCGTGTCCTTTTAACTGCAAATCAGTAGTGGATTTCAGAATTAGACATAGTTGTTGAAGCCCATCTGCCACACATGGTTTTACTGAATAATTCAATTTCAGCTGCTATTCATCAGATTGTGGCCCCTTTCTGAGACCGCATCGTGGTTGACTATGGTTTAATAGTACCACTTCATTTTAGAAGTTTTTATGAATGACCAACCACTTGGAGGAAATCTTATATGAAAATAGAGGTTGTCCAGTTGAGGTTTATTAGCATGCAACAGATCCAGTCCTTGTTCCCTTTGCCCTCTTCCCCAGGGGGTATCTATCACATTTTGAGCTGTTGAATAAGACTGGACTGGAGAATGAAAGCCCTGCAGATCAATTCAGTTGGCGTAGTTCTAGCCTCCTTTTTCATTGACATGGAAATGTGTTGCAGCACTCTTCAAAAAACATGTTACATAATCCCCTCCTCTCAAACTTGTATGCCTTGCAGCACTGATGTCTTATTTAACATATAAAAACAAAGGCTTGCAGATGGCTGGTAGGTATCATGGGGCTCTGGCAGTGTTAATTCCAAAGAAGCTAGAGGAGTGTTTAAAATATTTTAGCCCCCTTTTCTTAAGCTTAAGTTGACAGAAAATAAACAGGTTTTTAGCAGCTGGGCCTGTTTTTTTCATTTGTCCAGTGTGATGCATACAGATTCCTAGGGAATTTACGTAAGATGGTGTCAATAAACTCTGAAGTAGAAAGCAAATTGATTATTGAAACATAAATTTAATTTGTTGTTTGGGGTCTTCATTTGATAGATGACAAAAATGCAAAGGCATAAGAAATTCCAGAACTGATTTTTAAAACTGTGATTAGTAAATATGGTGTACTTACCTTTTTGCAATTTAGTGGTTATGTTTACAGTGTTCAAATGAATGTTTGTTCCTCGTGGCCAGTTTTCTTTGTTAGGGATGTTCTCAGACTTAATACCCCCCCCCCCACAACTTTTCTCCCAGATGTAATGCCAAAAAACGTCATTGTGGTTTGTTCTTTTGCACCTGTCATTTTCAAAAATTGTCTAAATTAGTTCATTTATAATATTTATACTTTGCCCTTCATCCAAAAAGTCTTGCAAGGGAGCTTACAAATCATTTATGTGACAGTTCCTTCCCCTCAGGAGTCTTTCTCCTTCTCCTCTACATCTTCCCTCCGAATCCAAATATATGTATTCCAAATCCTTGATGCCAATCCGCTATCTTTTATGGGGCAATGCAGTGACAGAAATAAACAGGCCTCTTAGTGGGCAAGGGATTGGGACCATGAACACACCTCTCCATTTATACAGCCCCAAATGAGTATCTGCCACAGCTGATTACGTATCTATTACAGTTGGCATAAGGTTTTTGTATTTTCCTTCACTCCTAATCTTCTGTTTCTTTAAAGGGATCTGGCCCCAAACCTGTAGACAAGTACTACACTCGATTGGGTGCAGTTGTGCCACATAGAAACACAGACAAAAAATCCCCTCCCCATGCTTTGAAAGATGCATAGCAAGAATGTATTGGTTTGTGGTCCTCATTCTTTACAATCCAGATATCTAAAAATGTTTATATTGCGGATTGCAGTTTTGAGATGGATTTCTTCTGTATCCAGCTTGTCCTCTGGAATTATTTTTGAACTGTCACATTGGAGTGAGTGAGTGGGTGACCTGAGGCCCTGTCACATTATACAGTTACAGCAATATGATTCCACTTTAACTGCCATGGTTCCCTACTTAGAATTTTTAGCTAGAGAACTGGAGTGCCACACCATACTCCAAATCCCAAGATCCCATAGAATGGTGCTATGGCCGTTGAAATGCTATAATTATTATCCGCAAACGTACCCCTAAGGAATGGTTCTGATTCTCAAAGGAACGATGAAATATTGTAGTAGCTTCTGTGGGGATGGCAAAGTGTTGAGGAGCAGGGAGGGAGAAAGAATTCAGGGCCAGGTCAGCATGGTGGTGGTGGGAGGCTGGTGACGAATTTGCAGGATCAACAGTCAAATCCAGCAGCTTTTCATCCATCTCTTCACCTCACCTCTTGACTCCTTTCAACTCCTCAAGGAAATCCCCTTGCCAAATATAGCAAGGCCAGTGCAATGGACACCATTGGGGAGCAAAGGTTTCAAAAGTCTTTACACCAATGCAGAGTTTGGAAAACAACAAGATGACCTTGAAGTCTTAGTGCAAGAAAGTAAATATGACTTTATAGGCATAAAGGAGAGCTGGTAGGATGACTCTTATGATTGGAATATTACAATTGAAGGGTATAACTTATTCAATACATGTGGCAGAAAAGGAGAGGAAGTAGCAATATATGTCAAAGGCCAGTTGTACACAAATCCATGAGAGTAATCAGAATGGACCAGTTGAGAGCAGTTGAGTAAAAATAAATAGAGACATAATAAGCATTGTGCTAAGAGTGTACTGAGCCCTGGTGGCGCAGTGGTTAAATGCCTGTACTGCAGCCATTCACTCGAAACCACAAGGTTGCGAGTTCAAGACCAGCAAAAGGGCCCAAGCTCGACTCAGGCTTGCATCCTTTCGAGGTCGCTAAAATGAGTACCCAGACTGTTGGGGGCAAATTAGCTTACTTGCTGTTCACCGCTATGATCTTTGGAATAGCGGTATATAAATAAAACAAATTATTATTATTTACTATAGGCCATTAAACCAAGAAGAGGTGGTAGATAATGATTTTCAGAAACAAATCTCAGAAATCTCAAAGATGCAAGTGTTAGTAGTTATGGCGGACTTCAGTTACCCTGATATTTGCTGCAAAGGGATCTTGTAGCATCTTTGAGACTAACTGTGTGAAAGAAATTGTAGCATAAGCTTTCACAGACATGGTCTACTTCTTCACACAGTCTCAAAAGTACTGCAAGATCCATTTGCATACTGAATTCCAGACTAACATGGCTATGTCTCTGAATTCTGCCCTGATGTCTGCTGGGAGACTAACTCTGCTAAGCATAGGCTCTCCAGCAAATTCCTGATGTGCCTTACAGAAAATTTCTTATTTCAAAAGGTAGAGGAATGAGCAAGAGGATTGGCAATCCTGAACCTGTCACTGAATTACAAGGCTCTGAGCCTTGTTGGTTTCCCATGTCTCAAATGGTTGTTGGTGCAGAAAACTGCATCTGAACAAGTGGTCTTTTGTTCCCCTCAGGTTAAAGGTTTTTTTTTTTTAACCTCACAGCAGTGTGTTCTATAGTTTATTTCAGTTGCCTTATTTTGTTTTTACACTAATGTATGCTATCTGAATTTACTTGGCATGATTCAGCTTGTTAATTTCCATAGTGGAGAACTGTAATTTAGATGATTATCAGTTGTGTTATGTTGTTTACTGGGTTATGTCATTGGGAGTTGCTGTTTGGATATGGAAATCCTTCCTTCACTTTCATTTTTGTTGGTGGACTAGAGGACAAGCTTTTTTCCACCTGTAAATTTGTTTCTCTTGAAAACTCATGCCTGTGTTTACTCATGTTCTGCAATACAAGAGTATATTTAAATCTATGTATAGTATGTTGAATCACAGTTGTCGCATACAGCCCAGTTGACACACTTGATTCTGTTGTGTGTACATAATGTACACCCACACCCAAAAAATAATACTAAGCAAATGTTTAAGCATAACACAGACACTGAGTGGAAAGGACCATGAACACAGAGGAGGACCCCTAATAAGGAAAACAGAGGGAAAGAGAATGTCATTGAACAAGTAGATAGTCTTAGATGGAGGGCCCAAGAATTCCTTGGTATTGGGGTACAGAAAAAAAATGAGAGAAATAGCCATAGAGAAACCATGTATATGAATGTGAATTAGAGGAACGTGGTTTTGTTTTCCCAAATGGACATGGTTTGCAGCATTGTAAAAGTAGGTGGATAGAGAGGGCTGATACATAGGATAAAACATTGTCAGTCTTTGACTAAGCAGCACAGAATCTTTATGTGTTTGGCACTGCTGGAAGTAAGAAGAGCCCATTCTAATATATGGCTGTAACTTCTAGATACAACTGGAATATAAAAGTAGAAGCCTAGGTAACCCTTAGGCTTTGTCTCGATCTTCACCACTAAATTAACTGCAAAGAGATGATTATAAAGAGTCACCTGTATTCAGTCACAGTAGATCTGGTGCACCATTCAAAATCCACAACACAGCAATTCCTTTCCTGGGACAACCAAATTTTGTGCATTTTTCATTGATCCAATAAAGGTATTGTTGCTTTGTGGATTTTAGATATTGTTGTATTTTACTATAGGGTCAACATGACTACCCCTGTATATGTTTTCTGGTACACTATTATCTGCCTTTCTCATTAAGACAAGTAGTAAGTAAGCCTCACAACATGTGGGGAAATTTCAGGAAAAAAATATACCCTCCAGGTGCTGGAGAAGGCTGGAATGGTATTACCCAAGAGAGACCAGACCATATGAGAAGTGACACTCAGGACAGAGCAATTAAACTAGAAGTCAAGTTAAGAAAAAGAAGATACTGGCTTCTGGTCACCTTCTTCTTCTTATAGCTTTTCTTATTTTATTATTTTAAGTCATGTAGGAGGGTTTTTAAATAAAAACAAAAACATAAATGTTTGGCCTACTTTGTATAGTTCACAGTTTTAGACCTATTAGAGTTCTTATTACTTTTATAGAATTATATACTGTTTCTAGTTTATTTGATTAAAGGATCCTGTATACTGTGTGGTGTTTGTTTTTCGTAAACCCCTTTCTGGTTGCACAGGGCTTTGTAAAAGAATTCTTTGTGCCTTTTGTTCATTGTAAGTTTTTTTGTGCCAATTAATGCCTTAGCAAAATAGTCTTTAAGTTTCAGCTTGGCTACAGGAGCTATAAACAAGTGAGCTTAAAGCAAAACAACTCATGTCTGTCCTGCTATAAATTCCTACTGGGAGCTTTGGGTTTCTTTGTAGTCCCAAGAAGACCAATTTGGAAGGGTGCATATGGAGTGGAATCCTGTCTAAGCACCCTAGTGATGTTACTGAAATCCCAGTCTGTTAACTGGACAGCACCACCAAAAATTAAGTCGTATAAATACAACAGTGGGTACTTCACAAGTAATCATACTCTATCAAGGCCAGATGTGAGGATCACACAGTTCTCCCAGCATTGTTAGACCATATCCTCCAACATTGCTCAGCAGCGTGCTCTCTAGGACTGCTAGTTATAATTCAGCATCATCTGGCTGCATGATTCACCTCCCTAATGTAGACAGAAGAAGCAACCAGGAAACCCAAAAGGAGAGGAACTCTCTGGGCTTGTTAACATGGGTTCAGCTGAAGAGTGAGTTGGGGTAGATCAGAAGAAACAGGTAACATGGCAGGTGAACTTCAAGAGAAGGTCAACATAACACAGGATCTTTGTATACCAGATCATGTAGTTGCACTGAAGGTCTTGGCTTCTGGATTAAGGTATAGGGATAGATGCAGAGGAAACATAGGGGATAATGACTTGGAAAGAAGACAGTGCATCCATGTGTGTTTGGACTGGGGTCAAATGAAAGAATTCAGAGTAAATAGAAACCTCCCTCAAACTTCTGGTTGTGTGATTATTGAATCTTTGCTACATTACGAAGTCCCACTTTTAATAGATGTCTTGGTTAAAGATGGCATCTTGATTAAGTTGTTTCCATTGGCTCAAGTAGGGCTTCCTATGATGGTGTACTTCACCTTGCATAATCCTTCACCATTGGCTATTTTAGACTTCATAGGTGTCAGGGAATATATTATTGCGATGCAGCTCCAGCCAGCTCTAGCCGGGTAGCCAATGGTAAAGGCTTGGAGTCCAACATCCAGAGTGCCATGAATGGCCCACTTCTGCAATGAAACATCATACTACAGTGGATGTGAACAGCCCCAATTGCTTCACCTAGAAGATTAAGATTTCCATTTATTAACTGAAACTTTGATCCAAAACACACTGCAGAAATAATCCAGTTTGAGATTGCTATAACTGCCCTGGCTCAGTGCTAGGGAATCCTGGGAATGGTAGCTTATTGTGGTACCAGAGGTTTCAGGCAGGGGAAGCTAGATGTCTCACAAAACTACAGTTCCCAGTATTCCCTAGCATTGAGCCAGGACAATTAAAGTGATCCCAAACTGGATTATTTCTGCAGTATGTTTTGAACCTTTAATATACAGTCGGCCTTCCCTCCTGATTCGTGGACTTGAAGTCTGTGGTCTCGGCCATTTGCGGACAGCAAGTGGGGAGGGACAAAATGGTGCATGTGCCTGAGGCATGCACGGGAGCACACCACCATTGAAACCAGTGGAGACCCCAATATTGCCGTTTTTCCAAATTCACAGGGTGTGTGTGTCTGGAATGGATCCTCTGCAAATCAGGAGGGACGACTGTAGGTTGAGTCTCTCTTATCCAAAATGTTTGGGATCAGAAGCATTTTGGATTTTGGAATTTTTCAGATTTTGGAATAGTTGCATATACTTAACGAGACATCTAGAAGATGGGACCCAGGCCTTAAACACAAAACTCATTTATGTTTCAAATAGTCTGGAGGTAATTTTACACAATTTTAAAATTAATTTTGTGCATGAAACACTGAAAAATCAGAAAACAAAGGTGTCAACATTTCAGCCACCCATGATGGCACACATTCCTCTTCTGTAATAAACTCAACTCAAATAGTGTTTGAATCATTATATTACACAGTCCATTCTAAGAATCTGGTTAAAATATCAGGAACAATTATGTCCGAAGATATTAATACATGAAGCATTTCATAAAAAAGAGGTCCTGGCTCATGTACAAAGATTTGTTAATTAACACAGGTAAGGAGTATTGAATGAAACTCAGAATAATTAGAGCAAGAGAGAATACCATGTCATTGGTTTCTGTATCAGTGGTCTAAATCTTGGAATAATAATAAAAAAAAAATTTACAAGTTGCAGTGACTTGAAAGAAAATTACTATAAAATGTTTTATAGATGACAAATGTTTTTACCCTGGCAAAATTGGTAAAAATGTATCCAAATAGAAAAGATAATTGGTGGAAATGTGGAAATAAAAACACCACGTTTTATCATATGTGGTGGAACTGCCCAAAAGCAATTGAATTTTGGGGAAATACTCATTCTAATAATTGTAGAGATATTGAAAATAAAAGTTGAATGTCTTCCATATACTTGTTGAATATGCTAGAGAAAGAAACAGAAAAGAAATGGGGGAAAATCTTGTTGTATATGATCACAACAGCTAGGATAATATTTGCTAGAAAATGGAAGGCTGAAGAAATACCCACAATTGATGGATACGTAACAGAAATGGCAGAAAGGGACAAGATCACTGTTTTGATCAAAGACAAAACAACAAAACGTTTTAAAGAAGAATGGAAGTGTATGTTACCACTATGGGAAAAGAAATGGGGGAAATTATTGATAATAAGCTTTGGAGATTAAAAGTGATTGTAAGAATAAGAGAACAGAGAAATGTAGAACTAATAGGTAGTGAGAGGAAGTCATAATTCAGAAAAGGGGACAAAATGGTAAGAGGAAGATGTAACAGGATAATGGAATATTAGTTAACGGAATAGTAAATTTCTGGAGCAGTGAGGAATTTAGAATATTCATAGACAGAAATAGGAAATAGAAATTAAAATAGAATATATAAAAACCTTGGAAAATAGGAGTGCAAAGAAATATAAGGCATTCTCTCCTCCAACCTTTTTCAGCAGTGAAATTGCTTTTGGCTCCAAAAGCAAAATATATTTTATATTCTGAAGCTGGCAAATTATGAACAGTGGTTTAAAAATATAGAGAGTACAGTATTATGAATCAGAAGCATTAATTGAAGACTTTTGGAATGGAAGAGCACCTTAGCATCCCTTATGACACTAGCAATCTTATAAGTGAAGGCATGCATTTAACTTCTGCTGTGGTCAAGTCTTTGGGGGTAAAATACTACTACTTTCTACTGTGTATAAAGACCCATCAGGCGGCTAAATATCAAATAAGGAATGAGAATATAGGAGGAAGAATGAAAGTAGGGCAGAGACAACCTAAATTTGGGATAAACAACTTGGACAAAGGAATTCAGGTAATTTTTGTGGGTTTTTCAGGCTATGTGGCCATGTTCTAGAAGGGTTTCTTCCTGACGTTTCGCCAGCATCTGTGGCTGGCATCGTCAGAGAATGCTTGCCTGGAAAGGAGTTCGGTGTATGTATGTGTTTTTTTTTTTAATTAAGTCTTTATTAAAGTTTTCTATGATATACATTTAACATATAGCACATAAAACATGAGAAAAAAACAAAGACATACATACATACGAATATATAAATATACAGTAGCGAATTATATACAAGTTTTCCTGTCAATACTTTATAACAGAACTCGGTTTCCTAGAGGAGAAGGGACATGTTTATGTCAGGCTAAATTACCTAATAGGTTTATGGTTCTAAATCATAGTTAATTCATACAAGCTTATTATAAGTGTGTTTTAAAAATAAACAGTTTGCTAAACCAAAGTTTGCTTCGGTGTTTTCATTGTATAATTATAACAAACATATCATTTCGTCTTTTTCCTTTTTACCAGATAAATTTAGAAATTAAGTTTTCTTTATTCATGTACAACATAAGAGGATTCCAAATCTCTTTGGTTTTGTTCCAGTCCAGATTTTTCATAAAACAAGTGAGTTTATCCATTTCCATATAGTCAAGGAGCTTCATGCACCAATCCTCCCATGTTAATTGTTGCGTAACCTTCCAATGAGTAGCAAACAAAATCCTGGCTGCTGAAATCATATAAAAAAGTAGCTTGCCATGTTTCTTTTCCAAATTAACATTCAAAATCATATTTAATAAATACATTTTGGGATCTAGAGGAAATTTTTCATTCAAAATCAGTTGTATTCTATGATGTATCATATTCCAATATTTTTTAGCATAATTACAAAACCACCACATGTGGATAAAAGAGCCAGAGGCATCTTTACATTTCCAACAGGCCGGGTTCTTATTCTTGTCTATTTTAGCTAGTTTCAAGGGTGTTATATACCATCTATTCTGCATTTTATGGTAGTTCTCTCTAATTGCAATAGAGGATGTATATTTTTGTCTCAGGTTCCAGTTCTTTTCCCATTGCTCAAGCGGAATGGCCTCTCCAAAATCCTGCGCCCATTTTATCATTGTTGGTTTGATTAGGTCTTCATGCATTTCTGGATTTAACAAAAATTTATATAGTCTAGAGATTCTCCCTTTCGGTTTACTAAAAATAATTTTATCAAAATCCGAAATATCTAGGTTAACTCCGACCATTTTATTGTCCAAAGCAAATCTCTCTTTTAGTTGTCTATACAGAAACCAGTTAATAGAAAATCGTTCTTTATGTAATTCGTCTATAGGTTTGATGTCAAGCTGGTTGGTGATAGGGTCTTTACATAAAATATCTTTATACGTAATCCATCTATCACAATGGATAGCATCGTTTCTGTGAAAGGCTTCATTAATCGAAACCCAAAAAGGGAGTTTCGGGAATAACAGATTTTTAAATTTTAACCAAACCTTATATAGGGATTTCCTTACGAAATGTGTCAGAAACGCGCGATTAACTGAAATCTTATCATGAAATAAGTAAGCATGTATACCGTAAATATTCTCCATCATTTCTACATTTAACAGTGCTTTTTCATCTAGCTTAAACCACGGCATCATCCAGTTAAAGCAACAAGCGTAAAAGTATAGCTTCAAATTAGGGAGACCAAGTCCACCGTGTCTAGTTTCATCCTGCATAAGTCGAAATCGAACCCTCGGTTTCTTTCCCCCCCCATAAGAATTTGCTTAAGTCCTTATTCCAAGCTTTAAATGGTACATCGTTAGTCAGTATAGGGATTGTTTGAAATAAAAAAATCATTCTTGGCAAAACCATAATTTTTATAGCAGCGATTTTACCCATCCAGGATAGGCCGACTTTGTCCCATCGCTGTAAGTCCAGCTTAATTTTTTGCCAAGTTTTATAGTAATTGTGATTAAAGAGTTCAGTGTTTTTTGTAGAAAGCCATATCCCTAGATATTTTACTTTTTCAACAATTTTAAATCTAGATATTTCTTGCAATTTCTCATTATCTGTATGTGTATGTATATATATATACACACACACACACACACACACTGTGTGACCTGGGAAGGCAAGAGTGATTTGCATGTGGGTTGTTCTGTTGCTAATGGCAAGCCGCAGGGTGGGAGGGTCTGCAAAGGAGGATTAGTGTCTGCTTGGTTAGTGCTCATTGTCTGCTGGGAAGCCCTTGACCCTGGGAGATTTCTCATTTGCATTTGTTGAGACTTCATCTTGCTATTTTTCAGGACTGGAAGCCAAACCTTGTTTACTTTAAGGGTTTCCTCTTTCCTGGTGAAATTGTCCAGGTGTTTGTGGATTTCAGTGGTTTCCCTGTGCATCCTGACATGGTAGTTGTTGACGAAGAAAATCCAGCAAATGCTTTGCTCAGCCAAGGACCAGAGAGACCCTCTCACAGCCGCAGGAGTTTACCGCATACCATGCAGCTGCGGACAAGTCTACATAGGGACCACCAAATGCAGTGTGCAAACAAGAATCAAGGAACACGAGAGGCTTCTGACTGCAGACTGGGCCAGTCAGAAAAATCAGCAGTAGCAGAACATGCCACAAACCATCCTGGGCATAAAATACTGTTTGAAAACACTGAAATTCTGGACCATGCCAACCTCTACCATGTCAGGATGCACAGGGAAGCCATTGAAATCCACAAACATCTGGATAACTTCAACAGGAAAGAGGAAACCCTTAAAGGACTAATGGATTAAAACTACAAGAAAAATAATTCCACCTAAATCTCAGGAAGAACATTCTGACAGTAAGAACTGCTCAACAGTGGAACATATTCCCTCGCAGCGTGGTTAAATCTCCTTCTTTGGAGGTTTTTAAACAGAGGATGAATGGTCATCTCTCAGGGTTGCTTTGATTGTGAGTTCCTGCATGGCAGAATGGGGTTAGACTGGATGGCCCTTGTGGTCTCTTCCAAGTCTACGATTCTGTGATCATAAAATCCATATATATGTTATATATATAATCGACATCACAAAATTACTAGAAGATTTGTGACCAATTGGTTTGCACTGTGAAAGACTGGTTGATTTCCTAAAGTAACTACATCTAACCTATTAATAAAGCACTGGAAAGGGCCTTGGCTTCTGTTTCTTCTGAGAAATAATGGAGAGAAATTCCTCTGGGTGGGTGACTCACCAGGAAACCATCCAGCAGTTATGCAAACAGGTAATACAGGCTGAGTCTCCCTTATTTGGAATTTTGAAATACTCCCAAACTGCAAAACTTTTTTTATGGGTGGCTGAGATTTTTTTTAAATTATTGAGAAAAAAAAAATCAAACCGACAACATCTCAAAATAAACATCATACACATTTAGTCTTCAATACATTGTAATATCATATATTACAAATACCCCATCCCCTTTCTCCCTTTTTCTACTCTATTTAACGTAGTCTCCTTCTTTGGAGGTCTTTAAGCAGAGGCTAGATGGCCATCTGTTGGGGATGCTTTGATTTAGATTTCCTGCATGGCAGGGGGTTGGACTTGGATGGCCCTTGCGGTCTCTTCCAACTCTATGATTCCCCTCTTCCTCCTAACAACCGTTTTTTCTGTATCTCCTTCCAATTTTCTTTCCTTCTTTTCAACCCCTTTTCTTCATTCTACCTTTCTTTATCTTTGTTTCTATCTTGTTTTCTCCAAATCCTTCTTCATTCTTCTTATTTCCAATCCTTTATTTCTTAACTTCCCATACCTTCATTCAACACACCAAAACCTTCTTATCCCTTCTTACCCATACATTATTTAATTAATTTAATGTATAATCTATTGTTCTGATCTAAGGAGTGGAGTCGGTTCCTATAAATTAAACTAAACAAAATGAAAATACAATAAATAACATAAAACAGTAACACCAAACAATATCAGAAAACAACAAATGAACAAACAAACAAAGAGAAAAGGATATTACACATAGTTAAATTCTAATTAATTCCAAAGCTTAACCCACATTCCATACAAACTTTACATACACTACATATTAAAATACGTACAGTACTTCCCGTTCCTGTTATTACTGGGTTGTTATTACATATTATAGTCATCAATTGACACCAAGTGCTTAAACTTGCCAATGACTGCTTCCTTTCCAAAATTAGTTTTGAAGCTAAATGATTTGCTTAAAACTAAAACAAGCAATGCATCCTTTGCTTCCAAAGTTGCTTATACTAGCTAGAGTCTCAAGGTGACTTGTTTGTGTGTTAAAAAAAAGGAACAATAGTTGCTGAGTATTGCTTTTTCAGCCATGCTTGCTGGCTGAGCTTTTTTAAAATTTTGGCCTGTATGGGAAACAGAAGCAAGATAGGAATTGAATGTGACCTCCACCTTGTCACACATTCCCCTTCTTGTATTACTGTCCCACTATTTCATCCCATGCTATTTTCTACATTGCAAGGAGGAATGGAAGCTTTTAGAGAGTAACAAATAACAGAACAAAATGATATCCATTGCTGTTCATTCAGAAAGATAAACATGTTAAGTTTAAATTCTTCTTAATAGAAACGTAAAGATTTGAGGAATATTGTAAATCTGTTGCTTTTCAAGATTTGTGTAAATAATGAAATACAGTGTATGTATGTAATATAAGAAGGCTGGGATACCACCTAACTGCTATTTTGATGCTCTTCATTCTGGTAAATTTTGTCAGGTAGTTGCCAGGTTTCCCATTGTCAATATGTTATTACTGGCAACCTTTTGAAATTCTTCTTTCCTCTTCTTGTACCCTCCATATTTCCCAGCTTTGTCTCTGTGAATGCAAGGGCCAACAGCTGTTTTAGCTGTCAGCAGTATCATAAAGATATCTCACCCCTGTTGGCAAGGAAATGAAGAACTGTAGGGTTTACCTCCTATAGTGCAGTGATGTAGCTACAGATTGCTAAAACCTTACTAGGTTCCTGGTCAACAAACTGGCCTCCTTTCATGAGCAATATGATAGAAGATCTTTGACTTGAAAAACAGCTAGTGGTTATTGCAGTCTTCTGCCACTTCACACTGTGGATGTTACTTTTAATTGGAGCTTGAAAAGCTAAAAAGAGTCTACAAAGTGACATCAATATCAGCTGAGATTTCAGTCATGCACCTGCTTGCATTTCAGATGGACTTCCAACATTATCATTTACAATTCATAGAAATTTAAGTACTTTAAAATAACACCATTGTTAATTGGACTCTTTAAGCTGCATAAACTATTGCTTTCATATCCATTTAATTACTCAAGCCTGTGTGGTGTGCATGTTACTCAAGGACTGATGAACCAAGTAGAAAGAATTAGAAACATTCTGATTAAAAACTTTTTAATGAATAAATATTGCCTTGCATTATCCTCTCTGTTGTAAGCTGCCCAGATTCCCAGTGATAGGGCGGCATATACCGGTAAATAAATCCTATTATTATTATTAATTTTATTTTTTTCAGGAGGAAACTTTGTACAGTATTCTGATTTCTGATTAATAATACCCACGTTTTATAACTTGATGTTAATTTTATCTGATTTGTTTTATCTGTATGTCTGATCAGTTGATCATTAACAAAGAAATACATAAACCTTTTAGGGGAGGAAAGTATTTGGCATATATTTCAGCAGAAGGAATGCAAATGGTTTTATATTGTATGTGAAAGCCAATATTAATTCTTAGGCATTTTTTTTAGCATCGGCAAGATCTGTGGCTTATATTGGTAGAAACTGAGATTTAAACTACAGGTTAATTCTCCCTTATCCAAAATGCACAGGACCAGAAGTGTTTGGGATTTTTTTTCCAGATTTTGGAATGTTTGCATATATGTAATAAGTTATCTTGGAGATGGGGCCAAAGTCTAAACATGAAAATAATTTATGTTTTGTATATACCTTATACACATAGCCTGAAGGTAATTTTATACATAATATTTTAAATATTTTGTGCAAGGATCAAAGTTTGTGTACACTGAACCATATGAAAACAAAAGTGTCACTGTCTTAGCCGTCCATGTGGACAATTTTTGATTTTGGAGTATTTTTGATTTTGGAATTCTGGATAATGGGTACTGTACTATCTATCCTTCACAAAAGTGTTTCATTGAAAAGGAAGATGTAAGAGGCTTACCTTGTCCCCTCCCTGTGACCGTTTTGGCATCAGGAAAAACAATTGTTCTCCTGGCATTTTAGGCACCTTTATATATTTTATATTGCTGCTTTGTTTTCTGTGCTGCTCTTACACATTGTGTTGTGCTTTTCTATATATACTTTTTGCTCAAGAGTACATTCATTTTAAACAAATAAAAACATTGTGTTGAAGTTTATAACTGTCCTAAGGTACGTGTATTTATTTTATATGCTTCCTGTGTACCATATCAGTCAGGTTTGCTATTAACCCTCACACCTATAACGTAAGAGGAAACAGGACAGTTATGACTCATTGTTGTCATCTCCCAAATCATTTGGTTGCAATAGTTAGTTTAGTCAGAGGTGCAGAATATAGCAGCCTTTTGCAATCAACTCAACCATCTTAATTAATACAGTTGGCTCTTCACATTTGCTGGGGTTGGGCACAAGACCCCTGAGAAAGTGAAAAATGTGCAAATAAAAACATTTTTTAACCTGAGAGAACACTTCTGTAGGCATTTGTAGGTCCTCCGTTGCAATTCTGTGATCAACATCTACAAGAAATTGTCCATGGAATTGTGCTGGAGGACCAACAAATGCCTAAATAAGTGTTCTCTCTAGGAATCTGTAGATCCTCCAGTGTGATTTCTGCAAGTGTTGCCCATAGAGTCAAGCTGGAGAACCTAGAGATTCCTAGAGAGAACATACTAATCAAATCCATGAATAATCAGATCTGCAAAAGTCAAAGCCACAAATGTGGAGAGCTGACTGTAGTTTGCTTTACAAGAAGTTGGATGATTTCAAATTTATTAAAGGTCTGGTCTTGTTTTTTTAAAACTGGGTGTCAGCCAAATGTGAGCTATAGTCAGTTTACCATATTAAAAACAAAAGAAAAGAACTTATTTCTGGTGTTGAAAGAAGAATGCATTTACTGTGCACTCATTTTTATTATTATGTTTACAGACTATGTACAATAGTGAGGCACACAGACCCTGGGATGTTAATCTTGATTTAGGAATTCAAAAAGTACATATGTCTGTGTTGAATAAAATGTCCCATTCTTGTACTTTGCTGTAAAGAATAATGCAAGCAGTTTTTTCTGCATGGGTTCCAGCATTTCCAGTCTCCACTGCTGCAGCGGAGGCGTGACGTGGAGCCCTAGGCAAAAGTCTAAAACGGATCCTCATTGTGTTAGGTGAAAAGAAAAGATAAGAAATGACTAAGCCCCATCTTCTTTCACACAAGGTCCTTGCATGCTCCAAACACTCACAGAAGCAAGCAGATCCTTTCCTTAACAAGCTTTATCAGATAGATAGCAACGGCAAGGTCTTGAGGAAGCCCTGTCTGTGTCTGTGGTATAACTTATCTTAGCATCTAAAAAGCTAGAGAGAATACTGTATGCCATTTTTGCTCATACAGGAATGCTTAAACGAACACACAATTTAGAGCTAAAGGGAATGTATGTGCTTGGAGGCTTAAATGAATGATGCACGTTTTAGATGTGCAAATATTGGTGGTCATAGCAATAACAGTTAATGGCAGCATATTTCTGGGGGGCAAGATATTGACTTGGATGTCTTGACTATCTGTGATAAACTGAAGAATAATTTTGTAGAGAGGAGAGCCATATGTGACTGTATGCCATCCCTCACTTCAGTTGTCACCAGTTGATGACATCACAATTTCACTTTTCAGCAAAAGGTGGCCCATGAAGTTAGAGGGAATCTGAAAATGAAATGGGAGGTGGGGGTGGGGAAGCATAATAATGTGAAGCCAAAATGGTAGAGAATCCATGCATTTCTCATTCGTAATAGTAATGCTCGGCTTCTTTTATTCCTGCGTGAAATCTCAGTAATATTTTTGCATGAACATGGTTTTAGATTTTAATAACAAAATTATAGTAAGTGGTGATGATACGAGTTGTTTCTGCAATCTCTTGACAGCTTCAGGTTTAAGATTTTGTTCAATGTGATACAGCCAAATTTCTTAAAAGAAGCTAAGGATGAAAGGCTTACCCTCTTGATGTCAGAGGCTGAAAATCCATAGGTGATAAATAGATCTGGGCTGCATGTATTTCAATGGCTCAAGTTACAAATGTGCTTGGACATGGTTGTGTTCCAGCTGAAAGGCTATTTCAGTCCAGAGGGGGTTTTGATGTAGTCTTTTGTTTTTGTTTGTTTTGTTTTGGTTTTTTGTCTTCACTCAGAAAGTCTCTAAAACAGTTTATACATAGGAGTACTTGTTGGCAATGATGGGAACACTGAAACTGTAAGTCTGATACGTACTTTTATTCACTGGCATATCTAGCCTTAATAGTGATCAGAGTCTTGCATCTGCAGATTTGTATGTGCGTGCACTTTCAAATTGCCTATCCACTTACGGTGACCCCCTGAATTTCATAGGGTTTTCTTAGGTTTTCCCTGAGACCCTCTCCATTCCACTTTTAATTGTCCCAAGGTTTATGTTTTTCAGCCCACTCTGGTCCATTGAGTAACACACAGTTGGGTGCTGGTTTGGGAGTTTGACAGGCAGGATGTTGAAATGTGACATATTGGAATGGATGCTGAATGGTGTACTTAACAATTAACTCCTAATTTTAGCTCCTTATCAAAACTGTTTTCCCCATTTTCCAGTTCCCATTGGAAAACTGAATATGGCTGTTGAGCATCATCTGGATTGAGACCTTGGTCTTCCAACCTGTATGAATTCAACACTTTTTTTCCTAATGTATTCCTCAGTACATAATATTCACTAGACTGTTGTCTCTCCCTATACTGCCCATCGTTAATTGTTTCAGCTCTGCCCGGCTCTTGGGACCTCAGGTGCCCTTTCAGTTCTAAGTAACTGGATTAGTGATCAAGGCAGTGTTTGTTGTTGTGTTAATAGGGCAGCAAAGAGTTAATTTTAATCAAATGTTTCTGACAAGTTCATAGAGTGCAGCTGGAAAGTGCTTCCTTACTAATCCCAACATGTACAAAGTCTACTGAGCTAGGATATCTAAAGCTGAGGTCTAAATTTAAGAATCAAATGGAGGGAGGGAGCAGGAGAAGTTTTGAGGTGCTTTGCAAATCATAAATATTATACATTATCAAGGAATCAATGTCTGATGTATTTTGATCATGGTAGCCTTGTTAATGGTAACTATCATTGTTGCTTGTCGTTCCTTTATTTCCCCCTCTCCTAGGAGTACCTAACCACAGTTAAATAGCCTCACTGGTAGGAGAATTAGCTTTGGAGAACATACTGTTTTTGAAGTTAATTCTTGTCCTATGACAAAATGCACAATATTTCCAGATACTTAGGTATTGTTAGATAGTTAAAGCCGTCCCAAGAATGCACTTAGAAAATCAAATTGCCCAAATAATGAGCTTCAGGAATGGTAGACTGGTATTTTTCCAGGGTTGAAACAAACTTCCTGGCAACCCATGGATCTGATACTGTGTATATCAAAGAGCAAGATGCTGTCTGAATTTCCAAGATCACATCATGTCTGCTTGCTAAAACACGTTCTTTAAGCCTTCTTTTTACACAAAAAGGGAGGAGGCAAGCAGCTCACAGTCTTAGTTTGAAGACACAGATTTACTTTTCCTCCAGCTATGAAAGAAAATTAATGGTTCATTTTTGTTTTAACAGTTCCTCACCAAATGATACGACTGAAGAGCAGCCTTTTGCTGCTTCCAGTGAAGACCCGAAAGAAGAAGTAAGAAAACGGCAAAATTCAAGTCAAGGTTCTCGGGGCAGTGATTCCTCTAGAACATCCAGAAAAAGCTTCAGACTGGATTATAGGCTGGAGGAAGATGTGACAAAATCTAAGAGAGGTAAAGATGGAAGGTTTGTCAACCCCTGGCCAACATGGAAAGCCCCATCTTTCCCCAATATTTTGAAGTGGGCTCTTACAGAAAAGGACAACAGCAAGGTCCCATCTTCAAAGCAGGTAAATAATCAATAGTTGCATTCATCTTCTTACACTTGAAGCTCTCTCAGGGCCTCTCTACATGTAAGATTTTTAGGTGTAACCTTAAGATGTTTGAAGAAATTAAATTAATGAGGAAACCCAAAGTTTTCCAATTGCAGAAGATTTAGTGGATTTGCAAATGCATTTGTTAACTCAGTTTGCCCACTGCATTGCTCCATTCAGACATTATGCTGTATCTTTCAAAATATTAATTAACTAATTCATCAGAAACCCATTTTCCTCCCTGCAGTTTGCTTTTCTTTTCTCCCCTTCCTCTAATTTAAAACTGATTTTTCATATCAGGGTTTGTTAGCCTAGATAGTTTTAATAGTGTCCATATTTCCTGTAGTCAGCTTGGTCAGTGGGCAGTCCACTGTTGGTGTTGACTTGAAAACATGTCATCACCCGTTCACTCTGTTTTGTTTCTTGTTGTACTGGCATACTTCTCCCAGCTTGCTGAGCCATGATATAATAAAGCTATTATAAGATTAACTGCCTTTATTGTTTGTTTCTGGTTTCGCTTCAAAGGACTTACAGTGAAACGTGCTGTAATGTGTGTTGCTTTCAAGACTGTCTGGCTTAATTAATATTCCCTGCTTATTTGGGAAAGGGTGTACTTGTTTGATCATCTGTATCTAGAAAGAACTCTTTGAATATTTCATAAGAGAAACTTACAGAGGAAAAGTTGTCATAATAACAGTGGGGAATGTGTCTGCATATATGTTCTTAAGAGCTTAAATATGCATTTGAACCCCTTGGGCTTTATTGTACTACGTTTGAAACAAAATAATTAATTTTTTGCTTTCCAGGAAAAGAAAGGTTTGGCAGTGCTTTCTTGAATTATTAAATCTGTTCAGCATTTTAACAAATCTTAGATGGTTTGGCAGCTAATCACATTAAATAAGATATGCAGTTTGGTCCTTGCAAATGCCTAAGGATTTTACTTCTTTCATGATTCATACTTTGTAATTTTGTTTCATTCTGCTCTGATCTTTCTAGTTTGTAATTGAAGAATGGATACATTAATCTGCCACAGTAGTCAGATGTGATTATAAAACAGTCTACATTTTAAAAATGTCATAAATGTTACCATTCAGAGCTGTATGTTGAACATTCTTTGAATATTGAAAGTTATACATAAGCATAAGTGAATGATATCTATATTTCATTAGCATCAACATCCAAGAATCTTTAATGTAGTTTTTGCAGCTGTATTTGTAAAGGCACCAGTATCAAATTTTTGTTTGCAGAAAATTGACAGTATTCATTGTGACATGGGTTGTGGAGTGGAAATCCAAGATGTAGAAAGATGATGAGGGAGGCATGTGTGTGTGGTGGCTGGGAGGATCAACTGAACTGATTGTTTGGATGAACCTTAGTGTATCAAGTATGTAGTAACCAATCCAAGACCTTATTAGGACAGAAAGGCAACATGATATATACATTAACATATTCATTCAGTTTAAATGTCTAGTTCTGTGTCATATCCATGTTTTTGTCCATAACCCAGATGTCTTTAATATTCATTCAGCCTGTTTTCTGTTAACTTGTTTTTGTTGTTGTGAGCCTTCAAGTCATTTCTGACCTATGGTGACCCTAAGATTAATCTATCATAAGAGTTTCAGAGCTGAGAGTGTGTGACTTGCCCACGGTCACCCAGTGGGTTTCTGTGGCTGAGTCAATCAAACCCTGGTTTCTTGGGTCATAATCTAACGCTCAAAACCACTACACCACACGGACTCTCTGCCTAACTACCATTGACCAGTCAAAGTAGTTA
Organism: Sceloporus occidentalis; assembly: GCA_023333645.1. Lineage (NCBI taxonomy): Eukaryota > Metazoa > Chordata > Lepidosauria > Squamata > Phrynosomatidae > Sceloporus > Sceloporus occidentalis. The sequence goes on from JALMGF010000005.1 coordinate 83,806,968, forward strand.
GGGAGGTGTAGCTGGGTCTCTCCTCAATCTGAACAGAAGCTTCTCTAGAAGAGAAGAGAAATATCCATTGAGAAAACTGTAGGTGCTGCTTTTCTTCTATTCTTTTTCCACTGCCAGTCACCACCATTTGGATGTTTCCTTTTCTTGTTGTTATGTGTCTTCAAGTTGATGGCAGTCTTTAGGTAAACTCGTCATGGGGTTTTCTTGGTGATGTGTGTTCATAGGGGAGGTTGCCATTGCTTTTCTCTGAGATTGAGAGACTGTGACTTGTTCAAGGCCACCCAGTGGGTTTCAATGGCTAAATGGGGAGTCAAGCACTGGTCTCCCAGAGTCCTAGTCCAGCACTCAAAAACTCCTACACCATGCTGGCTCTCTTGTGCACTTAGTTGTATTGTTTTATCATTTTTAGGGTGAGAGCATTAGCCAGGTGTGCCCTCAGGACCAGATATTGCACTTACTGCTTTAGCTATGCTGATTATTTTAAGAATGTAGCACATTGATCCCATTCTGTATCTAAATTTATTGTATCAGTAAACAGATGAGGGGGCAAAATTGTTTACTGCTTAATATTCAGAAAATGTGTTCTTAGTGCTGGTGATATATCACTTTGTACTTACAGTCATCTGTATGAAAGATCAATGAAGCCACCAGTTCAGCTGTTGAAAAAGAGCTGAGGACAAAAGCGTCAATAACACACCTTTCCAGCTCATGTTTAGCTGGGCTACAAAAGGTTCCTGGGTGGAGCTCTTTACTGATGCAGATTAAATATTTACAACCTCATGGAGACCGTGAGAAAGAACAAACATAATCAATGGCAACATAGTAAATATTGGATTTTTTTGGAAAGGATATTTCTTGCTTCTCAAAATTAAGCTGATATAAGGAGAGGTGCATGCATTAATATGTTTTATATTTTATTTGGGTTCTGGGAGAAAGTCCATCCTGACACTTTGAAATGGGAAGGATTAAATTTCCAGAAATAAATAATCCTGCATTTAATGCTCATTTTTGCATTACAGATCTTCTCGAGCAACACTTGGGGTAAACAAGCCTCTTATTGAAGAAGCATTTGCCTCAAGTCCACAGAAGAGTCACCTCTGGCCACCAGAAACTCTCTGTAGGATTTGGGCACATTTGCAAATAGCTACATTTTTTCAGCTCTCAAAAACCAACCACAAAGGCTAGAAACCCTTTTTAAAAAAAGAGTTCTGTCACATGTATTGGGGAGTAATGCTGATTGAAATTGACTTTGAGTATGTCAACTGTGAAACCACACAGATTCAAACTGCCCTTTTAATACAGGAGTTTTTGCAAACTAAGGACATAGGATTTCAGCTAGTTTAGAGTTCACCAATGTATGGGCTGTACTTCCTATGCTGATGATTCCATGTCTTCTCCTCCTTTCTTCAGTATGTGCCTGCCTTTCTTATTTGCTTTTGTTCTAGTATAACAAGTAATCTCTTCTTATTGTAAATGGACCCATCATATGGCCTTAGGCTTAAAAAGCTTTCTGTGACAGATAGCAAGTGCATGGCCATTTTCTACTGTGCTTAGTGACTTGCTGAAAGGTGTTGCAAACCAGCAGACAACTGATAACTTAGCTGTAATGTGGTGAACTTTGCTGAAGTCTATGAACACATTGTCTACCTTTGACAGCATCTATTTTAAAATTAAAACCTGTTAGTTCAGGTTAATTAAGCAGCCCTCAAGATGAAGACTTCACAAGACAAACATTGCTAACTGATTGTTAGTAGGATTTGCTTTTTGATTTTGTCTTGTTGCTTTTTTGTCTTTCGCTAGGAACTTGACAGGGAGCTTCCAGTGTTGAAACCTTACTTTGTCCAAAATCCTGAACTAGCTGGAAAAACAGGAGCTGGTATACGAGTAACATGGCTTGGACATGCATCAGTGATGGTGGAAATGGATGAACTTATATTTCTTACTGATCCGATCTTCAGCCAGCGGGCTTCTCCAGTACAGATTGCTGGCCCCAAGCGTTTCCGAGGACCTCCTTGTACAGTGGACCAGCTCCCTAAAATAGATGCAGTGCTGATCAGCCACACCCATTATGACCATTTGGACTATCACTCTGTAGTGAATTTAAATAGTCGCTTTGGTAGTGACCTGAGATGGTTTGTTCCCCTGGGTCTCTTAGACTGGATGCAGAAATGTGGTTGTGAGAATGTAATTGAATTGGACTGGTGGGGAGAAAACTGTGTTCCTGGCCATGATGCCGTTACCTTTGTTTTCACTCCTGCTCAACACTGGTCCAAGAGAACTGCACTAGATGACAACAAAGTTCTCTGGGGAAGTTGGTCTGTTTTGGGGCCTTGGAATAGGTTTTTTTTTGCTGGAGACACTGGCTATTGCGTTGCATTTGAGGAGATAGGGAAGCGTTTTGGACCTTTTGATTTGGCAGCTATTCCCATTGGAGCATATGAACCAAGGTAGGTAAGCTGGAGCCTGTGATTCAGTTGTAGAGCATGAAATTACCACACCAGTGTTTTGCATGCCCAGAACATAGGGAGTCTAGATGGACCAGAACAGGTGAAGGTTGACTGGGACCAGGCAGCACACCAAAAATAAGTTAAATATGAGGTGCTTTGCAGAAGGCGGGAAACTTATGGAGGAATTTAGAGAGAGCTCAGTAGATAAAAAGGAAGCTCAGTAGATAAATGTTGCTAAACTGTTCTTACTAACTTGTCAGAAGGAAAGTGGGCCAGTAATAGAAAAGCTTCTGTGAAAAAGAGACCATGAGAAGAGCAATAAGAAATAAACTTGCTGGTGTGTTGTGAAATTTCATAATATGATACTGAAATCTTCAGTGCAAAGAAAGCAAATGGTTTATTCCATTTTTGGTAGGTGGTTTATGAAGTACCAACATGTGGATCCTGAAGAAGCTGTAAGGATTCACATTGATGTACAAACGAAGAAATCTGTTGGAATTCACTGGGGGACCTTTGCTTTAGCAAACGAGGTAAGTGTCAACTAATCACTGATGGCAGTTGTGGACCTTCTGTTCAAACTGGTAGTGTTTTCCATAACTGCAATTTTTGATAGCAGAGGCATCTTTCTGTCCAAATTAAAATTGGAGGCACGTTTGCTTTACAGCCCTGTTTGCATATAATTTATAACAGGCTGAGAAACTGTGGTGAGCCATGGGTTGAATTTTCTTTCCCTGGAACTCCCAGGGGCCAAAACAAAAACACCCAAACCAAGACACAAAACTCAGAAGTGCACTTTTCTGTTTGAAAAAGGAGAGGGGGTATATTTCCTCATGTTAAATAGTATGAGGGTTTTGCAACATATTTAAAAGATGTATTGACACTGTTAGGTGGTTCCAAGAGAGGAAATTACCAATTTTTTGTCAGGAAAAAAAGAAGTCTGGGCAGTGGCCAAGAACCACACTGGGTTCACTGGGACCATGTAGAATCCCAGTGCCATACTTTGCCCACCTCTAGCAAACATGAATTTCTTAGCTACAGAGGAGTCTGTCTCTTGAATCTCTTATCTCTGCCTCTTCATTGCAAGTAAGCAATTCATATTCTCCTCTGAGGTCAGGACATTCTTCTGCATTGAGTAGCCAGGTCATATAATCACATCAAATGAAGATTGGCAATAGAATTACCTGTCTTCAGAAAGTTAATCATAGAATTTGAACACAGTTTATGGAGTACTTGACAAGGAGCTGCCACTAAATTATGTGAGCAGTTTTCAAGTCATTCCAAATGCTTAAAAGAAATGGTTAAAGATTTCAGTAGTGGGGGAGGATGTGACAATCTTACTGCTTAATGTAGCTATAAGTAATGATGGCAATATATTCCTTCTTGCATTGAAATTTGTGTGTTTTTATGTGCATTTTTCAAAAAGTACACATTTTAATATGTATTTTCCTTATTGACTAAAAGCAGTGAATCCCAAACTCTGGTCCTACAGGGGTTTTGGACTTCACCTCCCAGAAGCCTCAGTCATCTTGGTCAATGGTCTGAGATTCTGGGAAGTGAAGTCCAACATTCTTGGAAGGCTAGAGTTTGGGAACCACTGGATTAAAGCATCTGTGCACATTTTTTCTTCAGTAAGTTACAAATGGATGGATTTCTGAGTTTAGACGTCTTGTTGAGAAATGTAAAATTGAACAATTAGGTCCACTGTCTCATTTTGCCAGGCAGCAGGTTCTTTGCTGGACACAATTTCTCCTGACAAATCCACCTTTTCAAAAAAATTACCTAATTTTGCTGGTACTTTGCAAAGAGAGAAAATTCAAAAGGAACATGACCTGTATTGGCAATTCTTTAGGGTTACATGTTGAAATCACAACCTCAGTAATCTACTTTGACTGTTACACTTTTAGTTTTTGAATTACAACTGCTAGAATCGCACATATGAGAAGACTCTAGGACCTGCAGTAAAAATGTAGTTTTTTCAAGAAACAAAACAATTATTTCAATCTCAGTTAAGATTCTGCCTCACCTGTTCCATTGCTAGGAAATATGACTGCAATGTGCTTAAGATGTAATTGGCCAAAATGGCTAATGTAGGGTGCATTTTGGAAAGTTGTGGATAACTGAGCGCTAGCACAACAAATATTCATATATTTGCTCGGTCATTTGTGTCAGTTGCTAACAGATTTTATGAAATCACACAGGTCTACAGGAAGAGGTGTTCATAGGGGGGAAATCTTTTCCTTTGCACTAATAGGAAAAGTAGTGGAAAGAAGGAAGTTGTATTAATAGGAAAAGTGGTGGGAAGAAGGAGGTTGCACAACTCTGGGCTCACCAATTACTACCGATCAAAGGAGAAGTAATTTGCTGCCCATTTTGTGTACTGGCCACTAGTAAAGGGCCTAGTGACAAGGTGAAGCCATCTTAATACTGGAATGCTGCAAAAGCCTTTCGGATAGCAACTGAGTACTCACACAGAAGGCAAGAAACCAAACCAAGATTCAGTACAATTAACCCATGAGTGAAGCTGATATTGTCTTGATCACAATTACCCATGGTTAAAATAAATCATGGCTCAGTATTATGCATAAATACAGCCATTAAATCCATTGCTCAGATATTCCAGTATGGCCTACTGAAATTCTTAATCTCAGTCTAAGGTCATTTCTTATCTTGCTTCCTCAGATGCCAGTGATTGAACATGTGGATGATGTTCTCTGTCATTGCATTATTGAATCCATTACAGTAGGTCCTTGGTATCTGTTGAGACTTGGTATCAGGAACCTCTCCCTGCCCCCAAATGGATACCTGTGGATGCTCAAGTCCCATTAAATACCATGGTGTCCCTTATATAAAATGGCAAAATCAAAGTTTGCTCTATTGGGAATATTTTCAAGGTGTGAATTGTTTATTCCATGGATACTGAGGGCCAGTACCTTGAATACTGTTGACTTGAACTGTTTAGATTCTGGAAGAGGGTGAAGATGCTTGCACTTCATAATTTTTCATTTACTGGAAATGTTAACAGAATCCAGTGGAACCAGAAGGAAGGCACTCCCCCTCTTCCCCTAAATAGCCTTTTAAGCTTTGTGATATAGAATGGCTCTCAGAGAAGGGAAAGGAAAAATAGTCTTACCAACACATTTCAGCAGAGTGCTTATGTTTTAGGGAAGCTTTACCTTGAAGGAGAGTGTAAAAATATATTAAATAAAATATTTTAAATACAATAGACTGTATTACTGATTGATTCTGTGCATTAAAAATATACAACCCAGGGATAGCACATGAAAGAATCTTTTGATCACAAGAAACTTGCTAGCTGAAATGCATTCATAGAATGGCTATTTCAAGGATGTCAGGTTTTGTTTTTGGGTAATGATTTTTATTTTTTAGAATAGTATCTGGAGGACCAAATGTAGGCTGAAGGACTTAAACTGCTTGTTTCTGATCCAGTCAGTCAACCCTGGAAAGATTAGATGAATAACAGTCTCAATAATTGTCTATTTCTGATCCAGACAACCTTGTGAAGATTAGATAAGTAGCAGTCTCAACTACACATTCTCTGGTTTCAGTAGGCCTTGGTCACTTCTGTAATTTTTGGTACAGATTCTCACAGAAGCACATGACATATTCATCAAAAAGCCATGTTCAGGGCATGTGTGAAGTCTGCAGGAGACGATTTTCCAACTGGAAAAAACCTTTTAATTGGTTTAAATGAAGCCTGAATTTCAATCTAAACCTGTGAAATCAAAACATTCAGTTATTATGCATGTAAATCTGTTCTCCAACAATTTGGAATACAATTTATCCAATACTGACATCCCTTATTTTCTCCACAGTACTACCTAGATCCTCCAGCTAAACTGAAGGAAGCTCTTGATAGATATGGATTGAAAACTGAAGATTTCTTCGTGCTAAAACATGGAGAATCACGAGACATTAATATAAATGATGATGGATTTGAATAAAAACACAAAAAATCTAATTTCTTATTGACCTCCATCTCAGGATTGATGGACTTGGGAGTGATACCTTTTTGTAAAATTTTAAACAGGATTTTTAAGATTTCCAATTTTTTTGTTTAGTTATCTAATGGTCCCCCTAAACCCCAGCATACCAGCCTTATAAAATGATAGGTTTTTAACAAATGAATAGAATAACACTGGATGGTATTAACTTAGTGCAGATGGTTATATTGCCTGTGCATTAAAAATTTAGTTTTTTAAACAAATTACAGAAATACCACTAGAAGTCACCTTTAGGAGTTACCTATTTAGACCACTATCTTGCAGACAGAATAGCACATTGTAGTGCTAATCCCTTTCCCAGTCTAAAAGGGCGGTTTCCAGTTTCAGTTATGGGAGAGTTACTGTGAGAACAGTAACTACAAGTCATGCATGTACATGCAGACGTGGTACATACTGACATGGACCCTGTAGGCTCCTGACAGAAAAAGTGATTTGTATATATAGATTGGCTTCTGCATGTATTTGACTCCAGGACAGCTGTAGCAGACGAACATATATCTCACAAAAACAGGCTGGGCTGCATGGGGAGATACGTGGCTGTGGACTTTGACATATGCACATTAGTCCTCTCCTCATTGGCTGTGCTTAAGAAACGACCCATTGTCTGCTGGGTGCAGCTGGAAGTCACAACACTCCACACTCTTTCACTAATCATTTGATCAGCAGGAGCATACACACATCCATAATGTGAGGACATTAGTAAACAGGACTTCACACTTACTTCCTCTAAATATGATGCTACCTAGGTGTTCACAGCATACGGTAGTATTACTGTCATGTAGGAATTAATAGCACTTCATTGCAAGTAAGTAACAGAAATCTGAATATTTTTGATAACTGATTAGGATTATAACTTTCATTTATGATCCATTATCCCATAAAGCAGGTACACAATTTAATCCTGTTGCATGTTTACAGATGAAGCCCACATTAATCATTTTATGTTTTAAGTGTGCTTAGGACTACATATTTAACCGTGGCCATCCAACAAACAATAGGTTGCCATGGTTTTAACTCTATTTTGTATTAGACAGTAATCTAAAAGCATTTCAATATCAAATAGCCCCAAATAAGGCAATGACACTACCTGATACAAATTTTGAGTAGTCACATTGCAGTAAATATGGTTTGGAACACTGCAGCCTTAGTATGAACAGTCTTTGAACCATTATCTCCCTTGAGTAGATTATTCACCCAGAGGGTGTGTTCTGTGCCTTCATAGATGTTGAAATATAGGATTTTTGAGATGGAGTCTTCCAACACAATTGTTGCTAAAAGCACATTTTAAACAGAATATCGATTTTACTGAATGCGTGTACATTTTCATTTGCAAACATAAGAGCCAATTTCTGAAATAATCTAAAATAAAATGTGCCTTTTAAAAGAGTTTAACTACTAAAAATGCCTATTTATTTTACTGCTGGCCAGAATATCTGTACCTTGCATTGTGCTGTCACTGTGAAATTTATCTTTATCATGGGCCTGAATACTTCTTTTGTTTGAAAATCTCATTGGCAAGTAGTTTGCACAAGTAAAATAATCAGTTCGTTGTTCTCTGAAATATTTATTCAACTTATTTTGTTTTTGCTCTCTCCCTGCACCGACTGAGATCTTACAAAAATTGTTTTAGTGGAATGATTTGAAAATGTGTACAGATTGCTTATAGAATGAAAGCATGATATGATTATGAATTTGTTCAGCATTGTAGACCATGGCCAATTGTATCTGTGTTGCTATACTAATGTACAGAATAAAGGATTCTTTGTTCAAATATTTTGTTACGGGTCGTTTTGTTACACAATCTTGAACAGTTGTATACGTTGGGATTACTAAACTAAAATTTCTTCTAAGAAATGACTTCCAACTGCACGAATACATTTTAAGCACGCGCGCGCACACACACACCCAATAATTTCAAATGCTTGTTTGTGGCTTCCAGTACTTGTTTTTTTAAGTAAAAAAGACTGTTTCACTGAGATGGTAATTTTGCCTTGCCATTATAGAAATGTCTCCACCAAGAATTCTTATACAGTTGGCAATTGGTATCCTCATGCATGCTCTGCCATCAGGGACAAGGGAATGTGAGCATCCGTGGTGTGTGTGTGTCAGAACGAATCCCCCATGGATACCGAGGGCCAACTGTATCAGTGCAAAAGCTCTTTTATATTTTAGTCTAAGCATGACAATGCCCAGTTTTCTGTTCCCACAAATTATTGTATGTGCTACCTTTACTTCAACCATATAAATCTTGAATTACCAATCAGACAGAATTCTGACATACTGCACATACTCGTGTACAAGTCAACCTCATGTAGAAATCGAGAGAGGGTTTCGGGGTCAAAATCATGGATTTTGGTATGACCTGTGGATAGGTTGAGGGTAAAATGTAGGGGCATGTAACAAAAGGATATAAAAGGGGGAACCACCACCTCCTTCTCCTTCTCCGGTCCTCTCCCAACCACCTAACACCACTTCCCTGGTGCTGGAGGAGAAGGTTTTAACATCAGGTTGGGAAGGGAAAGAAGTGAGAGTTAAATGGGGTGTTTGATGGGGAGAGGAGGCTTTAAGATTGGATTGGGAAGGGAGGAAAGTGGAGTTAAGGGGGTGTTTGGTGGGGAGAGAAGGCTTTAACATTGGCTTGGGAAGTGAAGAAAGTGAAGTTAAGGAGAATGTTGTTTTGTGGGGAGAGAAGTTTTAAAATCTGATTGAGGAGGAAATCATCTCTTTCACACACACATAGCATCCCTGCCTTGGCAGCTCTTTTAGAGATCACTGCCAGGTATGGAGAGTGGCATGGGATGGAATTTCTACCAGGACCTTTGTAAGCAGTATTACCACATTGACCCGTATATAAGTCAACCCAGGATTTTAGGACTGAAATTTTTCAACTTATAGTCGAATGTATACTGTAATTGCAACATCAAGTATGGATTTGGGTACACTGGAATTTTATGGAACCTTACTTTAAAGGTTCTCATATCAATGTATTTCATATCAGATACAGGTTGGTAGGACAGTTAATATTGAACTCCAACCCACACCTTGTATGTAAAAGATCTTCCTCATATACATCAGTGGAGGAAGTACCTCCAAACATACATGGAGCTTCCTGCTGTATTGCATCCAAAGTGGAAGTGCATTGTTGTGCTGGTTTGGAATAGGGTCAAAATAGTCTTAAATTCCAGTTGTCTGAACACTTACATACTTACTGAAGTTCTATATATATATTTAAATGATTTACATTAGAATGTGAAGGCATTCTGGCACTTGTACAGAAAAACTACTTACACATTCTTAAAAGTTAAATTCTGTCTAGTAATATAGAAGAATAACCCTCCCTAGCAACCAAGTTGACTGAATTGAGGTGGATGTACTTTGGACGTAAGAGATTAGAGAAGGCAATAATGCTTTATAAGGCAGAAGGCAATATTAAAAGGGGAAGACCATATTACAGGCTAATAGACTGAGTATATAAGATCTCAACAGGGCAATTGGTGATCAAGGATCTTGGAGGTCAAGTTGAAGTCAACTGAAGGGCAATTAACAACAAAGTGTAGTGGACAACTTGTAGACATCAATATACTTTTGGCATCAAAATCCCATAATCCCTGACAACTGGTTTGTACTGGGTGGGGTTGATAGTAGTCCAACATCATCTGGATGGCTGCAGGTTGCACATTCTGAAATTCCATATGTATTTCAGTTTGCACATGCTGATGCATTGGTGGTTTTGTAAGGACCACTGTTCCTTACATTATAAGAAGTAAGGGAGGCATATAAACTTGTCCCTCCATGTTCACTAGGGTTAGGGGCACAAGACCCCCGTGAATATGGAAAAACCGCAAATAACAAAGACAACATGTTTTTACCTGAGAGGACACCTCTCTAGGGATCTCTAGGTCTTCCAGGGCAACTCTGTGGTCAACGTCTGACAGACACTGACCATAGAACTGCACTGCAGGAGCTACAAAGGCCTAGTAGAGCATTCTCTCTAGGAATCTCTAGGTCTTTCAGTGCAACTTTTAGTTAAACTTGACCACAGAGTTGCACTGGAGAACCTAGTGCAGAACATATGAATCAAATCCGTGAATAATCAAAGCCGCAAATATGGAGGGATGCGTGTGTGTGTATATGAGTGTGTGTGTGTGTGTATATCTCCTGCAGTACTTAAAGTACTTACCTTTCATAAAGAATTTCCAGAATTTGAAGAGAGGCTTTAAGAGTTTAACTTGCAATGTCAGCACTGTTGCATTATTAGTTCTGCAGCATGTTCTCTGACTTCAGTATCATAATGATGTAATAAAGATGCCAGTTTTTGAGCACAAAGTGTAGAATTCCCCCACAGAACAGTAAAAACTGAATCTTCATTGTACTCAGAGTGAACAGTACTTCTGTCTTTTTTCATATGCTTTGTCAAGTTTGTGATGAACACCAGGACCCGGAGCAAAACATCTTTGTTTGTACATCTATCACACAGGGATAATAGAAAAGGTGCCTAGAAAATTAGAATGCAAAGAAATGACTGTTCATGATCATGAAAGGATTGTTTAAGTAGTGTTTTCAGTCACACTGTGCATAGATTATTTTTAATCGAGAAGTTTAATGGTATTTTCATATAAAAGTGGACTTCACTCCATGATTGCCATTTATTTATGTTGCAATAAATTGATTAGTCTTAAATGTGCCACAATGCTAGTTTTCCCATTGCTATTTAAATATAACAGCGGACTAATATGGCTATCTCTATAAGGACACATCAACACTTGCAATTTAGCATCTGCTGCAATGCAAACTGGGTAACAAGTACACTTCTATAGTGGAAGTTATATACTATATGCAGCTCTTGTTTGTTGTTGTGTGCCATTTCTGACTTATGGCAACCCTAAGGTGAACCTATCATGGGGTTTTCATAGAATGATTTGTTCAGAGGAAGGTTGCCATTGCCTTCCTCTGAGGCTGAGAGAATGTGACTTGTCCAAGATCACCCAGTGGGTTTCATGGCCAAGCAGGAAATTGAACCCTTGCCTCCACAGCCGTAGTCCAACACTCAAACTGCCATGCCACCATAGCTCTACACATGTAGTATTTGCTGATAAATGTTTCCCTTTAATGATAGTATTTTCAATGGGGCAAGTCCTACTATTATCATTAATATATTTTTAAAAACCTTAAATCGCCTCTCTACTGTTAAAGGTGTACAGAAAAAACATTCAGTATCTATATGTAAAGTTTTATGCAAAGTTGGCATTATAATCATTGTCAAACCATAAAGTTATTTGTCTAGAGACTTATTAGGAAAAAATGAGTACAGGTGGAGTGCCTTGCATTTATCACATCTCTTTCCTGGCCTCTAATTATTTTCAGCTAATCCTTCAACAGCCTTATGCCAACCTTCACATTTGAGAACCCTATATTTTAGGCAATCTTCAACTAGTATGTTGAACTAATCCTACAACATTAGTTTTTAAAATATGAAGGTTATTGTAAGAAAATACATGAGGAAGGCCTGTGTGAAAAGCAAGTTTTACCTGAGCATTCAGGAGTTGTTCTGTCATTTCTGGGTTTGCTGATAAATTCACAAGCAGTTTTAGAACCTGAACCTGTAACACAGGGATTTTTTTATTGTACAAAATTAAACCCTGACTTTCAGTAAAATGAAATATAAAAAGTTGGTTAGATCTAGAGCTGCATGAAGTGGGAGTTGCACTCCAATGACATCTTGAGGGCTGCATAAGTCCCATTCCTGGTGTAGAGGGAGCTGTTACTATATGGAAAGAGTTTTCCCAAGTTAAATGGAAGAAGCCCTTCTATTCACATAATAGTAGGTCTGAAGCCAACTAAATTACAACACTACTACCTTTTAAATACCAACTGAGTCCCAAAAATCCAAAATGCTTGGGAACAAAATTTGGATTTTTATGGATTTTGGAATACCTGTGTTTGCACATACGTAGGTAATGAGATATTTTGGAGATAGCACCCAAGTCTAAACAGAAAATTTATTTATATTACACGTACACCTCATACACATAGCCTGAAGGTAGTTTTATACAACGTTTTAATAATTCTAAACATTCACACCATTTCCCAGAAATGCACAGACCAACTTTGTATTCTTAGGGAGGTTCCTTACAGTGTTTACTTGGATGAGACAATAAGTGCCACCTTGTGGCATTGATATGCTACTGCTCTGAACTAAAAAAGAAATATTGGATGGGATGGACCTGATTTGAACTAATTTGTCATGAATGACTGACAAGTAGTTACTTTCATGCGCTGGTTAGACCGCATGTTTAATTAGGGCTCAGGTGTTCTCTGAGTAGCCTGGTAGCTGTGGAGCTTGGCAGGCAAAATGCTCATATTCTTTCTCATCATTGTAGAATTTACACCATAGCAATATAAGAATATCAATAGGAAAAACCACAGCATTTTCAGCCCTCAAGTGTAATACTATTGATGCAATACTATTGATACTATTGACCAAAACCATCTGAGGAAGTAGACTGAAGTCTACGAAAGCTCATGTTGCTAACTTCTTTCTTTCAGTTAGTCTCACAGGTGCTACAAGAGCTCTCTGCATACTGATCCTACAGACTAACACAGCTATATCTTTGAATTCTGCCACTATTGATGCTATTTGTGCACATATATATTTTCAAAGTAATTTAGACATATACAAAGAAGTACGTCATACAGGAAAGTAAAAACTTGGAAATGTTCCTTCTAATTTACAACAGAACAATATAATACAGTACCTGTGTTCTTTCATTTCCTCCTGAAAGCAAATGGAGAAAGTCTGGTATGGAGCTAGTCATCATGTAGTGATAGTTATTGGTAACAGACATGTTGGTTAAAAGTCGAAGGCCAGCTAGCTGCAGTTCAGAGTTCAAGGGAGCTAAATAGGTTTCCCCACAGACCTTGGCAATATATATCTTGGGGAAGAGAAAACAAAACACATAATAATTTTCAACAATGAACAAGATGGTAATGTGAAGTTGAGACTACCTCCTGCCCAGCCAAAGGGGGCAATGTGTTATTCACCTTGCCATCACATACTCTTATACAGCTCAAGATGCGAAAGAGGATGCTGCTTACATTACATAACAATGCTATTTGGAAAGAGGTGGGTCTGCCAGCCAACTTCCCATATCCTGCCCATCAGCCCTCCACATTTCCTGTCAATTTAAAAAGCTGCTAAGAAACACTGCCTAGGTTGCATGGGGGAAGAATAATCCCAATGGGAGAGATAAGAATTTTTCCCAGGCTAGATTTCAGAAATATAAAAGGCAAAGCAAGAGAAAGAAGGCATGGTCAGAACAAATAAAACCAATTACTTATCTACTTCTACTTAGCAACCTAATATCTAATACAGTTTTCATTATGGTCAGGAAATGACAGCACATGGGGAAAATATTCAGCATCTTACATTATCTGTTTGGGTGGGCAATGGATCACAGCTAAGGGCCTAACATCCAGTGATCTGGGCTATCACACACACAAGCAAAAGCTAAAGAAGATTGCAATCAGTGGCAGACTTTACATGGGGAATATGAAAATGACAAGGATACAGAGAGCTGTAAGGATTTAAAGAAGTCTTTGTACTATGTGAAAAGGAGTGTTTCATAATATGGGTTGTAGTTATTCTAGGATTCTGAAAGCTATAGGTACTTTGTGTGCAAGTCTGCATCAAAGTTAATTTTGTTCAAATCCTTATGTTCAACAAAAAATAACAGGGAAATAAACATAGGCAGTTGCAAAATTAGATACAGCATTGATTTTAACATGAGATATACTGAATGCTTCTATATAAAATAATTTAGCAAACTTATTTTTCAGTTTAAGAGTCTTTCAGGCCTGTTACAGACAGCCCAAATAAAGCTGCTTCGAGTCACAGTGGAGGTATGGTGTTTCAATGATGCATGCGTCCTAAGAGTCCAGAAGTCGCACCAAAGCCACGCTCCATCCCTAAGGACTGGAGTGTGGCTTTGGTGTGGCTTCTGGACTCTTAGGATGCATGCATCATTGAAACACCATACCTCCACTGTGACTCGAAGCAGCTTTATTTTGGCTGTCTGTAACAGGCCTCAGATAACATATTTTAAATGTACAGTCAGTTCTTCTCCTTCCAATAAACATTTTGCATGTCCTTAATATACCCGAGAGCAACAGGGGCTAGACTAACCTCCACAACGAGGAGGTCATATTCCATCGTCGCCCCGGGCCTCTGGAATACGCTGCCCATAGAGCTCCGCTCGGCCACCTCCCTGGCCCAGTTTAAGAAGGAGCTAAAAACCTTCTTATTTCAATCTGCATTCCCCGAATGAAGTTCCAGCTGGTCCCCCCCCCCCCCCCCCCGACGACAATGGTGATCGGCTGATGGTGTTTTAATTTTGTTTTTAATATGAATGTATTGTATTTTTATGGTGTTTTTGTATTGTTATTGTGCTGTTCACCGCCCTGATCGATGGAAGGGCGGTATCCAAATAAAATTTTTATTATTTATTAACAACACTGCCTACATCTACATGCCCTATCATGCCACCAGAAGCTCTTTTTAGTACTGATTTGCTGAATGCCAGTGAGAATAAATATGCCACTGAATCTACTTGCATCACTACTGTACAGTGTTTAGAAAAGTATCAGAACTCCGACCTAAACCTAACTGCTAGTCTCTACCCAAAAAAGACTCACCAAATCAACTACTGATTGGTATTCCTTATATACACTCATAAATCCAACCCTTGTTGGGACTATCAATTTGATTTAAACCTTAAGGCAGGTAGGCAGAGAAGCTAGGCATGCTTAACTTGGTGAATGGAAGACTGAGAGTTGCCATGATTGCACTTTTTAAACACTTCATAGGCTATCACAGAGAGGAGGCAGCAGGCCTGTTCTCTGCTTCTCCAGAGGACACACCCAGGTCTAATGGTTGTAAGTTACAGGAGAGTAAATGTCTTTACAATGGTAAGTAAAAGTATTAGCTCATTACTTACATTAAGGGTGCACCTACACTGGCTACTTAATCCAGGGCCAGTCTGGAGGGTTATGCCATGGACGGACCACAATGGTGACTAGATGTACTGGACCAAATCTGTTGCGATGCCGCATTGTGGTGCACACAGGCTGGCATGGCCAACATTGCATTAGCCCTACTGACCCATCCCCTCTTTTTGGAGCCACCAACACTACTTCCTTGTGGGTAGGAGTTTCATATAAAACCTGCCCAGCACAATGCCACTTTTGCTGAGAACAGAAATGGCTGCACAGACGTGTAATCGACAAGGAGTCCAGATGCCCCATTCCCGTCTTCAGCAGAAACAGCAGTATACTGGGCATGCTTTACATGGAACACCTGCCTATGAGGAAACGGGCAGTGGCAGCTACAAAAACAGGCCATCCTTTTTCCATGCATTGCTCAGCACAGGGAAGGGGGAATGTCATGGCTGTTGGTGTCTGGTCAACTGGATTGGACCAAATTGGACACAGTCCAGTTGTTCCCATGGCAAAAGAACCTGAGGTCACTTCAAGGTTTCCTGGAAGCACTGGGATTTTCCCTGACTTTGCTTAGTTGGGAGCAAAGTCAGGTCAAGGACAGAAAAACATGGATCCTTCCTCGAACTAGCAGTCAAGACTGTCAGGACTGGCTTCAGGGTGAGTACATTATTTTTCACTGATGTATTCAAGCCTTAAGGGCAAGGTAAGAATCAAAATGAAATCAACAGAAAAAATTCAATTGATTTGAGTTAAAAGCACTATACTGTATATACTTGCATGAAAAGTACTATATATACTTTATTACCCATTAAGCAAACATTTTATTGGTTACACCATTTCTTATTTCGATCTTACCTTTATCACTTCTTGATTTTTAATATTCATACTCAAGTTATTAAGAGCATTCAGTGCTTTCTCTTTAACGCTATCGAGAGGAACTGAAAGCATTTTTCCAACAACCGAGAGGCCATCTAAATTTCGAATGATATCCTACAGATTACATATATAGAGAAAAAGCCATTTGTAATTATCTTAATTTCTAGAGACAATCCAAGTTCCACTTAACTGGAATGTGAATGCTACCTGAACTAACAAAGCACATAATTAACAAATCATAATTAGCTTCCTTCTAATCTATGAAAAAATAAAATCTGTTTGTAATATCTACCATATATACTTGACTATAAATCTAGAAATTTATGCCCAAAATTTGACCCCATGAATTTGGGTCAATTTATACATGGGTCAATGTGGGGACAGCTGGACTGGAGAGAAGGAGGAAGGGCAGGCTCTCGTCCAACCAGGCAGTTTAATGCTTGACCTATCCCTAAGTTTTATGCTTGACCTATTCATGAGTCATGAATCCATAATTTTGACCCCCAAACCTGACCTTGATTTATACGAGAGGTTGACTTATATTCAAGTATATATAGCACTTTACAGAAAGGTAAAATACAAACTTTACAGAAAGGTAAAATACAAACTTTACAGAAAGGTAAAATACAAACGTAAGCATTTGAAATCCACCAGGCATATAGATGGTAACAGACAAGATACTGTAGTGTATTTGAGCCAAATGTTGCTTCTAAAGGGATATGCACCAATTTCTAGTTCCACAAAAGAAATTCCTCTCCCTCCTCCTGCTTTTTCAAGCCATTCCTGAAGATCACAGGACCTTCTGGCTCAAAGAAATGCAGCTGGGGGAAAAAGGAAATTAGCAACATGTTGCACATGGAGGTACTTTCTGCTCATGGATGAGGGTTATTTGATTTTAGCTAATGATGTGAGATATTATTTTCCTTCCCTTCACTAATTACTAGTAAGTACTCCTCAATTTCTTTCATTCAGGCACAATAAGACAGGATGTCAATTCCACCTCACGCGTCCTATTAAAGATATAGCTGGAATTCAGTATTGCAACTATGGAAGGGTATTGATGCATAACAGATCTGTATTCATGAATGTTACAAAGGCTGCATCTAACTGCAGAATTAATACAGTTTGACACTGCTTTAACTGCCTGTGGCTCATAGCTATGGAATTCTTTGTAGTTTTGTGAGATATTTAGCCTTCTCTGCCAGAGCTCTGGTGCCAAAACAAAACATGATAGTTAAAGCGGTAACAAACTGCATTAATTCTGCAGTGCAGCAACAGCTCCAGTCACAATCGTGGCACTATTGTCACAACCAAGTGTCCTCCCCAAAACTACTTTACTAGGCAGTTGCTGGATCAGGCAAGGAGGTCTGTGCAACTGGTGAGCGGACAGCAAGAGAACAAAATTTCTAGCCTCTTCTGCCAGCCAGTGCATTTAGGGCAATCTTTTGCCACAAGTCCTCATTGCAGCCTTGCTGGCTGGTGGGGCAGGGATGAAAACTTCATGCTCCTGTATCTCAATTGGCAGCTGAACTGACCTGTCTAATCCAGCAGCTGCCTGGCAAAGTACATGGGAGGAGTCGGACTAGTAATGCATACGTAGCTAAGTGGGTAATGTAGCATTCTGGCCATAATACTAAGATGAGGCAAGCTGCCACAGATCTGTCTAGGATTTTTTTCACTTCTATCACTAATGTTGC
The DNA here is from genome assembly GCA_023333645.1 of Sceloporus occidentalis. Lineage (NCBI taxonomy): Eukaryota > Metazoa > Chordata > Lepidosauria > Squamata > Phrynosomatidae > Sceloporus > Sceloporus occidentalis. The sequence goes on from JALMGF010000005.1 coordinate 83,825,004, forward strand.
ATAAGTTGTGTAGAGATTATTCCCCCCACAGAATAATATTTGGTTAAGAGGTATGGCTACGCTTTTTGGCCCCGTCCCCAGAAGTCCCACCTATTGCACCCGGAGACACCCCAAGTGGGGATGCCACTGACCAGAAGATGTACTATCTACCATCTGATCAAATGTTCCTATCTCAAACAATAAATTACAATGTTTTACTTTTTATCGTTTCTTTTCTTTGTGCGCTGCTTAATACTAATATAAAAAGTATGACTTACTTGATTTACAGAAAACGCAGCGCTGTTGCTCAGCGTAATCAGGACTTGCTCCTGAATGGCAGGATCCTCTGTAGACTCAAGTAAATGAATTAGATTCCGTATGTCATCTGCTCCAAAATCATGAGTTGAGTTCAAAAGGTCTGTGCCTGCTAATTACAGAAATATACACATGTATATATACTTTATGTTAACCATTTTTTCTACAGCACTGATTTAGTTCAGAGGGGATAGAAAAGGAGAAACATGTGTGATGGCCTTCTTGAACCCACAGTAATCTATAGCAGTGCTACTCAAAGTGGTCATCTTGGGTTGGTCCAATCTGTGAGCCATCAGCTGCCAGTCTGTAGACTTTCCAGGAAGGAAAGAAACAACTGTAGACAATGGTCACAAATATACAGCCTCTGGCACACCAGGAAACAAGGGATGTTTCCACACATCGGCCATCACACATTAAGCACTGGTTTGCAGGATATGGAAGGAAAGCATGACTGGAATCATGAACAAAAGGTTAATAAATGTACAGTTGAAACACTACATTAAGAGAAAGCGCAGGTGGTTGAGTAGCTAAAAAGAAATCTGACCCACCCTCAAATAAGGCAATGGTTTGGAAAAATGGGATGGGAGTTGTTTGCAATTCCTGGGGAGGGAATGGGCCATTGGAGCACCTGGCAGCTAAAGCAGAGTGTGTATGTGTCCTCTGGCTCTCCAGATATTGCTGGACTGCAATCTCCATCAATACAGTCAACAGTGAGGGATGACAGGTATTGCAATCCTCCAACCATCATTTGGAGAGCTCTGAGTAATTGGATGACTGAAGAAAAGGACGCTTATAAAGGCTGGTCCATGACTAGGATGCCCTCCTCTTGTGTGTTTCATACACACACATACATACTCTCTCTCTCTGTGTGTGTATATATATATCTGTGTGTGTGTGTGTGTGTGTGTGGGTATATATATATATATATATATATATATATGTAGCCTTGTATTTTAATGTGTGTGTGTGTCTGAGAGAGAGAACAGCGTTTCTGTGAGCTTGTTTTATACACACACACAAACTGTTTATTTATATACATTTAAAACTATATATAATTTGCCATTCATTTCCATGAGAGAGAAAATAATGTTTCTGTGAGGTTGTTTTATAAACACACATATATCTCTATATCTACTCTGTGTGTGTGTGTGTATATATATATATATATATATATAGCCATTCATTTCCAAGAGGGAAAAAACAATGTTTTTGTGAAGTTGTTTCACACACACACACACACATTTCTATATATAGTCTGTGTGTGTGTGTGTGTGTACATATATATATATAATCTCTCTCTCTCTCTCTCTCTCTCTCTCTCTCTCTCTATATATATATATATATATATAAACTAGCCATGCATTTTAAAGAGAGGAAAAAACCCACAATGTTCCTGTGGGTTGTTGTTGTTGTTGCTGCTGCTGTGTCCCTCCTCCCTCTGTCTGTCTCCATGTTTACCTTTCTGGGGAGCCTTCTGCAAAGGGACCATGGCTGCCACTTGTGGCAACAAAGCGCTTTCCGCGGAGGTCGGGGCTGGGTCCCTTCCCTTGGGCCTCTCCCTCGGCCTCCCCCTGGAGCTCAGCCGGTAGAGGAAGTAGCCCAGGCCTGCCCCGACCACTAGGCCCACCAGCCCCGTCCTCACCGCCGAGTCCCTCAGCATCATGGCGGAGGGGAAGGCAGCGAGGAAGAAAGAAGGGAGGGAGGGAGGCCTTCCATTCAAGAAGGCGGCGGCGATCGGGAGCACCGAGGTCTGAAAGGGCTGCCCTCCGAGGCGGATGGCTAGAGCGTCTCCGTGGCGACGATCTAGGAATTCATCTCAGAGGTCCAACCGCAGAGTCGCATATGGCTAGAACGTCTCCATGGCGACGTTCTAGGAGTTCGTCTCAGAGGTCCAACCACGGAGTCGCATAAGGCTAGAGCGTCTCCGTGGCGACGATCTAGGAGTTCATCTCAGAGGTCCAACCACAGAGTCACATAAGGCTAGAGCGTCTCCGTGGCGACGATCTAGGAATTCGTCTCAGAGGTCCAACCACAGAGTCACATAAGGCTAGAGCGTCTCCGTGGCGACGATCTAGGAATTCGTCTCGGAGGTCCAACCACAGAGTCGCATATGGCTAGAGCGTCTCCGTGGCGACGATCTAGGAGTTCATCTCAGAGGTCCAACCACAGAGTCACATAAGGCTAGAGCGTCTCCGTGGCGACGATCTAGGAATTCGTCTCGGAGGTCCAACCACAGAGTCGCATAAGGCTAGAGCGTCTCCGTGGCGACGATCTAGGAGTTCGTCTCGGAGGTCCAACCACAGAGTCGCATAGGGATAGAGCGTCTCCGTGTCAGAAGTCCAACCACAGAGTCGCATAAGGCTAGAGCGTCTCCGTGGCGACAATCTAGGAGTTCATCTCAGAGGTCCAACCACAGAGTCACATAAGGCTAGAGCGTCTCCGTGGCGACGATCTAGGAATTCGTCTCGGAGGTCCAACCACAGAGTCGCATAAGGCTAGAGCGTCTCCGTGGCGACGATCTAGGAGTTCGTCTCGGAGGTCCAACCATAGAGTCGGGTAAGGCTAGAGCGTCTCCGTGGCGACGATCTAGGAATTCGTCTCGGAGGTCCAACCACAGAGTCGCATAAGGCTAGAGCGTCTCCGTGGCGACGATCTAGGAGTTCGTCTCGGAGGTCCAACCATAGAGTCGCATAAGGCTAGAGCGTCTCCGTGTCAGAAGTCCAACCACAGAGTCGCATAAGGCTAGAGCGTCTCCGTGGCGACGATCTAGGAGTTCGTCTCAGAGGTCCAACCACAGAGTCGCATAAGGCTAGAGCGTCTCCGTGGCGACGATCTAGGAGTTCGTCTCGGAGGTCCAACCATAGAGTCGCATAAGGCTAGAGCGTCTCCGAGTCAGAAGTCCAACCACAGAGTCGCATAAGGCTAGAGCGTCTCCGTGGCGACGATCTAGGAATTCGTCTCAGAGGTCCAACCACAGAGTCGCATAAGGCTAGAGCGTCTCCGTGGCGACGTTCTAGGAGTTCATCTCGGAGGTCCAACCACAGAGTCGCAGATGGCTAAAGCGTCTCCGTGGCGACGATCTAGGAATTCGTCTCAGAGGTCCAACCACAGAGTCGCATAAGGCTAGAGCGTCTCCGTGGCGACGATCTAGGAGTTCGTCTCGGAGGTCCAACCATAGAGTCGCATAAGGCTAGAGCGTCTCCGAGTCAGAAGTCCAACCACAGAGTCGCATAAGGCTAGAGCGTCTCCGTGGCGACGATCTAGGAATTCGTCTCAGAGGTCCAACCACAGAGTCGCATAAGGCTAGAGCGTCTCCGTGGCGACGTTCTAGGAGTTCATCTCGGAGGTCCAACCACAGAGTCGCAGATGGCTAAAGCGTCTCCGTGGCGACGATCTAGGAATTCGTCTCAGAGGTCCAACCACAGAGTCGCATAGGGCTAGAGCGTCTCCATGGCGACGATCTAGGAGTTCGTCTCGGAGGTCCAACCACAGAGTCGCCTAGGGCTAGAGCGTCTCCGTGGCGACGATCTAGGAATTCGTCTCAGAGGTCCAACCGCAGAGTCGCATATGGCTAGAACGTCTCCATGGCGACGTTCTAGGAGTTCGTCTCAGAGGTCCAACCACGGAGTCGCATAAGGCTAGAGCGTCATGTGACGTTCTAGGAAACGACACTTAGAGGGCCTATCAGACAGCCAATCAGAGCGCAGGAAGGGACAGGTGAAGGGAATGGAGTCCAACCCCTCCCAGTTATACATACATATAGATAATTTTGTTGGTGACTTGGATGTTAGTGTTAGGGGTCTCCGGAGAGCCAGGAAGGAGATCACAACTCGCAAATGGGGTCTCCATCGCGAAGGTCCAATCGAAGGGCCTCAGACTCTTGTTTCCCAACGCCAGAGAGGCTTCTGGGAATTGTGGTTCGCCAGCACCGCGGCGGGCCAGTCTTCGGGGAGACCGAAAACTCCTACTCCCACAAGCCTCTGCGGCCTTCCAAGAGAGGAGGGGCTCAGGTCGACAGCGGGACCAAGCCTGACTGGCAGGGAGAGCGGCCAATCAGGAGACTGAGCTGCGTGACCGGCGTCCGCCTCAGCCAATGAGAGGCCGGGTTTGGGCGAAAGTGGGCGGGACTCAGCAAAGGCAGGCGGAGGAAAGAGGAAACCCTGAAGGGAACGAGTCTTGAAATGGCGTCGGCAGGAAAAGAGGTGTAACTCGCTTTGGCAGCGCTTTGCCTGGCTCCTTCCACTATGGAGGTCTGGAGCCATTTAGGAAGAGAGGCAGTGTGGATTAGTGGTTTCAGTGCATGACTACGATGGCTCTGGAGAGCAGGGCTTGGCTCCCAGCGCAACCATATAAACCCACCACTGTGTGCCCTTGGGCAAGAAGTCACATCTCCTTCTTTGGAGTCTCTTGAACCGAGGCTGGATGGCCATCTGTTGGGGCTGCTTCGATTGAGAGTTCCTGCATGGCAGAATGGGGTTGGACTTTGTGGGCCCCGTGCTCTCTTCCAACTCTATGATTCTCCCTAGCAATCTCTAGGTCTTCCAGTGGGATTCAGATGTTGCTTAGCAGTGGCCCACAAACTTTAAGAGATTTTGGACTTCAGTTCCCAGAAGCCTCAGCCATATTGGACAATAGTCTGGGATTCTGGGAGCTGAAGTCCGAAATCCCAGTTTGGGGACGAGTGTGCTAGAGGACCTAGAGATTCCCAGAGAGAACATTCTCCAGGCATTTGTAGGTCCTTCAGTGCAATTCTGTGGCCCAGGTCTGCCAGATGATGATTGCAGAGTTGCACTGGAAGACCTAGAAATCCCTAGAGAAGTGTTCTCTCAGGTTAAAAGATTGTGGGGGGTTTATGTGTGGTTTTCCCACTTCCTTGAGGGTCCTGCACCCCTCACCTCAGAGAATGTGGAGGGATCACTGCATTTCTAAGAAGTAAGGGGAAATAGGATTTGACTCTGGCACACCTGCAGATATGTGTACAGTGAGGCATCAGGCCACGCCATTTCCATATACACCCCACAGGTCTATTCCACTGGCACAAGAAGTCCATGAATGAAGGTCTCTGTCCCACTATCTGTACCATTATCATTACATTGTATTCATTGTATTTTGACGTTGTTAGCCACCTCGATCTTAATGGAGAGGTGGGATATAAATGATCATGATGATGATTATTATCATTAAATCAATAAAGATTATTTTTTAAAAATTATCATTACATTGTATTTATTGTATTTTTGATGTTATGCGAAAGCATAAACAGGAGGAAGGGAGAGAAGATAGATAGATATAGAATCTTATATAATAATAACAATTTAAAGGTATATCTCTAGATAGATAGAGATATACATTTAAATTATTATTATTATTATATAATATTCTATATCTATCTATCTTCTCTTCCTCCCTCCCTCCTGTTTATGCTTTCGCTGCCTGGCATTTTGCAAGCAAGTCCTCCTTTGGCCTTTGCAAACTGACTGACCAGGCCAGGGCCTGGCCTGAGTGAGGTCAGTTGTGGAGGCCTGGTTGCTAGGCAACCAGAGAGTGACCACTACAAGTGGCGGGAAACAACGGCCCAGAAGGGTCTCCCCTTCTTTCCTCTGCTGCCTCCAGGGAGCCCCCTGCCCTGCTGCCATGGCCACCTTCCACAGTGTCAGCCCCGAGCTTCGGGCCTATTTCAAGAAACACTCCATCCCTGACATCTATGAGGTACAAGGGCTGCTGCAGGGAGAGAGGGAGGGAGGGTTGGCTGCAAAAGAAGAAGAGGTGGCTGTGCTTGTTGTTGTTGTTGTTGTGTGCCTTCCAAGACCTTTCTGACTTATGGGGACCCTGTTTGGGGCTTTTCTTGGCAATGTTTTCTTTGCCATTGCCATTCTGAGGCTGAGAGCCAGTCAAATTCTATTGCCTTTGCCTAAAACACCACCACAATAACAACAAAGCACATGCATATCATATTTCCAACGTCAGTCCTATGACTAGACAGCAGTTTATGATTTGCAAAATTGAACATTTAAAAATGTAATTTATATATATATATATATATATATATATATATATTCTATCTACCTATAATATTTAATAATTTTATACTATTGGCAACACTGCTCAGAGGCTTTAGAGGAGAGAACCAAATACAGTACTAGGAGGAGTAAAGATGGGACAGTCCACAACATTAAAAGTATAGTACATACTTTGACACTTTGGGCTCAAAACCCTGGTGAGATCTTCATTTTTTAAAAAACAGACAACCAACTTTTAAAGCAAGCAAGGGTTTCTTTACTTGTCATTTGCCTAATGTGTATTGTTATTCTACGTCTTTGAGTCATTTCTGATTTATGGCAATCCTGGTCCAAAACACACTGCATAAATAATTCAGCCTACTTTAACTGCCCTGGCTCACTGCTGAGGAATCCTGGGAATTGTAGTTTATTGTGACACCAGAGGTCTCTGACAGAGAAGACTCAATAGCTCACAAAATTCCCTAGCATTCAGTTAGGGCAGTTAACGGGGTCTCAAACTGGATTATTTCTGCAGTCTGTTTTGTACCTCTGTCACTGGATTTTCTTGGCAAGATTTGCTCGGAGGGAGTTTGCCTTTGCTTTCTTTTGAGGCTGAGAGAGTGTGACTTGCCCATGTTCACTCAGTAGGTCTCCATGGCAGAGAAGGGATTTGAATCCTGATCTCCATGGTCTTAGTGTTAACTGGAAGTTATAATTTAAATTGCAGTCACAAAGGAAACAGCTAATTCTATCTGAACCTCTTGTTATGTGCCTCCAAGTCATTTTTGATTTGGAGGAGCTCTAAGGTGAACCTATCATAGGATTTTCTTGGCAAGTTTCTTCAGAGGGGTTTACCATTGCCTTATTTCAAGGCTGAGAGAGTGTGACCTGCCAATGCTCACCCAGTGGGTCCCTAGGGCAAACAGGGTTTTGAATCCTGCTCTTCAAAGTCATAGTATAAGTGGATGTTATAATTTAAGTTGCAGTCACAAGGGAAAAGGGTGATTCTGCCTGAATTGCAGGACCCCTTTTAGTTCGCATGCAGCAACATGTTCACAGAAACCGTCAGCCCTCCATCCCCACGGATTCTTTATCCACAGATTCAACTACCCACGGTTTGAAAATATTTTAAAAATACACAAATTACAAAAAGCAAACCTTGATTTTGCCATTTTATATAAGTGATATCATTTTACCACAACATGGTATTTAATGAGACTTGAGCATCCACAGATTTTGGTATCCATGGGGAGTCCTGGAAGCAAACCCCAGCAGATATCAAGGATCCATTGTATACCTGTTAAGGAAGTAAATGTGTACTTTAACAGAAAAGTTGTTACTAGATGCAGAAGTAACACAAAGGAATAGGTATAGGTTCCTATGCCAGTAAACAGAAAAAGAAATAAAGAGCAATTCAACGTCATCAAGAAAATTTTTTATTCAAAACTAACAACATGTACATGTGAAATCAATCAGCCAGATATGCCTTAGGCAGGTAAGCACTTTTTTTTTTTTGCACATTCTAGAGATCACTTGAAAACTTTTTCCAAAATGCATCCAGGAATAGCTTTTACTTCCACAAACTTCTACTTTATATACCGGTATATAAAAAATTCCCTTTGGATGCTTTTTAACAGCGTGGCAAGGGTGGTGATGGTGGCGAGGCAACTTATCTGCTCTCCCCTGTTTTGCTGTTCACACACGTTCAATAAAGAGTTCCAAAGACAGTTTCAGTTTACCTTGACCCTTGCCTACAGCTAGAGTACAATCCCACAGTTTCCCAGTTGAAGCTGAAAGCACTGTTTATTTCGTTGTTTACTACAGATAGACTGCGGCAAGCTGATGCCAAAATATGTTTTTCTCCAGCCCGTCTACAACATTCTCTCAGTGCTGATGCTGCTAAAAATGTAGAACTGGACAGAGGACAAGGAAGAAAGAGAAGCTAACCAGGTGTAAAAAAGCCTTTATAAAAAAGAGCTTTGCTACCAGAGGCTTTGGAGGTTATTGCACCCAGGAACCCTGGCAGGAGAGAGGTGGGAACTAAAAGATGAAAACAGATGTTATCGCATTTTCCCGTGTCTGGGTTGTAGACAGCCCATATCCACTCAGGCAGCCTGACTGCAACCTGGATTTCTCCAAAGGGATTTTTTCAAGAATGAGATTTTCCCATTCTAGAAAAGCTGTGGGAGAAGTCCAGGTTGCAGATGGCCTGCCAAGTACAAAAGGGCTGTCTACAGCCCGGACATTTTTGTCTTTTAGATGCCAGGTCTCTCCCACCAGGATTCCTGGGTGAAATAATCTCCTTTGTTACTTAAGTAGTCCTGTATTATAGGCTGGTTAGAGACCTCAACAAGATGGATGTGAGATCAGAGAGCAAGAAGTGGAAAGTGCCAGGCTATTCTGTTGCTGACACAGGGCTGAAACAGATGGACCTGATAAAGCGAACTGCTGCACAATTTGTGCCATGGCTGCAGCAACCAAACGTGCCTAGCCCTGATCCAGGCTGCCACCGCAGTTTTGAACCAGGCCAGCAAAAAGAGCGGTATTTTACCACTCCTTTTTTGCTGAGTTCTTTGTAAAAGACGTGGCCTCACTGTGGTTTCCGGCTGTACTTGGGACTTGAGGAAGGAGGCATGCAAATTGAAGGAAGGAACATCAACAATTTAAAATATGAAGATGACACCATACTGATAGCAGAAAATAGCAAACACTTGGAACGACTACTGAAGAAAGTCATAGAAAAAAGTGCAAAGGCAGATTTACAATTGAACATTAAGAAAACAAAATAATGACCATAGATAATTTGCAAGACTTTAAAGTCCGGTAGATGATGAAGACATTGAAATAGTTCCAAGATTTTCCATATCTTGGCTCAGTCATTAATCAGAATGGAGACTGCAGTCAAGGAATCAGAAGAAGACTAGTGTCCTGGTATGCGCCTGCCAAGTATCCCGGAGCTTGCCTCCTTCCATCTGCCAAGGCCAGCTAGAGTTCTTTGGTCAGGCGAACACTGTCAGGGTCCATGCAGCTGGAGCAAATTCCAATCCAGTCTGTAACCTGACATCAAGCAGGAAGTCCAACTGAGAACCAAGCCCAAAAAGAAGTAGAGAAAGACATCAAACCAAGATGAACAGCCGGAGCTCAAGAGGAACGGAAGTGTTAAACAAGGAGTCTTGATAATGGCATTGAAACTTGTTGTCATCAGGGAAGCAAAGCTGTCTGCTGAATTCTTATAGAGCCAGCTGCAAACCAACACGGCTGGCTTCATTAACCTGTTATTGGCTCCAAAAATGTCACTTCCTGCCGAGCTGCCTTTTTACAAGATTTACTGCCTCAGTGTGCCATTGTTTTATGTGGTCTACTGCCTTTAGCCTGTCTTATTTGCTATGGCTGGACCTCCCTCCTTCTCCACGGATTTCTCTTTTAGGTATGCCATGAAAACTATGACTTGGAAGGGCAGCTATGAAGGAACCAGATCAGATCCTGAAGCGTAAAGTTATATAACTGAATATTAAAGTTAGGATTGTCCATTTCAATATATTTCTAATTTCTGTTTCTATGTATGGATGTGACAACTGGACAGTAAAGGAAGCTGGTAGGAAGAAATCAACTCATTTGGAATGTGTGCCTGGAGAAGAGTTTTCAGATACCATGGACAAATCTAAAAGACAAATGAATGGGCCCAAGAACTCTTTCTAGAAGCTAAGATGACTAAAGTAAGACTGTTGTATGTTGGGCATATCATAAGAAGACATGACTCACAAGAAAGGACAATAATACTTGCTAAGGTAGAAGGCTTTAGGAAGAGAGGAAGACCACATTACAGATGGATAGACTCAATCAAGAGGAGTTCTTAACGCGTGGTAATTCATCACATGAATTGCCTTGGATGTGAATTGACTTTGCTTCTCCTTCCCTTTGGATTGGCTCTGGATTTGAGTTCCAGTCTCACGTGTGATAAGGGCCTTCCTCTTCCCATGCCCCCCTTCTAAACAGGTAAAGGAAACAGCTTCTTCCAGCCAATATTAAGACTTTCTTCCACTCATGCTCCTCCATTTAAACAGGCAACGGAAACCTCTTCTGTCCAGTAATGTGAAGACTGTGATTATTTTCCCCACTGCTCTCTCCCCCAACCTCAATAGATAAAATAAAACCAGTCCACATAGCTTTTCCTAGCACTCTAAACCTCACTGTTGTGTCACTTGAACTTCCTAGTTCTCTCATCAATCCCTCCTTGCTCTCCCATCACACTCAAAAGGTGCACTGGAAGAGCTATGCATGGTGTATGAGATTTTCATTTATTTATCTATGGAGGAACATTGTAAATTTTAAATGTTGTACACAGTAGGTGGGAATACAGATAAATCATACCACTTCCTTGCCAAAACAGAATTGAATAGTTTGAGCATTGGATTATGTCTCTGGAGACCAGGGTTCGAATCCCACTCTGTCATGGAAGCCCACTTGGTGAAGTCACACTCTCTCAACCACAGGGGAAGGCAAAGTCAAAGCTACTTTGGACAAATCTTGCCAAGAAATCCCTGAGTCATCTTAGGGTCACCATCAGTTGGAAACAACTTTAACACATACGATGGAGGCAACAACAACAACAATTTCTTTTGTACTTACAGTGCTGAATGATGGATTGAATCAGTATGTCATTTAAAGCAGCGACTTTATTCAGAACCCATATTGTTAAATTCAAGATATGAAATGCTGTATTAACTGACCAACACATAAGCAAGAACATTAAAAATAGAAGTAAGATAACAAAATGTAATAGTATAAGAGACAGGTGGAGAATTTGTGGCCCTGCTAATGTTGTTCAACTATATTTCCCAGCACCTTTGGACACTAGACATTAGGGCTGGAGCTACTGGGTGTTTGAATCCAGTAATATCTGGAAAATGACATTTTCACCTGCCATTAGCAATAATCTACATGGGCAATAACATTTTAAAATTATTTTATACTTTTATATTTTGTTGTTGTTGTTGGGGGCCTTCATGTCATATCCGACCTATGGAGACCCTAAGGCCTGTCATGGGGTTTTCTTGGCAAGATTTGTTTTCAGGTTTGCTATTGCCTTCTCATGAAGCTCAGAGCATGTGACTTGCCTAAAGTCACCTAGTGCGTTTCATGGCCAACAGGAGACTCAAACCCTAGTCTCCAGAGTCGTAATCCAGCATTCAAACTACTACACTATACTGGTTCTCTATAGTTATGTAGTGTTTTATATGTGCGTGTTTTATTTATCAGAACTTCAAGTGTGGGTTTTTCTTTTCAGGCCCTGTTATGTGGTTTATTAATTATGTGCCCAGATGATCCACTCAGATTTTTAGAAGAAAAGATCAAGGAAATAATGGAAAAAGGTCTATATAGTATTCTATGGTATGTATGTGATATCTTCCATGGATTATAAATAATATGGTTAGGTTTCAAATACTGAGATATGGGAAATGTTATTTGGTTGTTATAAAGAACTTTCACATGGAAATGTTTAATGAAGCCCATAACAAAATTCATTTAAATGAAAATATCAGCAACCAGTTAAAAACTTAAGAGTTGGAGTTAAGGATAGTTAAGTGGTTATCAAAAGACTGTGTTGTAATCTGTAATCATTTTAAGATTAGTTATTAATCTCAAAGGTTATTCATACACTGAGATGGAGAAATCTGCCAGTTCAGTATATATTCAGTAAATCGCAGGTTGGAAAGGCAACAGGAGTGATGTCTGCTGATTTGGACAGTGACCCTGGAGCTCCTGATTTTCATCTCTGCTGTTATGTCTCCAACAGAAAAGAAGAAAAAAAGGAACTGTATTCCCCCCTCACTCCTTTTCTGTGGGCACGGACTGAACAGAAGGTGTCTTCTACTAAGATGAGTTGCCTTCTGCTCAGTCCACAAGCCACCACTGAAGAGAACTTTTTGTGTTGGCTCCAAAGCTGGTGTAAATTTCCCTCCATGTTGGAGGTATCATTGAGGACTGTCCTAGCACCCCTAGAAACTGTCCACCAATCAAGATCCTTTCTCCTTCTCATAACAGAATTCTGAAGCCAGAGAGGTAAAGGCCATGGGAATGTTTGTAGGGCAGGAAGCATGGGATCTGACTTCAGTTGTTTGAGCAACGGTCTCTCTATTCTTAGATGAGGAGTTATAATCTATCCCACGCTTCTTCAATGCTGTGATATTGCAGAGTCAGAGTTCTCTTTTAAAATGAAGAGAAAAATAAACCTTATATTAATGGTGCAAAAACGACTGTAATAAGAAGGTATTTTTTTGCATATACAGAGTTCATAAGACAAAGGAGGTAAATTCTTGACTAATGTTGGCTCAGTGCATTGTGACAATTTTAAAATGGCTAAATTCTTCAGTAATTGTGAATGCTCCTCTTGAGATCCAAGTTGCCTTCATCCTTTATGAAGATACAGGCTCCTTTGTAAGGTAGAAAGCACTGAATTTCTAAAGAAGCCCTCCATATTTTTTGCATTAGGAAACATTTTTAAGTGCTGTTTTGGTAAAACATGTCAAGTATAGTCCATTTTTTTTTTAGAAAAATGTTTTACCTTTGTTGGAGGTAGGAAACTCAAATGGTCATGCCCCAGGACCTCTCTTTAGGCGTCCCCTGATGTGGCTAAAGTGCAATATCAATACACCCAGAAAACATATGCAGGGGTAGCCATGTTGGCCATTTAGCAAAGTACAATAACATGCAAAATCCACAAAACAGTGATACTTTTATTGGGTCAGCTGAAATGCACAAAACACATGTTGCACGCTTTTGAAGCTCCACTGGCTTTTTCATCAGGCAAAGATGTTATAAATCATGCAGCTCTGTTCTGGGTCCCCTTCTGCTTTCTCTCTACACACTGTCCAGCTCTCTTGGCTTTTCCTACCATCTGTATGCCGATGACACCCAGCTGTATCTTTCCGCCCCTGACCTTTCTCCAAGGCTTGAACAGCAAGTTTTGTCTTGCCTCACAGCTGTCTCGCAGTGGATGCGCCATCGGCGTTTGAAGCTCAACATGTCCAAGACGGAGCTTCTTGTCTTTCCTCCTAAGCTCACTCTTCAACACTCCTTTTCTGTCTCTGTGGACAACATTTCTATTCAACCAGTCCAGCAAGCCCGCAGTCTTGGTTTTATCTTTGACTCTTCTCTGTCGTGTATCCCTCAGATCCAGACCACAGCCAAGGCTTGTAGATTCTTTTTATACAATATTGCCAAAATCCGACCATATCTCTCCGCCTCTACTGCCAAGATCCTGGTCCATGCCCTAGTGATCTCCCGACTTGATTACTGTAACGTCCTCCTGGCTGGGCTTCCTCTTTCTCACCTCCGTCCTTTAATCTCTGTCCAGCATTCAGCTGCACGCATTATCACTTCCACCCACCGCTCTGACCACATCTCTCCTGTGTTGGCATCCCTTCACTGGCTCCCCCTCCCTTTCCGCATTCAGTATAAGCTCCTGCTGTCGACATTTAAAGCCCTCCATGGACTGGCCCCTCCTTACTTATCAGACCTTCTTTCTCCTCACCTTCCCACCAGGGCCCTCCGTTCTGGTAGTCAAGGTCTGCTGTCCCAGCCCATGATTTCCTCTGCCCCATCCCGGACTCGCCCCTTTTCACTTGCTGCCCCTCACTCCTGGAACCTTCTTCCCCTGCAAACAAGAGCCATCACTTCTTTAACCAGCTTCAAAACGGAGTTGAAAACCATCCTGTTCAGAGAAGCCTTCCCAGGCATTGCATAATTGTCGCTTACTATTTGGTGTTCTTTTGGTGCCTGTTTATCAAACCATTTCCTTTATTGCTATGTACTGTATATGTATTACCCTACTTGAGAGTATGTATTTTCCCTGGAAGAAGATTAACCATCCATTATCAAGCCAAGCCCTCCCTCCAGTCCATCTGCCTTGGTCCAGGCCTCGGAGGTAGAGAGGAACTGCTGGACCTCTTACCCTTTCCCTCCACCACTCCCTTCTCCTTCTGTGTCATGTCTTTTTAGATTGTAAGCCCGAGGGCAGGGAACCGTCTAACTAAAAAGATTGTATGTACAGCGCTGTGTAAATTTACAGCGCTTCATAAATAAAGGTTAATAATAATAATAATAACAGAAGAGAGAAAAATAACAATGACATTAGTCAAAAACCTGGTACTTTTTTTTTTCTTTTTTTTTTAGAAATTCAACGCTTTTGGATTCAGTTCTGTGGCATCCCTGATTGAGTTTATCCACTTGGCATGTGGTCTTTCTCACTTTCTGCTACCTTCTATCTGACCTAGCATTATTGTCTTTTCTAGTGAGTTGTGCCTTCTCATGATGTGGCCAAAGTACAAGCCTCAGTTTCATCATCTTGCCTTCCAGGGAGAGTTCAGGCTTGATTGGTTTAAGGACCCATTTGTTTGGCTTTTTGGCTGTTCATGGTATCGTCAGTAGTCTTCTCCAGCGCCACATCTAAAAAGGAATTGATTTTTTTCTTACCTGCTTTTTTTACTGTTCAACACTTAACATCTATACATGGTGATGGTGGATACAGTGGCTTATACAATTTTAACTTTAGTGCTCAGTTGTATATCTTTACTCTTTAGGATCTTGCCTAGTTCTTTCAACGCTGCCCTTCCCATTCCTAGTTTTCTTGGCTGCAGTCACCATTCTGATTAATGTTTGATCCTACATACTCTTTTGATTTCCTCATTGTCTTGGTTGAATTTATGTCTTTATTCCATGGTCATTTTTTGTTGTTGTTTTCTTTATGTTCAGCATTAAGCCTGTCTTTGCACTTTCATCTTTGACCTTCCTTAGAATTTGTTCCAAGTGTGTGATGTTTTCCTCTAGTAATATAGTGTTGTCTGTATATCTAAGCTTGTTGATGTTCCTTCCTCCTATCTTTACTCCTCCTCCTTCTGAGTCTAAACCTGCTTTTCTTATGATATTTCTGTATACAAGTTGAACAAATAGAGTGATAGAATGCAGCCTTGCTTGACTCCATTTCCAGTTGGGAACCATTCTGTTTATCCATATTCTGTTCTAACAGTAACCTCTTGTTCTAAGTACAGATTTCTCATCAGGTGTAGTGGCACTCCATGATTTTAACAGCCATCCATAGCTTTTTGTGAATTTTGAGATAATACGAAAGCAGAACCTTAAATATAATGGATTGAATTCTGTTGTTAATACTGACTGAAGTAGAGCCATTGAATCAACCACTGATTCAATGGTTCTATTCTATTTGGAACTAAGCAACAGAATTCTACACATAGTAAATATAATATAAATTATAAATATGTTATAAAGTCTGTTAATTAAACAACATTCACAATGATACCTTCCCAACAGACCCAGGTTTGGTGAATTGTTTGAAACATAAAAAGAGAGAAGATTAAATAAACATTATAGTAAAAACAGCAGTGGTTAATGTAGTTCAGTGTTTAAGAGTTTCACAACCTCCCATTCATTGCTGTATAGTTTTGTGACTTACTTTAATACTTTTGTTCAAAGAACAGCACTTTAAAGTTCTTTCTGTATGGTTTCAATGCAGTATGCTTTGATGTATAAAAGTATTTCAGCTCAAAATCAAATATTTTGCAGTGTTCTGCTCTGTTGTTGTTATTTCTGAAGATATGCATATAGAAACCTTTGAATTTACTAAGTATGAACAGCATATTTGTATATTACGCTTGTATTTAATGTTTATTTACATGTTATTATCTCTGAAGAAAAAAATGATAAGCTCTGGAATATCAGTGGTAAAGCTCAATTTTCAGAAAATAGGATGTTTCCCACTATGTAATAACATGCATTGTTTTTATTCTAGATCATAGTTACTCAACAGTGCCTTTGAAAATAGCAACAAATATTATTATTTCATCATATTAGTGCTTTGTTAATTATAGTGGCTTAGTGGTTAAGACTCTGGTGCTGACGATGACAAACTTGGCAGGTCAACAGTTTGAGACCAAAGTGTCGTGTGATGAAGTGAGCTCCCTCTGCTAGTCCCAGCTTCTGCCAACCTAGCAGTTTGAAAGTATGTAAAAGTGCAAGTAGATAAATAGGTATGAGAATGTAACAGCATTCTGTGCACCAACTCCAAATACCATGGAGTTGTCTTTAACAATGCTGGCTCCATCAGCTTAGTAATGGAGATGAGCACCATTCCCTACAGTCAGACATGACTAAATAAACTTGTAAAGGGGAAGCCTTTACCTTTATCTTTTATGAATAATGTTGTATTTTTAGAGAGTGGAAGCTATGATGTTACTAAATATATAATGTATATGTATTTTTTCCCCTCCAGGAATATGTGTATTGATCCAGACCTAAGCCAGAGGCTAAAAGTAATTTCAGAAACATACTTACACACCCTTTTGGGACTTGATGATGATCAGCTGGTAATTATTAATAAACTTTTCCTGTAATCTTTTTACCAAAGTAAACGCAATAGATAGCCTCTACTTGTACTTACATTGAAATAACGTCCTTCTTTGTGCCAAAGAGTAATTAGAGAGAAAGGATGCTTTGTTCCCCAAGAATACCAATCCCAAATGCTGTTTCTACAGAGAGTAACAGTGCAATCCTTATTCATTTTGTTGGTTTTAGAGGTTTTAGAATATGTTGCTAGAATCTTCTTCTGTATGCAGAACAGCAGTCTGCTGGCATAATTGTTCTGCTAACTGAAAGCTAAAACAGAGGTGGAGAAGGAGTGGGGTGTTGAAGGAGTTGTATTATACCAGTTCACAGACTCCTCCAGCTCTGGTACAGAGCCACAATGCCAGCACAAAGTTTGACCAGGGTGAGAGTAGTTCTAAATAATTTCTAACATCCCTTTCCTCACTGGCATCACCTGAGTTGGAATCACTTTCTGTGGTAACTCATGGTGTCATCCCCCCCATTGATACCTTCCCATACCACACCATACAGGATCCTTAGTAATGTTTGTTGTGCTAATGTTACTCATAAATCATAATTTCCTTATATCACTGAATGTAATGGTAATAGTTGTGACAAACGGTACTAGCATTCTTTGGCATAGAAGGCTTAAGACCTTGTAAAACTACAAATCCCGGGATTCCATAGGCTGGAGCTAGAATACTTGTGTCAAACTGCATTATTTCTACAGTGTAGATGTACTCTCAGAGTCATTATTTATTACCTGATTCCATTCAAGTACAATATCATCATAACTGACAAAGGAAGGGGAGCTTTTTGTAATTTGTAGGGAAAAGTTTGGTACTGAAGCTCTAAAAAAAGGTGCAATTATGTTGTGCTGTGCCTGATATGAAAAACATTGTGATAGAATATTTGCAGTTATCCATGCCTGTCTTTTCCATTTTGATGTTATTTATTTTGTGCAATTACATTTTAGATGACTACAGAGTTATGTGATAAAGCATGGGACTTTTATAGCACTAACTTAAAAAGAATGTGCTTTGAGTAAGTATGTGGCCATCTTTATTATATACAGTACTCACCTAACTGAATTGTGACAAATTGACTGTACTTTATCCCACATTGTAGTAATAGCATTTTGGATCAGTTCTGTGGTATAACAAGTCTTCATAGCAATCATTGGTATGAAGAGAAGACAATTATCTCAAGGTTATGACTCTTGTACTTTGTACGAGTTTTTGTACATGTGCTGTAGCTCACACTTAGCCTTTTTGCTGATACAAATGGTCATCACTTGGACTCTACATTTTGAAGATTAAACTGTGAGACTAGTGAACAAAGAGGTCAAGTAGACTGGCAGCTTGGAGGGGCCTCTGGCTGCTCCAGCCCTGGTTGCACCCCATTTGGTACAGAATTGTGTTGACCAGATGCCACAGTCCCAAGGCTGGCTGTTGCTGCAGTCCCGAATGGGCTGCTACAAGGAGTGCTTTTTTGCGTTCCTTTTGCCGGCAGGCCCAGGACATCTTAGGTGGCTGCAGCACACCTTCAGTTCACGGATGAAGACATAATATAATAATAATAATAATAATTTGTTTTATTTATATACCGCTATTCCAAAGATCATAGCGGTGAACAGCAAGTAAGCTAATTAGCAAGTAAGCTAATTTGCCCCCAACAGTCTGGGTACTCATTTTAGCGACCTCGGAAGGATGCAAGCCTGAGTTTATAGCAATTCAAGATAAAATGTAACAGTAGTGTTAAAATGGCATAATGCCTCAAAGTAACAAATAAGAATTGAGATAGGTGAGTTATTCCTTTTAAGTTTTGTTCCAAAACAACATGACTAAGGCCTGGAACAGATGGGCAGGAAAAAGTGGCTTGATCTTGCTTTCCCCCCAACTGCCTGCACAGCACAGTCTCAAGACAAGCTAAATGCTCATGGCCCGACCACATGGCACATTTTCAAGCCATGCCACTGGGTAATTTTTTTTGTTGCTTCCCCACCATGCATGTGCACTGGCGCATGAACACACCGCCAGTGACCCCCAAGTATCTCCCACATTCACCCAGATGCCATTCCATTGGATGGCCACCCCTTTGAAAGGCCACACAGTCGCATGTGTAGTGCTCTGCCTGTACACAGCATCAGAGCAAGTGATACATTGGCAAAGCACAATCATGGAGGCTCTCCTACATGCTCCCTTCACCCCATGCCCCTGTTGGACTGTCTGGTTTGTGTATGCTGTCATAAATCCATTGGAGTTGCGAGGCCATGGTAAAGGAAAGAAATGAACAGTGCAACAACTCCAATGGATTTATTACAGCATACACAAACCAGACAATCCAGTGGGGGCATGGGGTGAAGGGGCCATTTAGAGGGGGGCGCCATGATTGTGTTTTGCCAGTGTATCATTTGCATATCAATGCATTGGTGCTGTGTATGGGCATTTACATGCAGGCATGAAGATGTGCATCTTCTGTGCTAAGAAGACTGTCTTGGATTCTGTTTGCTCTGCTATGGTCCGATTTCCACCCGCTTTGGAGGCATGCATCATCTGAACTGCTTCCACACTGCCGAAATAATGTAATTTGACACCATTTTAACTGCCATGTCTCAGTGCTGTGGAATTTGGGGATTTGTAGTTTTGTGAGATATTTATTCTTCCCTGTCAGAAGGCTCTGGTGCCTCACCAATCTACAAATCCCTGAATTCCATAGCATTGAGCCATGGAAGTTAAAGTGGTGTCAAACTGCTTTATTTTTGCACTGTAGCAATAGCCTAAGTTTAAGCTTTTATTATCGTGAATATATTTCCGTGTGCTGTCTATGAAATTTCAAGTGCAGTTATTTAGATTTTCTTGTCTTCAGGACAAAAACCTCCATTAATACATTCTTGCTTAACAATTACAGTGCATGGATAAAGTATTGTGCTATGAGGAGAATTGGGAAACAAATCTTACAGAGAAAGTTGTCTTTTGCAAGACATGTTTATGAATCCAAGCTATTAAAATCCGTACTAGAAAAATGGAATGCTTGGGTGCAGCTTCGCAAAGTAGAACATGAACGTAAGTGTTTCTATCAAGTAAGACTATTTTTAGATAAGAGAGAGTTTTTAAAATTTTCACTAAAATGCTTCATCTTTTATCATTCCAATCTCTGTTCAGAGATTGATCACTTTGGGCAAGTTCATACATAATGATAAGTTGTGAGTTACATGAACTAGCAGCAGTGTGATCAGCTAAAAAAAGTATTTTTAAATGTAAAAAAATGTGTTTTTTCCTCTTTCATAGGGGCCCTGTGCCCCTAACCCCATCAAATGTGGAGGGCCCACTGTAACTGGAAAAACATTTTCTGAACTTGATCATCTTCTGAACCAGGCCTCAGAGTTATGTTAATTTAACCACAGACAAATGTATGTACCAAAGCAAGTTCTTTGATCCAAATTACAATTAAAGAAAATGACATTTTTCTTAATAAAGCTCCACATTTTCAAATTATTTTTCTTCAGGGGCAGCAAAAAGGATAGGAAAAGTCTTTGCATTTTCTTTACAGAAGATTATCTTTAAAGCTTGGCGAAAAGAGACTAGTTCTAGAAGAAAGACTAAACTATATATGGAGGTAAGTTATTAATAAATAATTTTAAACATGTGTCCTCTTACAGTGGAAACATTGATGTATATTCATTTTTAATTCTGTACTTATATCCACATAATTACTTCAGCATGCTTGATTTGCTAAACTGAGCAAGAATGAGCATTATAAATGGTGTACAGTATGTTATTAAAATTTTAAATTATGTACAAAGTAATTTAGTTCCACACAAGCCACAATACAAGCCTCATAATTTTGCAATAATCTATATGCTAGATTAATAAAAATCCAGGATCAGAAACAGTGGCCTGAACACACAGACCAAATAAGGCAACTTCGGGCTGCTTTGGGGGCTTGGCGTTTAGATGATGCACACCTCCAAAGCATCTGGAAGCCACGTTGAGGCCACGCCAAGCTGGGAAAAGCCGGCCTAAAAAGGACTCGATTTAGATTGACTCCTGGCTGGCGTGACTTGGGTCTGTGGCAGTTTCCTACTTTGAGAGTGGGCTGTGCTTTTGCCACGGTCCCAGCCCAATAGTGTTAGTTATCTCTACATGATGTGGCTGGAGACCGCTCCTTCTGGGCCATCTGCTTTGGGCCAGTGCTAATTGAACTTCATCCTTCAGAAGCAGCCCACTCAACCTTTCCTGGGTTGATATCTTGCTCATTGAATCAGTTATTAGCACCATAGCCACAATTCACGTCCTCATGGTTTCTGTTCTTTGGGCTACATGGCAACATTGTTCCTTCCCATGTTCTCCATCTGTTTAGGTTTATTACAGGGCTACAATAATTTCCCTTTGCATTATTTGTGCCTCCTTCCTTCTCCCACTTTGGAATGGGGCCTGGAAAGTCTTGATCCATTAATGGAAATAATGTATATCTTGTTTTTCTCATGCACTGTGAGCCACTCAAGGTAGCTCACAATGTATCTACAGGCCAAAACTACCTGTTTTGTTAACTGCATCTTTTTATTAAATATGGAGGTTGTGGGGACTGCTCAGAGTAGACAAAGGGGTGAATTGAACTCTTTTCCTTTCTGCTGCCTTTGTGAGTAAAATCTCTTAATAGCTTGATTCCTGTTATTAGTCCAGACTAGAAAATACCCACTGAAGAAATGGAATTTAGCAACAACTGATTCAGTTGATTTTACTCTAGTTGGAATTAACCAACATGATTAAGGCCAGTATCTTCTTTTTTAGGAAGGAAGAATTCTCCAGTTTGTGCCATTTACATTTCAGAAACTGATCTTCAGATGTAGTTTTGTACTTATTTAATTACATTTGCAAGTCAAAACCAGAAACTAGTTCAAATTATTATTTTTTACTTTTCTTGAAATTTTTCTGCATATTTTACAGCGTGTAGAAAGAGACTTTGAAGACGATATTGATGAAGAGCCTGAAAGACGTTATGTTTCAGAGCGTGAAAGACGTCAATTTGACAAACATTCATCATCAAGATATATATCATACGATCATGTGCCACATATAAGAACAGGCAAAGATCACTTGACAAAGATGCCAGGACGAGTACTCGCCCAGGTTAGTAATCTGAAAAATAAATAAAAAGTAGATATATTTGTAGCTCATTTCTGTTTTTTGTCAAAAGAAATGCTTCTTTAGACTAATCTGGAAGAATCCATATTTTACATGGAAATTTGGTCACCTATTGTATTGTTTTCCACTTATCATGATTCTAACTTTACCTGCAATAAGAGAATCCCTGGAGGCTTGGGTAAATGTGCTAAAAAGATTTCAGGCAACCATTTCCCTCTACATTTGGCCCTTCTTATACACGGATTTTTATACACAGATTCAAGCATCCATGGTTTGAAAAGGTTCAAAAAAAGTATAAATTTCAAATATCAAACCTTGATTTTCCACTTTTTATAAGGGACACCATTGTGCTATATTATATTTAATGGGACTTGAGCATCCACGGATTTTGTTATCCATGGGGGATCTCGGAACCAAACCCCAGTGTATAACAAGGGTCCACTGTACTCTCTCTTATATACTTTATATAGTAAGCAGTGTAATTAAAGACTTCATGACAAAATGAATCATATGTCTTTTGTATAATGTTATGAATTAAATCTAAGTAATCTAATGAATAAGATATCTAAGCATATACTATATTAGATTTTTCATATTTGTAATTTTCCTAATTGTGAACTACTTTTTCCTTCGACTTGGTTTGATTGTGTTTGAATCTTTGGCCATGTGTTCAGCTCAGGAACTTTGTTACAGTCAACCCTCAGTATCCATGAGAGATCCATTCCGGACCCCTCCACAGGTACCAAAATCCGCGGATGCACACATTTTGTTGTCCTCAATGGCAGCACATGGAACAAGACTATGGAACGCCTTGCCGGAGGAGATCCGTCAAATGACTAGTTGTCAAGATGGATCTCTTCCAGCAGGCCTTCCCAGAATAGTTCAATCTAATTTCTCTACTTTCCCTACTTTATGTAACCACTGCCTCTACTAGAAAATTTCTGTCATTTGAACAGGTTTAATTTTTAAATTGTATTGTATTTAATCCTGTTTCAAAGGGGGGGGGGGGTAAATTTATTTATTGAAAATATGTATTATTCCAACATATTCTAGTCATGTTAGCCGCCTTGGTTGCTGCAGTAGAAAGGTGGGGTATACGAATAAAGTTTATTTATTATTTATTATTTAGCACATGCATGTGACCATGCTGCCATGAAATCTCATTGTCCCCAGTGGTGGTGGCAGTCGCATGTATGCACCATCCTTAGGGACAAGAGGGGCTTGCCGTCTATGGATATTTAAATCCGCTGATGGCAAGTCCCAGGATACTGAGGGCCGACTGTATATTTAGGTGATTCATTATATAGAATCACAAAGGAAAGTATAATAAAGTGCAATCACAGTAATAATAATAATAATAACTTTATTACAGCCATTTGGCCAGCACAATTACAAGCTTTTTCTTAGACTTATTTTTATCATGTTATCATAGCTTGAAATATAATGTTTCAAGAATAGACTGGGAAGGTTATGTATTATGGCAAAGAGTATTCTAAAATACAAACATGTTAAATATCTTAAAGACAGACATTACTGTCTAATGTTTAGTGTGATAATATATTTTTGCATTTTGAACCTAGATCTTTCGTTATTTAACTGTAATTGACTTGGCAAGATGTGCTCAAGTTAACCGAACTTGGAAGGCACTGACCCAAACAGGTTCAGTATGGAGTAATGTAAGTAAAGATGCTTGAAACTAAGATTTAATAATATTTTTAAAATAAACTGGACAGAATTAGAGTAATTTTACTTCTTAAATTAAGCAATTTCCCTATAAATTTAATACTTAGCAAATAAGAGGCTTGTCACACAAGGGAATAGTATGGAATAATGCTAGGATAATACTACCTTTGGTTGATGACTCAACCAAGCCAGCTAAAGCACAGGGGAAGTCGGGAGGGTTGTTTGCATGCCCTTCCTGGCTGCTTCCTACCTCCTGGGCTCCCCCCCCCCATGTCTATATCTTGGAAACTTGCTGCATACTAGAAGCTGACCAGCACTTTGAGAAGCACTCAACTAGGCCTAAGCATTCCCAGGCCTAAGCATTCCTTCTACTTGTGGAAAGGGCTTCTATCCACCTCCTGGATGGATGGGCCTGTGGGTTTCTGATTATCCTCTTCCTCAAGGATGGGGTATGTGTAGTTTTATAGTTCTTACTGTTGTTAGAGAAAATTGTCAGTCAGAAACGCTTGCTGATTTACTGTAGATCACTGCGGTGGCATCTGCACAGCAGCTATAATCCAGTTTGATACCAGTTTAATTGCTATGGGTCAGTGCTGTGGAGTTCTGTAAACTGTAGGTTTGTGATACATTTTAGCTTTCGCAGTCAGATAGCTCTGGTGCCACAAGAAACTACAGTTCCCAGAATCTCATAGCATTGACCCATGGCAGTTAAAGTGGTGTAAAATCAGATTATTTCTGTAGTGCGGATGCAGCCCATGACATATATCTAGAAGTGCTGATGTACTTGTACCCCCTGGCACTATACCAGAACTCTGCTTAGAAAATTCAGTATAAGTCTGAAGCAGATTGGGCATGAAATCCATCCACTACAGCTTTATCATCAAAATAATAGCATATATATTGTTCCAATGTGATGAGAACTCATGCAGGTAAGGTAGAGAGTAGATAGTGTCAGAAATAATGCTGTAAGAGAAAGAAGAAGAAAATCTATGTAGAAGAGGGATGAGAGTCCATACATTTATCCTGGTCTCTTAAACCTTGTTAAGTGATTGGTGACAATAGTGAAAGACTGATGAATGAATGGCTGAATGAATGATAATAAGGAAAATGTGGATGGTTCCTAACAAATAAACACTTGTAAGTACATATGAAGAATGTAGTCCCTACTTCTGATCTTGTTTCCTTGAATCAGTATACTGCAATTTATTTTGCTTAAACTATTCATTTTCTTAAAGTGAAGCATTTGCTTTTAGCTGAAAAAGATATAACAGATCTCCAGTGTATGAAACATATTACATAGCCTTCGACTTCACATATTACATAGGTTTGTTTGTTTGTTTGTTTTTTGGTAATTTCTTATACCAATACATCTTTTCTTTTCAGATTAATTTTTCTGCAGTGAAAGACATAGTGAAAGATAATATAGCTGGAAATATTTTACTGAAATGGACCACTAATGTGGTGCATTTGAATCTTCGTGGTTGTTCTACTCTTCAGTGGCATACATTTAAAAGCATCGGTAAGCATTTTGTTTTATTCATTTTCTGCTTTAATTTGCTTCTCTTATTTTTCTTTCTGGTTATCATGATGGGCTCACCGTTCTTGAAGTGTACAGAAAAACATGTGCAGTAGGCTTTTAAGCATCCAAAGTCACACATACTTTGGCTTTAAACAAAATATATTTTCAAAGTTAAATTCCCATCACTTTAAAAGTGGGGACAGAGGCATTGTCATGTGTTTAAATGGCATTATATGGAAGAAACAGAAAGAGGTAGCCTGATATCACTGGGACTGATAGCCACTCAGCTTGAGGCTTATGAGCTACCCATATGGCCAGTCAAGAATTTTATTACATGTGGCAACCCTAAGGCCATCATATCATAGGGTCTTCTTAGCAAGTTTCTTCAGAGAGGGGTTGCCATTCCCATTCTCTGAGTCTGAGAGAGTATGACTTTCCCATGGTCACCCAGTGGTTTTTAATTTTTATTTTATTTTTGCTGAAGGGGATTTGATCCCTGGTCTCCAGAGTCATAGCTTAAACCACTACATCTGGAACAAAATACAGTAGAGGCCTTTTCAATCTATCTCTAAGAAAAATGGCCCACAATCTAAAATTATTTTTGCCAAAAAATGCCACCTGAACCCCTAGGTGGACAAACTTGGTGGGAAATTTTGCATATTTTTGTTGACTTCCTGCTGCAAAAAAGGGGTCTCTCCTAGGCTTAAAATAGCCAGGGGGCAAAATGTGACAAAATTGCCCCCTGCTCCCTAGTTAGTCATTAATCCCTAGATGGAAAGTAGCCTGGGTTATTAAAGAAACATTTTGAAGTGAGATCATCTTGCTTACCAAAATATTATCCTCACAGTAGAGTTTTGCTATTTTATATACTAATTCTGTGAAAGCTGCAATATTTCTTACCTAATCTTTTAGACGACATTTTTCTTGATTTTTGAATGTGGTATGATTTCTCTAATGTACTAAGGAGGAAACAAGAAGTGAAAATGGAGCAGTGGCCAAAATGGCCACATAACAATCCCTAGAACAAGTGAATTGACTGATATAGTTTATGGACATGAGATCTACTCTTAAATGAATTTACTTATATAGTTTTTGAAACCATGCAAGATACTGGAATTCATACTGTGTGATGAAATGATGCATTGTCGTTTACACATTGCTCTTGGAAGGCAAAAAAATATATAAAGGAACACAATTATTCATACGTTATCTGTGCCAGAATGTTTCCCAGCCTTAAAAAAAGTCAGATTTACTTGGGATCTTACAATCCTTGTTTACAGACTAGAAGAATAAATACTTTGAAGTCACATTGTGCTTGAAGTGCAGAGAATAGCAGGACAAGTGTGTGGGAAGAGATGTCAGTGAGCTGATACCAGAGGTTGTACTTTCTCAGCCAGCAAGGTTTTTAATACTGATAAAGCTCCTCTTCCCTCTATTTTCTCCTCTTACTTTCTTATCACTTTCCTTCCCATTTCTTCTTTTATTCCTCCCCTTTGTTAGTGCTGACAAAGCCAATACGTTATTCTGTCTCTTTATACTAGGCAGTAATTTTATAAAGGTTCTCATAGGCCTTACTTTTGAGTAGATGTCATACAAGCTCACAGGGGTTAATGGTGTTCATTTTTGTACTGTACTTAAATATAGGAAACAACTTCTTGTGGACTTGTTTTGAATTTAAAAACTAAAGAGTCATTACTTTCAAACTGGATATTTATGGATTACTCCTGCTCCTGCCTTTTCTCTTCACACTCTGATTTTCTGTTTGTTTCTTTTAGCCTTTTTAATGTGCAATGTGGTTCTTACATTTGCTTTTTATTCTTCTGTCACTTCTGACTTATGGTGTCCTAAGGTGACCATATCACAGAATTTCCTTGGCAAGATTTTTTCAGATTGGGTTTGCCTTTGCCTTCCTATGTGGTTGAGAGAGTATAACTTGCCCCAGGTCACCCAGTGGCTTTCCATGACTGAGTGGAGATTTGAACCTTAGGCCTGTTACAGACTGCCAAAATAAAGCTGCTTCGGGTCTCTTTGGAGGTATGCTGTTTAAATGATGCATGGGTCCTAAGAGTCCGGAGGTCGCACCAAAGCCACACTCCATTCCTAAGCACTGGAGTGCAGCTTTGGTGCATCTTCCGGATTCTTAGGATGCATGCATCATTTAAATAGCATACCTCCAAAGAGACCCGAAGCAGCTTTATTTTGGCAGTCTGTAACAGGCCTCAGTCTCCAGAGTCACAGTCCGATGCTTAAACCACTACACCACTCTGGCTCCCACTATCTACCTTATCTTGGGCCTAAGAATATGTATTTTTGTTGGTTTCTCATTGTTCCTACCTTTTGCTCTAGCTTAGTTAAAAAACAGCTTCCTTCACCCACAGCCCTCTCTTTCTGGGTCACTAAAAGCGTTACAGTGTTTTTTAAATTCTCAGGGGTTTTTGAGCTATTTGCTCTTCTTTTAAATTCTTGGAAAAGTAATTAAGACCGTTGCTATATTCTTTTTATTCTACTTCTGCTCCAGAAGGCAAACATTTTAAAATGAAGGTTGTGCAATGTGGTAATAGTAGTGGTGGTTGTGGTAGCACTAGTAATAAATACTCTTACAATTACCAGGAGGTGAGTTCAGCATATTATTTGATCTAGGAAGAAAACTATCTAAAATGTTTACAAATATTTTTTCTTATAGATAATTTGGCTTTCCATATGTGAAGAATTGAACATCATCTCAGTTACAATGTTTAAAATCCATTGTGTCAATAAAATATGCAATGGATCAAGTTAGTATTTGTGTTATTGTAAGAACAAAAAGAGACCTTTCCCTCTTTTTAGTTTTTTTGATTTGGCAGACTTCTTTTTGAAATTTATTTGTTCTTTTTACTGTATTTTTACTGGAGATTTAAGTGATATACAGGTCCCTACAGCCATGTAAACAATCTTGTTTGGATGTTCCCAGTTTGCTGGGCAAATCACATATTAATTGCTGAACAATTTCTCTATAAAGTATTATGTGAATAAAGTTGTTGTTGTTTTTTTTGCTTGAACAAGGATTGGAGCTGTCTTTTAAAAAAAAACAACACACACAACTACTGCCACTTTGACTGCTTCTCATGCTAATTTACAGTCTCTGAATTATTTTTTCTCCTTTAGTCAGTTAGGGAAACATAAGGTTGTTTACTCTCCTTGGACTATTTTTCTCTTGGAAGAAAGATTAATTATCTATTTAGTCATGAACCTTTCTAAGCAATCAAAAGTTTATAACTACTTCTAAGCTTTGCATATTTTAGATCCCCATTTTTCTCTTTAGTGATTTAATGGGATACTTAGATTGTCATCTTTGGCTTATTTCATATTCACCTATTTTCGGTTCCAGCAATTACACTTTTCATTACTCACTGTAATAACATTTTATTCTCCCCACAAATAATGTAAGCTTCTGGGCTGTAATTTAAAATTTCAGACCATAAGGCTGAGCAGCTGGCTCAAGGCAGGCTTCAGATCTGCTTCTCTCATTCCAGCAACATTTCTGTTCATACAAGTCCCATATCAGCTTGTCATCCTTTCCCCTCCTTCTATTGAAATTGTCTAAAGACAAAATGTTGAGTTTAGAAGAAAATCATTTTTTCATTAAGGATTTTTGTCAATGAGGAATTTTGTACGTTCAGATGGAGCACCATGTATTACTGTGAGACCGTGTTCTCAATAGCCTGTTTACAATAATACCTGAGATTATTGTAGAGACAATTTAGAAGAAATCAAGTTTTTAAAATTTGGACATTTTCTCTGCCTAAAGAACTTAGGATGCATTGCTGGTGGGTTCTGAAGCTGCACCGTACTAAAATGAATGGTGCGTGCGCCCCGTGCCACAAGCACGAGCCCCATTGGATAAAGGTGTGGTAAATGGCAGGTGTAACCATGTTAGGTAAGCCTGCATTGTAAATTAGTAGAGCAATTGGCCAATCAGGCCAGGTAACTGTGATAGTCAATCAGCAGATAATAAATACTGTCAGAGTCTGGGAGCATATTGGTATTGTGTGCTCTCCATGCTGGTAGAAGTTGTAGTGCTATCCATACTGTGGTTTGTATGCTGATATGCAAGAAGCCATGCTATGTTTATTTTTGCTAAACTTGTTTGTACCTAGCCGTATTGCTATGTTTTTGCTTTGACTATTTTTATTATGCTGAGTAAAGCTATATTTTTGTTGCTGTACCTCCATGACTCTGCTGTGATCTGTTTCACCACCTCAACAGTTAACAACACTTACTTTGAGTAAACATGTCTGCAGTCTTCTATACTTGTTTGTGGGTGTAAACCCTTTTAATACAGTATAACTAGATTTATATCTGAATCAACATGTATGTGATTTAATCTTTAGGAGTCTTGGGCTCAACTTTGTCAAGAGGTTCACTTTACTGCTGAAAGGTTTTTCCTGCAGTAATTAATATCCTGGTAATAAACTTCTACAACATTACCAAACTTAGCAGAAACAACACATGGCAAATTAAAAATGGTATGTTTATTATGTAAAAGTACTTAATACCATATTGTGATTAGTACTGAAAAATATTTTAGCAGATAGTCCCTTATGAACAAACACAACAATTAACAAAAAATATAAACTACCTTTTTTTCCCTTACAAAAATATAAAAGGCTCAACTGTAGAGGTGAACAAATTAACCTATTAAAGTAACAATTACTCCATGTTTCTTTCCTGTTTGAACTGGGTGTTGTTTGTGCCGTTCCCATTCTTCATCTTCTGTGTCCTGTTCAAATGTTTCTGGGTAAATGGAGAGCTTGTCTTTGGGACACTCTTCATAATAACTTCTGACATATTTCCCAACAAGCCAGCCTTTGTATTCCTCAGGTTTTCTGCATTCTAGGCCATTATAGTGAACACTGTAGTGGTGCTTCAGCCAGTAGAAAAGATAATGAATATTGTAGTCACATCTCCAAGGGTTTTCTCTAAGCCATAATATTTTTAGAAAATACAAATCTTCTAATACCCCATATTCAAAATTTTGCAAGGAATTGTTTGATAAGTCTAGTTCTTCCAGGTTGATGAGTCCTGCAAAAGCAGCTGTTAAAGAAAAAAAACTAGCAATGATAAATCATTCATCTTTGTGCTTAGACTGAGAAACCTATATTATTAACATTACATATTGGCTAAACTGCATGTAGGTTACGTAGTTTGGAAATCTTCCTTGGCTTTAAAGAAAGATGGGAATGACCCTTCAAATGTGGTTATAACTTGTGATTTGTGTGAGCTGAAAACAAACTCTCAAAAGGTGTTTGATTAAACATAGACCTAGATGTTATTCAATCCAGGTAGAAGAGAAAGCCCAACTGAAGCCAGACATTTCTTCATTGTCCAGCTTAAAAGGGCTCATTAAACCAAAGCAGCATGAGAAAGATGTCTTGAGAAATCACCTGTGTCTTGGCACTGAAGACATATATAGAGTTGGCCTCTAGAGGGAGATAAGTATGTGAAAGTGGATGGCCAGTCCTATCTGTTCATTGTCTCCATGGGTCTTCTGCTTGTGATTGTAGGTTGTACATATCTTGGTGTATGAGCAGTGAAAGTGTCAAATTGTTCACACCTTAGTCCACTGCAGAAGCATTTTGACACCATCAGATTCTGGCCATAGTAGTCCATTTCATCCAGATTTTGGTTACAAACTTTAGAACAAAACAGACTATTGTATCAAATTTTGAAGTTAGTTTAATATTACGATTTACAGTTGGCCTTCCACATTTGTGGCTTTGACTTGTAATTAATGCAATGTGGTTTTAATTTTATGTTGTTTTAATAATTTTACTATGTACATCGCTTTGATCACTGCGGAAAAGTGATATAGAAATAATTTTTTATTATATATTATTATTATTTTGCAGATTTGATTATTTGCGGTTTTGATAAATATCTTCTCTCTAGAAATTTTTAGGTCCTCCAGCGCAACTCTTACAGAACTTGACTATAGAGTTGTGCTGAAGAGCCTAGATGTTCCTAGAGAAAACACTTCTCTAGGCATTTGTAGATCCTCCAGCATGGTTCTGTGGTCAACATCTGGCAGATGTTGCACTTGAAGACCGGGAGAGTCTTAAAGAGGTGTTCTCTCAAATAAAAAGAGTTGTGGGTTTTTTAAATTTTGTGGTTTTTCCACATTCACGGGTTTTTCATCCCTAATTCCAGTGAACCGGGAGGGAACACTGTACTTGCCTGTGTGATAGCCCATACCATTGGACCACTATATTTTGAAGTGAGGGACTGAGCAGATGGGTCAGGGCTGAGCTCTTGCTTTCCTGGTCCTATGTGCTCACCTGGGTTGGCAGCGGATGGATGAGTGTTTATATGCCTGTCCTCATGCTGCCCCAGGACCCAATGCCAGCATACATTCATTACCTTGCCACACCATCACTTGTAATGGGAAGTCTACCACCACTGCATCTGACTTGGAAACATGGTGTGACAGGGGCTTCTAAGTAGG
This sequence comes from Sceloporus occidentalis, assembly GCA_023333645.1. Taxonomy (NCBI): domain Eukaryota; kingdom Metazoa; phylum Chordata; class Lepidosauria; order Squamata; family Phrynosomatidae; genus Sceloporus; species Sceloporus occidentalis. The sequence continues at coordinate 83,856,507 of JALMGF010000005.1, forward strand.
ACTGACAGTGATAGTGTGGCAAAGTAAGGAATGTGGGGGGGGGGGGGATTTAAACAGCCAGTGTTTGCTGCAGAATTTCCAGGAAACTCTGCAACAAACTAGGGTCAAACTGACCCAGGGTAAAGGCTGTTTACATCAGGATTGGGCAGGATCCACTGGATCTGTGACCAGTCTGCCAGGATCTGGCCCGTTCATGGCCCCAGAGCTTTGCCCTGCATCATCTAAACAGGACGATGGGAACTTTTGCTTGTGTGGACAATCCCACAGACAAAGTGAGAAACTATGATTAATGCTAGACTTCCTAGTTTGTTTTTGACTTATGCAAAATGAGGAATGAAGCTGCTGCATGCATACTTAAAGGCTAGTTCCTATCTAATTTTATTAAATTGAGCATCAACTGTGTGAAGCTGACTTGTGTGTATTGTTAAGTAAATAAATATTACAAAAATTATTTGAAACTGAGGACTAAGCTCAGTTGTTAGTCATAACTAAGTTGATAGGAATGTGGTAAGTGCTCAGTATGATTTTCGTCATGACTACTGGGATTTTGACCCATATGGACTTCAGCATACCTTGCAACAGTACAGACCTACAAGAAGAGCCCAGTGGCAAATTAGATATCTTTGAACATTACTGTGGCTCCGATGTACTAGATGCAGAATAAAACTGAAAACCATCCGATTAATTTGTTATGGTTTTTGCTTTCAGTATGTCTGAACTTCCCTATGGAAAAACAATAGAATTGACACTTCATTTTTTAAAAAATATGTCAAAAATAAATAAAATAAGCCATAATCTGAAGAAAAATACTCCACATTACACCATAGGAAAAGCATATATGCATATTATAAACTTAGGTACTATTACCATTATCATGATAAAATCTTCTCACCTGGGTCTATGTGAACCATTCCATTGCTACTCATGTTTAATACCTTCAGGTCATTAATATCTTCAAACTGCTTGGGTCGTAGCTGCTTAATTTTATTGTTAGAAAGATCAAGTTTAACTACATCTGGAGGTATGTTACCAGGAACTTTCTTTAACTCTTAAAAGAGGAAAAGAAGAAGAAAAATATTATAGACACGACAGATTCTTTGCTACAATCTCCACATCATAATTTTCCATTTAAATACATGTATGTCTACATGGTTTATGCAGGTACTTTTGTTGGTGCCTTTTAGCTTTTAAGATAGATGCACAGAGTAAAGGATATTATTCTGTACAACACCAAATTCAACACAGTTCATATGACCACAGAAACACAGACAAAACCAAATGGCTGTTTCGTAACAAAATAATCTTAAAATCGTACATTTCAGTTCTTTTGTGGGTTTCTTGTTTGTGAAGTTATGATAGAATAATAAAATCTTAGAGTTGGAAGAAGCCAAAAGGGCCATCTAAGGCCACCCCTGTAATGTGAAAATGTACAACTGATGTACTCTTGAAAGATGCCCATCCAGCTTCTTTTATAGACCTCTAAAGAAGGAGGATCTATCATTCCCAGAGGCAGTCCATACCTTCAGTCTATCAAATAGTTCTTACAGTAAAGATGTTATTGTGATGTTAGATGTTGCAAATGGGTCATAAAAGGATACATTTTATTATCCTTATTTAGTTTGATTTATATGCATAACATTCACATGGAAATCAGGATTAAACTCAGAGGAAGGAGGTATGAAAATTGGAGGAAGAAACATCAATAAAGATAAAAACCTGTTAGAGAAAATTAATTCCTATTTTCCTATTACCTTTGATACCATTTCTGTGTCATCCTCTATTTCTTAATATGGATAAATGGAAACATTTTAAGTTTTGGGAACAGGCAAGGCTATACAGATCTCTTCCCCAAACCAGTAATTGTAAATTAGTCTCTTTCCTTAAAAAATTGGATGTGTATTTATGTTTGGCAGCACGTTTAAAGATTGCATATAACTGGAAAAGCTTAAATATCCTCAGCTCATTTACATCAGTTCCATTTCATCAGCTGTGTGAGCAGCATCGAAGGAACCTCTCCAATCCTTGCTTCACTTTTTGTTACATTTTAACATCTTTTTTTACTTTTGACTTGGTTTGAACTCTTCCTTTGGTTTGCTCCTCTCAAAATGTCTGACCATTTGGACCGGTTTCTGACTAGTCTCCTGCTTGCTCCCTGGTTTGTTTGTTTGCAGTTATATTTTAGCTTAACTCAGACTGTTCTGGACTTTCTCCTCCTTTTAAAAGATGCACTAATTGTGATGCAAAGTTATTGGGCAGAGAGTCATTCCTGTTGTCTTCAATGTTCCCTGCCTAAGAAGGGAGCAAGTAGTTTCAAGAAAGAGGCAGCCTGGATCTCAAAGGAAGTTCTTTTTTCTGTTGCTAATGAAGTTTAAATTTCATTTCCAGGACTTTACAACTCTTTGGCCGTACACAGACTGGCAGAAAGCGTTAGATGCTCTAACTCTGTCCTCCATGGTGCCATTTTGGCACGCGCCAGTCCACACATTGCACGCCATCATAATGCACCTCTGGCACTGCATCCACATGATGCAGCGCCAAAGGGGCGTCATAAAACCACGCCACCATGGCTATGGCACCCCTTGGAGGGCGCAAAAAGGAGCTGCTTTTTGCGTCTCCTTTTTGCACTCTCCAGAGGCCAGATTGCCACGGCCTGATCTGGCCAGGAAAGAGGCAGCTGCATGCCACCCCTTAGGGGCAATCTGTACTCCCAGAGCCCCCATGGCCAAAAGGGAGGAGTGGTCTCTGCCTACATGGATATCTCATGGATATCCCATACCTCTATACCATCTTTACTGAGAATAACAAAAACAACACCTTGACAAAATGTAGGCCAAAGTCTCAAACTTCATCATTTTTTCTTTCTCAAATATGTTTTTTTAACACCTTTGCCTGAAGAAGCAGCTAGTGAAGCCTTGAAGGCTTGCATCATATATTTTGTGCATTTTGATTGTCATAATAAAGGTATTGGTGATTTGTGGATTTTGACAGTTGTTGCTCTTTGTTTTATGGCCAACATAGCTACCCCTAGATATGGTAGTTTGGTGGAGGAGGGATTTCACATGCTTCAAGTGCTGGCTTGTGCCATTCCTCATGCATCTGCCTCATGCTCCACTGAGGATGCTGAGATAACAATGAAATGGACAGGAGGAAAATGTGTTTTATACCTTCTAATCACTCTTGGGAAAGTGGGTTTCCATGGCTGAATGGGGATTTGAATGCTGGTCTCCAGTGTCATAGTCTAGCATGAAAACCACTACACTATGGTAGTGGTGCACCATGCTGGCCACACATATGGTACATATGCTGAATTTTGTCATGCCATTACAATTTCATAAACTTATAGCATAGTGTATTGATGGTTATGCTTAATGGCATATCAATCAGAGTTTGACCAATTAAAAGCTAAAACATTTTGAAAATGTACAATTGGTCCCATGTATCCACAGATTCTTTACTATCTATGGGTTGAATTTTTTTAAAAAAAATATACATTACAAAAAGCAAACCTTGATTTTGCCATTTTATATAAGGGACATAATTTTACTATGTCACTGTATGTAATGGGTCTTGAGCATCCATGGGTTTTGGTATCCATGGCGAGTCCTGGAATCAGATACCAAGGGTCCACTGTATATCCTGACCTTCCAGTGCTTATGGGGAAATGAATTATAACTTTGTGATTGCTGCACAATTATAATATTGGGTCATCATGTACAGTAAAAATGGGAAAAGGTATAATTGTCATAAACAAACCTTTCCTTCTGCAGTCCAGTGTTTGTACAGGAAACATATAAATGTGGCAGAGAGAAGAATCAACTTCAGGTGTAGCAACTTCAGATTTTGGTACTGCTAAGTTAGAAGGGTCCTGTCTTTCGCCTTCACTACACAGCTGTTCAACGTTTACCATCTTCAGCTTTTGACCGTTTAGTTCCGTTGGATGGACACATTTTGCATAATTTCCCAGATTCCTGTTTCTTGGAAGCTGCAGCATTGTTATAAGAGTTTCCATTTGACAGTTACATTGCCAAGGGTTATCATATAGGCGCAAATAATTTAAAAGAGGCATATAAATTAATACCTCTTCAGACAAAGTCTTAAGTTGATTGTGCTGGAGTAAAAGTGTTGTTAATTTGTTTAAACCAAAAAAAGCCTGGTCCTCAATTTTTGATATTTCATTCTGTTGTAAATCTAAGCTTTTTAATTTCTTGTACTTTGAAAATATATTGTTCTTCAGTTTACGAATCCTGTTTCTTGCCAGAAGCATGTGTTTTAAATCCTCAGGCCAATCAGTCTGTATAAATGTCAGTTTTCTTTCTTGGCAATCTAAGTATTTATCATGAAGATAAGTATATACATCACATGAGGGGCCTGGAATATAGCGCTTAACAGTGCTGGATGCTTTTCTTAAGCCATTTGTCTTTCCATTATTTGCTTTGTTTCTTGAACTTCCATTTCTTGCCTTCCTAAAGTCAGCGGCTTTGCAAAAGAGAAGTAGTAGTATAATCGTAACCACTTGCATCCTGACATCCAGCTGGCCCCAATTACTTTGTATGACAGCTGGAACAGTCAGAGTATTCCTTTGAAATCTGAGTTTGGAAATCTTAAAACTAGTGTGATTCAGAATCAAGGAGGCACAGCTGGGGTATGAGGAATCCTTCTGTTGAAAGAAAAGCAGAACATTATGTATTTCTATAGAAGATTATATAATAAACTAAAATTGATTGCATATAAAAATCATGTCAAAGTCACGTCTAGTATAATCTATACAGTACATTGTGTCATCAAAATAATTTTTTGCAGAGGTAGTAATGGCATACTTCCATAGTTCTAGTGTCATGTAAGTTTTTGTACAGTGACATAAGGCAGGGATTTCTGTAGATTAATTTGTTCACAATTTATTAAACTAAACCAAGTTGGGGAGCCTCGTTAAATTAATACAACAACTTGACATCATCAGAAATTTAAACATGGCTTGTGTAATTTCCACTATACTGAACACAATGAAAAAAGGCTTCAAAAGTTGCATTCAGTAAATTTGTCATGAAATGAAATCAGATATTATTTTCTGTTCTATACACAAATTTTATTATATAGAATTTCAATTGCATGCATCATTATACTTTTTGATCCAGACTTAGGCCCTGTACATACTGGCCATTAACGTTGGCATGGGGGCAGGGTTAAGGCATAGTGTCTTCACAATGCACGCCCGATTCTGCCTCCCAGGGCGCCTCGACTCCGCGTGCCACTCCACATGGCATGCAGCATTATGGTGCTCCTCTGACGCTTCATCCATATGACATAGCACTGAAGGAGTGCCATATAGCTGTGGCAACGTAGCTATGGCACCCTTTCGAGGGTGCAAAAAGGAGCTGCTTTTTGCAGTTCCTTTTTGCGCCCTAGAAAGGTCAGATCGAGGCCGCGGCATGAGGTTGCCATGGCCCTGATCTGGCTAGGAAAGGGGTGGCATCCTGCCACCTCTTAGGGGCTGTATGTACAACCCCATAGTGAAGCTTAGAACAGACCTACTGAAATCAGTTATTGTATGCAAGTCTCATTTATTTTGATGGGTCTGCTGTAAACATGACTGCAATTCTGTATACTTTTTCCTGAGATAAGCCTCTTTTAATTGAATGGAACTTCAACTGACTAGACATGTATAGACTGTATATGTCAATCCAATGCATGTTGCTCAGAACTTGGAAGTGAGTCCCATTATGTTCAGTGGGGCTTACTGCCTTATAAGTGTGTTTAGTATTGCCACCTAAGATTTATCTTCTCTTATATAATGAAATGTTGGCCAAACCAGACTTCCTTGGCTTTTCTATATTTGTTTATTACATCTGTATTTTCCCCTATATTCCAAATTTTAGATTGATATTATTCTGTACTGTTGATATTATTCTATACTGTTAAATCCTACCTTATGCTTTTCACGTAATTCAAGTTATTATCTTGTTCTTATTTTAGGTCGATGCATCAATTTGCAAGAGTTAAATGTCTCTGAATGTCAAGGGTTAAATGTAAGTACATATTAATATTACAAATGTAAGATGCCTTTACTAAAAGTTCGAAATAATAAATTGTAGGTCTAGTTTTGGTTTCTACAGTAAGAACAGTTAGCAAGATATTATCTAAAAAGGTTTATATCTGAAAGCCATGTGACTTATTAGGTTGCTACCAAGAAGGAGTTTCAGGTCCAAAACACACTGCAGAAATAATCCAGTCTGAGACCGCTTTAACTGCCCTGACTCAGTGCTAGGGAATCCTGAGAACATTAGAATATTGTGACACTAGAACTCTCTGACAGGAAAGGCTAAATGTCTTACAAAACTAAAGTAAAGGCTGATTTCCTTTTTGTGAACAAGAGTGCATACATCGAATGGAGTGTTCCCAGCCTGTTCTGCAACTCCCTGTGTTCCCTTTAAAAAAAAAGTCAATCTAAAACTTCAGGAGATGAGAGAAATGGACAGACTGACAAGGTTGTTAAACAATAGATCTGAGGACAATTGGAAGAAAGAGTGGCATCCAATATTTGTATTATGGGATAAACTATATGATATCAAGGAAGACCTGTGGAAATAAAATAAGCTAGGATACATGTTTAATCTGGTTTTACAAAAGGGATAATTTTCTTTCTCGATGTTCAGACTATGAACTGAACGCCATAGCTAATCTGTAATTCATGTTGATATCTTTGGATGGTGGATATCTATTCATGTAAGCTTATTATAATTTGTATTATTAACTTTGTCTATGTTATAATTTTCTTTTTATACAATTGATGAAGAATAAAAAAAAAGTCGATCTGGTGTTTGGGATGGAATATGTCATGGAGGACTGCAGATAACAGGGAAGGTTGTAAATCTCCCTGCCCTACAATGAACAGAGGAACAGTTTGGATCTAAGCCTATATTGTCTGGTTTTGTGTTCATTCTCAATAAGATAAATTGTGACCACTGTGGTCATTCTGTTGCTCGTTTTACCTTATAATTAATTGCTATATAGTCAATTCGAATGAGGTGGAATAAATACCAAAAACAAAGAGAAAGTTCAAATGTAATACTAATTCATTTACATTAATAATGTAAATTGCAATTTAGTGTTATGACCCGAAACAGACAGGCTTAAAAAGCCGGTTTCCATGTGGCTTGGAGGTTTGGCGATCACATGATGCATGTCCCCAACCTGTGTGGAAGCCACCCTGAAGTTGTGCTGGGGCCACCTAAGGTGGCCAAAAAAGTAGATCTTTTATGCTTCTTGCTGTGGTCCATTTGGGACTGTGACAGCAGGTGCTCTCAGGGCCATGGCATGTGGTCACCATAGCCTCAAGGCAACTGGGCAGGGAGTGGCTTCAGGCCTGTCCCTTCCTGTCCATCTGTTTTGCCCCTGTGTCTATGAATGAAGCTTTGGGATTCTGCAGTCCATATTCCAGATTATCCTTTTGCACAGCACAGAGGAGGAATAGAACAGGATTATTTTTACTTTGTTGAATTTGTGGTTTTCTTTAAATAGCAGTCTGGAACTGTGGCTTAAAATAAACTTTAGTAAGTTGCTAGACAACCCAGCCACAAGCCCTGTATTGTTTAGCTGAATTGTTTAGCAAATTAGAGTTTAGTTTAAATCATGCTTCTCAAGCTGTCTGATGTGAGGGTATGCCAATTATTTTTTATTCAGGGGTCCATACTGTATTTGTGCCCATTGGCTACAATTGCTTCTTTCTTTCCTGGAAGCTTGCCAGGAACCAGCAGTCAACGGGTGAGGGACATGCGCTAGTCCAGGGACACACCACAATGAGTATCACTGGTTTAAACTGCAACTCCTCGTTTGAACATCATGAAACTCCACAGGCATTGGCAATAAAATAAAGGAAATTCTGACATTTTATAATGACTCTTTTTTGCTTACATATGTAGCACTAAATTGTGATTCAGCATTTCATTCACATGCAGTACAAATAATACAAGTTGTAGTATCTAGTACTAATTGTCAACTGAAACATTATAATCGCTTTTGTTCCGAGACAGAAGGGATAGGTAGTGGGGTGGGTACAGTTTGGTCTACTGAATAAAAGCCCCCCCCCCTCATAAATAAGGAATATTTTCTAATATTTTCTAAAACAACAGCAAACCAAAAGGAAGCATTGAAAAATGCTTTGGCTATAACTTCTTAACTGTAGTTAACTATTTATGTACAGTTGCCCCTCCTTTTTTGCGAGGGATCCGTTCCGGACACCCCCCCCCCCCCCACAAAATGGAAGAAATGCACATATTCAAGCCCTATTGGCTTGAATGGAGGAGTGCTCCCGCAGGAGCATGCAAGTGCACACCATGGGCATGTGCCCCATTTTAACTCCCTCTGTTTACCCACCGTGGAGAATCGAGGTGCACAGATCCCAAGTCCACGAGAACGGAGGGAAGACTGTAATTTATTTATTTATTTATTCTATTTACATCCTGTCTTTCTCCCTGCATGGGAATCAAGGAAGCTCATAGCCATTTCAAACAAAGTACAATTAAAAATTATAAATACAAAAGTTTTAAAAGAATTAAACCAAAGTTTTGTTTAAAACACACACATTAAAAGCACAAGTAATAAATATTTTAAAAGCACATTTAAAACCTATTGAAATAGAAACACAATTTGTTGTTTTTGTGTGCCTTCAAGTTATTTCCAGTTTATGATGATCCTAAGGCGAACCTCTCAGAGGGGTTTCCTGGCAAGATTTGTTCAGAGGGTGTTTGCCTTTGTCATCTTCTGAGGGTGAGAGAGTGTGATTTGCCCAATGTCTGCCAGTTGGTTTCCATGGATGAGCGGAGATTCGATCTCTGGTTTCCAGAGTAGTAAAGTGTTCAACCCACTTGCTACCCAAAGAACAGGTGGGCGGGGGGCTGGGTGCATCCCCACCAACTGTCAGCATTACTTCTGATGTTGGGGAAATTAGCTTTGCAAGAGGTTTGGGAAACGTTTGAACTGTGTGTACCAATATGTACCAGCCCTATCTGGGAGGATTCCAGTTTTTGGGTGAATTAAGGAGGTTTTATTTATTTTAAAAAAAATATGCAGGGTGCAATCACAATATGAGAAATCAGTTCACACAAACGCAGCATACAGAGCTAACTGAAATGGAATATGGGAAGAGGATAGTGGAGTTTTTAAGGGTTTCAGTGGGGTTATAATTACCTGTCCAAGTAGAAGACCATAGAAAGCCAGAGTGGCTCAGACTGGGAGGTCTGAGGGTGACACAGAACATACACAGAGTGCGAGTGTGTATATGGGCTGGACTGTGTGTGCAGAGGTTAGGTTTTTAAATCATAGTTATTTATACTTTGGAGTTAACCCTAGGCAGTGGGATATTTAGCCAGGTAACAAAGACTGAATTACTTGTCCCAGGAAATGATAATGGCATCCACAGCATTCCTATCATCTACTAAACTAATGACTTGATCAAGAAAAGGTTAGTTTGGCAGGACAATAATCTCAGAATCACTGACAATAATATTTGAGAATTCCTGGAGAACTCTTAGCAGACTGAAGGAGGGCAGTTGTTGTCTCCATCTTCAAAAAGGGGAGAAAGAGGACCCAAACAATTACTGCACAGTCAACCTGACATCAGTACCAGGAAAATGGATGGAGAATGGATCATTAAACAGACTGTCTGTAAACACTTAGGCTGCATCCACACTGCAGAAATAACCCAGTTTGACACCAGTTTAACTACCATGTCTCAGTGCTATGGAATTCTGGGATTTGTAGTTTGTGAGTTATTTAGTCTTCTCTGGCAGAGAACACTGGTGCCATAATGAACTACAAATCCTACAATTCCATAGCATTGATCCATGACAGTAAAAGTGGTGTCAAACTGGATTATTTCTGCAGTGTGGATGCAGCTTAAGAAAAGAAGGCTGTGATCACTAAAAGTCAATGTGGGTTTCTCAAAAACAAGTCATGCCAGACTAATCTTATATCTTTATATATATATATAGAATTGCAAGCTTGATAGATGAACAGAATGCTGTGGATGTAGCAATCTTGCTTTCCATGATATTCTTGTAAACAAGCTAGTAAAATGTGGGCTAGACATGTTACTGTTAGGTAGATTTGTAATTGGTTGTCTGACTGAACCCAAAGGGTACTCACCAATAGTGCCTCTTTATCCTAGAGAAAAGTGACTAGTGAGGCGCCAGAGGTTCTGTCCTTCTATTCAGCTTCTTTATCATTTATTTGGATGATGGAACAGAATGCATGCTTATCAAATTTGCCAATGACACTAAATTAGGAGGAGCAGTTAATACCCCAGAGGACAGGATCAGGATTCTAAGTGGCCTTAACAGATTAGAGAGCTGGGCCAAAACTAACATTACAGTAGAGAAAAACATAAGGTATACACAAGTAATCTTAGTAGACAACAAGCTAAACATGAGTCAGCAGTGTGATGTGGCAGCTAAAAAAGCCAATGTTATTCTAGGGTGCATCCATAGGAGTATAGTGTCTATATCAAGAGAAGTAATAGTGCCAGTCTATTCAACTTTGGTCAAATTTCACCTGGAATACTCTGTCCAGTTCTGGGCGCCACAATTCGTGAAACATATTGACAAACTGGAACATGTATAGAGGAGGGCAACCAAAATGGTAAAAGGTCTGGAAACCATTTGAAGTGGCTTAGATTGCTGGGTATGTTTAGCCTGGAGAAAAGAAGGTTAAGAGGTGACATGATAACCATGTTTAAATATTTAAAAGGATGTCATGTTCAATCAATCAATCAATCAATCAATTATTACGGTCATAGACCAGCACAAAAAGAAAGCAAGCAATTTTTACCATTAGGTACAATTTGACAAAATAGCATAAAATACAGAATGGTATAAGATACAATAATAGGTAAGATACAATTTGATAACGTGGCCAAGAGCCCTATTTTCATGTCAGACACAGCGATGGAGAGCTTTTTAGTAGGAGTGACATCATAGAAGCTAAAAAGCATGCAGAGGCTCATTTGCCACAAACCAGGGGTCAAATTGACCCAGGGAAAGGGCTGTTTATCCCAGGAGACATACATTTCTGACACTGGCTAAAGATCCACAATACAACCAATGTAATATCATCATGCAGTTATGAAGTTTTGAAGTACTTCTGTAGGACAGCACCAGAGAATTGTGCAAAGTCAGTGAGTTCAGGTACCATCTATTTTCAGGGTCATAATACAGTCAGCTCTCTGTATCCGCAGGGGATTCATTCTGGAGCCCCCTGTGGATACCAAAATCCACAGATGCTCAAGCCCACATTGTCCCCAAGGGCAGTGCATGCTCACAGTCGTGCTGCCCTTAGGGACAGCCCCCGTTTTCCCGTGGCCATGCATATACACATGGCCACACCATCATTGGGCACAATTTAATGGTGGTGCAGCTGCATGCATGCGCCACCATTGGGGACAACAAGGGCTTGAGCATCCATGGATTTTGGTATCCACAAGTGGGGTCTGTAATGGATCCTCCACAGATACTGAGGGCTGACTGTAATCGTGAGAATATTCCAGGATCACAGAAATCTATTAAACTGTACACAGTGCATGCAGACTATCAGGTGGGATATATATGGGGAAATGTACTTCAAATAGCTCCAGAATTATTCATTCCTTCAATCTGGGATTGTTACTAAAAGAGGAAAAGTGTGTCTCAGTAGAAATCAAAGTGGGACAACTCTTGGTTAAAGAAAAAGTACTCTGAACAAAGACTTTTAAAAATTATACTACATATCTTAATCAGTTTATTAATTGCAAGGATGGTTGGTGTTATCACCAAACAACTGTTTTATGAATAACAGTTGTCAATAAGGTAGTTATTGTTGTATATATTCTCATTGAACTGTTTATAAACCCTTTCTCTAGTTTGGCAACTTACCAGGAAACACTTTGCACATCTGATGAAATGTGTTGGGCTATAATCTTCAAGACCCTTATGCCATGATAAATTTGTTAGTCTTTAAAATGTCACAAAACCTTTTTTTTCTGCAGTAGACTAATGCAATTTATTCCCTCTGGATCTGGACTGCAAGAAGGCATACAGAGGTTTATGTAGATACTACAAGACCTGTTACACTGGTTTTTGCCACCACAAAGGAAGCTATAATCGTGACAATACACACTTCACAAACAGGACATATGATAGCAATTTTATTTTCATATTACTTTTATCCATTAAATTACATTGATAATATTTATGTTCTATAATATAATATTGATTTGCATACACAAAACAAGATACAGCACACCCGTGCCATACGCGGGTGCGCTTTACGCGGCAGAAGGGGCGTGGCGTCCCATTCAATTGCATGGGCGCGCGTGCCCGTTGCGCCCTGCGCGCTGCCGCGCCACCGTGCACGAGCCCTATTGTTTACAATGGGACTTGAGCATAGGCGGAATTCGCCTTACGTGGAGGTATCTGGAACGGATCTCCGCATAAGGCGAGGGCCCACTGTATTTGCAAGTGTATTTGGGATTATTTATGTGGATGCTGGTTTTCAGACATCCTTCTTACTAGGCATCTTTATTAGTAGAAAGACATAAATATTGAACGTTGAAAACCATAATGTTAAATAGCAAATCAACATCTTTTCAAATTTATATGATTTAGCAAGGATACATTCCTTGTGAGTACTACAACAAACTGAAGTTATTAAAATGTTTTAGTTGAAATCAGTATAAAGACTATTTTGGAGATAATCTCCTAGATGAATGTGCACTGGCTTTACGCTAGCCTAACCTCACTGTTTTTCCTGAAGAACCTATAATACTAATTGGCAGGATAAATGATGTTCTGCAGTGTTACTCAAACATTTTATCCTTGGGACCCCCCCTTTACATCTACATGCAGATGTTACACCCTTCTGATGTAGTATATGAATAAAATTATTTTATTTATTTAGTGTGCATATTTTCATTCGCACATCATATTTTAACATTTTATAAGGAAATAACATCATTCAAATTAAAACTGTTTTATTTAAATAAATTCTGTATTTAATTAAACACATGTGTAGATCCTACATGTAAAAAAGATTGGGAAGGGAAGGAGGAGAAGGAACCAGGGGCTCCAGTCTCATGCCCCCCTTGAACAACTCTCACACTCTTCCTGGTGGTCCTGTTGCACCATTTGAGAACCACTGATATGCCATATGTGTGGAATCATCTTTCCAATATGGTGTTGGCCATTGGACTATGAGCATTGGACTATGACTCTGGAGACCAGAGTTTGAGTCCTGGCTCAGCCATGGAAACCAGCTGGATGACCTTGGGCAAGTCACACTCTCTCAGCCTCAGACGATGTCAATGGCAAACCTCGGAAGAAACTTGCCAAGAAAACCCCATAAGTTGTCATAAGTTAAAAACTACTTGAAAGCAGACGTCAATAACAACAATTAGCCATTTCCATAATTACGTATGCAAACAGGATGGCATTTCAATAGAAGGTAACCAAGTTGGAGGAAAACGTAGAGTGGAGGAAAGGTGGAAGAGATGTCAGTCCAAATAATCAAGAGCCAAACTAGACATGACAGTAGCAGTTCTGTGGTTTTAACCATGCTTTTACCTCACAGATTCAAAAGGAGACACTGATTTCAATAGTGTATAAAGGACCCGTTCCGCACGGGCGTAAAGTACGTCCCCGGGACATACTAGGGTTAGGAAAGGGCGTCCTTTACGCACACCCCTAACCCTAGTACATCCTGGTGATGTACAAAATGGCGGTGCCCGTTCTACATGGGCGCCACCATCTTGACGTCGCACATGTCCTGTGACGGAAGTGACGTCGCGAGTGCGCCATTGGCCACTTGCGGCACCACTTCTGGGGTGCAAAAAGAAGCCACTTTCTGCAGCTTCTTTTTGTTGCGTCTGGGAACTGTGCAGTTTGGCCGCTGTGGTTCCCGGATGCAGCAACTGGTGGCACCGGCAGAGCGCCCATTTTGGGCACTCTGTAATGTGCCAAAGTGAGGAATTGAGTTTATATGTACAGTATATATAAGAATATATATAGTGTATATATGTGAGGAATGGCCATAGTTGTTTCCTTTGAGGTTCTCTCCATCTTACCAATCCATTTTCTGTGGTAAAACTATACATAGTTGGATGAGAAAGCACTTCAGAAGATAAGCTATCAGGAGGAAAATGACAGACATAGACAACCTTGAGTGCCACCTCATCCACACATTTTTATTGTGGGAACATGTAACCACTTATTTTATATGATGGAGCAGTTTCATATTTAATCAAAGAGCTGTGACTATCTTGTGTTGTTTGCTCCTACATGCTTATGTTTTAGGTCACATACTTGGAGAAAGTCCTGATATAAATTAAACCAATCAATGATACTTGCACTAACTGCACAATATATAATCAGTTTTTGATGTCATCAGCAGGAAGACTGGTAGTATTGGTTGGATATTAGAAGAATTATGCTTCCATGGTTTGCTCCTACTTCTAGGGTCAATTTTAGAGAATAACACTGTTTGACTATTCCTCAGCTCATTGGTCCCTAAGATCTGTGGTTCCCCACTGCCCTCTGGTTCCCTATCAGTCAAATAGTCAGTGGATTTGGACCAGAGTCTCACCAGTATACTGATAACACACATCTTATACAGTCCCTATAACATCTGGATCAGGTGTGGCTATGTGAGTCTTTGACTGATGGCTAGATGCATGGGTATGCTTAATAAGGGTTAATAAAAAGAGAGTCCTGGCAAGACAGAGGACTTGTGGGTATGTGCTTCCTCCATCTGGAACGTAGGGCTATTATTTGTAATGGCTGGGATTGCACTCATGCTGAAAGAGCAGGTTCATAGTGTGTAGGGACTCTTGAAGAAGGGGTGGGCAACTGACAGATGTCCAGGGGCTTCACGGGCTCCTCTCCACAAGGTGCAGCCCAACCTTTTTTTAAAACAAATCCAAAAATGTTTTCACTCATCATACCTCTGTCTCTCTCTGGGATGTGCGGGTGACAATTTTCTCATTGTGGGGGCTCAGCCGCATTAAACCCAAGGGAGGTTTTTTGCAAAACAGGAAGAGAACCAGACGTCACTTCTAGCTTTGAAAAAAGTTATCTCAGTGTCAAACAGCCCTCCCTTCTCCCATGGTGCAATTGCCTCCTATGTTTTGTAAAGGCATATTTGGTAAACAAAAGTTCAGATCAATTTGGGAATGATTGAATCTTGAGGGAGGAGTTTGCCTGAAACCTATCCATGGCCTAGATATATTTCTGCTTTTGAGGCTCAAGTGAATCAGCTCAAGAGTGCCAGGTTTCTCCTTGATAGGGATAGCCTACTCCCTGTACCAGGATAGCCTGATATATGATTGGGGCTGCATATACACTGGAGAAATAATTCTGTTTGACACTGCTTTAACAGCCGTGGCTCAATGCTATGGAATGCTGGGATTTGTAGTTTGTTGTGGCGCAAGAGTTCTCTGACAAGCTACCATAAATATCACACAAAACTACAAATCTCAGAATTCCATAGCATTTGGCATTACATTTAAAGTGGTGCCAAATTCCATTAATTCTGCAATGCAGATGTAGCCCTGGTAACCTTGACCATGGATTCTTGCAATGCACTCTTTGTGGAACTTCTTATAACATTGATCCAGAAGCTTTAGCTAATGCAGAATGTTGCGGCTTAATTGTACTAATTGTACATGAAAGAATTGCACTAGTCTTTGTTGTTGTTGTTTTGTTAACAGGGCAGTTTTAAGGTATTGGTATTGGTATATAGACTCTTTAACAGCCTGGGACCAGAATATTAGAGAATTCATTCCTTATCAATTTAGACAGTCTGAGAGTACTGGAAGTGCTCTTGGTCATTCTGCATGGCTGCAAGGTCCACTTGGAGCTATCTTTTAGTGTGTCAGCTTACTTTTTGCAGAGTTTCCATCCAGCTAATGTCAGGCATGCACAATACAGCTTTACAAGTTCTGGAAGCTAATCAAACTTTCCCTAGAGGCAATACACAGAAGAGTTAATACAAAAGAGATGAGGGAATGAATGATTGAGGGCCATATGAAGACAAACCCCAAATGGGGAAACATAAATCACGAGGAACAGATAATAGCCTAATTGGAATGCTACAGTGCTTACAGACTGATGCAACTTTAGTGCCAACTGAAATATGCCAACAAATATGGAAAACCAAGTGGTGGTCAACAGACTGGAAATGCTAGATATACATACCAATCCACAAGAAAGGAAATACAAAAGACTGCAGCAACTATAGGACAATAGCACTAATCTCACATTCAAGCAAAATAATGCTCAAAATTCTGCAGCATAGACTCCAACCATACATGGAGAGGGAAATTCCAGAGGTGCGAGCAGGATTCAGAAAAGGAAGGGGCACTAGAGACCACACTGCAAACATGAATTCCAAAAAAGAGTCACCATGTGTTTCATAGACTGCAGCAAAGCATTTGATTGTATAGATCACGAAAAACTATGGAATGCACTCAAAGTCATGGGGGTGCCACTACATCTGATAGTCCTGATGAGGAATCTGTACCAAGGACAAGAGGCCACCGTCATAATAGAATTTGGGGAAACAGAGTGGTTCCCAATAGGCAAAGGGGTCAGGTAAGGCTGCAGGTTATCACCCTACTTGTTTAACTTATATGCTGAAAACATCATAAGGAAAGCAGAATTAGAAACAGAAAAAGGAGGAGTTAAGATAGGAGGAAGCAACATTAACAACCTAAGATATGTGGATGACTCCATAATATTAGCAGAAGACATTCAGGAACTGGAACAGTTTATAAGGAAGGTCAAAGATAAAAGTGCAAAGGCAGGTCTGATGCTGAACATAAGGGCCTGTTACAGACTGCCAAAATAAAGCTGCTTCGGGTCTCTTTGGAGGTATGCTATTTAAATGATGCATTGGTCCTAAGAGTCCGGAGGTCACGCCAAAGCCACACTCCATTCCTAAGCACTGGAGTGCAGCTTTGGTGCAGCTTCCGGATTCTTAGGATGCATGCATCATTTAAACAGCATACCTCCAAAGAGACCCAAAGCAGCTTTATTTAGTTAGTCTGTAACAGGCCAAAGAAAACAGAAATAATGATCACAGAAGAAACATACAAATTCAGTCTAAATGAGGAAATTGAAATAGTTAAAGAATTCCCTTATCTAGGATCAGACATTGACCAGAATGGAGACTGCAGTCAAGAAATCAAAAGAAGACTAGGAGTGGGAAGGGCAGCTATGAAAGAACTGGAAAAGATACTGAAGAGCAAAGATGTACAAGTGAGCACTAAAGTCAGAATCGTTTAGGCCACTGTATTCCCAATTACCATGTACAGATGCAAGAGCTGGATAGTAAAGGAAAGAAACAGAAAGAAAATAAACTCACTCAAAATGTGGGTGCTGGAGAAGAGTACTTGGGATACCATTGACAGCCAAGATAATGAACAATTGGGTTCTCGAACAGATCAAAGCCTCCTTTTAACCATCCATTAAGAAGCCAAGCTCTTCCTCCAGTCCATCTGCCTTGGTCCAGGCCTCAGAGGTGGAGAAGATCTGCTGGACCTGATCCTATTCCCCACCACCACTCCCTTCTCCTTTTGTGTCGTGTCTTTTTAGATTGTAAGCCTGAGGGCAGGGAACCGTCTGACTAAAAGATTGTAGGTACAGCGCTGTGTAAATTTACAGCGCTTTATAAATAAAGGTTAATAATAATAATAATAATCAAACCAGGGCTCTCCATGGAAGCAAAGATGATCAAGTTGAGACTATCATACATTTGCCAGATAATGAGAAGGTACGGATCACAATAATGCTAGGAAAGGTAGAGGTAGAAGAAAGAGAGGAAGACTACAAACCAGATGGATAGACTCAATCAGGGGGTTATGGGCATGGGCTTGCAGGATCTGGGCAAGGCAGTGGAAGATAGTGATTCTTGGAGATGTTTCATCCACAGAGTTGCCATGAGTTGCAACCAACTCAAAGGCAGCTAACAACAACAACATACCACTAGGGATTTTTTTTCTATACTCAGATGAGTTTATAAATATAATAACTAAATGAACATGTCTCCAAAGTCAGTCTGTATTTTTGGAATCATTCAAAAGAACAAGCTAAGCCACAAATGTGATGTAACTGAGATGTTTCTCAGTCCCACAATCTTTCAACAGCTTCTAGTTTTCCACTAGTAGGCAGGAACATCACTATAGCTGTAAGTTTATTAGTTGCTCTCATGAGCATGCTGGAAATTCACAATTATAAGCATTATTTGCTGCAAAGGCAGTAAAAAGATCCTTGTGCAAAGAAAATCACTGTCCCCTCCTCCAAGCCTTTCTTAAGGGGACTGGGGTAGAAGCAATTTGTGCAAGCAGAATCCCTCCCACTCATGCAAACTGCCTGTGCCAATTGATCCTCCTCTTTCAGTACAGCTCCCTTCCAACATGCCCTTGCCTTTGACCAATTTCCCTTTCATGAGGTTTATTTTGAGTACATCTTAGCAAGAACAATAAGAACAACTTTCTTTATGCAAGAAAGCTAAAGAGGAAAAGAGCAGCTATGAGAGTCATTCCCCTTCAAAGCATATTAGATAATATTCTACTTTGAGATGCACATTCAAATTTGTGGTCCTGATCAAATGGCTTGTAGTTCCCTTTTCTGAACAGAAGTGGGCCAACGAGTACAAGAAGCTGCTATATAAGATAAAAATATCCAGAGCTGCCTGTGTGATGAACTTTGCTGGATAAAGTTCATACCTGTGCTTGATGAAATTCACAGGTGATTGCGCAGGCCAACTGTGACAGCTGTCAATAACAGGAAGGAAATGGTTTAGGACTATATACCATGTACTGAAACTAAAGGCTTTGCATTTAGACATATACCATCTACCATTATGCATGAAGTTCTCTAAGGTTATTACTCAGGCCTGTTACAGACTGCCAAAATAAAGCTGCTTCGGGTCTCTTTGGAGGTATGCTATTTAAATGATGCATGGGTCCTAAGAGTCCGGAGGTCGCGCCAAAGCCACACTCCATTCCTAAGCACTGGAGCGCAGCTTTGGTGCAGCTTCCGGATTCTTAGGATGCATGCATCATTTAAACAGCATACCTCCAAAGAGACCCGAAGCAGCTTTATTTTGGCAGTCTGTAACAGGCCTCAGTTACCTTTTATACTCCAGAAAAGATTATCCTAATGACAGAGTGGCAAGTAAGTTATGGGCTCCAGGTAATTTCATTTGGTTTTCTTTACTGAACAGGATGAATTAATGAGACTTGTATCAGAAGGTTGTCCAGCTCTCCTTTACCTTAATTTATCACACACAGATATTACAAATGGGACACTAAGACTTCTGCCAAGGTAAAAACATGTTGTCCATTTATAATCAAATGAAAAAGTATAACCTTGGCCACAAAACCGAGGGTTGTACTTCCTTAACAGACATTACCCTCCCTCCCATCATTATGGGTGTTCCCTTCAAATGTGTAGTTTTTGCTGACTTGTGAATGCCCTTAAAACATTTTCCTAAAGTAACTTTGTTGCAGAGCATGATGGCTGTATTTCTAATGTTAAGCTGTAATTTTCTTTCTGCAGGCTTTCATTTGTGATAATTGTAGGATTGCATTACTTATTTATTTCTGCTACAATATAATTGCATAACATTGAGTGAATAATGAAAAATAGCTGTATTTGCATTTTAAAAATATATGAAAACAGATGCCAATGGTATAATTTCAGAGTAGTATATATCTGCCTTGTCTAGTGCACCTTCTTTGTCTGTCACTGAATATAATTAATGAAGCCTTTCCTGTTGTAAATAGTCATGCAATGCAATCCTTTGCTTGTTTACTCATCCTCAGTGGGACTTAACTCCCAGGAGACTATGTTTAGCATTGCTGCTTTACACTTTTATGTGGTAACTTTACTCTGGAAACAATTACATGAGTAGGAAAAGTTTAACAATTTTAAAAATTGTTGTATTCTTTTAACAGCATTTGATAGAATTCTGGTTATGACCTTAAACACATACAATTCATAATATCAATGTGAAGTTAGTGGTATAAAATTGTTCTCAATATTGTTAATGGCTGTTACGCTTCCAGCTTAGTTTATAAATGTACAACCAAGCAAAATACATTTTAAATCAGATTTTATCTAAAATACAATATGCAGTGTAATTCTATGCATGCCTACTCAGAGGTAAGTCCTATTCAGTGCAGTGGGGCATACTTCCAGGTAAGTATGCGAAGTACTGCTGCATCAGTGCTGATATTAAACAGTACAAAGTGCACACGACAAGGAAAAGTGAAGCATAGTATGCTTTTTACTAAAGCAGAGAGAAATCCCCTGCTAAACTCCACCATCCACCCACATTATTAGCAATTGTATTAGCTACAGTATCATACAGTATCATCAGAATTCTATAAATACACTTATAACAATTGATTTTTCTTTCTTTTTAATCTGGTAAAGGGGCTTTCCCAACTTACAGTATTTAAGTTTAGCTTACTGCAGAAAATTCACCGACAAAGGTTTACAGTACCTTGGCTCTGGAAGAGGATGTCACAAGCTCAGCTATTTGGATATTTCGGGCTGCCTCCAGGTTTGCATTTCAGTTTTCTCTTTCATACTGTAGGGAAAGAAGTCTTCTAGAGGTCTGGCGACACGCAGCACTCATGGTATACTAAAGGAGTACAAGCACTGCAGCAAACTTTTGAGAGGTTTTAAATTACATTACCACAGCTGCTTAAATTTTCCCGAGGAACAGCACTATAGGCTTTTGGCTTTCTTCCAGTGGGTGTCTTAACTATAAACAACCAGTCCTTATTGCATAATGAAGACATGCATTACTTTGAGGAGTGGACTTAAAACATGCTTACTATGTGCTATGTTACTTCCATGTGTACAGTTTGGAATTCCAAGTCTGCAGAATGTAAAAATACTGATATGTCCCCTACTGAGTGAGCAACTAATAGAACTTTTTGTTTGGGACAGGGTTTCTTTTATATTAAAAAAATTCAAACTGGCAGTGAGCAAATAGCCTTTTCCTTATTTTATTTTGTAACTTATTTCATGGTAACTTGACACCACTGTTTCAGCAGGGAATTCCACATATTCATGCTCTTTTGGCCAAAATTCTGGACATCTGGATAATGTTAAAGGATTTTTAAACTCCAACAAGAAATTCCCAATTAAACATTGGCATATAAACATTATGGACAAAAATTAGAGTTTTATAGAAAGGATAGTGAGCAAGAATACCTATGTAAGATTAGTACATGGCCATAGAAGAAATGTGAATCCATGACAAGGATTCCTTCTGGATCTTCACCACACCCAGTCTTTGATGCAAAAACTCTGACATTATTTGTCTTCTAATGACATTCTGTTGATGAGTTCAATGTCTGAGTGATACCTGGGACAAGCAAGTCAGTGTCTCTCCAGTTCAGTTGGCCCTGAAGGAACTATCTACTTACATAGAACATAACTGCTTTCCATCACTCAGGCACCACTCTTGGTATCAGTCATCCTTCTGTCACTCTACAAACCTGGGGCATAGGTTCCATGTCTCCTTTTACTTCCAGTCTAGTACATAGCTTGAGCTGAAGAGCTCCCTGGTGTGATTCACTTCCATCACTACTCCTGGTCCCCATATTATGCGTAGGATTCCAGTCCATGGGTCCCATGAGACTGCATCTGTCAAAACTATTATGCTGCTCACAAGGACAGATTACTATCTGATTATTGCTTTCCTTATATTAAGGCAAACATTATTGACACAGTTGTCACAATAGATCTCTCACCGTGACTTGCTACTGCCCTTTGCATATTCAACGAACAAATCTCTCCTATCAGAAGCCATTCTTACGCTAGGCTTGCCTTTGGTTCCATTGACTCTCATCTGTGGCAACTGCTATTTTACAACCGCTTGCACTCTCAAGCATCATAGCTTTGGATTCAGAGTTGATGCTGACTTTTCCAGCCAGTTGCCAGCCTCCTAAATTTATGCTTCTAGCACCTTCCGTACTGAGTATTATTTCCTATTTCAATGGTTCTTAACTTTTTCTTTACCAGGGATCCCCTTTAAATATATTTTGTTGCCACAGACCCCCAAGACTTAACTTGATATCTAAAACCCATAAATAATAATAACAATAATGATGATGAGGAGGAGTGAATAATTAACAATTACACTATCAAGCATTCTCTCAGAAGTGCTGGAGGTGGGAGGAGGGAGACTTTTCTCTTACTTTTCCCCACCATCTTGCAGCTGGAACTGATTGAACAGCAACATGCAGAGCCAGACAGCTAGGTACCCATTGCCTTGGCTCCTGTCACATGGCCTCTCCACTCCAAGGAAAATGTGAACCTGAGCAGCTGAACAGTAGCAGAATGGCCACGTGACAGGAGCCAAGGCAAAGCCTGGCTAGGCCGGGCCTGCATGGTGCTGGTCAATCTGCTCTGAGGCTGGAGCAATTGAACCCTGCTCCCTGGAAACAGGTTATCATCTAGCACTGTCCAAAAAAAGCACCTGTGCATATGCAAGTCAATAACTCTACCCACCTTGCAGCCCCGTCTCGGTCTTCTCCTCTGAAGAAAGCAAAAAAAGGTGGGGTTTGAAGTGTTTCTGACAGGAGACTGGACTGCTTCCTGCTGGAAAGGTGGGGAGGGAGAGGGAGACAGAAGGGCAATATATATATATATATATATATATATATATATATATATATAATCTGTGAACTACTATAGTGTTAGCCATTACTTTGGAACTACAGTGTGACATCTGGAGAAATTTAGTGATCTGTTGGAAACAAGGTTCTTTACAGAAGATCCTCTCCTGGAACAGGAGGGTGTTTTCCCCTTAAAAAGAAATGGTACTGCTATCCTCTAATGTGGTTTGGTCCACCACTTCAGCCAGCCACATATTGCCCTTCTGTCTCCCTCTCCCTCCCCACCTTTCCAGCAGGAAGCAGTCCAGTCTCCTGTCAGAAACACTTCAAACCCCACCTTTTTTTGCTTTCTTCAGAGGAGAAGACCGAGACGGATATATATAATCTGTGAACTACTATAGATCACTAAATTTCTCCAGATGTCACACTGTAGTTCCAAAGTAATGGCTAACACTATAGTAGTTCACAGATTATATATATATATATATATATATATATATATATATAAAAAGACATCTTCCATTTCATGGCAAGGAATTATTCAAAACAAAAATAGATTATTCCTTCAATAGGATACCAACAGCCCATCAGGTCCCAGGCTTTAAACAGGAACTTCTTTAGTTAGCGAGATCCTCAAGATCCTCTGCAGAGTACCAACAGAAGCAATCACATTCTGCCAGGTCTCCATCCTCCAGCTTGGATAAGTGACATCCTTGAATCTTCCAAACCCATCTTCTCTTTTTCAGAGACAGACTCTGTATGCAGTATTATCACTGATACCAGGATATTTCCCATCATTGGCTGGTAATATATAATCAAATTCAGTTCCATCACCTTCCTCAGATAAGTGGTTGCAGTTCTCTTTCAGAATGAGCATGAGAAGGAATCAGTTGGATTCTGCTGCAGATACTTCAGTGTTTCCAAGGAAGTCAAAACTTCACTTAGGGTTGTCAAGCAGGTACTTTTTCATCACAAGAGTTCAGAATGATTTTTGTACTGGCATCCGGGACCTTCAGGGAGACTGATTCATCTCCATCAAATGAAAAATGGCAGTTTCCATAATATCATATTATGGTTTCACTGCTGATTGTTGAAGTGTGCCACAGGGAACTGACTCTTGCAATTACATGTCCTCCTTTGGTTTTGTTGTTGTTGTTGTTTTTACTGAAATCCATGGTAGATCTGGCAATCCATCTTTGACTTGGATGAGTCATTATTTCCCATTGCATTAATAGCTAGTTTCCAGTCACTGATACCAAGATCACATTTCAGAATTACATGCAAATTGTCCTGTAATCCTAAACAAACTGGATAAAAAAGACTAAAATAATAGTCTGAATCTTAGCCTGCCATTATCACCTTTAAAAACATCCCTCCACTCATTGCACATTTCCTTGACCTTTACTTTCCATCTGAATTGTTCTGTATCCTACCCAGATAATAAACCTCTTTTATCTTCTACCAAGGCCCTTATCAGGGTCTCCTTTTCTCATTTTGGTGCCTGGCCAGGTGGGTTACCAAACCTTTAACAATATGCTACTGGCTGGACAAAACACCTATTCATTTTAATCCCTGCCATTCCCACTTCTCCATCAATGCCAGTTTGAAAGTCAGAAAGCCCATGTGAGTGAGTAATATTCGAGGGTATACTTCTTATTCTTATCTACAAATTAAGGGTTGTTCAAAACAAGGAGATGATGCTGTACAGTAATTACAAGTAGTTTCTTTGATTTTAAGAAGAGTGTTAGAATCCAGAAAACAGAATTTGGAAATAGTTAATCAGCAGTTGTGAAAATGATTTTATACAGAAATGCCCAATCAGAATCAATAGTATCAGTTCATTATTCTTGATGGAATAGCAGGCTAATTGACAGACTTTTAGACTCCTCTCTATTTAATATATTTTTAATTTGGCACTGGTTCTCAAATTCCAGTAACCGTATCACTCAAGCAGTGCAGAAAATATATAGCCAAGAGAAAATGTGTTATCTGACACAAGTTAATTATGAAAGCAGAGTTATTTGTTAACACTCCATAAATTTCAAATCCATCTGATATCATATAAAACAAGTATTTATTTATTTATTTATTTATTTATTTATTTTATTTTATTTAAAATAGTTCTGTATTGGCTCCCAGCCTACAAGGGCTCCAGAGGCTATTGTATTTGGTAACAGCACTGTTCCTTAGGAAACTTCCTTTCTTTCTTGCAAAAGTGAATTCCATAAGATATTGATCAAAACCAGAAATCACAAGCATTATAGGCAAAAATAAGAAACTTTCAGATTGTGAAACTACGTGCAGAACATACAGTTCATGGAGACATAATGACCCAAGCTGTGATGGAATATGATGCTTTAATGGCCATTTTTGGGAGGAATCTTTTATGACAGTATAACCTCTAGGTTCTCTAAGGAGGCTGCTCTTAGGTCAGACAAACCATCCCTGTTCTTAGGTGGAAAGGGAAAGCAGTAAGTGTACTCTTAGTTGCCAATAATAAGCAAGAATGCCTCTCTTGTGTATCAACAGAGCAATCTCCACTCATAATTGGGAACTCTTAGTTTTGTTTTTTAAGTGCAGATAGTGTCATCATTTCTGAGAAATTAATTTAATCCCTTTTGTGTATTTTATGTTCTCCAGCTATAAAGCTATTTCTAGCTACAGTGTTTAAAATAGTATTTAAATACTAAACTTTAAAAACAACTTTAAACTTTAAATACAAACTTTAAAAATGATGTTATTACTTATTAAACTCCAACTCTTTTAGACAGAATCAGGTATTCCATAGATCTTCAAAATGTAGTGTCTGTTTTTACCTGATATTTTACAGCACAATTGTGGTATATATCTAATAATAATAATAATAATAATAATAATAATAATAATATGTTTTATTTATAAACCGCTATTCCAAATAGATCATAGCGGTGTACAAGAAAATTATAAAACAGTACAAGAAAAATCTACAATTAAGATACATTGTATCTTCAGGCTAGCCCCTGATGACATTGGGCCAGCCTGTTCTCTCCCTCAACGGCCGAAAGATGACAGTTATGGAGGGAGGGCACTCAGTCTTCAGGCTAGCCCCTGATGACGTTGGGCCAGCCTGTTCTCTCCCTCAACGGCCGAAAGATGACAGTTATGGAGGGAGGGCAGTCAGTCTTCAGGCTAGCCCCTGATGACGCTGGGCCAGCCTGTTCTCTCCCTCAACGGCCGAAAGATGACAGTTATGGAGGGAGGGCAGTCAGTCTTCAGGCTAGCCCCTGATGACGCTGGGCCAGCCTGTTCTCTCCCTCAACGGCCGAAAGATGACAGTTATGGAGGGAGGGCACTCAGTCTTCAGGCTAGCCCCTGATGACGTTGGGCCAGCCTGTTCTCTCCCTCAACGGCCGAAAGATGACAGTTATGGAGGGAGGGCAGTCAGTCTTCAGGCTAGCCCCTGATGACGCTGGGCCAGCCTGTTCTCTCCCTCAACGGCCGAAAGATGACAGTTATGGAGGGAGGGCAGTCAGTCTTCAGGCTAGCCCCTGATGACGCTGGGCCAGCCTGTTCTCTCCCTCAACGGCCGAAAGATGACAGTTATGGAGGGAGGGCAGTCAGTCTTCAGGCTAGCCCCTGATGACGTTGGGCCAGCCTGTTCTCTCCCTCAACGGCCGAAAGATGACAGTTATGGAGGGAGGGAACTCAGTCTTCAGGCTAGCCCCTGATGACGTTGGGCCTGCCTGTTCTCTCCCTCAACGGCCGAAAGATGACAGTTATGGAGGGAGGGCACTCAGTCTTCAGGCTAGCCCCTGATGACGTTGGGCCAGCCTGTTCTCTCCCTCAGCGGCCGAAAGATGACAGTTATGGAGGGAGGGCACTCAGTCTTCAGGCTAGCCCCTGATGACGTTGGGCCAGCCTGTTCTCTCCCTCAGCGGCCGAAAGATGGCAGTTATGGAGGGAGGGCACTCAGTCTTCAGGCTAGCCCCTGATGACGCTGGGCCAGCCTGTTCTCTCCCTCAACGGCCGAAAGATGGCAGTTATGGAGGGAGGGCAGTCAGTCTTCAGGCTAGCCTCTGATGACGTTGGGCCAGCCTGTTCTCTCCCTCAACGGCCGAAAGATGACAGTTATGGAGGGAGGGCACTCAGTCTTCAGGCTAGCCCCTGATGACGCTGGGCCAGCCTGTTCTCTCCCTCAACGGCCGAAAGATGACAGTTATGGAGGGAGGGCACTCAGTCTTCAGGCTAGCCCCTGATGACGTTGGGCCAGCCTGTTCTCTCCCTCAACGGCCGAAAGATGACAGTTATGGAGGGAGGGCAGTCAGTCTTCAGGCTAGCCCCTGATGACGCTGGGCCAGCCTGTTCTCTCCCTCAATGGCTGAAAGATGACAGTTATGGAGGGAGGGCAGTATAATTATATATCTAATATATCATTAGATAATATAATATTTTTTAAAAATAATGTAATAATTATTTGTATATAGTTTGAGGGGGGATAATGAGGCATAACTATGTTCCTTATGCAAATAATGGAGCAACTGACAATGCCATTAGAGTTCCATAAGTCAGAAATGACTTGAAGGCACACAACAACAACATGATTATTATATTGCTTATGATTAATTTCCTTTTAAAAATTGTTTTTTTAAAATCAGATTACAGTGGAAGGCTTCAAGAATATTGGCAACAGCTGCAGTGGTATCCAGTATCTAACAATTAATGAAATGCCCACTTTGACCGACAGATGTGTTCAAGTAAGAAAATAACACTCAACTTTTGTACAGCTTTTTATTTAAGCACTAGTTTGGTAGCCATAGGGAAGAACAGAGAAAGTACTATGCAGGGAAGTGAACAGACTCACAGAAGAGGGACACAGTGCTCTTTCTTTTCTCTGCATATAGTATACAAATGCAGCAGATTGCTGAAGGATCCCACTCTCACACCTAGTACTTTTGGGGGACTTATTTCAAGGCTGTTTTGTACATGAAAAGTTAGTTTCCCAGAAAATATTTTCCACTGATATCATCAAAATTGAGTCCAATTCTATTTTATGTCAGACCATTGAGTAATCAGTAATATTGTATAGAAACAAACATCCACACCGATATGTTAGTCAAAAATTTATTATGTTTCTGCAATTTGGATTTTGATGGAAGGTGTTTTGTTTTTGCTGCAGTACAAGAACACAATATTGAGTTGGTGTGGTATTTTGGTACCACTTCTAAATATCTGTGTTCATTTGGATGAGATAAGATAGAAAATCCAGTATTTATTTTTCTAAAATCGGTTTTTGTATTAATGCAAGGAAATATATGTAAACATTTTACTTTTTTTCTTAAAGGCTTTAACTGAAAAATGCAAACAAATTGTGTCTGTTGAATTCAACGAGTCTCCACATGTTTCTGACACAGGTTTTAAAGCACTTGCTGAATGTAAACTTGTTAAAATGAGGATAGAAGGTTAGTGATTTCCTGCAAAAATTGGTCATATGTAACACTGGGGTAGTCCACACTGGCCAAATAAAGCGGCTTTTAACCACTTTGAAGGGTGGGGTGTTTAAGCACAAGGTGAAAGCGAACGGAAAACAAAATGAAGCTACACTCGGGGGCTAAAAAGTTGAGCAAAAAGAAGCTGGGATACTCTGACTCATGGCATCTCTATGGCTGATCATACAGGAGGGTGTCCAACGGAATGACATCTGGGTGGGAAGACGGAGGTAATTGGTGGTGGGTGCGATGGTGCGCATGCATGGCGGGAAGGCAACAAAAAAATAACCATGCAGTGCGGCTTGATGCTGCATGATGTAGACAACCCATGGGTGTTTCACCTGCCTTTAGAGTGTTCCATGCGGACAATGGGGTTTTTACCAGCTTTCAGAAAACCTAGGATATTGTTTTGTGATTGAAACAGCATTAGATTCTGGACTAACATGACTAGTTTGCTATTGTATTTTTTCAACAGGGAGTAATCGTGTTACTGACCAAGGTTTCAGAGTGGTGAGCAAATTCTGGTCCACAATTAAACATATTTGTGTGGCTGACTGCCAGAAAATAACAGATGTAGCTCTTAAGCTAATTGCACCATTGGATCGTATTATTGTACTGAATTTGTCACATTGCATAAGGTATCATTTTTATTCAGATGACAACTATTCATTGTAACAAAATTATCACTATTGATTTTTTTAGGTCTGATTTTAGTCACTTAAAATAAGATACCCTTATAGCTCCCACTTGTAAGCCACTGTGCCTGTAAACAAGCACAAGGGGTCACAGGACTCTACAGTGGTGTAATATAACAACTTGTCAGCCACCTAACATATTTTTTGGCTAAACACACCATGAGCAAAATATTGGGGGGTTGTTGATTTTGGTTTTTGGTATTTCCAGTAGTAATCAAATAGGAGCTGTTATAGAATCATAGAATAATAGAATCGTAGAGTTGGAAGAGATTACAAGGGCCATCCAGTCCAACCCCTTGCCATGCAGGAAATCTCAATCAAAGCATCCCCAACAGATGACCATGCATATGACCCATTTCCTATGTAAAATTATATGTATAATATCATGCACAGACTATAGAAATAGGCTCATATGAGAGATAATGCTACTTGCCCACCCCCATCATGGTGAAGCTGGGGTCTGTTTCTCCTTTACACACTGACCCATCAGTACATAGTAGAATCTTTAAAACATTTATTCATTTCAATAGAACACTACAAACAACTTTATTGGATAAAAAGGGGTACATGCTCAGCCTAGATGCTTCTTTGTAAACCTCTAAGTGGGACAGGCCTAACTCTTAAACTATTTACCTTAGTCCTGCTGATGTTAGGACTAG
The DNA here is from genome assembly GCA_023333645.1 of Sceloporus occidentalis. NCBI lineage: Eukaryota > Metazoa > Chordata > Lepidosauria > Squamata > Phrynosomatidae > Sceloporus > Sceloporus occidentalis. The sequence goes on from JALMGF010000005.1 coordinate 83,885,983, forward strand.
GTCTGTAAATCCAAGTACTGAATATGAATGTTGAAAATGATTATTTAATACTAGATTTGTATTTTATTATTAATTTTAATAACAAATGTTACTATATTTGCCTGCAACCAGTCCTTGAAATGTTATGCCTTTTGAATGAATGAATCTTTATTTATATACCACTATTCCAATGATCACAGCGGTTTACAATCAGTTAAAAAAACGACAACAGCAAATCCAATAAAAGAAATCCCCCCACATTAAGCAATAAAATACAAGCATAAAATATCCATCATTCAATCACCTTTTAAAACCATTAAAACCAATAACACCAATAACACTAAGGACATTCATTACATTACATAACCGGTTGGGTTTTACTTCTTAACAAATATGTAAAATATGTTTACAGCTAATCTCAATTTTAGTTTGTAGATCTATAAATCTTCACAACTAAAAAAATAAAAACCATAAAATTAGCATGGCAACTTCTACCTAAGACACATATTTATAGGTGGAGAGGGATTAGCTCCTCTGTATTTCAGTTGTTGGTGATGGTATATTAGTATAAGTACTATTAAAACTTATTATTAGTATATATACAATATGAAAGAAAGTATTTTTTTCATGTTTTAGAATCAGTGATGCAGGAATAAAATCATTTGTTGATGGATCATCAGGCTCAAGAATAAGAGAACTAATCTTGTCCAACTGTTCCTATGTCACTGACAGCGCTGTTCTAAAAATAGCTCAAAGGTACCATACTGTAACATGTTATATTGTCTGATGATACTTAGCAGCTATGAACACTGAAACAGGTTTTTTTTGTATGCTCATTCTAACTTGTTCTCTTCCCCATTTCATGCATGTGTCTTTGGACATAATACACCAGAGGTAGGGCCCCCTGGAGCCCATGAACAGTGCTTAAAGGGGGCTGTGAGACCTGGAGTCTCTGATTCCTCTTCCTCCACCTAACTTGTTTTATGTGTAAAATTTACACATGCGTTGAGTTAAATATTGAATTTATTTAAATAAAACTGTTCTAATTTGAATGATGTTATTTCCGTATAAAATGTTAAAATGTGAATATATATGAATATGTTAATGAAAATATGCACACTAAATAAACCAAGTTTCCCCCCTATATTTAGAGATTCAGCATGTATTAGGTTGCATTCCCTCTGAAAATGCACGTTCACTTTTTGGGAGTACTGGATTTATCTTTGATCCTGGAAGCCCTGGTTTCAGCAGTGACCAGGAGCACTTTTGCGCAGTTAAAACTAGTGTCCCAATTGCACCCATTCCTGGAGAAGTCAAATCTGCCCATTGTAGTACATGCCTTGGTTACATCCTGTTTGGTTTACTGTAATGTGCTCTATGTGGGGCTGCCTTTGAAAAGTGCTCAGAAATTTCATTTTGGCCAAATTGCTGCAGTCAAGTAGTTAACTGGAGCCAGCTATAGGGAGAACACAACTTTCTTGCTGCAGTAGCTCCATTGGCTGCTGGTCCATTTCTGGGCACAATTCAAAGTGCTGGCTTTGACCTATAAAGCCCTATACGGCTTGGGTCCAGGTTATTTGAAGGACCTTATCTCCCTTTACAAGCCCACTAGAGCACTGAGATCATAAGGAGAGGCCCTTTTTTCTGTCTCACCACCCTCTCAGCGTCATTTGGTGGGAACAACGGAGAAGGTCTTCTCGGTGGCTGCTCCCAGGCTCTGGAACTCTCTCCCTCTCAGATTGGCCCCTCCTTTTGGCAGCTGATAAAAAAATTCCAATGCCATCAGGCTTTATCAAACTGACAAGGGTTGGACTTTAAATGTAGTGTAATTTTTATAGAGTTTTTAATATATTTTAAATTTAATGTGTAATATTTTAAACTTTTTAAAATTGTTTAATTGTTTTTTAAACTTTGTATCTACATTTTAATGCTTCGTATTGTTTTTAACTTGTACTGCTCTTAATTTTGTTAGCCACCATGAGTCCCTTTAACCAGGGAATGTGGCTGTGGGCCAGTGAAATACTTTCAGCCTTAAAGAAGGGCAATGGCAAACCTCTTCTGAATAAATCTTGCCAAGAAATCCCTATGGTATGGTAATCATAAATCAGAATTGATGTGAAGCCACATAATAACAACAATAGAAAAGGCAAATCAAAATGTAGTCTCAGAACAACCTTTTATATGTCTTCTATACTCAAGAAAAAATACAGTAAAAATTAGCACATACAAAGTTTCTGTCTATGCATATTTTTTCAGAACTTTAAAAAGCCTGGATTATCTTTTTAAAAAGGACTACAGTAATAAGTAAAAGGAGTAATCATTGAACAAAAGGACTGGATCAATCAGCAGTGAACATAGGTAGCAAATTGTGAGAATATACAAAATACACTGTTTTACTTAAAGTGGTGGCAATATTGATAATGATAATACAGGAATACAAAAAATACATCTTTGCAGGTATGTCCTCCTGTTCTAAACACAGTACATATTGCACACAGACATAAAGTAAATAAAATGAAAATCATGAGTATATCCTACATCCATTCCATGTAGTAGTCATAACAGTAGTAGTAACTGCAACAGTGTTGTTAGGATTATGATTATTAAAATAACAAAAACAGGTGGTCACATATATTCTTATTCCAGCTGTATATTCAGAAGGGGAAAATTCTCTTGACTCTATACAATATTTACTGGGCTTTCCCTGCCCAACCAGTCACATTGAGCAGCAGGTCCTCATCTCCTGCTCTCTTCATCACCCTTAAAATTAAGACTCCACTCTCCTCATGTATCTGTCTATCTTGTGATTTTAACCCTTTTTTTCTCTTCTTTTACTTTCCATTCCACTCACCTCTTATCCCTTTCATCACCTCTACAACCTCAGCAGAGCACAAAGCGCACAAGGCACAGGACAAGTCCTGGTGGCGCAGTGGTTAAATGCCTGTACTGCAGCCATTCACTCGAAACCACAAGGTTGCGAGTTCAAGACCAGCAAAAGGGCCCAAGCTCGACTCAGGCTTGCATCCTTCCGAGGTCGCTAAAATGAGTACCCAGACTGTTGGGGGCAAATTAGCTTACTTGCTAATTAGCTTACTTGCTGTTCACCGCTATGATCTTTGGAATAGCGGTATATAAATAAAAAACAAAACAAAACAAACAAACAAAAAACAAGTCAGCACTTGAAACATGTGATATTCTTTATTCAACATTTAATGAGGCTACACTTCTATAACTATACAGTCACCCCATGGTATCAGTGATCTTGCCATCCACGGATTAGAGCATCTGTAGGTGCATTGCAAACAGTGGTGTTGCTCCTTGTTAAGTTACAGTTGTATGTATAATTTATTTCATATTTTCAGAGGTATACATGCAGGTCAGTGGATCCATAATTATACACATATATATTTTATTTTTCATAAAAATTACCAGAATATCAGATGGTAATTACAATCCCGATGTGTGTATGTCCCTTGAAGTCACCTGCAACATATGGTGACTCCATGAATTTCATGGGGTTTTCGTAGGCCAGGAATACTCAGAGGTATTTTGCCATTGCTTTCCGTTGAATATAGCCTACAGCACCTGGTATTCCTTAGTTGTCTCCCATCCAAGTAACCCTGTAACGAGGCATATCCCTGCTTAGCTTCCAAGGTAAAATGGGATCTAGTGGCTCCAGGACTGCTCCAAAGGACTGCTCATAAATAGAATTCCATCTATCCAATTAGGTTTTCAGCATGTATTTTTTGACAGCTGTCAGTACCGATGAAAATTTAATTCAAAGGCTGTATGACAAAAATAGAATACTGTAGAAGCAACAACATTTCTTGTGGTTTTCTATAGGTGTCCAAATCTGATCTATCTGAATCTGTCTCATTGCCGTGCTGTGACTGATGCTGGGATTGAGACTCTGGTACTGATATCTTCATTGGCTTATATTAATATTTCTGGACTTGACATCACAGACCAGGTGAAAACATAAGGGCGCACAGGAATTTGTGCTCTATGTGGTTCTTAAATTATTGAAATAAAACAACCAGAACTATTTACAGTATTTAGATTGCACAGTTATGTTGTCTATATTATCTTCTGATTGATTTACTTACCATTGTTACGATTTTCTTTGTATTCTGATTACTGCAGAATATTGGAAGGGATAACAGTAAAAGATATTCAAAGAAAAAGAAATTACAGCAAAAAGTTTAGCCAGGATTACATACTCTCTTAGTCTCAAAGGATGGCAATGGCAATCCCCTTCTGAAGAAACTTACCAGAAAAACTATGACAGATTCATCTTAGGGTTGCCATGAATAAAAACTGACGGGAAGCACAGAACAACAAAAACAACAAATAGGATCTAACATAGTTGGGTAGATGTTATCAAAACATGTAAAGTTATGGGGCAAATTCTTTAGTTTTGAATAATTTGATTATTCAATTCTTGAATAATAGAGATCTCCATTAAAATTAATACTGTTGTTAAAAACACATGGAATGGAGACCTGTTGGGACAGAAAGTTAGGAGCTGTGCAGACTGGCAGGAAAGGCCAGCCTGCGGATGGAATTGGAGCATGGCATCCACATGACACACACTCCGACTCTGTCCCCAGGCCGGTGTGACACCATGCACCATGTGACGCATATGACACAGCGCCAAAGGAGCACATAAAGCCACAACGTTGCTGGTTGTGGTGCCCTTTCCAGGGCACAAAAAGGAACAGCTTTTTGCAGCTCCTTTTTGCGCCATGGGAAGGCCAGATTGGAGCTGTGGCATGCGGTTGCCTCAGCCTCAATCTGGAGAAGATGGAGGTGGCTGCAGGCCCCTTAGAGTTCAACTCTTCTCCTGGCCTTGCTTCAGTATCATGCCCACAGGGCAGCTGAGGTTATTTGCAGTGGGAGAGGGCTGCTATCTTCCTCCCCTGAATTAAATTGTTTCTCTTCATCTGACAGAGGTATCCCAGTTATGATCAGGTCTCTCTGTTGCTGCTTTTTATTCATTTTAAAACATGCACAATACCTTTGAAGATTTAGAATGAGCAAAGATATGTATTTACACCAACCATCTTTAGTGTAGGACCTGGGATAAGAGGCTCTTAGTTAAAGACAAGCTTCCACCCTTCTCCCCTGTTTTTAATGAAAAAGCAAAAGATGAACCAGTTGGGTTTCTGAAGATGCTTATCTAGTTCACATTCAGAAGTGGAATCTCAAAATACAAATTTACTAAGATGTTCAATCTATTGATGTAAAGCAGGGGTGGGCAAAGTGCAGCCCATGCCCTACATGTGGCCTCCTTGACCACTTTTGTGGTCCCCAGAGGGGACAAAATGTTTTATATTTTAAATTTGATTTTTTTATTTAAAAATCTGCAGCAGAAACCTGTATGACTATTATGTACTACTTAGTATAGTAACAACAGTGCTATGGAGCAGATTCCAACCAAACCCCACTTACGAATAAGCTGCAGCTTGGATCGGTGGGAACCAAGAAGTGGCTGCCCGATGTCCCCACCCCCTCTTGTGAGAGATCTCTGGTGCAGCAGGCAGAGAAAAGACCTTTGTCATAAATGCCCCTCGTACCAGAAATCACTTACACAAGGGGAAGGGGAACATCAGGCAGCTGCTTCTCAATCAACAAGGGAACAGACTCACCATCAGTCCCAGAGGCTGCTTACTGGTAAGTGGGGTTTGGGAGACTTTCACAGTCCCTACATAGTCCCTAAACTATGGGCTATGTACGGACCATGGAATACATAAATGTGTAACTATAGGTTATGTGCCCAACAGGATTCTAGCCAAATACCCTCTAGGGGCCATGGGGACAATTTTGCCAAATTCTACCCCCTAACTGTTTGGGGCCTTTTTTTAAAAACAGTAAGCAAACGAGAAGTAAATTCTTAAGGGGCAATTTTCTGGTTTAATTTATTTATTAATTTATTGTGTATGGGTGGTGTGGGTGCAGCCCTCCAAAGCTTCTTGGGGGGCAAATGCAGCCTCTAATTATGGTAGACTCCTGCTGTAAAATAGTGTGGTTAAAATAGGATGTCCAAGAAGAAGAAGAAAACATAAGAAAACACCTTCCCCCTATATGAATGGGCTTTAAACTAATTTATTTTGACTGTTTCTTTGTGTTAATTTATTGTTTTAGTGTTGAAAGGATGCCCTTTTTTAAAGCAATAGTGACTATTTTTTCTGTATACCATGCTTTGAGAACAAGTCTGCTTTAGTTTAAACATAAATTCCTCTCTTTCTATTATGCTTCTTTTTACTTTCTAAAAGATGGAAACCATCACTATATCTAGAGTTTATTTTTATTCCTTTCATGCAAAGGTCATGTAAGCTATAGCCTAACATTCTTGTGTCTACGTTTTTCATTAAAATGGATGTAAGGATGTTGATCTTTCTAGAGCAAATATGCTTTAGTTCAAAGATATATCATCCTCAGGGCATTGGGAACATGGAATAATATATTATAAAGGTGATTCAAAAAGGATGATGCAAAACCGAATAAGAACAGCTTTACTTTTGCACCATTCTTTTTAAATCACCTGGTATATAGTAATAATTCTCAAGCATAGTTATTGGTTTAAATAAGAAACATTGTTTATTGTTTGACATGCAAAATATGACATATTGAAAGGTTGTTTTTTATTCAGAAGCTACTCCCCCCACTTTTTTCTTTTGGCTTACAATCTATTAAATATCTGCTATAAAAATATGAAGGAAATTAAATGTTGACGTGGTCTTGATATGTAATTGTAATAGTAGAGTTTGTACTGTTTTAACACAGAAATATTTGTACTTGGAAACAAATTTAAAAGCTAATAATTCACTAATTCATTTTTCTTTGGGTAAAAGTTCATAACGATCAATGTTTTTCTCTCTCAAAATGTCATAATTATCTCAAGCCATGTGTCTATTAAATGTTTTAACAGTATGCAATGTAAAATACCCATGTTTTCATAGAGCTGAAATGAGAGTGCCAACACACTGTCCATTTTTCCCAAACACAAAATGACCTACGTCATGGCTCCCTAAACTGTATTGTTTCCACAACTATACACAGTTGAGGCACCTAACAGATTATAAAAGTTGACAATAATGACAGAAGAAAACAAAACACAAATAGAAAAAACAGTGACAAAATGGAGGAAACAGACTTTTTTTAAAGATAAAATCTTAAGGTGGCAATCTAGAGGCTTATCTAAAAAGAAAGAAAAAAAGTATTCAGACTTTACAATTCTTTTTGTTTTGATCTTACTAGCATAATCATGATCTTGCATCCAAATTCTTTCTTGAAAATCCCCGGGCTCCATCATTCCTCCCTCCCTTGTGTTCTTCCTCCCCATCACTCCACTTATCACACTTCACATCTAGGCATCACATTTAGGGTCAGACAACATTTCAGAATTTGACTTTCACCTGACCAAAATAATTATCACCCTTAAACCAAAATTACAAAGAATATTAAAACAAAATTACCTCCTATAGACATAACAAATCCCATTTAAAACATAGATTGTTCAAATGATGAGATATAGTCATCATTTAATTTATTTATTTAACTATTTATATCCTGTTCTGTATCTGAAGACCTCAGGATAATACCACTTACTGTTAAACCATTTAGACATTCAAAAACACTTGATCTCATGTATAGAGGGAATTGTGAGAAATAAGGCCTCATCTTCTAAGCTGTGTACAAGTTTTACCAATTTTTAAAATCCGTGTTATGTGCATACAACACTGTCACAGTTTATGCTTCCTAATGTCTCTGTATCTTCATCTGCACTTCCTCCTTCACCTACATTTGGGTGCCTTGTGGTGTCTTATTCAGCAGCTACTGCAGCTGACTGCAAAAGACAAACAGAATTGAAATTAGAATATTGGACACCACTTCAGATTTGTATAACGTTGCTGCCTCCCTGTTGCAAATTAAAATTATATTTTGACTACAATAACCCTTTCTAACTGAGCAGGGGATCTGTACTCCTTTGGGTTTTCTACTAGACCTTATGCACCTTTCTGCCTAAAAAGAAGAAAGGCAAAAAAGGGTGGGGGGGGGGGGAGGGGAGAGAAGTGTAGCATCTAGCTCTAAAATATTTTAAATATGCCCTATACCAGAACAAGCTTTTCTACTTTGTGGCTGCTCAAGTGCATGAAGCCTAAAGCATGGTTGAGTTTTCTTAGACTAGGGCCCGAAACTCATGGCTTTGGGGCTGTGGTATTTAGATGATGCACACCCCCAATGTGGCCAGAAGCCATTCTGATGTCCCCCCCTCTCTGGTCCAAAGGACTGGATAAAAAAAAGAGTCGGTTTAAACTGACTCCTGGTGGCACTGGCTTGGGACCACTGGGAATGGGCTGTGTGGTCACCATGGTCCCAGCCCAATTGTGGTTGGAGCGGCCAGAGGCCACTCCTTCCCAGCTGTCTGTTTCACCCCTAGGCTAATGGGGCTGAGCCCATCCCTGAACTGATTAAGAAAAATACAGCCATCAAGACTTCCTCTTCAATATCAGGCCCTTCCTGTTTCCAACTTCATAGATGGGGAGAAGATCCTACAGATCCTGCAGTGTACCTTTTATAGGTTCTGTCAGGAAACTCCCAACTTCTCTCAGTCTAGGTGAACCAATGCTGAACTTGATACATGTGCCCTCTCTTCTTCCCATCAGAGGAAATACAATTTTATCACTCGCCGAAACAGTCCTGCCCAACCAGCTTATTAGAGCTTGTGGTAGTAATGACATCTATAACCTAGTTAATTCAGTTTTGCATTTAAAAAGGTAAAGATTTCCCCTTTGACATGATTGTCAAGTCTTGTCCAACTTTAGGAGGTGGTGCTCATCTCCATTACTTAGCTGAGAGAACCAGTGTAATCAAAGACTACTCTGTGATCATGTGGCCAGCATGACTGCACAGAACACTGTTACCTTCCCACAAAGGTGGTACCTATTTATCTGCTTGCACTTTTACATGCTTTCGAGCTGCTAGGTTGACAGAAGCTGGGACTAGTGATGGGAGCACTTTGGTCTCAAGCTACTGACTTGCCGACCTTTCGATTGTCAGAGTCAGCATCTTAACTGCTAAGCCACCATGTCCTTCCTTTGCATTTAACTCCTTCCTTATTTATACACGGTGGCCCAGTGGTTAAGATGCTGATTATGATGACTGCAAGATCAGCAGGTCGACAGTTTGAGACCCGAGCGCCGTGTGACAGAGTAAGCTTTTGTCACTAGTTTCAGCTTCTGCCAACCCAGCAGTTCAAAAACATGTAAAAGTGCAAGTAGATAAATAGGTACCACTTCAGTGGGAAGGTAACAGCACTCCATGTAGTCATGCTGGCCACATGACCACGGAATCATTTTTCACGACATTGGCTCCCTTGGCTTAGTAACAGAGATGAGCACCACCCCTGACAGTCGGATATAACTAGACAGTCATGTCAAGGGAAAACTTTTACATTTAATAAAATACTTAGTTCAAACTGTATCATCTGTTTTCTTTGTATTGATGAATATTCTCCAGAAATTTATACCAGAGTATTCTCTTTGCTTCATCAAGTCCAGTGCTTACTAACACTAGAGATTCCTGCTGTTGGGAAGCACACTGCCAATATTTCATCATCAATGCTCCAAAGTCTTTAATAGAGTGTGTGATAAATGAGAGTCCCTTCATTTATCAAAGCCTTCTCCCTAGATAAGAAAGGGTTAGATGTGGGAGGAGATATTATTACATTTTAATAAGGGTCTACGTAACAACCTCCGTTTTCCCAGTAGGAATTCATAAACTTCAATCTATGATTACTGAAATTAGGGTAAGAGCTTCTTCCCAAACATCAGGTAATGCTTTGTTTTGGTAAAATAATATATGCTTTAAAAGGTAACTAGAACTCCACGTGGGAAGAAAATCCTACAGCAAACATTAGTACTAAAAGAATAAAAAGTACATTCTGTAGAATAGTCATTATATTACATTAGTGTTTCAATAACTACAATCTAATATTTGTCTAATATATTTATAGGCTTTGGACACTCTTGGGAAACTCTGGAAAGTGAAGGAGATTACTATGTCGGAATGTAGGCATATTTCTGATGGAGGAATTAAGGTAACTAAGAGAATTATTATTATTATTATTATTATTATTATTAATACCCTGCTCTTCAGCCAAAAGGCTATCTAATTGTTTTAAATTAGACATTTCCCTGTCCTCAGGCTTACAATCTAAAAAGACAAGACACAAAAGGAGAAGGGAATGGAAGTGGGGAAAGGGGAATGTCCAGCAAACCTTCTCTCCCTCTGAGGCCTGGACCAAGGCAGATGGACTGGAGGGAGGGCCCTTCTTCTTTTTCAGGCAAGGCCTGGAGTTGGCCTGCCCATCTCTTCCTCTGGATGGTGGTGGATAGAGGGAGGGCCTTCTTACATGATACAAAGAATACTAAAATGGATCTCATTCTTGAATATTGTGATTAATAGTGTAATATCAATATGCTGTGATTACTTTTTTAAAAAAATATTCATTATACCTTCATCTCACTTTTTTAAAGGTCTTGTCCATATGTTGTAATTAAATTCAGTATTTGTGGTACAAAATCTATCACATTCGTGAATATGTGTTTAGGCTTTATCTTTAACATGCTTACTCATTTGTACATGTTATACTATTTCTGCTTACAGTACTTGTCAATGGAAATTGTGGACATAGTAAAATTGCTTGCACTTTCATCCCTTTCTTTGGAATTTCTCATCTGTACACTTAGTTGTTTTTTTATGGGGAACCCTTCCTTGCATTTCATTTTTTTTCCTGTGGCTTCTCACCTGCATTTTTCCTAGATCTGCTTTATGATAGTGTTTTCACAACTACAATAACAACAACAACAATAAGGCCCAGCACAACTGCCTGTTGTGGATAATGAAAGGATTGCTATATCTTTAATGAAAAGCCTCCCCTTTGCAGATTCACCTGTAGTATTCTTTTCTGTTCCTGTTGAAGGATTTGGATGGATTTTTATGCGTTTCTATTTCTCTATATTTATAATATTTTAAAAACATTAACAGTACAAATTCTGTGGTCTTCAGGATGTTATCCCATGGGCTATATTATATAGCATATCTGCTTTTTCAAGAGTAGAAGGAGAGAGTCACCCTTGGAGAAAGAGAAGATCCAGATACCCCTCCAGCATTCAGCTCTGATGGTGGAAAGAGGGGGAAAGCGGCAAAGTAGTTCTATGACAGGGACTGGTCTTCCCTTCACTATTTTTATCCAGCTTGGAAAATGGGCTGCCTGTTGCTGGTAATTAGTTGAAGAAAAGCGAGGAAGAAGGAAAAGAGCAAAAATGCATAATATTCCAAAAAGCAAAGCTTGATTTTGCCATTTTATATATGGGACACCATTTTACTAAACCATTGTATTTAATAGGACTTGAGCATCCACAGATTTTGGTATCCAAGGTGGGGACCCTGGAACCTAGTGGATACAAAGGGCCCATTGTACAAAATTATTGAAAATCACACAAATGATATATGAAACAAATTAAACATGTGAATCAGAAAAGAAAAAAAATGATATAAAATTGATCAGTAAATTGATTAAAAAGGTATGTGTCATACTAAACACTGTAAAGGAAGAACAAGGAGGATAGATGAGAGGAAATCTTGTATGTTTAGACTAAGTGAGGAACCAGGTAATAATTCCAGCAGCAGCCAATTGCCTACCCCATCACACTGAGCTGCCAGCCAATTGGATGCTCTGTGTAACCGTCTGCTTGATTGCATGAGCGATGGACATGTGCATTGGTGCACCCAGTGCCACATTAGCATAGCACAGACATGGAGCCTCCTGTACATAGTGCCTTTCTTCCCCTTCTCCCCATGGTCCCCAGTTGTACTGGCCAACTTGTTAATGTTTTTTATTAAATCCATTTTATTGCTGGTAATCTGGCATGTTTATTGTCCTTTCACTTCATGCATGCACTTGTGCGATTGGTCAGTGGTGTGGCTTACCATGTATGCACTTGTATGATTGATTCACAGACGGATGACAAAAAAATATGGCCAGTAATGGTGCCAATGGCCACCTGGTCCCTCCCCACATCTCTGTACTGGTACGCAGGCCACACACTAGTGCAATAGTCCAGTCTTACTGGGGGGTTTATTTTGCTCTGTTGTAATGCCCCGGAGCATGGCTTGGATCCATTTTACTTACAGAGGCCTGTTACAGACAGCCAAAATAAAGCTGCTTCAAGTCACAGTAGAGGTATGGTGTTTCAATGATGCATGCGTCCTAAGAGTCCAGAAGCCACACCAAAGCCATGCTCCAGTCCTTAGGGCTGGAGCATGGCTTTGGTGCGACTTCTGGAGTCTTAGGACGCATGCATCATTGAAACACCAAACCTCCACTGTGACTCAAAGCAGCTTTATTTTGGCTGTCTGTAACAGACCACACTTACTTACTTATTTAGAGTATTTATATCCCCCTCTTCAGGTGGAGCTGTGCCTGTTTTCTCCTGTTTTGACTGTGTGCATTGTCTGTGAGTTCTGAAACGGGACAGGGCCATTTCTTTCAACCTGTGCAGACAGTCCCTAGGTTAGATTGTATTGAAGCTGCTATTGAAGTTTGTTTGGAAAATGCAGTTAGTGCAGAATGTGGCTGTTTTGTTACTAACTGGGCTATATATTATGATCATTTGCCACTAATCCCAAGCTAGCTGTATTGGATCCTCGACAATTCCAAAGTCCAGTTTAAAATACTCTTTTTGACTTTGAAAGTCCTTCATAACCTTGGACCAGAGTACTTCAAGGACTCCCCATCTCCATATCTAAATACCCAGGCTAAAGTACCAGATCCTGTGTAATCTTGGAAGCTAAACAGGACCATCCCTGTTTAGTACTTAAACAGTACTAAACCATCTAAGTACTAACCATCCCTGGTTAGTACTTAGATGGGAGATTGCCAATGAATACCAGATAGTGTAGGCTATATTTCAGAAGAAGGAAATGGCAAAACCACTTCTGAGTATTCCTTGTCTAAGAAAATCCTATGAAATTAACAGGTTCACCATAACTTGACATGTGACCTGAAAGGTGCTTACACAGACACGTATCTACATGAACTTAACGGAGAGGCTTCTGTGGGGATTCCTGCCTTCTGAGTTGAGTTGAGGCAAGTGGCTGCTAGAGGAGGCTCTTCTCAGCGGTAGCCCTCTACTTGTAGAATACTCTGTCTAGAGAGGTTTACCTTGTAAAGTAATTGCACTTTCAGCCCCAGACAAGTATCTCCTCATTTTCCTGAGATTTTTACATATAAATTTATTCCTACTTGCTTTAAACTTATTTTGTGACTTTTAGCTTATTATAAGTTTTTGTATTCTCACTGTAAGTAGAAATATTTTGGTTAGTGATTCACTGCATTTACCATGCAGTAAAGTTTTGGAAACCTGAGTTTTGAACTGGAGTATTTTGCCCATGATCTCTTACATTGCACATAGGGATTTTGCCTCTATGCACAGGTCTCATCAGGGAACTTTCCAAAGCTGCAGAATCAGGCAGGAAGTGCCCTCCTCCATCACTACAGGGCACACATGCTCCTAAAGTGTGTTCCTGCCATCCCTACTAAGTTACTTTTCAACTGCTTTATTCACTTAACCCCAAGTTTTCTCTTAACATATAATGTTGACTACAGTGAATCTCCAGCTTTAAGTTGTTGAAGCCAATGGATACAGTTGTAGGTAAACTAAGCTACAGTAATTAACTGAACTGTGAAAAGAGATGAAACCCAGCACAATAATTTAGCTTTTCACTTAAATGTAAAATGACAGCAATGACATTTCCCCCCTTCCCTTGTAGGGGAATTTGTTTTTAGAAGGATGTGTTTTTGGCAAAAGCTGAATGTCAGTCCCCATAGGATAATGATAAGATGCCTTGAGACAGTCTTTTCAACAGAAAAATGATTGTGAATAGAGAACACTCTGCTATGCTATAAAAATAGTGTTCAGCATCCTATCATTTGGTTTTAAACAAATAAAATACTAAATAAATGCCAAATAATATGTTAAATAAAAATAAGGGACTGAGAATGGATTCCTAGGGGAATGTCAGTGGAAAGATGGTGGGAAGCTGAAACTGCCACCTAAGTAGCAGAAGAGATGGAAAGTTTTACAAAACCCTGATATTAACAGTCAAGGGAGCACACACAAAGCCTGTAACTCATGTAAGTAGATAAAAATGCTCTTCTAAAAGAAAATTTAGCACTGCATTAAAACTAAAATAATTATTTGGAGTGTTATATTAAAATTTATATTGTGAACATTTCCAGAAATCTAGCTCACTACCAGTGGTCATTGCACTATACCCCCGAAGCAAAAGAATTTTAAAATAGAAAATATTAACCATGGCATGATATATTTTCCATGATAAAAATCCTAGCATCCATCACTCTAGATCTAGAGCTATGTATATTATTTCAGTGTCTTCCGCTACACACAACTGGATCTAATTTTGCTGCCCTCTCCTTCAAGCATATGCTGATGCACAGGCAAGCATTTGACAGAATAATTTATTCCATGGAGAATTGTTATTAATGGAGTTTCCAGTGTGTCCCCATGTTGAATATGATGTAGTTTAAAGAGCAACATTATACAAACGCAGATATTCTCTCTAATTTATAGGCAGCCATCTGTGCTTTCATGGAGACATCCGGAAAAATATTTAGAGAATCTGTATGGAACTAAAGTTTTATTTCAGACTATGGCATTACGTTTCCTTTCTGCATAGTATATTCCCTAAAGTGAATAAAAGTGTCTATACTTTCATTGTTTGGTACTTCCATAAAGTGTGAAAATTCTCTTGTATGGGAACTGAATCCAACTGCTGTTTAAAAAGTGAGATGGAAAGGATATAACAGTGAGGATTGTGTTGAACATACTGATTCTAGTCTTCTAACATCACAGATGGACTACATTTAGATTTTAAATCTGAAATTTCCTAAATTCCCTTTTGTCTACAACATTCTACAGCTATCTGGTATTAATTTGCTAATTATTTCTTTTAATTATTAACTTTATACCTCAAGCTTGCATTATAAAATGTTCAAGGTGGTTAAACAAAATGTTCAGAATGGGAATATGAGCACATATGCACAAGTATAATATTTGTAGGAAGAAATGACCATTGGTTTTTCTATTTCATTCACCTTTCAAGGAGAGATGTGCTGGCTCCAAGAGTAACAGGTTGTACAAAAGGTGACAGAAAAATTCTTTTCAGTTTTCATCCAGGCTTAAATGAAAAACCAGTGTATTTTTTAAAGGGCTAAATTAGATGAGCCATTGCAATCTATGGTTGGAATTGCCATTTCTTTAAATGTCTTTCAAAAACAGCTGGGACCACATGCAGAGAGAATTGTGGCCTGTTACAGACTGCCAAAATAAAGCTGCTTCGGGTCTCTTTGGAGGTATGCTATTTAAATGATGCATGGGTCCTAAGAGTCCAGAGGTCACACCAAAGCCACACTCCATTCTTAAGCATCGGAGTGAAGCTTTTGGTGCAGCTTCCGGATTCTTAGGACCCATGCATCATTTAAATAGCATACCTCCAAAGAGACCCGAAGCAGCTTTATTTTGGCAGTCTGTAACAGGCCACAGTTTCTTAATTGTGTAACAGAAACTTGAGGCAGATTGATTTACATCAAAAAATAGTGCTAGAAAGAGGGTTACCATATGTGCCCTGCAGCTTTCCATGTCACACAAACTTGCTTCAGAAAAAAAAAAGTGAGGCTTCCAGAGCATGATTTAAGGGCACATTGGGTGTAAATGGAGAGATGTCTCTCTACCTGTTAAGTTTATGAGCTATACCTTAAATTAATGTACATGCCTTCCAAGAAGTGAGAAGTTCCAGGAGTCAAGCATTTACCTGGTTTTGATTTCATTTGGAAAGAGAGATCATCATTACATTGTTATACATTTGAATTAATTGTAGAAGGTTGTGATGGAAATGAAGGCTGGCTTTACATTTCAAACCCTTGGGCTCCCATCACTCTTAAGATCCCTAGCGGAGCCCTGGTGGCGCAGTGGTTAAATGCCTGTACTGCAGCCATTCACTCAAAACCACAAGGTTGCGAGTTCAAGACCAGCAAAAGGGCCCAAGCTCGACTCAGGCTTGCATCCTTCCAAGGTCGCTAAAATGAGTACCCAGACTGTTGGGGGCAAATTAGCTTACTTGCTAATTAGCTTACTTGCTGTTCACCGCTATGATCTTTGGAATAGCGGTATATAAATAAAACAAATTATTATTATTATTATTATTAGCTTGAACCCATGTTTCCAGGTGGCTACTATTTTGCACAAGTGTCCAGTGTGGTAAAGTGTGACCAGTTCTCTCTCTCAATTTTTAAATGAAAACAGCCGGACACAGTTGTGGAAAACAAAACCTGTAAAAACTTATTATATATTTGCTAAACATCTTTCTACATTCCCAGTTCCAAAAACACTATTCTGATCTTATCCATTCTCCTCTTCCTAACCAGCCTTCATGCTGTTTCATCCTGCCCATATGTCACTGTGAACATGGCCATATAGCCCGAAAAACCCACAAAAAAACATATGTCACTCTTTAACAGACACTAAGCCTACACATCCCTAGTGTTTCTTCAGGAAACCTCAATTTTTCTCTAGACTATCACTGAACAAAACTTTGTTGTGATTTGTAGTGGGGTGAAGAAGGTGCACATTTTTTGTACCTTGAGCAAAGTTTTGAGTAAAAAAAACCTTTAAAAATAAACTACAATGACCTTAATGGTTCTCTAAAACAAATCTAATGAAGTTGAAAAGAATTTGAAACATCTATTTTGTGAATTTTATATTTAAAAAAAGAGAGAAAAAAGGAACATCTGGCCAAATGTAGCAGCCATTGTGCTTGCCTCTCTTCTAAAAATGAGGTTGTATTATCATTGAAAAGAAAATGTAAATATACTTGTTTAAACCAAGTGTTTGTTGGTATGCAGAGTTGGAGAGCCATTAAATGGCAAGCCAGCATGGTGTAGTAGTCTGAATGTTGGACTAGGTTGACCAGGTTTCAAATCCCAAATCAGCCATGGAAACACACTGGGAGACCCTGGGTAAGTCACATGCTCTCAGCCTCAGAGGAAGGCAAGAGTAAACCATCTCTGGACAAATCTTGCCAAGGAAACTCTATAATAGGGTTGCCTTAGGATCACCATAAGTTGGAAACAACTTGGCAGCACAAAAGAACAAGTTAATGGCAGTTGTTCCTATCTGTACACAAAAAGAACGGCCATATAGCCCAGGAATGGTCCATTGCCTTGGTCAAAGCATGCTGGCTCCTCAGTTACATTTGCCTAGACAAGCCTTGGGACTGTACGTATGTGTGCAAACAATCCCAAGCGACCCTTGTAGGCAGGAAGAACTGACAAAAGAGCAGATCCCTCATCGGATTAATGGAATTTGTCTGTAATGTGCAAGCATCAAAAGAGTGAATCATCAGAAAGTGAATCATCAAAAGGCAGTGGAAGGCTATAATTTATAAGAATTATGCTGTTAATTGATTTATTGCCACAAAAACTGCACAAGATGCTTTATAAATATTATTTCAAATAATATTTGAATATTTCAAACAGAACTAGATTATAATTTAAAATATGGAACTTGTAAAGTCTAGTTGCTTCTATTTTTCATTTTTAAATGATTAACTATAATGTTTGTATATCATATATAATATTAAGTCTTAAATATTGTTATTTTCCCTTAGCCACTTGATATATTTGTGAATGCATATCTATGTATAGAAATATTCATTAATTTAGATGCAGAGAACACATTATGTTATTCGTTTATTAACGAGCATAGTGCAGCTTAGTTAGGGTCAATTAGATGGGATACAGACCGCCCAAAAAGGGTGGTCTCCTGCCGCCCTGGTTTGCTCCGCAAGGGAGCCGCAGTGGACAAACCGCGCGGCTCCGTCACGGAGCAAAAAGAACCCACAAAAAGCGGGTTCTTCTTGCGGCGTGTTTGTGATGCCGCAATGCGCCAATGGTGCACTTGTGATGTCACAAAGGCACTAGGATGTGTGGATGCTAGGCGTCCATCGCATCAAAATGGCGGCACCCATGTAGACAGGGCGCCGCAATTTTTCACTCCCACTACGTACTAGGCTAACCCTAGTACGTACTAGGGTTAGGGAACGTATGAATGGTGTGTGCTCCCTAACCCTACTGCCGCTGCCACCATGCTACATTTTGCCGGTATGTATCCCACCTTAATTACCATTTGTTTCCACTGGGCAGTTTAAATTATGTTGAAATCTCTTTCATTTAATTTACTTAATAAATAATATTAGTTGCATTG
This sequence comes from Sceloporus occidentalis, assembly GCA_023333645.1. Classification (NCBI taxonomy): domain Eukaryota; kingdom Metazoa; phylum Chordata; class Lepidosauria; order Squamata; family Phrynosomatidae; genus Sceloporus; species Sceloporus occidentalis. The sequence continues at coordinate 83,904,312 of JALMGF010000005.1, forward strand.
TACTTGTAGTATTATATTTCTCTGAAAAATAGTAGCATAAATTCCCTTAAAGCACCAGTATAAACCAGATGTTCCCTAATCTGCTTCTTGATAAGTAGGCTACAGAAACTCAGATTTCCCCTCTCAGTTGGCCCCTTTCCAAATTACAAAATAGTTTTTGCTGCTATCCAGCAGGATTTCTACTACTAGGAACTTAATATGAACTTTATTGACTCTGCACATTGAAAACCATAGCAAATGATAAAGCTGACCCAACACTCCAGTTTGCAAGCTCTTATAAGGAAGTGTAGAGTGTAAACTGGATGATGATGATGACGATGACGATGATGTTGGCAATACCTGCTATTAGATTCTATGACATCCCAGATTGAGTGGCAAACCAGAGTACATTCAAGGTCTAGAAATATTTCTGTATTAAAAGATCTTATACCTAGGCTGTTCAACAAATGTGAGATGACCTGCACTACAACATGACACTACCCATGTCACATTGCTGAACATTTTTGATATGGACAATTTTGACACACAACCCACAAAGTTCATCACATTACCTGAATGGCTTGAAACGTAGCCATGCCGCAATAACAAATGTAATATAAGACAGGGTTAGTTCAGTGATGTTTTTATTCCTCAAACATTACATGCACATTCATTACCCACCAATAGTATTTATTGATAAAATATTTTAAAGGATGGGGGAGGAGAGAGGAAAGGGAACAGAAGAAGCAAGAGACCAAATGGTGCATTTGGCTGCTCCCCTACCACCATTGTTGTGTGTGCTTATTCATTCCATCTGATGTCCTACTATTTTGAGCGCTTTAAGCAGATTTTTGCTGAAAGTACATTGTGATCTGTTAATCACACTAATGATAAACAGATATTGCATCTTTTTTCTATTATTACATGTAAAAAAATCACTATGTAATCTCAAATATAAAGATATAATTTATGTGAACAGTAAACAGATTTGGTCTTGGAAGAACAAGTTCAAAACTTTGGTTGGATATGAGTTGGTTGATGAGTTGAGGGCCAGTGTGATGTAATGGTGTCGGTGTTGGACAGATTACAACTCTGGAGACCAGGGCCTGAATCCCTGCTCAGCCATGGAAACACACTGGGTAATCTTGGCCAATTCATATTCTCTCAGCCTCAGAGGAACACAAAAGCAAACCCCCTCTGAACAAATCTTGCAAGAAAGCACTGTGATGGGTTTGCCTTAGGGTTTCCGTAAGTGAGAATTGACTTGAAGCACAACAACAGCAATGCCAGGTTCTGGGACTCATTGCTCAATGGGCACCAGAACACTATAGGACTGATTGCAGAATGGGAACTTCCATTGAACAACAGGAAACTGCAGGACTCCCCAGTATGCATTATCACAATTCACTATTAAGGTTTAATGTCCTGACAAGAACATAGCTACCATATTGTAACGTTAAGAATCATAGCCTCTGATCCAGATCTAGGCCTATGTGTTCTGCAGTCCTTTATTAAAGCCCCCGTTTCCTGCCTTAAATGAAGAAGCGAGTTCTTCTCTAATTGTGCTACAGCAATGGATGGAATTGCAATTTGATGGGTGGGAGGAACTTTCTATATGGTGGCAGACCTCCTTTTGCTAGATCTTGTCCCTTTGAAAGAGTTGGGGTAAGACTTTGGCCTGCATCCTAATATCATTCCTTTGATTCTGTTACTATTGTGTAGTTTATCATCTTATTTCTTTAATTTACACAGTTTTAATTTTTTTGTTGTTGTTATAACACATTTCAATAATTTTAACTATATATTTTAACTATACATTTCAGAAATAATGTAATGTTTCCTATGTAAATGGCTGAAAGCTACAGATAGTGAATGTCCATGCTTTCATCCTTTCTTGTGTGGGAAGAAAATATTATTATACCTAGGAGGTTTTGTTTTTTGCAGGGGGAGATTGCTCTACTGTTTATTTTGTTCCAGGTCTAATCTGAGATACTGGTTTTGACAATGGAGCAAATCCATATGGTAGCATTTTCTGCTTGAGGCAGTCACCTGGCTCAGGGCCAATTCTGATCTGTGACTCATGGAATCTATTGCTACCTTCCTGTGTCACTTGTGTGCAAGCTGTACAAAGCAAAACATGGCCTTACATGAGATATTGTTGAAATTGTAACTTTTAAGAGTGATGCATAAATTAATAAATCATGTCTAAGATCAAATTGCTTTTGCTGGGGATTGTTTTGGAAGATACTGTATAGAATTGTGTGTGCAAAATACGCAGTGCATGTTTTCTAGATTATGACTATAAATCTAATCAAAATAATTTCATTCATTACTATTTTTGCCTCTTGAATAAAAGATAAAATAGATTTCATATGTTCATTGTTTGGGAGAAGATTAACAGAATGTTTTCAGTATGAATACACTATAGAACAATAAATCTAAACTCACTGGATAAATAATTTAAAATCTGTTTGGACTTTTGTAATGTGTGTTCCAGAGATTCTGTTTTGATGTGAGAAGACTGGACTACATAGATTTTTCTTTCTGCCCTCAAATATCCAACCATTCATTAAAAAACTTGACGTTGAATTGCCGTAAGCTTACAACTCTTAGTATGGTTGGTTGTTGCAAGGTATGTATGAATGAAGCCAGACAAAATAGTGCTAGAATATGGGGTGTGGAAGATTCCTTAATTACTAAAATCATTGTTAGTGTTTCTTTTAAATACTAAATCCTTGGAGAGTACAGTGCTAAGCTAATTTGTTACTTAGTGCATCATAAATACAATTACATAATAATAATAATAATAATAATAATAATAATAATAATCATTCCAGAATTCTATCCAGCCTATCCACCTGAGTGCCTGAGAAAGTGTTGTTAATGAATGTTATTAATGTTGTTAATAAATTTAAATATACGTATGTGGGTCTCACTAAATTCAACTTGGATTTAAGAATGGGCAGTCTAAGTAGACTTACTAAAGGCCAAACTTAGTGCAAGAGGTGATATCTGAATCTGGATCCTTGTTTGTGGAACACAGGTTTTAATCACCTGGTCCTGATTAAGCCTGGTGTGCCTGCAATTTATAATGTAAACTAAAATTGTGCATCTCACAGCAAGCAAATTTCACTGATGTTATTAGGTAATCTCAGCATAAAAAGTGTTGTACTTTCATAAAGGAGCATATTTTCTTCAAAGTAATGATTATTATTATTATTATTATTATTAATATCCCACTCTCCAGCCAAAAGGCTATTAGAGCAGCTTACAAATTGTTAATTAGACATTAATTAGAGTGATTAAGCATTCATTATTAAAAAGAGGATTTCTCCCTCTATATTTCCAAAAAAGCAATAGTAAATAAACAGAAGCAATTATATTAATGATTAATGAATTAATTATATTAATGAAGCAGTTAATTAAGAAACAAAATAGCAGACGAGTGCTGAGGATTCCATGGACCGCAAAAAGACAAACAAGTAGGTCCTAGAGCAGATCAAGCCAGAAATCTCCCTGAAAGCCAAGACTGAGGCTATTGTGTCATATTCTGGACACATCACGAGAAGGCACAACTCATTAGATAAAACAATAATGCTAGGAGAGGTGGAGGGAAGTAGAAAGAGAGGAAGGCCGCATGCTAGACTATTAGGGAGATCACGGGTATGAGTTTGCAGGAACTGAGCAGAGCAGTGGAGGACAGGGAGTCCTGGAGATGTCTCATTCACAAAGTCTCCATGAGTCGAGATAGACTCGAGGGCAGTTAACAACAAAACACTTAGCAAGAATTATTTTTCTTGCTATGAGTTCATAGCAATAAAACAATTAAAACCCTCTAGAGGCAGACCTCTTTTCCCAACTCTGTTATCTTATACATTTCAATCAGTATTTTACTTCCCACATTTTTTTTCCTGACTGTTAATTTCCAACATTTATGAAAGCTGGTGTGGAGTTAACAGTTATATAAACCAAGCCATAAAACTGAATTAAATGACCTCCTTCCTGATAATCTTTGTCTTCAGGAGCAATTCTTCTACATGCCCAGTCTAAATAATTACATGTTACAAATGAAACATTTTTAACTTGTCTGAGATGGTCACAAACAATCTTTAACAATAATTGGAAAAGTTGGGAAATGATTTTTTTTTTTAAAAAATGATCATTCAAAACTCTACAACTGATTTGGGGAAAGCATAATATCTTTCTATTCTGTTATCAGAATCTTGTAAAGCAATACTATGTGGGATGAAATGCTGGGAGTAAAGCAGTGGGTTTTCTGCATTCCCAAACCTTTGCCAACTCATGACAGCCAGAATTGTCTCTGTGTGCATGTATTTTTTTCATTTGACAAAAAGCAGTGGTAAGGAGTAACTATGCCACCTCCAGGCTGGCATAGTTGTGGGGCCTGATCCCAGCTTTTATCAGGTGGGTGAAGGGTTGGTTTTTTTTCCATCCAACCAATCCAGAGTTAGCTCTTATATTCTTACCTTGGAATGCCATATCTGAGGCCCTACAAATGTTAGATTGATGCCCACAGTTTTCCACAGGCATAAATGTAACCTCCAGGACAAATGTCCCACAGACGAACTCCTCTACACTAATGGAGGGATACTGTCACTGCATCCTAAGGCTTCCTGGATTGCAGACCAAGAGGGCTGGGATGGCTCTGTAACTAGCTTTTTCTCCTTTGTTCCCTAAAAGAAACCATATGTTGCTGCATGTGCTTCAATTATATCTCACTGAAGCCATCAGACCATACAAAGTTTTTGTTTTTTGAAGCCGATATTAGTTCCACAGTTTTCATGTTCAAAGTATTTAAATTCTTCACAAACCGACTAAAAATCCCCTTCTTTTGACAGTCTAATAATACCTTAATTTTCTCAGTGTTTATTTTGCTTTGCATAATTACATTGCAGATAAATGATGTCGGTATTCAATTTGTGGCAGTATGCTGCAATTTTCTTCACTACTTGGATATCTCAGGCTGCATAAATATTACTGACAAAGCACTGAAGTTTCTGGGGAAAGGTTGTCATCAACTCCGAATTCTTAAGATGCTGTACTGCAAAGGTATTACCAGGTAAGCTTAGATTTTAGATCATCCGAGAAAACTAAAACTATTCGTCTGAATCCTGCAATGAAAGGGTCATCTAGACCAATGTTTCTCAGATTATCTGATGTGTAGGTCTGACAGTTTTCGTCTTCTAATGTTCCAGCGACCAGTCCCACATTTGTGACCATTGGCTACAATTGCTTCTTTCTTTCCTGGAAATTTTGCAGATTGTTAGCTGATGGCTTTGGACCAGCAGTGATCCATGGGCCACCATTTTGAGTTGTACTGATCTAGACAGGTTTCTCAACAGCCTAATGCTCTCAGTGATAGTCTGTAACAGAAACAGAAAACAGGAGAAGCCAAGTTCTGCTTTGGAATGGAAATAAATAAAGGGCAATTGTTTTATGGACCAAACTACTGTAATAATCATTTCATTTTTCTATGAGGATCAAATAAGAATATGGAGCTCAATGTGCTCTTGCTTCAGTTGCAAAGAAGATACTGAGGTGCCTTGCATGCTTGAACCATTTTAGAATAACAGCACCTTTATTTTATATTAATATTACCAACAGATCATGTATATAATAATAGTGCAAATACCATTTAGAAAAAGAAGGAACCTTTTGAACCATTATAATAAAGCCATCATTCCAAAAGGCATAAATAGAGCTCAGAGCATAGAGATACATTAATTCAAAAGATGACTTTACCAAAGCAGACATGTAACGGAATACTTCAGCCACTAACTCTTTCCTCATTTTAATAAGGCAGACACTTTATTCTGTAGATGTTAATTCCTTTTTTCATATTAAAGAAAAGAACAGGACAGTCCCTATCTCACACCCAATATGAGCTTTACATTATTTGTTGTTCTTTGTGCATCACAGCCCTTTAATCTATTATAGCATTTATTCTTTTATTCTCCTATTTAATTTTGTTTTACTTTCACCTTCCAAGTGCTTCTTTGTTGCCTCAGGGCTTTTGTCCTCGAAAGCCCTCTTTCAGAAGTGCTCACACTGTGGTAGCAAATTGCCCGCTACTCAAATTGATATTCCTTCTTTTGGTAGAGTCCATAAATTTCATGTTGGCAAGTAGTCATCAAACCACTATTCATCTGGTTTACATGCAGGTCACTGAAAGTAGGATCTTGTAGGCTGCAGATGATAATTGAAATAAGCTTCAGAATCAACCACCACCTAATATCTCCTTCATATCAGCAGTGGCTCTAGAGGCAGAAAAAGGGTCTTATTGAACCCTTGTCCTGCATGCAGGTTCCCAAAGGTTGACCAGTGGGGAAGTAAACTGGTGGACTAAGATGGGCAGTAGATTGGTTATTCCATCTTGAACATATACATTGTGAGTATTTGGGATGCATGGGGTAAAATGAAAGTAATGCCTTTGTCTAACGTAGTCCATTTCTGCCCTGCTTCCCTTTACGACCATTACAATGGTCTTAGCATCATAGTATTATGAGTAATGGCTAGATCATAAAGCAGATAATAATGGTGATGATGATCCAGGAAACCTGATCTGTATGGAGCTCTTCATAGTATATGTCTAACTGTTGGGACTTCAGACAAATGACTAACTTACTGGATAAGAATGTCTAAAAATCTGCTAGAATGTGGGAAGATTGTGTCAGCATGCAGGGGGTTCAGGTGTGGAAGAGGTTTAACGTTTTTTCTCTTCTCACCATATTTCCAATAAAAATAATCTCTCCATAGGGACTGTTTGTATGACAAAGGAAGCAGCCACTGGCACCAATGAAGCGTCCCTTGACATATAAGCAGCACCTTCAGGAAGACCATTTTACTTTCTTATAGCTGGAGGGAGAGTGAGAGTGCTATTCTCCCCTGTATTCATCCCTCTATTGTTTCGGGATTTTTGGGGTCCCTCAGAGCTACTTTTTACATATTTCAGTTGCCTTCACATATTTAACATCCTGTTTTGCCCCCAGAATTATTTGTGATAATATATTCACTGTGAGCAGTTAAGATACTTGTGAATATTCCATGATATCGCAGTGGGTGAAGAGCTGAGATAGACAGGTGATGGCCAGCCATAGACTCCTCTCTGTTTTTTGTGGGGTTTTCGGGCTATGTGGCCATGTTCTAGAAGAGTTTGTTTCTGATGTTTCGCCAGCATCTGTGGCTGGCATCTTCAGAGAAACACTCTTCTGTGTATTTGAGACATTGCTTGTTCTTTGTACAAGAACATGCCTTTCACAGTGCTATTATGCATTAATATCATCTCATACATGTTTATTTCAGACAAGCAGTTCTAAAATATGCACCAAAACTTCAGAAATGTGAGTACAGTGATGATGACCCTCCACTGTGGTTTAGTTATTATTCCACTAGTGATACAACCACCCTGAAGAAACAGAAAAAACGTCGACAGAGTGCATCATCTCCTCAGCAGAGCGTAGAGCCATCTTCAGAGGGAAAAGCCTTGGAGAGTGCTGGGTCATCCAAATTAGAACCTCCAGGAGAAAAAATCTCAGAGATCACAGAGCTACTAGCACCTCCAACAGAAAAAACTGATGAATATGTTACACCACCCACAGTAGACACCCCTGGGGAAAATTAGAAGCCAAACAATATGTATAACATTTAAAAGTAAAAAAACTTATCCAGTTTTCTCTTGTTATTAAAAAATTAGGTACTTTTTTTAAAAAAAGGAAAGCTGTTAACTGGATAGGTCTTACAAGTCCTCTTGGCAAACACTGTAACCTTCTTTCCTAAACTACTGTAGTATAAGTTATGCCTTTTGTTCCGTTCTTAAGAAATGATCCTATTTTTGTCTGATAGCAAGTAACATTATTTAACAATTATAACATAACATACCAGTGCTATGTATGTACACCATCCTGTTTCACTTCAGTTATCTGTTACAGACATGTAAAATAAATATTTATTAAAATTAAAATGTTTGTTTTCATTTCTTTACAACATATACATCTTGCTTTGCATATGTAGTAGAGTTCAGCACAGCATACATGAAGTGCCCAGTTTATCACATGTAGTGGATTGTCTTTATTATTATGAAACCATTATCACAACATTCTGCTTCTTAATATGTTAAGGATTTCTCAGATGCCAGTACACTGAAAGTATTAAAGCCAAAATATATCCAAGGGTGGGCAGTGTGTGGTCTCTGGATTCCTTCTGGTTTGAAAAACAGCTCCCATGTGTCCTCGAACCGGGCCAGGAAGGAAGAAATGGCAGACAGTGGACAGATGACAGTGGATTCAGGGGTACTCTTGGCCTTGTAAAGTCAGTGTGAATTTTTTACATGGGAAAATGTTGGGCAGTGAATGAAAATATAGGATGCAGCCCACAAGGTTCTAGGGAGGCAGATGTCCCTCCCCATCCCTGAAAGTTGCCAATAAATACAGAATGTTCCCTGGACAAAGTGTACCATTGCACTGAGAGATGTGTTAGCATGCTAATCTTTTTTAATCCATAATTACAGAAAACACATATGTGAAAAACTCATGCTGGGGAAAAAAGGTTTATTTTTACTTTAAAAATACTCCTCATATTAAGAAACACACTTCCTACATGTAGACGGGTCACACTCAGCAAAAAGGATCTAGAGATTCTAGTCTTGTCTGCTTCCTCAAATATGCTCTGAAAAAGAGACAAAAAGCCTCAGGATGTTAGAGCTGACTTTATTCTTGGAAACAGCTCAATGCATGTTGGCCTGGGAATATTTTTACGGCCTTCTTCAAGGGATTAGAACTTTTAAATCAACCTGCGGGGATTCTCAAAAGATTGTTTCCAAAGCTTTTGCTTGGCAACTAGACTTTCTGCCTCCTAAAGTGCCTGCTTTCTATATGCCTAGAATTCTGGTCTGTGGCAGAGGAGATGTTTCAAGTATAGCCTAAGAAGAGATAAATACAAACTTGAATTCCTGCTTCTTTCCAGACTCATGGATCCTCTGCCTATATACAAAGAGGGCATGACTGACAGAACAAGTAAAGAAAAGCCAAAAGGACAAAATCTGGGATGAATAATATATTTAAAATTTATTTAGTCACAGCTGAAGGTAAATTGAATTAAAGGAAAAACAGACCTTATATTTTTGTTCCACATCTTCCAGTCACTGTATTCAGTCAAGGGGTGTTCTGAACAATGCACACAGGCTTTAAAAAGTTGACAATTGTTTATGGATATTTTTGTTTCAATTTATAGGATTTGCTAAATGTTTTGCTATTTAGAATTATGAGAAGCAAAATTAGGAGGATCAGATTGTTTTCATTATTTCTGTACATGTAGTAGTTTGAAGTCTGAAAGACATAATTAAATACCATAATACGCATCAGTGCATTTTATATACAAACACTAGGTAAAAAACCACATATTCACTCCAAAGTAGTATCAACATAATCCAGTCAGTATTTCTTGCTCCTTGATTGATGAAGGTGAGGCTCCATTATGCAGCTTTCAGCTTCACCGATTGGAACCAGGTCTGGCTTCTGAGATTAACTGTGCCATTTTGTGTCTCTGCTTTAATATGTTTTCCTTTTTCCTCCTTTTGATTCATACAACCTGGGGAGAAAAGAGTCAGCTAGTTTCACATACTGATAACGGTCCTTTTCCTATACCTAGGTATTTTTTACTTTCCCAGAGACAAAGGGTTTTATTGGGAGAAATTGCTATATTTTGAAAAGATACGTACTTTCCTTGACATCATATCATGACTCATCTCAGTGAAGCACCGACAGAAAAGAACTGGGGGAAAATAATATGGCTAAACATTATGCAGCTGTTTAAACCAATTCTGAGTGATTACAGCAATACAGATTTTCTTAGTGCAAACTGTGAAAGGAAGAAATGTAGCTGAAAAATTCAGCTGGTCACTAGCATTCTTAGTTTAGAATCTGTGGTTTCTGTTGCTATTAGTTAACAGGAACAGCTGGATCACTTTCTTGCCAATGACTAGATAGTGTGTACAAAAACACCCCAACGGCATTTTAAAAGCAACCTTGGAAAGAGATTAAGCACAATGTGGGGGCAAGGGAGTGCTTAACTGCTTCTTTCAAAAACAGCATCCATTTATATCCTATCCTTTTCTTAGTCTTGGATTCAAGGCGGCTTACAAAAGTTAAAACAGCTTAAAAATTACATTATATTAAAGTTAAACATATAATTTTCAGTAAAATCGAAAGCAGTTAAAAACAAACAATTTTTTTCTTTATAGAAGAACAACAAATATAACAGCACATCATATGAAAGACCCTCCTCCCAGGGATGTCACTAGGAGGGTACGGGAATGTGGATGGTACTGGATGACACCCCAGAAGAGGGTGAACACCAAAGGATGGTCACCCCTCTTTTTTCCCCAAGACTCCACCTGGCCATCCTCCTCTGGTTTTTGTTGCTGCTGGAAGTGGGATGCTCATATCTGATGCTCCAGACCTAACTATACAGATGCAGTCCTGGCCACTGCCAAAACCTAGTCTTCCAAGTTCTGGCTTATGTTCAGGAGTACATTCAAGCTGCGAACCTGCATTTTCAAGGGACGTGTCACCCCACTCACTACAGATTATTCCCTATTCCTTGACAAGCCTTTAAACTGACCAGGAGCACCTCTGACTTGCCTGAATTAAGTTTTCACTTGTTCACCCTCATCCAATCAATTATTGATGGCAGGTACCAGTTTAGAACCAAGGCAGCTGCCCTGGATTGAGATGGAAAGGAGTAGCATAGCTGGATATCGTGTGCAAACTGATGGCACCAGATCCCCAAACTCCAGACAACCTCTTCCAGCAGTTTCAGAACCCACAGGGAGCACACAGGTCAATGGCAAGGACTCACACAGGAATCCCTCAACAACATCTTTTGTGTTTACCTCTCCAGAAAGAAATGGCACCTCTGTAAAACAGTGCCTTCAAGTCCTATCCCAACCAGGCCATGGTTGATAGTATTGAAAGCTGCCAAGAAGTCCAACAACAGCAACAGGGACACATTATTGTTGTCTATTTCCTGGCATAGGCCATCCACCAAGCTGACCAAAGCTGTCTGATCCATAGCCAGGCCTGTATCTAATTGAAATTATCTAGATCCATCCATCCATCCATCCACTCATTTCTCCAAATTGCCCAAGTAATCAATTCTCGTAGTAAAGATTCAACTGTGATCTATTGAGAGCAAATACATATTTCAAATTCAGGGCAAGGACAATATAGACTAGGAAGACTAAGAAAATGTAGGCTAGACAAGGTAAGTGTTACATGGATTTGTAATTGGTTGACTGGCTGAACCCAAAGGGTGCTCAACAATGGCTCCTTTTCATTCTGGAGAGAAGTGACCAGTGGGGTCCCACAGGGCTCTGTCCTGGGCCCAGTGCTATTCAACATCTTTATCAATGACTTGGATGAAAGAATTGGGGGCATACTTATCAAATTTGCAGATGACACTAAATTAGGAGGAATAGCTAATACTCCAGAGGACAGGATCAAACTTCGAAATGACCTGAATAGACTAGAAAGCTGGCCCAAAGCTAACAAAATGAAATTCAACACAGAGAAATGTAAGGTGCTGCACTTAGGGTGGAAAAATAAAATGCACAGATATAGGATGGGGGACACCTGGCTGAACGAGACTACATGTGAAAGGGATCTAGAAGTCCAAGTAGACCACAAGTTGAACATGAGTCAACAGTGCAATGCAGCAGCTATATTCTGCTTTGGTCAGGCCCCACCTGGAATATTGTGTCCAGTTCTGGGCACCACAATTCAAAAAGGACATCGAGAAAATGGAGTGTGGTGAAGGGTCTGGAAACCATGTCCTATGAGGAAAGACTCAGGGAGCTGGGGATGTTTAGCCTGGAGAAGAGAAAGTTAAGAGATGATATGATAGCCCTGTTTAAATATTTGAAGAGATGTCATATTGAGGAGGGAGCAAGTTTGTTTTCTGCTGCTCCAGAGACTTGGACCCAGAGCAATGGATGCAAGCTCCAGGAAAAGAGATTCCACCTCAACATTAGGAGGAACTTCCTGACAGTAAGAGCTGTTTGACAGTGGAACACACTCCCACAGAGTATCGTGGAGTATCCTTCTTTGGAGGTCTTTAAGCAGAGGCTGGATGGCCATCTGTCAGGGATGCTTTGATTGAGATTACCTGCATGGCAGGGGGTTGGATCGGATGGCCCTTATGGTCTCTTCCAACTCTATGATTCTATGACTAACAGGGAAAGAATTAAACACCTTCTTTGTCAGGATTGGGCTAATCCTGCCATGATTATTGCGCTAAGGAACCATTTTATGTATCTTGGGTATGATCCATCTGTGATGTATGGTATTGTAATATATATGGCTTCAACTGGAAGGTATGATATTATGTCATAGAATCATAGAGTTGGAAGAGACCACAAGGGCTATCCAGTCTAACCCCCTGCCATGCAGAAAATCTAAATCAAAGCATCTCCGACAGATGGCCATCCAGCCTATGTTTAAAAACCTCTAAGGAAGGAGACTCCACTACACTCCGAGGGAGTGTCTTCCACCGTTCACTGTCATGATGCTTCACTTGGATGTTTTGTTTTATAAAAGCATAAAGAAAGATTTATGTCGGGTGTGCTGATATGCATTTGATTGATAGGTGTACTAACTGATAGGTGTGAACTGATAGGCATTTAATACAAACCTGATTATCTGGTGCTTTGTGAACTCTTGACATGTGCATGCTTTTAATATATAAGTTATACATAGCTACAGATTCTTGTTGATATTATTCATTGATCCTACTAGCTGGTATTGTGTGTGAAAACTGGTTTATGTTATCTTGGGAGAGGGGGATGCAAATTTATTGTGTATGTTAAACAAATAGGTAACATATGTTGTTAGATTAATGGCTATATAGCTGGCAAAATGTGCAATGATTTTATATATTTTTAAATATATTAATTACACAATCTAAGGTAGCCTTAGAGAAGGCTTGAATAATAATTGGGTTTGGCTGAATGTTTGGTAAAGGAATGCGTCGGGGTGTTTTCCCTTTTCTGCTTGTTAAGTCCTCTGTTATCAACTGCTGCGAGGGTTAAAACAACTAGGCAAGGCTGGCCTGAGAAAGAAGGAAAAACAACCAAAGAAAAGCCAGCTGTTCTGAGCATGATGAAATGACTGAGCCTGTCAATTTTGTGAGGTGGAGCTAATGCTTTTTGACAGGCTTATGTTTGGCACATGTGTACTTAGGTTTCAGTTCTGTTCAAGACACCTGACTAGCTGCATTGCCATGACTTCAGAAATAAAAAAGTTTGATGTTAATTCCATATCTTCACCTCTATACCCCTTCAAAACTACCTTTTATTTTATTTTTTTAAGTATATTGAGGCATTAAAGTTTCATGTAATGTCTAGTCTTGCCCTCATCCATCAATGAAGCAGCACTTGAAAACATTTCACTACTGTCACCGCTATATTATGCATCGCCGCCCAGTTCTCTGGAAAGAAATGAAGCAATTCTACTACCTCTTGCCAACTTTATACATCGTCTAAAACTTGCATAATATAATCCTTTTTATGTTCCCTTGTAGTGACATTTTTTGTTATTTTTATGGGTGTTATTTTCATTTGTTGCCTGTTTTACTGAACCATTTCCTGTATTGCTATGTATTTTATATGTATTATCCTATTATTTCTTAGATTGTACGCCATAGGCAGGTTTACTCTTATTTACATACAATTGTTTGTATGTACAGCGCTGTGCAAATCTACAGTGCTAAATAATAATAATAATAATAATAATAATAATAATAATAATAATAATTTGAGAGCTATATGCTGCATTGGGACTGCAGGATAAAAAAAGCAATATGGCTGTGTTTGTAAACAAGTATGCACAATGCTACAGACAGTCTCTTTGCAATGTTTAACAATTCTTGTGATAGAATTTTTTAAAACTAACATGATGTTTTTATGGGTCACCCTCACAGAGGTCAGACATATGTCCATATTCTAACTTTAATGTGGCATTTTATTTACTATTTTGTATCATTAAAGCAAACACAGAAATACTATAACTATAATTATTGGCTTTAGCTAGCTAGTATATGTTGAGTTCCATGATCACTGGAAAGTGAGCGAAGCCACGGTCAATAGAATTAAAAGAATGTTCAGTTTTCCATTCTTTCAATACCTTCTTGGCCATTTTTGAATTGAATCTTCGGAGTGGCTCACAATGTTTACAAAATGCAAGGGATGTATTTCAAAAGTCACACTATTAAAATGAAACAAACTAAGACCAGCTTAGGAGTAGCTGAGTCCTAATGTTAACCTTGCCTGCTTTGCTCTTTCTCATAGGGTTCGTCCTACATGGCAGTTGGTATTACACAGCTCTGTGGCTGGGGAGATGGTTGGTCCAGCTGCAACAGATCAATTTATCCATTTCCTTTTCTACTCTTAATTTGTAGGCTTTCCTTGGAGACCCATTTCACTTCTCAAATAACTTCCACTGCAGTTCAGCGTACATATCCTCTCAACAGCCAAACATTCCAGACACTTACATAGATGCACTACATTATTTCAAAAAACTATTTTTCCTGAGCATTAACATTTTATTCTTTTGTATGGCCTCCCATGTTGAAGATTCTCCCCCAGAATTTCCTCTCCCCCCCCCCCCAAAAAAAAAAAACACTTCGGCAATGAAGTTAGTTGGGCAACAATGTGAACATCTGTTTCCTGAACTAAATAGTGAAGGTCATTCTGTATAAACTAGAATCCAAGAGCTTTTATATTTTAATTTTGAAAGCTGTCCTCCAAAATCTATTTTGATCATCTGAATTAGAACAAAAGGGATAAGCAAAACAGAACTATGTTCAAGAGGCTACTTCAGTAGAATTCTAGTAAGGAGAACTTCAGAAAGGCTTCGTAAAATGAGTTGAGCTAAATCGGAAAACCGTTATGTGTATTATATAATTGTTTAGCATCTTTGCTTGAACTAAAATGATTTATGGAGAAAGCATTAAATTCAAGGATCTTTTCTTCCCCCAAGAAATTTCTGTTGAAATTACTCATATCTCATGAGTGTAAACAATTAGATAATGCACTAGCCTTGGAGCGTCCATAAAGCTAGCATAGCACGCACCGGCAAAATGACCAAAAACACTTATTTCATCAACAAAATTTAAAATTAACTGAGTAATTGCTAGATTTGAAACAATAGCAGTATTTTCCCCTGGAGGTTTAAGATTTGCTATGTCACTTTATAAAACACACTGCAAATGTCCAAGGTTCTTGGTGCACAGAATACTTCTCAGTTGATGTCTGCTCATTTTCTTACACCAGAAATCTATTGCCCTGTTTCAAATCCACTCCACTGTTATGTACTCAGGACCTAGTTCTCTCCATTACAAACACACAGCAAATAAAAAATGCCTAAGTACACACAGGGACCCACTGGAAAGAGTCACATTTCTGTTGCAGCAGCTGATCACCTACACTTGAGTTTTTAGATGCCACGCTAGTGTGAATGTTATGTTTCAAGAAAAATATACAACTATGATCTGTGGAGTCATTCCAATAAGTTAGTCAAGTGGGAGAAGAGAGAATAGGCTCTGGTGGCCTGAGGCCCTTCTTAAGACAACAACCTATTGCTCTGTCTGTTTCTTTTAACATTCATACCATCAACATTTTCTCTTGTCAGTTTAGAGCTCAGAGCTCAGAATGGGTGAAGAGGAGAGCTGGAGCAATATAAGAAGATAATACAATTTTCCTCTTCTTACTATGGATACTAGTAGATACATACTGAGTGGTATGGGGCAACAGATATTGAGTAAGTCTTATGCCAGTGTTTCTATATGCAAGCAAATCATCCATACTATGATAGATCATGCTTTAAAGGCATATATAAATATGTGTCTAGAATATGAAAGACCTCTCAAAAATATCATGTGAGATATAGTTCTGCATAATATAATGTCACTTCCACTGGATAGTATTTGAATCTAAGTACTTACAAAACAAAACCTGCTGATTACTGTATATCATTCATGTTGTAACCATATAGGGAGCATGCTCCATTGAATTTCTCTGAGTTCATAATAGCTGTGGTACTAATACCAGCATCACTTGAATCCACCTTACCCAAATGATGAATATGTGGGTAATCGTGTGTATGTGCCTTCAAGTCAACTTTCAACTTATGGTGACTCCATGAATTTCACAGGGTTTTCTTAGACAATGAATATTCACAGGTGGTTTTGCCTGTTCCTTCCTCTGGAATATAGCTTATAGCACCTGATATTCATTGGGGGTATTCCATCCAAGCACTAACCAGGATTGACCTTGCTTAGCTTCCAAGATCAGATAGGGTCTTGTGCCTTTAGGATATTTTGGTGGCGGATGGGTAACCTACCTGCTTTTTAAATCTCTGGTAAAGTGTCGTGAAATGCATCAGGACAAATTGCTAGCTGCTACTGCAGGGATAATGAAGAATTTTGACATATGATTGTAACTTTATTCCAACTGTTTATCATATTACTGACTTTTGTATTGCTATTATTTTTATCTACCCATATATCTTTCTTAAACCTTTTATACAGAGTCTTATAGAGTGATTTATTAGTTTTGTATCTATATAGTTTTGTATTTAAATAGTTTTATTATATTTTTATTCTTATTCCCATATATTTTACTCTTAAGTTCTCTTATATAACTCTTATTTAGAGTTTTACACAGAGTTTTCTATAGAATTCTATAGAATTTTATCTATTTTCTATTCTGTATTGTGGTACTTTGAGATGGCCTATGGGCTAATCAGGGGGCTCTTTCTGTTGTTATGGAGTAAGGACCTAGCACACATTTTGGTACTACTTTGTTGCTTAAGAAATCAGATGATTTAAAGTGTTTTACATTTTTTATTCATGTATTGCTTTAAAGAAAAACTCACCCTTCTTCTAGGAAAAAAAATCTTGTATGTAATTTCTTAAAATTAAGAAACAAGTGTCACATGTGGCTCCACTCAATGTAACCTACTATAGACTTCCAATACAGATGACCAACTCAACAAGTGGTTAGTGTATAGAAATGCTACTAATTCATTAGACCCCTAACCTTTAACCCACAACAGAACCCACTGCATGGGGGAAAATCCTATTTTGCTTTGATCTATACAAATAACAAGGTGGATCTGTGGTGAAAAACTATTTCGCTTGGTGAAATCTTTGTCCATCCTGGGTTTGTGCAATACCAGAAACAATATCGGTCATACAGTTTGGCAGTTATACAAATGTTGAGAAGTAATGGTCCGTTTTTAATGTGACTAAAGTGTGAGTGACTTTGGAAAACAACTGCTTTAACAATATGACTGACACATTTGGACCTATATTTGGGTTCCAGTTATGGATTCAGTATCCTTGAAGATGTCATGGCTAAACTTCCAATTTTCTCTGAAATATGTGAACTGGATACTAAATATAGATGGGAGAATCCATTTTTTAATTTGCAATTGCCACATGGCTGAAATTTATAAGGCAGTATAAAACTGTTGTAAATTGCTCCCTTGCTCTTTCTGGCTGTTCCAAATGTTGCTGCCAAGCATGTAATTTACACACCCTGTCTTCATATTAATCTATGGCGTCTCTGATATCCAGCAACTTTGCCCTAAATCTTTAGAGAGAAAGAATGCAGTTTGCCTGGTTAGTTTCTTGCACTTCCATCTGGGAAGCCTCTATGCTAAATCATCAAAGAGGTTCTTTCCTCCTCTACTTTTGCTGCCGGTTTATTTTTACATTTGCTAACTTAATTTTCCAAAACAAAGTTGTCTACAATCTGTTTCTCTTTGTTGATCTGAACACTTAGCTGCACTTCAGGGCCATCCTTATAAAAACAAGCGAAGGCCAAGTTCCTCTCTTCTTCTTCTTAATAGGGACATTCCTTCACAGTGACATAAAGAAGGTTAAGATATTTTAAATTGATCACACATTGTTCAGTGTGACAGACTACCTTAGAAACACCAAAGGTGAAGAACTCAGTTCGTGATCGGAAAGGAATTTGAGGAGCAGGGCTTTTTGGTCACATGGAAACAAACTCATTTGGCTGGAAATCTTAAAGTCATGTAAGACTGCCCTAAAGCCTGCCTTGTCTATAGGACCTTTTTTTTAATGCTATTACCACAATTTAAATACAACTCAACAATTTATCCAGAACAATCTGTCAAAAAAATCTAATATTCTGTCTCTGTAGGTCAAGTTGGGTGTAGTGATAAGCCACAATTGAGCATTACATGGAAAAGCTTAAGTAAGTCTCCCTATCACTTTTACAAACAGAAGACATGGAGGCTGCATCTGCACTGCAGAAATAATGCAGTTTGACGCTGTTTCAACTGCCATGGCTCAGTGCTGTGGAATTCTGGGCTTTGTAGTTTTGTGAGCCATTTAAAACAGGACTAAAGACATATCTCTAATGGCAGGCCTACCCATTCAAGTTCTTATTGCTGGTAACAATTCGGAGAGGCATTGTAAAATTTTATGGAAATTCCCAAATGATGGTGACATGGGAAAGGGGTGTGGCCATTTCGGAAACTCCAGAGCCTGAAATTCCACACCTGTTTTAAATTATGATTACTTCAAACAAGCCAGAATTAAACCATGGTTTATGGTGCTATATTGCTTAACAACCATCATTTAAATGTGCCAAAGTTGCCTGAATGTTGATGTAGGCAAACTAGTTTAAAACTAGATTAGTATTTTCAAGTGTCCTCTTCTCCAAATACCAAAGAATGAGAAGGGAAAAGGAGTGAAGAGGAGCCCAAGCTTGCTGAAGGTCATAGTTTGACATTGTTTGAATCACACCTGTGCCTTATCACATCACAACATTATTGTTAAAACTATATGTTAACTTCATTCTAATAGATATATCTATGTCCCCTCTTTCCCAGCAAGGATCTGGACATTCTGGCTCAACGCAAAAGTGTTTGCATGTATGTAGCACCTGTGTAAATTTGGTGTGTCAAGAAATAAAGACCAAGGGAAGGGCACTAGGAAGAGTTAGGGTGTGTACACCTGGGCCAACAGCGGCATTTGAAGTAAGCAGAACATGGTGCCTAAGTGTTGTAGCTCAAACCTTTTGTTGTACAAGCACTGGCAGCAGGTGGGCATGAGCAGGGAAAATGCCAAAGGCTGGTGGTGAACCTTTCACAAGGCTCAGCAGCCACCCAGGGCATTAAAATTCTTCTC
This sequence comes from Sceloporus occidentalis, assembly GCA_023333645.1. Taxonomy (NCBI): domain Eukaryota; kingdom Metazoa; phylum Chordata; class Lepidosauria; order Squamata; family Phrynosomatidae; genus Sceloporus; species Sceloporus occidentalis. The sequence continues at coordinate 83,923,524 of JALMGF010000005.1, forward strand.
ATATGCCATGTGTGTTGTAGATAAGACTATGTAGGATATGACATCTAGGAGACAACTAATACAAACCATAGATGTGTTGTGTGGCCTGCCTGGCCACCAGCAGCAAGTGCAATCAGTGCAAAAAATTGGAATTATATGTCCTGACCTACACTACACCAGTTGGCCAGAATTTGCCACAACCAAAGATTCTGCTCCATCCTGGTGTAGAGGCCCCCACTGAGGATTTAGTCTGGAGACCCCCCCCCCTTGCTGAAAGGAGGGAGGCCATGGCAGGAGCGTTGGGTTGCAGTTATGTAACCAGGAGTCTCTCTGCCCCATCTCGGATTCGCCCCTTTTCCATTGCTGCCCCTCACTCTGGAACCTTCTTCCCCCGCGAGACACAAGGGCCATCACTTTTTTAACCAGCTTCAAAACAGAGTTGAAGACCATCCTGTTCAGAGAAGCGTTCCCAGCCATTGCGTGATTATCATTTGCTATCTGATGTCCTTTTTTGTTGCCTGTTTTATTGAAATTTCCTGTATTGCTATGTATTTTATATGTATTATCCTATTATTTCTTAGATTGTACGCCATAGGCAGGCTTACTCTTACTCTTATATATTTGTTTTTATGTACAGCACTGTGCAAATCTACAGTGCTATATAAATAATAATAATAATAATAATAATAATAATAATAATAATAATGTTTCCAAATCACCTTCAAAGGTAGACCCATAGAAAGCCCAATACAGTCAGTCCTCCTTTCTTGGGTTTAATATTCACAGATTTGATTATTAAAAAGTTTGTCCTTGTGCACGCTCCTCCTCCTCTTCCCTCCCAAGCTTTTACACTCAGGGGGGAAAACCCAGAAGTAGGGAGCAGTCAGGAGGGGCATGCACACCCCCTTCCCACCTTCCCCCCCCCCTGTTTTAACCAGCTCAGGCAAGCTGGCTAAAGCATGGGGGAGGGAGAAGCGGATGTACACCTCCTTCCCACCTCCCCCCCCCCCCCCCCGTATTTTAGCCAGCTTGCCTGAGCTGGCTAAAGCATGGGGGAGAGGCATGCATGCATGGAGAGAAGAGGAGCATGTGCACACCCCTCCCGCTTTCCTCCATTTATTTGCAACTTTTCCATTTTTGCTGGGGTCTTGTGCACCTAACCCCTGCGAGTGTGGAGGGCCAACTGTACAGTAGTCCAGCTTGGAGGTAAATTAGTGCTTGGGTACCTGAAGCCATGTTTGTCTACTCTAGATAGTGTTGCAATACCGTTAGCAAAACACTACTCTACATAGTGTTGCAGTCTCAGTTAACAAAACCATGCAAACTACCCAGGTGCAACCCCACATGGGACTAATGACACACCTCCATCCAGATTTTGTGGTTACCTGAACCATGGAGCTTCCATTTTCTTTGGTTCAAATGCCAGCTTGTTCACTGTCATCCATCTCAACAATGCCTCCAAACACCTGTCCAAGGGTCAGCTATCCTTCCTGTCTCTCAGATGCCTAAGCTCATATACAGTAAGTCAGCTGTGACTTCATGTACTGGTTTGGTCAAAGCTTATTTCTGTAAGTAGAGCTACAAGTACGTGCATCCAGGAATACTGTCAGCAAACACTTAGTTGATTTAAAAAAAAAACCAAAAACAAAACCCAAAACATTCTCAATTAGGCTTCATCAGCGTGAGCAGAATCCAAGCCAATCCTCTGATATTCAATGAAAGAAATTCAGTACTTTGATGTGGTGTATTGATTTAGGAATTCAAAGCACAAACAAGCATTTTTCACTCAGTGGTAACAAATCTATCTCTCCCTTTGTCTGCCAGGGAATAAATTATGTCTGTTAACAAAAAGGAAATAATCTAAACTAGCAGAAACTGCATTATCTATTACTAGAATGCAGAAACTGCATTATATGTTATAATATTTATTTATAGTTTTCCTTTACTGTGTCTGATTCTTGGAAAACAAAGTTTCTAAATATAAGCCAGTGTGCTCATTCCAATGTGCTCTTTCCCTGTAGCAAACAAACCCAGCCTTGGATTGCTGTTAGTAACTCTTTTTTTTTTTTGGGGGGGGGGGGAGTGCTGCATCAACAAAGGATATTAAAGAACAGAATAGATTGCATTATCTATTCCTTTTCTTCTTCACACAGAACAGAACTGATCACTCCCAGGAGATCCATAATTTTGGCCCTTTTCCAAAGAGCTAGTGATTTGTGCAGTAACCTCTTCTTTTAGAAACCTATAACAGATAAAATTGCTTGCACTCTGTGGCATGGGAATTTTCCATCTTACAAAGAAAGATTGTCCATCTCCGCTGCCATGTTTTAGGCAGTTCAGCAGCCACATAGAACTGGTCTGGATGTAATATCAGAGGCTTTATCTCTTATCCATGGTTAATGGGAGGGAAAGCATGTGTCCTCCTTTACACATCACAATTCTGTACTTGAAGGCCTGCTGAAGGGCAGACCTCCTTCTGAAGGGCTGGCTAGTTTAAGTAAAAGCTAAAGGACCACCAGAAGAGGGAGGAGAGGCCGTGAAAGTGCCTGTCAGCAGTTAGCATTTGGGCAGCAGACTAAACAGGGGAAGAAGTCATCTGGTCATAGTTTCCTTTGGTATGCTGAGATATATTGTATTCCTGTCTAAATTACAGTTAATTATGGAGATGTATCTACGCACAGAAATCAGTGTAAACAAATGTCATACAAATATCCACACACTCTTTGGGTAATGGGTTTTCTTTTTCTCTCTCTCTCAGAGTGAGTAGTTGTCCTGATAGTTAACAGAACAAAAACAGATTATGTTTTCCTGCTCAATTCTCTAATTTCCATATTGTATCTTAACCACAAATAAGCATCACATAGGGACTCAGGCTGCTGTCATTCTACAAAAATAAAGCACTTTGACACCACTTTAATTTCCTTGGCTCAATGCTGTGGAATTCTGAATTTGTAGTTTGCTGAGGCACCAGAGATGCCTCTGATAAGGAAAACTAAAGACTTCACAAAACTACAAATCCCAGAATTCCATAGCATTTAGCCATGCAGTTACAGTGGTGTCATACCGCTTTATTTCTGCAGTGTGATAGCAGCCTCTGTTAAGTAGTTAACTCCTCCACTAACTAAAGGTTTGCAGTGATACAGGAAACATCGAACCTATTTTTAGTGGTGAAGGACTAGTGGTCTGACAGTGAACCCACTGACTGCACAAAAATTATATTTATGAGTAAGAGCAAAACATTACTGCAACACAGCACAAGAAAAACCTTACCAGTAACAATGATGCAACCTTCTCTGGAGACTTTCTGGATATCCTGGCAATGGATTTCTGGGCTCACCTCAACCTTGCTTCCAGATAACTGCAGATCAGCATTAAGAGTGGCAGGTACCTTGACAGTAACATCACCTGTTACATTAAGCAGACAAAGCAGGCAGACCAGCATAAGCTCTTTCACCTCAGTGAAGCCCACCATCCATTAAACTAAGTTTCATGATAATGCAGGGATATGTGACCTCATGCTTTTACTACAAGAACAACATGGTGACAGAGAAGTAAATATCTTGGCTTAAATTTGAATTGGACTTCTACAAATGGGAAGATTTATTATGCTCACAAATGGGATCAAAAACCATGGTGGAAGAGAGACAATTTTGGCTGGTTCTCTCCTGCAGGTGCTCTCCACTTTCCTAGAGGGTTTCCTCAGCTTTCAGAATCAGATTCTCAAGAGGCCAAAGGACCACTGGAACTTATTGTCAGGGGGATGGAAATCCCATCAGCAGAGGAGAACCTCTCTCAGGGGATATTCATTCATTCTTCCTCTTATCTGGCCAATTACTTAATCCCTTTTCTTTTTTCCAGCCTTGTCTCTCACACACATTTCACATTCCAAGCATATTTATGCTGCATACATTGAAGCAAGATCCAGGCCGTATTTCAGTCTCCCTGTTCCTGGCTTTGATGAACTATAGCAGCTAAATCAGGGCAGCCTTGCCAAAGAGGCTTCTGTTGAAAAATTGCCTTCTACTCTTCTGTGATGACAATGTATCCAAAAGGATTCTGTAAACCAGTGCTATCCAAAGTGGTGGTCCATGGATTAGTGCTGGGCCACAAGCCATCAGCTGCTAATCCTCTGAGAGTTTTCAGGAAAGAAAGCAACACTGTAGCAAGTGGGCACAAACATGATGCCAGTCCCTGGTATGCTGTAAAAACCAAACCAAACCAACCAACTGGTCTCCACATCACAGAGCTTAAGGAACACTTCAGTAGACAATAAAGTATCCATCATTTTATTTCTCAAGAAGACAGACAAATCCTAGAGTGAGTGTGTGAAAAAGTAGAAGAGACGTTTTACTTCTTTTTGCCCTGGTGAGTTTTAAAATAGTTTCTAATTTGGTTGTTGATACAATTATTTGTTTAATGTTTTAATATTTTAACATATTGTAGTATCTATTTTGCATTAAGATTTGAATTTTCTTGGGTCCTAGGAATGCGGGAGCATATAAATAAAAGGTAAAAGGCCCATTGTATTTACTGAACACAATGATGTGTTTAAGGGTTGTGCATACTGATTGGAATCATATGTACTAGAGTTAAGAAAAGTTACTCTTTACAACTAATTCTGTGGACTAGTTATGGTGGCCATATGAATAAGAAGACACGGCCCTTTCACTCTTAATGGTTTTGAAGAGAGGCTTTCTGCAGGTGAACAAGTAGCACAAGTTGAAATTCCCTCTTCCACACAATGATCTGAACCTTCCTCTTCTTGCCTTTCTCCTTCAGTAGCTATTTATAGTTTTAAAATTATGCATTTTAAAACATGTAAATCACATCCTGCCAGCAAGAGCTGTTCAACAGTGGAACACATTTCCTCAGAGTGTGGTGGAGTCTCCTTCTTTGGGGGTTTTAAAACAGAGGCTGACTGTTGGAGTGCTTTTATTCAGAGTTCCTGCATGGCAGGAGGCTGGACTGGAAGGCCCTTGGGATCTCTTCTCACACTAGGATTCTATATCATGATCCCCTTTGTTTCTCTATTTCACTAAATTTAGGTGGAAAAAATCTTTATGAGCAAATATGTCTGAACTGTAAAAGATCCCCTAGTGTTCTAGAGATAACCAATTTTATCTGGAATGCTGGGCAGGACCAGTTTTGCAGATAATTTAGTCGGTTAGTTTTTAAATTTAAGCTTTAAAATTATTTTTATCATTCTGATTGTCAAGTCCCTTGTAAGGGCTTCTGCTCCACCAGAATACTGAAATAAATAAATAAATAAATAAATAAATAAATAAATAAATAATTTTAAAAATGCTTATTTACTGACCATTCTGAGATTTCAGAGCCACATCTCCCACTTGACTAACAACATAAACATCTATTTCCCCTTGATATGTAGAAGCCTTTAGGGAACCATCTGCTGAATCTGAAAAGAGAAAGAAACAAAAATATTCATATGTGTATAACTTCCTATGAATTAACTTTTTTGTGGGGTTCATTTTAACAGGCTGTGTCAGAAATGTTTGCTCTTGGGAGAAAAAGCCATGTCATGGAAGTTTTGTTCTGAAAGAGCAGAGAGAGGGACACAATGTTCTCTCTATATTTAAACTTTAATAGATAGTTTGAGACTCACCAAATATCTAGGAAGAGAGGACACATCTGCATTTGTTCAGAGAAGGTAACACAGCTTAGTTTATCTCAAAATGCTCAGTGATAATTCTGTGTACTCTTTGCCTTCAGACACTTTCTTTTTGCTCTGCCTTTGAAAACAGGAAAAAGTGGCTGCCAAAACCAAAAGCCTGTATGGAGGGATTCTAAGCGGAGCCTGTTTTCAAAGCACACAGAGATAACAGACATAGTGATTTTGTCAAATTATCTCTGGAAGCTGCTCTGGTAACCAGTCAATATCCCCACCACCATCACTACCACACCCCAGAAAAAGAGCTTGCCTTCAGAGACTGTTCAAAAGTTCATTTGCACGAACTCTTGGGAACAAAAGAAGTGCATTGTTTCCTTTAAACCTGCTAAACCCACACACTGTGAAATACAACAAGAATCTTGATATGTGTCCATGTGAAGCTAAATTAACAAGAGGAAATGCACAAAATAAATCCTTGCAGAGGGAAGGTTGGATTGCCAGTGATTTCCCATTATATATTTATTTTAGCCAAAAGATTTATTAGCAAGAAACAGAAAAGGTTGTGTGACAGCTTCATATGTTTCTAATTTTGTGCATGCAAACTTTATTTTGTTAGTTATAATCTCCCTGATCCTGTGGAAAAAAAGATACACACAAACACACAAATGGACAGAAGAACTGTAAATTGTGTAAAACAAAGCTGCCTTGCACAGAAAACACAGCAAAGGGACAAAAAATATGTATATATATTTTTGTGGGTGACTGTGTAGACTTAATTAATAATGTAAATATATCAGATTAAAGTAAAACATTTTGCTATTTGCAGGATCTGTGTGGAAGCAATAATAATCTTAGAGGTAGTTGACAGTTTGCTTAGGCCAAAAATATGACAGCTTCCCCCACTCTGTATTGAAAGAGGGTGAGTAAGCGGGTGAGTGAGAGTAGGAAGAAGCTAATATATCCTGTGTTTGGTAAAATGCACACTTTAATTTGAAAGGAAAATATTAGAAAGAAAAAGAACAGCTGCCAGTTCATGTCCTCTGAGAAACTCGCTGCGTCTTTTGGCTTTCAAAACCAGCAGAAACTAGTTGCTGGGTTTTGGGTTTGTTTATTTGTTTATCTTCCTATTTTGCGTGTTGTTGTTGCATTGAATTTTTTGCTGTTGTTTGTTATAAATATTTTTAATTAATAAATTATTACCAATAAAGCCATGACTTCTTCCACAATAGTCTAAAAGAGATTGTGAGATGTCAGGAATGAGGGGAAGGGAGATTGACACAAGACATACCAGTGAAGAGAGGCTCGACTGAAGACATTTTGCTGCCTGACCAGATACTTGGCACTCATTCTGCCTAGAGAAACAAACTGGTCTGAAGTTTGGATCCTACTCCAACCCTGGGTGTTTGCATCTTAGGATGCATCTGCACAGCAGAAATAATCCAGTTTGACACCACTTTAACTGCCATGGGTCAATGCTATGGAATCCTGGGATTTGTAGTTTATTGTGGCACCAGAGCTTTCTGACAGCAAAGTCAAATACCTCACAAAAACTACAATTTCCAGGATCCCACAGCACTGAGCCATGGCAGTTAAAGTGGTGTCAAACTGCATTATTTCTGCAATGCGGATGCAAGCCATACTCCAACACTGCACCTGGGGCAGTGTTTGACGTTGCAACCGATGGCAGGAGGTTGGTTTGTATGGCACAAGCAGAGCAATAGCAATAGCAAGTACATTTCTATACCGCTTGACGATGTACTAAGCAGTATACAAAGTGTAAGCTCACCTCTGGCTTCCAACACCATTAACTATTCCTTTTCAAGGACTACCTGGAATACGTATATATCGCAAAACACTATAGAACCTGTCCTTTTTATGGTCCTGTGTTTTGAAATCCACTCCAGTGATTTCTGCTGAAGGGTATGGTTAATTGAGTATTATTTTGGCTTTTTAATACCTATATGTCAGTGTTTCCCAAACTTTGGTCTTCCAGATGTTTTGAACTTCAGTGCCCAGAACCCCTGACTTAGCCAAACTGGCTGGGGCTCTTGGGAGCTGAAGTCCAAAAAATCCTGGAGGACCAAAGTTTGGGAATCACTGATATATGTGCATTTCTGCTTGGTTTCTAGCTCTTGAAGAAGACCTTTTCTCATTAAGGCTGAAACACATTGGGCTTTTTAGCTGACCATTTCTGAGCACAGGTGCTTGTCTCCTTACTGTTGTCTGCTTTTAATATATTTTCCAGTACTCTCTTCACTATTCCAGCAACTCACCACTGCTCACCCTGTCCCCAGAATCTGCAGCCTGAGGTGGGTTGGGGCCAGCCCTTGCCAAAAAGGCTATGCTGGAGAACAGCTTGAAATAGCCTCACGGCATGATAAATTAATCAGTCAATGAATCTGTGCTCCCAGTCCTGAGATTAATAGGACCTCTCCATCTGGAACTCTGCAAATTTTTACAGGGGGAGAAAAAAAAACCCTCTATTGGGAGCCATCCATAACACTGCCAGCTACAACATTCCCAGAACAGGAACTGAGATTACACATATATATTCACAAAATGAATGTTTAGCAGCTTCTCCCAGGTGTTGGAAGAGAACTCAGAAGGAAACGGGAGTGGGAAATATGCTTTCTTGTGTTTTTTTTATTGGAAAAGTCAACTCCAAAGATTGTTTGCAGGCACAGAGGTTCTAGTGTGCATATGAAAGGTCAAATATGTTTTCAAGCCAGTCTAGCCAGGGGCTATACATGTTGAAATAGGTATCTATATTTGTATCCTCAGCTAGATATATTCATGCATACTTCTCCCAAAGGCTGAAAAATATTATTTTCCTGAATAACTTGTGTGTGTGCATGCACACCTTCAAGCTGCCGGTCAACTTACAGTGACCCTATGAGTTTTATAGGGATTTCTTAGGTAAGGACGACTCAGAGGTGGTTTTGCCAATTCCTTCCTCTGAAATACATAGCCTACAGTACCTGGTATTCATTGGCGATTTCCCATCCAAGTACTAATTAGGTCTGATCCTGCTTAGCTTCCAAGATCAGAGGAGATCTGATACCTTTAGGGCATTTAGGCTGAACAACTCTAGGGGCCCCTTTTTAAAAAGGGTACATTCCAATAACCATCTGTTCAAGAAAACAGAAAACAGAGGGGTTCTCTATAAACCATTCCCTCACATGTTATTGTCCACAGACTAATTCCTCCAGAACTCTGTAGGATGAAATTGCCAGAAGAAAATTGCACAAATATCTTGCTGGTCTATCATCCTTCTCAACAGGCTTTATTGACTGTCAGGACATCCATTTTTTAAAACTTGAGAATGGATAATTAATTATGAATATTCTTTCTATTATTAATGAACACAGTCTGTGTTGGGTTGGAACTGCTGTATTTAAATAGCAACACAGAAAGTGTAGATGCTAATAGAGCACAGTCAAATAAAAATATGTCAGTTTCAGCTGAAATCAATGGGACTTTAGCAGATCACATATCTCAATCTGTTGCTTTCATTAGAACTTTTTTGAAACAAGTAACTATAGTTAGACTGTATTTCCACTAGGAATAAAATGAGATAAACTTAAATTCAACCATTTTATGGTGCATATGTAACCACTAGCTTAAAGGGAATGTAAAGAAAAGAGTCATTCTTAAACAAAAGACACATATGGCTCTAATAAGTGATGTGGTACTCTCAAAAGATTTCAACAAACTTGGTTTTGACTAGCACAAAAGATGAAGTGGAAGAAACAATTTAGATAGGTTTTTCTGGTTTATGAGAGACAGATTTCTGGGGCAAAAGGAATCCGATGAGAACCCCACCTTTGTTTAGCTTTGTATCTTATAAACAAAGGAAAGATGAGGCACATGGACTAAAAACCAATAATGTGCAGATCACTGGCAGCAGTTGTTTTTGGACTACATATATAATGATAGCCTTAGAAAGTTGAATGGGATCAGGGAGTTTAGGAGTCCATGTTCAAGAATTCTTTGGGATGAATATGATGTAGAGACAGAAATCAACACATTTCTAGTCAAAAGGAAAGTTAAACAGGCTCATTAAATATCAAAAATGAACTGAAGGCTGCTAACAAAGAAAGCATGGTGGGCTAAAAGCAAAGAAAGAAGGCTCCTTTCCCAGCCAAAAATACGATAATGATAATTATTCCAGATTCTCTTTGCTTTCCCATTGGCATGGATAAGATGCAGCAGGTGTAGGAAAGAACAGAGACCCACTGAATTAAAAGAAGATCGGCCTGTTACAGACTGCCAAAATAAAGCTGCTTCGGGTCTCTTTGGAGGTATGCTGTTTAAATGATGCATGCATCCTAAGAATCCGGAAGCTGCACCAAAGCTGCACTCCAATGCTTAGGAATGGAGTGTGGCTTTGGCGCGACCTCCGGACTCTTAGGACCCATGCATCATTTAAATAGCATACCTCCAAAGAGACCCGAAGCAGCTTTATTTTGGCAGTCTGTAACAGGCCGAAGTGTAGCAAATTAGTTTGGTAGGGCCAGAGGTTCTCAGCATGATCTAGCATACTTTTGGTGAGAGAAGAGAGGGATTTCCCCTAATTTTATTTTTTAAACAGTTACTGCTGTTGATCTGATTCATATGGGAGGAAAAAATAATTCTGGTAGTTGGGGCCATTGGCGATTAGCACTGGGATTTGATGAATGGCACAAAAAGGTCAAGAAATGCTATTAACTAGAGAAACTAGAGCTGCTCTAAGAACACTGACCTCATCACGCAGGGCCAAAAAAGTTTTATGTTTCTCAGGGGGATTTCTCCTTTGATTTCGCTTCCATCAACCCTCTCCAAAACATGGTTCAATTGTGCACAACTTTTTTTAGTTCTAGGCAAGAGGAGAATTAAAAAGATGTTTGACTACTCAGGGAAGTGAGCCATTTTGAAAATTGCTACTGGAGAATAGTAGAGTGAAAGCCCCAAGATCACATTTATACATAGATACACAGATGGCTTCCCATATCTCAGGCCCTGCCTGCCTTGAAAATAAACTACCTTTCTCACACTAGGCAGAATTATTGAAGTTGTAGTACAATTTCCTTTCTGACGTGAGGCATAGATGTGTTTCATCTTTGTTAGTACTGTGATATGAATGTCTTCCTTTTTCATCTCAGTTTAAGCGCTTAATTCCTTTCTCTTGTAATTCTTGGTGTCATTTCTCTCCCTTTTCTCCTCCTCTTACCCACAAATCCTGGCTAAATATCTTCTTTCCTTCTTTCTCTCTCATCCTCTTTTTCCTGCTACACCACAACTATAAATGCCTTTTCCTTCTCTTCTCTATCCTTTCTTGGCTACAACCCTGGGCTAAATGTCTTCTCATTCTCTTCTGCCTCTCATCTCCTTTCCCATATCTCCTAGCTGAACTGTGTTCACTCTCCTTCCTTAGTCCCATTCCTCCTCTCATCTTCTTTGTCCTTCTCTTGTCCTTTGTCCAGTTTTACTTTACTCTTTATTGTCCCTCTTTCTCCTTTTTTCTTTTCTTTTCTTCCTTTTTCTCAGAATTCCACTTCTCCTAGTTACATTGTCCCTCTTCTTTCTCCTTACCATCTTCTCGTCTCTTCAATGATATCACCTTTGATTTTTCTCCTCAAGAAACCTTGGAATGACTGTGATAAGATGAATTCTCAGCATTATAAACTTAGAGGTCCCACTACTCAATAGGGGTTCCTTCTGAAAGAACATGGGAATGCACACCAATCTCTACTGCTCTGTTGGTCTATCATTATAGTAATCATCACCATCATCACCACTGCTGCCTCCTCCTCCTCCTCCTCCTCCTCCTCCTCCTCCTCCTTCTTCTTCATGTCCTCCCCAAAATATTGGTGAGTATTAATAGCATACTAACAAGGAGCTGGCCTAATGAAGCATAAACAAACTTTCCTCTGCTTGCTGTTCATCTGCTGCCTGAGAGATCTGCCTCTTTCCACCCAATGGCAGTGCCAACACTATTTACAACAACCCTACAGATTAAGATAAACCAAGAGGCAGTGACCTGGAACTCAGTTCCTAATATCAAAGCTTCCATCACAACTCTCTTCATCACAGAATTGATACATTTGCATATACATGCTAGTTGAAAGTATTGTTTCAAATAGTCAGGATCCAAATGTAATTCACATTTGGGCTTCTTTCTAGCTCCTGTACTGTATATTAAAATTTCTTATTTCCCTTTCAACCAGGAAATCCACCAATCTGCATTTTGAACAGGGAGTTAAAGCAAAGATTTTGGGGTGCATGGAATCAGGGAGGGAGTTGCTGTAAGTAGGAAAAAAAGTAGATCTGGCATAAGTGTATGTCTGGATCACATCATTTCTAGCTTGGCAAATGTTTTAAGAGCAGCAAGTCATATGAATCTCAATAAACCTTGGAAACAGATACAAGTACAGAATATAAACCACAGCAATGAAGTCAGCATGGAGTGAAATTTTGTATGAGCATTTAAGACATCTGGCATTTTGGGAGGGGATAGAAAGAATTTTGACAATCAATAGCTGACTTTCAGTATTAGAAATTCACGCAACTCCTACCATGACAATGTTAAAAGAAATTGTGCTTGGTTTTTAAAACCAGGCATTTTCTGCCCAGCCTTGTTCCTGATAATCATTATCAAAACTTTTATTGGAATTGAAGTAAATGCAATATAATTTAAAATATAGGCTTGGTTGAGGAGTAAAATTTAAAAAAAAAAAAATCAAAATACTGTTGCTCCAGTGGCTGATCTGAATGGTCAGTACAAAGTTGTATAAAAAAGATCAACAGAAAGAGCTGATGTTGGCAAACTCTGGTCCGAAACAGATGGGACAAAAGATGCAGCGTCCGGATGCTTTGGGGGCATGGTGTGCAGACGACGTACACATACAACCCCAATGCAGCCAGAAGCTGCTCTGAGGCCGTCGGCAAAAGGAGCGGCAAAAACCTACTCCTTGCTGACAGTCTGTAGGGAGCCTTGGTGGTGCAATGGTTAAATGCCTGTACTGCAAGCTACAAGGTTGAGAATTCAATCCCAGGAGCTGCAAGGTCCACTCAGCCTTGCATCCTTCTGTAGGTCACTAAAATGAGTATCCACCTTGTTGGACCCAATTAGCTTAGACACTGTAAAACGGTTAGAGAGTCCAATTTGGTTGCTGCGGCGCTGCTACGGAACAAGTAGAGGCGACTCCCTGGTGCCTTTTTTGGTGCTCTGTACCGTGCCTTAATGAACATATGAAACAAGGACTTCCCAGGCGTGGCATCCCAATTGTGGAATGCCCTCCCTTTGCAAGCCGAATGATACAAACACTGTCTTAATTAGGGCACCAAGTAAAAACATGGCTGTTTATTAAAGCCTTTGGGCCCAAGCTACTTTAAAATATTTTGCACATGGTTTAAAGCTGTTTTAACTTTTAAAACCCATTTTAACTTGTTAATGTGTTTAGCATGTTTTCAGTCTATGTAAATTATATTTATTTTAAAGTGTCTCAACCTGTTTATTGATTGTTTATTGATTTTGTTGTTTATTGATTTTACCTGTATGCTATCCTGAGTTCTTGTGATATAGAGTGGGACAGAAATATTTAAACAAATAAACAAATGTCTATTCTATGTCCTGTGGAAATAACCACATATCAGGTGCTCAGCAGGATGAATTCAAATCAACACGATTTCTTCCGTGTTGATATATGTTTTACCAGCCATTCAAATGTTTCTGTTCTTCTTCATCTGATATATTTGTTGGAGTCAATGTTTCTTTGCTGTTTGATGCAATAACCAATCCCTCCAGTACCTTACTGTTAGTTATAAAGCAAGTATTCTATACAAAATACTTTTTAAAAAACAAAAACCTAAAAGACCATATCCATGGAATTGATTCCAGTGGAATTCCCTTACAGCCAAACAGGTTTTATAGATTAGTGAATCTAATTTTAGAGTAAATCCCCCAAAACAGCATATACGTTTTGTGTATGGGACACTAAAGATGAATTCAGGCTTCCAATTTATTGGCTGTTCCCAGCCAAATTTATTAAATCCTGATGCTGAATGAGATAGTTGCCATCAAACCTATAGCAGTATTATGCATACATGTTGATAGCCTGGATGAATAGAAACAAATGCCTGTATGAGGTTAAACAATCTGGACAGAATTAGCAAGTGTCTAGTTACACATCAGATGTCTGGAATGTAGATTACACAAAGATCACTTCTGATTTTTTGAAACTGATCTATGATGCTTTTTCTTTCATGTATATATTTTCCTCTCATTTTATGTACAGACATTTTATGTACAGACACATTTTATGTACAGACATCATTTTCTGCACATGCACAGGGTTGACAAATGTGTATTCTTAAGTCTTCAAAGGTAGCACTTTTGTGAGGCAAGGAGGCCTATAATTCTTAGTATTTAATGTTGCTGTTTTTTATTCTCTCATATAGAAATAGGGACAAGTTATTTATTTGCTGTTCCAAAATACTTTCAGAGAACGTCCCTAAAAAGTCAGTGGATACAGAATCTGATCATGGAAATATCAATGGAACCTAAATATTTCACTTTCCTGTCATTGATTTCATTTGTTTCCAGTAATGCTGAAGACATGCCCCAACCATGATAAAATATGAAGTAACAGAATTCCAGATCATTCCAAAATGCAAGTCAGAAGTACAGCTGGCCCTCCATATATGCGGACTTGCCAGCTGCGGATTCAAGCATTCATTGACGGCAAGCCTGTGTTGTCCCCAATGGCAGCATATGAATGTGGCCATGCTGCCATTAGGGACAGCCCCTGTAGTGCTGTGGCAGTTAATGCATGCGACCAGGCTGTCATTAAGTTCTATTGTCCCCAATTATGGTGCAGATGCATCCACACGCTACCACAGAACAATGGGGCTGTTCCTAATGGTGGTGTGGCTGTGTGCATGCACCGCCATTGGGGCAACGGAATTTGAGCATCTGCAGATTTTGATATCTGCCGGTGGTGGGGGTGGTTCCAGAACGGATCCCCTGCAGATACTGAGGAACAACTGTATATTCTAAAATGATTTGCCACGTTTAAAAAAACAAAAACCACTTTCTCTGCATATAGTAAATTAGCACACCAAGAAGAAAGATTTCATGCAATGCCCCTGGGGGAACAGTGAAAACATATGACACTCACTCTTTATAAAAGTCAGCGGCAGGTGACAGAACCATATAACTTTCAACACTTTGAAAATTCATCTTTATAATGAGGTGAGTTACAAGGAAAATATTTTAAGCTTGCTTGGTTAAGAGGCAGAAAACTAGGACTTGGTTGGGCAGCTATGAAGGAACTAGATAATACCCTAAAGTGTAAAGATAACAAAGTCAGGTTCATCCATGTCATTGTATGTCCAATTTCTATGTATGGTTGTGAAAGATGGACAGAGAAGAAATCTGACAGGAAGAGAATCAGCTTCCCTGAAATGTGGGACCGGAGGAGAAAATGGATCTGAGAACAAATCAAGTCAGAAATCTCCAGAGAAATCAAATTCTGAGGCTATCATACTTTTGATATATCATGAGAGGACATTTTTGGTGAAGTTGGTGGCAGTAGGAAAATAAGAAGACTGTATTATAGATTGATAGACTCAAAGAAGCCACTGCCCTGAATCTGCATGGACCTCAGCAGAGCTGTTGGTAACAGTTGTCTTGGAGGTATCTCATTCATAGGGTCACCATAAGGTGAAAGTGACTTGAAAGCAATTAACAATGACTTTAACTGATCAAGAGACAGATAATTAATTAAACATTTTGAATGAGTTAATAGAGTTGCTAATAACAATAAACCATAACACTTGCAACACATAAAGCGGAAAGGCATTGTGAGGTTGTCAACAGTCAGTTTAACACTATGGCTCAGGTTAACAATGGAAAACACCACTGGCCTTCAAACAGTAAATTTGTCAGTCAGCCTAGCTACCTACATAAAGTTCAATCACAGCGGAAATTGACTAGTGCATCTGACAAGTTTTTGACCTGTGAGCAACTCTGGGCAACACCATGATTACTCAGTTGAGCAGCCAGCCATTATATTGTCCTGTTGAAAAACCAACAAAAACAACTTACCAACTGTAATGTTTCCTGTTTTAGTCTGAAGGGTTGTATCACCTGTTAGAAAATTGTAAGAACAATTTAATATATGACAATTTTATATAGCCCAATGGCATACTGTAGCAAATCAACAGGACGCCAACTGGTCCTGAAGCTAACAATACATTGGCTTGGACTGTGCAGTTAGTTCTTATTTGAAATGAGCAGACTGACTGAATGACACCTTTACACAGAATTAAGCGCCACTGATGGACTACACTGTTCAATCATTACAGAAATAGTAAACAAGAATATAATGAACAATTTAATTTCATTAAATTAAAATAATGAACAAATAATAATATCCCTAAAGATACAGATATGGAAAGCAAGTTGAACACAGTTCCATGGCTAAAAATAAATTCAAGGTAGAGTAAATCAAAATGCATTGTAATTACACACGGAAGAACCAATAATAATTATTTTTTGCACAAAAACAGACAATAGTTTGATTGCAGTCCCTTTTAAAACAACCTCTCCTCTTTAATGCATGACCTACCTTATAGATAGTCTCTAATATCATGTGCCACAATAATGGCATACTAAAGACAACAAATTTATAAAAAAAGAACAAGATCTTTCAGCATCTGCTGAATTGATTTCCCAGACTGAATATGCAGATTGCAGTGATATTTTCCACCATCTTGTTCTTCTGCATTTTCATCTGTAAAAATGCTTTGTGCCTAATTGCTTGCCTGGAGTAGAACTGCACTTTGGCTATTTGCTTGGCAGATCCTGGGTCGGATTTGGCTTTGACATGTTTGACTACTGGGGGAAAGAAGGGAAGGAAGATTCATTGTACTCTCACTTTCCTCACAATACTTCCAAGAAGCAAAGACCCTCTGCAGCATGGCACCTTCTACCACAACTTGGAAAGCTTGCTGGCTGGGAGTTCTGGGAGTTAGCACCTGAAAGAGTAACTTTCCCAAACTCTTTTCTGTATATCCTAACAGAAGTGACTAGGGCAAGGTCAAGCAACCTAGAATGGAATGATGCCATCTGGAATGAGACTAATCTAGAATTAAGAGATGGCTGGGCTGGACTTCTTCCTCTCTAGGTTTCTCTAAGTCACATGCTTGTGCTCATGAGCAATTCACATGCTTGTGGGGATGGAGCTGGATCAGATAGGAGACAGGTGGGATTATGCCTACTGAAAGCAGCAAAATACCCAAATGCAGGCTAAATCTTACAAAAGTATCATGTATCTGGTTTGAGGGCTATGACTCATCCATTTTTATCATCCTAACCAGATTTCATACTTCACAGCTAAGTGCAGAGTTGAAAAAATGCCATTCTTTAGAATGCAGATGGCTCATCTGTGCTTCTGCCCAGGATCTTTTTTTTTAACTTAGACTTGAGCTAATGGATTTGCAGTACTGAGTTGACCAAATCATTATTTTGTTTGAATGGCAGAAGTGTTTCAAGACAGCTGCTGTGGAAAAATAAAGAAATCCCTGGGAAAGAGGAGTCAGTGTTTTCACTGGATGTATAGACTATGTTTGGTTTGAGCAGCCGTATTTCAGTTTAATAAACCAAAATATGAATAAGACTTTTGCAAAAAACAAACAAACCAGCAAACGAACCAGATGTCCTCCAACAGGTTTACTTTTATTTCACCCAAACTGCAAAACAATGGGTTACAGCTTTTCACCAAACCAGGCCATGAAAGCAAACTATGGTCTGATGTTTTGGCTTGTTCTAAAGCAGTTTCCCAGTGTAGACAAAGCTGGAAGCAATAGTTAATGGAAGACATCCTGTTTTGTTTACTGGTTCCCATAAAGGAAGGAGCAGAACATTCTTTGTCTCTAAAGAACAAAAGGATTCTTTGTATTTTGCGTTAATAGATTGAGATGCTATTGTCTAAACTTTCCCAAAGGGCCCACAGATGTAGCCCCATTCATGTAGGAGTGACTTGCAAAAATCATTCTTTTAGAGGTGAACCTCTGTATTTTATTATTTTAGAAAGCAGCTGTTTCTTTCTTACTACTATTATTTGTCTTAATAACTTTATTAAATTGTGATACATCCCATCTTCCACCTAGCTTTAGAAGTTAAGGCATGAATGTGCAGTTATGGCCCTCCAGATGTTGTTGGACTTCAGTTCCCAGCAACTTTACCATAGCTAATGGTGAGGAATATTCCTACACCAGTGCTTCTTAAGCTATTTGATGTGGAGGTCAAGAAGACTATAGCTGTGTTTCCTACTTTCCTGGAAACTTGCTGTAGACTAGTGGTTCCCAACCTTTCTAATGCCATGACTTTTTAATACAGTTTATGATGTTGTGGTGACCCCCAACTTGGTGTCTCGGATCCTAAGACCATCGGAAATATGTGTTTTCCAATGGTCTTAGGCAACCCCTGTGAAAGGTACATTCCACCCCCAAAGGGATCGCGCCCCAAAGGTTGAGAACTGCTGCTGTAGACCTTGGTATATGGTCCAGCACCAGTCCACAGACCACCTTGAGTAGCACTGTCCTACTTCAAATGGAGAGCTTCTTGATTTAAAGCATGGGACTCTTTCCTTCTAGAAAGTTGCTAGATTTCCTAGGGGTTATGCAGACCGTCTCTAAGGGGCGGCTGCAGCCACCTCTATTTTTCCCTGATCGGGGGTGCAGCAATCGCATGCTATGGCCCCGATCTGGCCTTTCCAGGGTGCAACAGCTGCAGTGCCACAGATTTACAGTGCTCCTTCGGTGCTGTGTCATGCGGACACAGTGCCAGAGGAGTGCCATGATGCTGTGTGCTGTGTGGTGCAGCGTCACACCACCCTGGGGCTGGGGCATGCATCATATGGATGCTACGCCCTGACTCTGCCCCCAACCCAGCCTTTAAGGCCGGTCTGCACAAGACCTTAGTTAGCTTCAAACTTTAAAGGTCTTCCGTTGTTGTGAACTTTAGAGGCCTTCCAGGGTGAATGCACAGATTCCACTGAGAAATTCTGGGCCCACCCAAAGTATCCTGATAATGTCATCGTGTTTCTCTTTTGCTTGCTGGGTTGCCTAGCTGGCTCAAACATTATGCCCCCTAATGAGAAAGTTGCTTCAGCATGGCAATTTGTCATATGTGGGGTGGGGTGGGAGAATGATAACTGAAATCACAGGTGATAATAATGAATCTGGCCCCACAGGGAACAGTAAAGTCGCTATAAATCAGCCAGTAAGATAGCAGATAGTGTCAGGCTGGAACCTAGGATCCCAGCTAGTTCCATGTTTCACCCAAGCAAAGTCTAGAGCCCTGCTGATTTTTGAGACACACACACACACACACACAGAGAGAGAGAGAGAGAGAGAGAGAGAGAGAGAGAGAGAGAGAGAGAGAGAGAGACTGGCCTGGTTCCTTATTCCAGCTGCTGCCTCATGCTAAAAGCCTCAGTTTCTGCCAATATTCATTAGAATTTTCACCAGGCGAGGATGGTGACTGCAAGGTCCTTGGCCAAAGGGCTGCTTGGTGCCATATCTCATGGAACAAGTAATTACATTCTGGTCCTGTGTCAAGATACTGTAGCTATACTACTATTATTCTGTCAACCGTCACCAATACAGGACTTTGGAACATTTCCATCTACATCCATTCCCTGATCACCACTTGAAGCCATCAGCAGGTGGCATGTGGTCATGGACCTAATCACATGGAGTCTCTTTGCATCACCTTCACACATTACTGTCAGCAAGTGGTACTAGTATGGAGACACTCTAAGCTAAGAACCCAATACACAGATATCTTGAAGAACTATCTTACAGACATGTTTTCTGTAAGTAGTAACAGCAGAGGTGACACCTGAGCTTCATTCAAATGTAAGTTTCATTCTGCATGTCGGTGCATGTCCTGACTAGTTTCAGTCAAGACCTTCAGGACTTGGAAAGATTCATCCCAGCTGTGGAGTCATAGAACTATAGGTGGCTGCTTTACATTGTAACATCCAGGTTGGCCACTAAGAATGCAATCCTAACATGTAAAGATGGTCAAGGGCCAGTTGGGCCAAAACTAGGCCAGCAGAAGCCGTGTCAAATCCAAATCCCTCCCAGTCTAGGGATATTGGAAATTGCTTAGGACAACTTTGGTCCTTACCTAACTTTGTGTTAACACAGTGGCTATGTGTTTCTGTGCTGGGAGTGGTTTGAACGAACACAGCTATATCTGTGAATTCGACTTTTTTCCAGTCCTCTTACTGGAACAGCAATGACTGTCTTTGAATGTAAACATTTTAACTTTAACAGTTTATTAGCAGTTGTTCATTGTTAGACCAATATCCAGTGCCAGTTGCTTCTTTTTAATCACTTTATTTTATAGTGCAAGAAATGCCATTCAGAAAATAATCCTTCAATTAACAAAAGTTCAACCAAAATAATTTGCTTTAAAAGAGCATTTTTAAGAATATTCTTTGAGACAGTGGCCAGAACATTTGAACTGAATTTTGCTACTGATTTATGGTAGTCTTATATTGAGCTAGTCATACACATTAATGCAAAAAATAAAAAAACAAGAGACCCTTTTAAAAATCAACTTAAACACATGCAAAAACAAACAAACAAAGGTTTAAACCAGGGGTGGGTTTGAGGTGGTTTTTTTAAACTGTTTTTTCCAACCCTGCTTTTCTCACATATTGTCTAGCTCATTTCGCCTATAGCTTCACATATGTGAGACATCCTCAGAACTAGGCTGTTCGAAGACAATTTTGTATAATGCCATCTATTCAATTTTTTGCTCTCTTTCGTTAAAAATCAAAAACCACATTTTATGCAAAAACGTTTTGGATCTTCTGCAGTATAATGTACTACTTTCTTTAGTTTATGATTTTCCTAAAAATATCCTAAAGGAATGATAAGCAATTCAAGGTCAACCGAGTTTTCACAAATCATATTATCTGAAGTAATTCCAACAGATTGCTTTGAAAGATGAGCTTCACCAAAAATTGTGTGGTCCAAGCATTGTTTCACCATTACAGTACTTAATGAAGCCTATAATTTGTGTGCTAACCAACCTTTAAATCTAGGTTCTCTGGATTGGATGGGGAGAAATATAATTTTGGCCAAACTGTTTGTTTGTTCTGCACTAGTGCTGATATTCAGACTTTGGGCAATGGTAGTGTATAACTGACAGGAGCAATTTAATCTTTCCATATCGTCTGTTCTTTACAAGCACTGGAACCATGTTTCTGCATGACTAACATTTGTTTATCTGTAGATAGCAAAAGACAAGTCTAAGCTTCAACATGAAATTGATGCTCTGCCGGCCTGGGAATATGAATACAACATATCTCCTGTACTCTACACACCCTTTACATTTCTGCCTCCTTTGGGATCATCATCAGAAGTTTGATCAAGGATCAGAGGTAACAACTCAGTAATCCATCTTGCCTTTATCCTTGAAGTAAGAGGGCAAAGATGGGCTAATAAGCACAAATATAAAGACAGCTAAAAATATTTAGGACTCCGTCCAGTTACACTGCATCAGCAACAACTGCATGGAAAGGCTGCATTATATGTGAGGTTTATAACCATGTCAGGGTATTTTTTCACTTGCATTTTAAAGTCTCATTTGAGGGAAAAGGAGGAGTGAGGATTCCCATCAATAGGAGCACTTTCTATCAATATGTATAACATGGATAGAGAATCTTGATGAGGGTAGTCATGGCTAGGGTTCAAACCTGCATACAATGTACCAAATGGAAACCATCCATTTCCATGCCTAAGGTGGTGGCGGTAGTGGTGATGATTTTTAATCAACACAGTTGCCATGCTATTAATGTAACACATCAATGGACTTGGAGTTTGCATTCCTTGACTAAGCAGAAAGGGAAGGATTAGATGGGGAGATGAGAGGCATGTATGGGACTCCTCTTTTCTTCCAAAGTAGAGAAGTTGAGAGAGATAAGGCCTGATCATGCCTTCGGCACAGGATCCTTCTCTGTCTGGGCAATCTATCTGTGGTAGGACTGAACCATGCTCTTGAACTGAAGGTATTCAGGAGAAAAGCATTAGAAATGCCATTTAGGAGTCCTGCCAGTTATGCTGCAGGATATTTGAAACATGGAACAGCTGTTTTTGCTTATGGATGTCAGCCTGTTCTAGGGCATTTCTATCTTGAAACTTTTAGCTTAAGAATGACATAAAATGATGATGCAACTACAATTCTATCTTTTATACTTTTATGCCAATCTTCTTAAGCTATCTGATTAAGGGTCAGCAGTGTTTTTTCTCCAATGTGTCAGGCACCAGCACCATATTTGTGCACATTGACTACAACTGATTCATTCTCTTCTGAAAACTTGATTTGGACCAGCAGTCCACGGATCACCATCGTGGTTAGCATGTAGTTTTGAAAGCTAGGTAAACAGACAGAGTAGGAAGAGGGAATATACGATCCTCCAAATTTTCTTGGACTGCTGCATTTTCCATTGTCCCAATCACTGGCCATGCTGACTGAGACTAATAAAAATTAGAATGTACAAACACCTGGTTGGGGCCAAAACTGTACAACCCTGAAGTACTGATGGCTGATACCTAGTTTGGATCAGTCCACAATCATCAAACTGACACAGGCCTTATCTGACCTCTTAAGCAACGTTCCATGAAAGTGGGACATCCTTCCATACAGAAATCTTTAGAATGAAAATGAAAGTCACATGAACTTCATTTTCTTAATAGCAATAGCAATTAGAATAATAGAATCATACATTTCTATACTGCTTATCAGTGCACTTAAGCACTCCCTAAGAAGTTTACAAAGTGTAAGCTAATTGCCCCCAACAATCTGGGTACTCATTTTAGCGACCTCGGAAGGATGCAGGCCTGAGTTGAGCTTGAGCCCCTGGCTGGTATTGAACTCACAACCTTATGGTTTGTGAATGAGTGGTTGTAATACAGGCATTTAACCACTGCACCACCAGGGCTCCTGACTGCACTGTGAGGGTTCTCTGTGGGTTCCCTTCCTTTCCTTCTGAACTGGATAGGGCCCCTTGAGACCACCTTTTATCTCAAGAACTTGCTGCTGTCACCCAAAGGCTAACCCCTTCACTTAGCAACGCATTGGGACGTTGCTGGGAGATTTTACTGATATTTCACTTGTCAGCCTAGGGAAGGACTGGGCCAAGCTAAGGCACCTGAAAAAGGATGCAGAGAGATAGAGTAAAGAAAAGCTTTATTTTAGTAAAGGAATTTTATAGCAAAAGGATATAACTACATGACCAACTTGACTTCCAGGCACAGACAGAAAGTATAAGTTACAGAACCAAGCTAATCCAGCCAAACCAGGGAAATAAATCCAAAACATGACACCATTGACTCGTGTATATTCCTAATCTTACTCATACATTAGATGGGATTTGCAGTCCTTGATGTTTCTGAATAGTTGGGAGCCTGGACTCCATTATCTGGCTTTATCAATGTCCCAGTTCCAGAGCTCCTGGTTAGAAGCCCCTCATGATCTGCTAAGCCAGAGCCAGAGACAACGGCAGACAGGCCAAAGCCTTGTTGCTTTTTAAGGCCTTTTAAAAACCTTTCCTCAGCACCATCTAAAAGGTTCTCTTTTCTCCCCAACAGCTCATCTCAATGGACAGTTGTCATCTCACTACCTATAATGTAGACCCTCATTAAAATGTAACTGTACCTCCTCCCACATCTAACCCTTTATTTTCTGTAGAGAAGACTCTGATAAATGAAGGGACTCTATCACATGCATAAGCATGACGGTTCAAAACTATTTTTTAAAAAATATACCAAAACTTTCTAAGTTAGGCTATGAATGGACAAATTATCCTACAAGACACTGAACAATTCTGCAAGGGGGAAAAAAACCCTGCCTAAACCTCTTGATTCACCCAGAATACTTTGTGGTGGCTCAGTGTAGCCTCAGTCCACCAGCTGGAAAGGATTACTTTATAGTATTTCATTATTTGTACAGCTTCCTCTCTATATATGGATATAACAAGACCCATTTATTTTCTCTTTCCTCTCTCTACCTAGTTTTAATTTCTTTTAAAACATAAATTAGAGGTGCAATCTTATATACATCTTTACAGAAATACGTCCTGCTGAGATCCATGGGACTTGCCACCAGGTAAGTGTATATTGGATTGCAGCCTCAGCGGTATATTTCACTTCTGCTGTTTCTAAAACATTTTATAGAATGAGCACTTGTTAAGGAAGGAGTGCAGAGAGTTCCAAAAACATTCCATTAACAGTATTCCAAATATAAGCATGAAGTAATGTTCAAGTTATCTTGTTTAAACTGGATAGCACTCTATTTGGTTTTTGCTGTACCCCACTAGAAAAAAATACAACATGTTTTTGCAAGGGTGTGTGAAAAGTACTTCACACATGTCGTCCATGTGTTTTGTGTTTAATTTAAAATGTTCCAAATACGGCTTTATGAACAGTTGGAATGCATTTTCAAACATGACTGCCCCCACTAAGAACCTATCAGTTATGAATTGAATGAGGCACTGCAAATTGGCCTCAGTGTTCTACATGGCTACTAAATATAGCTCATAGTTCCATGATTTTAAAAATAAAATTGTATTTATTTATTCAAGTGTATGTGTGCCCAGTCAGTCTGGCTCTGTTCTAAAGGTTGGGAAGATAGCCAGGATTTAAGTCAGCAGCCAGTTCACTACAAAAGAGTAAATTTTATAGATAGGGACCAGGGTGGAAAAACACCTGGACCAAGGTACAAAGATACTAGAAACTGCAGTTGATTATCTTAGGGTTATAGTACTGAACTTCGGAGACTCTGTCAAGATGGGTAGTTTTCACATTCAGTACAAATTTCTGCTCTGAGTCACCATGACTGGATACCTCAGGCACATGGAAAGTCTGCACAGCAGGAGTCTAGTGAGTTATGACTAAAGGAACTATACACCCACATCCCAACCACTTCAGTCACTAACATATAGGATCCTCATAATTAGTCATACCCCCAAGACTCCATTCCTTTGAACCAACATATAGGACGTTTGGCCAAGTATGGTAGAAAAAGTAGCAATGGACTGGTTGGAGTGCCCTATGCCAATCCAAACAATGCAGAAACATTTTCAACCAAATCAGTAGGGCTACAAGCCACCACAAGACTGATTTATACCAAGAATCATGAGCACCATTGATTTCTGCAGGCCCAATTCAAATATATGACTGAATTTCAGCTTCCTTCCCACACCACTGTGGCCTGACTCTGGGGAAGAGCAATATTAGACATGTTCTTTCTCATGCATGCGCTTCAACCACATGTGCCACCCACTGCCTGTCATCACAAACATGGTCACACTGGAGCAGGATTTCCAGATCACTGATATAACAGGAACAAGTCCTGTTTACAAAGAAAAGATTGATATTCCAGTGGAATGTCTTCTCATTGCTGGGCTTTCCATTCGTTGTTGATTTATTCTACAGTGATGCAATAGGACTCACCTTGTTTGTTTGTTTGTAACATTATTTATTGTCTTTCAGCCTACCCAGGTCCCCAAATAGACAAAAGCTTTATTTCAAACTTTAAATAGAGAAAACATTTTTAAAAAAAACATTATTTAAAATAGCCAACAATTTCTTAGAAAGTGTGGGTTTTTTTTTAAAGCCACAGAGATTTAAAACTGGGGTAAGTGTTAAAAAATATAGGGGGCAGGACTGAATGCTTTAGAATCCCACAAACCAATGGCCCACAGGCTGGATAAAAGTCCCCAGAATCACCATTTGGGAATGTTCAGCTAAATGATCCAGAATGATACAATGACTGAAGCTAATGAATGCTGCTGAGAGGTCTAGAAAAATGAACACAGGGACACAATCGTCCTGTCCAGTTCCTGGCACAAGTCATCCTGCATAGTGACAAAGGTCCAAAACACACTGCAGTAATAATCCAGTTTGAGACCACTTTAACTACCCTGGTTCAGTGGTAGGGAATCCTGGGAATTGTAGTTTATTGTGGCATCAGAGCTCTGTGACAGAGAAGGCTAAGTGTCTCACAATACTACAGTTCCTAGAATTCCCCACCATTGAGTCAGGGCAGTTAAAGCAGTCTCAAACTGGATTGTTTCTTCAGTGTATTTTGGACCAAACACTGTTTTTGTTCCATATCCAGCTCTGAACCCAATTTGGAAAGGATCCAGGTTGTCATTCAAGTTAACAGCATTACTTCATATATTGCAGTGCAATGAATATCTCATATTCAAAGGCACCAGATCCCATTAGATCTTGGAAACTAACCATGGTCAGCACTGGTTAGTATTGGATGGGAGATTGCCAATGAATACCAGGCACTGTACGCTATATTTCATAGGAAGGAACTAGCAAAACTACATCAGACTATTCCTTGCCTAAGAAAACCCTATGAAATTCATTGGGTTGCCATAAGTTGACAGGTGACTTGAAGGCACATACATACACACAATTAGTTCTTATTACAATGAATGTAGTGGAGAATATAGATTCTGGCATTATAGCTGGAATTCACTAAATTAGGATATCAGAATAATCTATCTATCTATCTATCTATCTATCTATCTATCTAGTTGCTATTTTTAGTTGGACCATGAGTAGAATTATTCATCTCAACTGCAAAGATCAGCTAGCCAATATCCCAGAGGACAGGATGAGAATTCAAAATGACTTTAACAGATTAAAAAGGTAAGCCAAAACTAACAAAATTAATTTCAACAGAGAGAAATATAGGCTACTACACTTGGGCAGTACAAATGAAATGCACAAAGGACACCTGGCTTGACAGCAGTGCATGTGAAATGAATCTAGGAGACTTATTGGGCAAGCTGAACATGAGTCACCAGTGTGATGCAGCAGCTAAAAGAAAAGCAATGTGATTCCAGCCTGCATCAATAGGAATATAGTGTCTAGATCAAGGAAAGTAATAGTGCCACTTTGTTCTGTTTTGGTCAGACCTCAACTTGAATACTGTGTCCAGTTCTGGACACCATAATTCAAGAAGGATGTGGACAAGCTGGAACATGCCCAGAGGACAGCGACCAAAATGTTGAAAGGTCTGGAAACCATGCCCTATAGGTCGCTTCTTAGGGAGCTGGACATGTTTAGGATGAGAAAGAGAAGGTTAAGAGGTGACATGATAGCCATGTTTAAATATTTGAACAGATGATATTACAGATGGAGCAATCTTGTTTTCTTGCCTTGGAGTGTGGTGGAATCTCCTTCTTTGGGGGTTTTTAAACAGAGGCTGTGTGGTGATCTGTTGGAAGTGCTTTGAGTAGGTATTCCTGCATGGCAGGGGGTTGTACTGGATGGCCCTTGTGATCTCTTCCAACTCTGTGATTCTAAGCAATTTGAGTAAATTGATGTAAAGTAGCTTTGGTAAAACAAAACAACTACATTGTGAACTATCCCCATTAGCTGTTTTTCACAATTAATCCATTGGCTTCCTTACTTGGATTTTAACTGAGAATTTTCTTGTGTGTGAAGTAAGATGATTTTTTAACCCAAACTCTTTTCTCCTGCCCCACATATATTTCTCACTGGTAACTCTTGAATTTACCTCAAACTGGACTAGTAGTTGCTTAGCTGCTACCATAAACATTTGGATAGCAATCAAGACAATAATCTTTTCTTTGCCTCCCTCATATTTCCATTTTCCATTGTGAAGTCTTGCTGCATCTCAACCAATCACTTTTTGCAGGCTAATTTTACTGAAAGAACTTGGAAGCATTACCTTTTGGACAACTCAGTACAGTCAGTGGTGACTTGCAAACCAACAAAGAAACTTTCTCAAATTCTCCTTATGAAGATTCATCCTCTACATCTTGTGCCTGAAATCTGATAACCACCTGATTCTTTTGCTTTTAACCAGAGAAATCATGGTGTGGGTGGGGACTTTACATGCATCTCTAACTTAGTGTGTCACTTACAGTGGAACCCTACACAGATTTATTCACCTGTAAGTCCCACAATGCCTAGTTAAGTATGAGTAGCCTCTAGCCCAGTTACATATGCATAGTCTTTCAGCCACTAGCTCTCCCTGTCCAATTACAATTAGCTTCTAGGCACTCTGAAAGCACCAAGAAGATACCAAGAACCTTACAAGTGTCAGCTTTATTATTAAACACAGTGCTCTTATTTTAAAAATCTTATTTGACTTGGAAATTTCTCAAGTGGTTAAAAACAGTTGTACCATTATATTCAGCTCTATAAACACAGCCAGGCACTCCATTAAGCACACAAAAGAATATTTTTCCTTAAAAAGGCATAGGCTAAATAAACGTAGCTCTTAATGGGAGAAGAAAAGTCTTTTGCTATCTTACCGTGAATGTTTCCTAACAGAATGTCACCCGCGGCTGAAGACAGAAATGAAGATTCTGCATAAAGATATTTGGTTTTTATTAAACCATTTTTAGTAGAAATATTAATAGATGAACCTTGTAGCTTTTCTATATTCACACTCTGTAAAAGAAAGAGATGGCAAAGTAATATTAACACCTGATTAGGACTTCAGGCAACATCTTAACTATACCGTTACATGTTAAATTTTCAGGACAGTCCTGAACACTTCACGACAAACTAAAAAAAAATACATATACACTCATCCAAAGATGATATAGTATACAATGAGACTACATATCCTAAAGGAACCAGATCCCATCTGATCTTGGAAGCTAAGCACGGTCAGCCCTGGTTAGTTCTTGGATGGCAAACTGCCAACTAATATCAAGTGTTGTAAGCTATATTTCAGAGAAAGAAACTGGCAAAATAATCTCTAAGTATTCATTGGCTAAGAAAATCTGTGAAAAATCATGGGGTAGCCATGCAGTGACAAGCACCTTGAAGACACAGATACATGCACACATACAAACACAACAAAAGACTGAAAATATTATAAAGAGGTAAAACTGAAGATTGTCCATGCTTACATTTAATGCCACTTTTCCAGCACAAAAATCCACAAGGCTGTGATTGGCTATGCTTTGTGGCTATGCTTGGTGGGGCTGGTGGAAGGCGTAAGTTAAAGGCCAAAGGGTTTCCCATCTGTGATGTGTTCTTGTTTGTGTAGCTTCAAGCCATTGCTGATTTATGGCGACCTACAAGGTTTTCTTGGCAAATTTATTCAGAGAGATTTGTCATTGCCATCTTCTAAGACTGAGAGAGTGTGACTTGTCCAGGGTCACTCAGTGGGTTTCCATGGCCAAGCCAAGCTCAGATTTGAACCCTAGTCTCCACAGTCCTAGTCAATGCTCAAACCACTATACCACGCAGGCTCTCACACTATTGTACCTGTGGTGTACAACAGTTTTATTATCTGCTTCCACAAAGCTGTGAGGTCTGCATCAACCCCATATGATTTGTCCATTCCTACCTTCACATGGCCACCAAAGACACATCCTGTAACTAGGAATTAGATTTCCAAATAGATAAATGGCATTTTGAAACAGTATATTAAAACGATGGCTTGAAGAAGTCTCCAACAATGATAACTTTCATTATTCTGGGCTAAGAAAACATTTATAAAGGAATATTGCCAAAACCCAGAAAGTACATGACATCACAACATGGCTGGAGCATTTAAAATGGCTGGATAAAGGATAGATCTTTTAAATGTTACTTTCTGGAAATCCCTGAAACCCTTAGTCACTATACCGGCTGAGGGATCCCGGGGGTTGCTTTCAAAAAATTAATTTTTCTAAGCTTGGAAACAGATTAAGCACGTTAGACAGAATCTACATTTAAGGATTATATCATAATTACTACAAAGTTGATATCAAGAAGTGAAAAACGCAATGCCCTGTCAAGAACATTGAACAGGGTGGCAGGGTTGAACTTTGGAGAGAGGAGGGTGGACTCTTCTGGATCTCTCTGCTCCATTGCCTCAGCCCTTGTTACAGAGGAAGGCAATGGCAAACCCCTTGTGAAAAAAACTGCCAAAAAACCTTGTAATAGGTTTGCCTCAGGGTTGCCATAAGTTGGAAACAACTTGAAGACACATGGCAACAAAGGTAATGCTTGCCACCAATTGAGTTATTGGCTGCTGCTGGGATTGTTCACCAAGCCTGGTGGGAAATCCAGATAGGATTTACATCAGAAATCCAAGGGACCGTTGTTGGTTTATATCCCCTGGTTATTTGCCTGGCTCTCCATCCATGGTTGTACCCTGGAACTTGGCTCGTCTTTCTGACCTGCTTCCCAATTTGTTTGCCTGTGTAAAGAGGAAGGACTGTGTCCAAGAAACTGCCTGGCATTCTGTTCTTGGCTTGCCCCAGGAACTCCTGGCAAAACATCATCCTGCATGTGGATTTGTTTTGGCCCCTAGCCCATAGCTACGGCCTGCCAGTGTGTGTGCCGAACACCAGGACATATATTTTGCCTAACTATTGAAGAAATGTGATAAGGCTGGAAGAGCAAAGCAACAAGGACATCTAAACTACACTTGAAATCATTACTGTACCCTTTCAGCCCTATGAACATCTGTGATATAAGGGTTTCCCTAACATTTATTTTCACTGGAAGACAAAATGGACAAGAAAGCCAACAAAATACAGCCATTCAGACAAAGCTCCAGAGTACATGAAGTAGTGGCTAAAAACAGTTGTGCAAAGAATCAGCTGATAAATTGTATTTGAAAGTATAAAAGAACACAGAAGGCAGAGGGCGAGAGAGAGAGAGAGAGAAAATAATAGGGCTAATAAAAGGATACTAAAATTCTAAAGATGTTTTACCAAATGATCAGTCTCTACCATCAAGAACTATCTCAACACAAAAAAATATAACTGATATTTATCTCTCCTAGAAAATGTGATCATGTTCTCTTTGGCTCAGCTTGATTTATGCTGTAATAAAACATCCAGTATGCTTTTAATTTTCCAGCTGAACCCTGCTTCAAGTGCAAGGTTACAACCCACCATACCTGATTTATAGCTATGGATTAATTCAGTTTAAAATCCACTCTGGCATTTCAGCACTATCCATCATTGCCTTATAAAATGAAAAAAAATCCACACTGTAGTGGAACTGCTGCAGATTCCTTTGAAATAAATGCTGAACAAATTTCATTACCAATGTAATCAACCATACCAGATGAACAACACATCCTATCTCTGTGAAACACAACATTCCCTGCTTCCTAGGCAAGACCTTAACTACTATTTGTCCCTTGCTGTCAGTGCATGCACAGATTACTAAATAACTTGGTTCAGACATTAGTATGGTGAGGTGGCCTAAATGTAATTTTTTATTTCAACTAGGGTTGACTGAATGAATTTCTGAAACCTACAAAAATACTGACTTATCAAATCTCCACTAATTTAATAAGTCTCTTCTAAGGGGGACCAAAAACTAGTTTTAGACCTTTGTGACCACTGAATGTTGCCTACTATTTCTATTTCTATTATTGCTCTTGGAAAAAGCAAGGCAAACTCCTCATTCCCCAAACATTGGCTGCCCTGCTATTGTGCTTGGAAGGTAAGTGCTATAACATGTTGGAGTTCATGCCTAATTCTACATCTGTAAACTCATATTAATAATTCAACTGATTTCAATAAAGTTACATAGGGTTTACCTTTTACCTTTATTTCCACCAGGCTTATCTTCCTAGGCAGAGGCAACCCTAAGGAAAAGCTGCTAGCTAACAGGGTCTGCCTGGTACCCTTGTTTAATTTAAAGCTGTAGTGCTTCAAATTAGATCAGTTTTGAATGCATCAGCTTTAAAGACGCTTATACCAATTTTTCTCTCACCCCTTCCCCCCTTTTTTAGAATGCTGCTCTAGTGGTTGAAGTTGAAAGTGTCCAATTTCACTACCAGGGGACTTAGACTGCAGAGCCATAAACCTCTGACAGTCTTGGTTTACGCTGGAAACGCTGACAGAGCCTTAACTACATAATGATGACTGTAGCTGATGGAACAAAACTGTCATTAAAGCCCACATGGCAGATATAGTGCAGCCTGATTGTTAACAGAAATTGCTCTTGGAGAAAGCAAGGCAAACTCCTCATTCCCCAAACATTGGCTGCCCTGTTATTGTGCTTGGAAGATAAGTGCTATAACATGTTGGGGTGCATGCCTAATTCTACATCTGTAAATCCGTATTAATAACTCAACCAATTTCAATAAAGTTACATAGGGTTTGCATGTGAATGTAACACAAAATATTATGTATCCCAAGAGCCATTGCAAGATAAATTATTATTATATTTTTTAATAAACATTCTGTTTGTCAACTGCATTTTAAAAAAATATTCAAAATAACATTTTGAAGGTAACCACTACCATACAAATCAGGTTTGTAAATAAAGGGTGAAACAAAACACTAAACTTGATGTGCAACTGCTGTCAAAAATGGCAATCCTGCCATATGTCATATTATTCCATATTCCTCCTGTAATGCTGAAGTATTTTTACATATACTATAGTGTCACCAGTGTGGATTTCCTCACACGTACAACTCCCACTCCAATTCAACTGCATGGCACTGGTGGCATTGGAAAAACAATAGTAAATGTATACATCCATAAGGTTGTGAATTCGATCCCAGGGCTCCAAGGTTGACTCAGCCTTCCATCCTTTCGAAGGGTGGTAAAATGAGCACCCAGGTTGTTTTGGGCAATTGACTTAAAAATTATAAACTGCTTAGAGAATGCTGAGTTCATTGATAAGTGGTATAGAAATGTAAATGCGATTGCTATTGCTATATAAATGTATGGGAATAAATGTTGAGTAGCAGCCCCATACAAGGCTGGTCATACCATCAGGCAAGGTGATACAACTGCTTCAAGCAGGGCTAGCTGCCTCCCAGCTACCTTCATGAGCTTTCCAGCTGTTCCCTTCTGCTGGAGCACAGAATAGTGTATGCCAAGTAACCTATCCTGAGTACTCTAAATTAGAATATGCACTCTAATATGGTGGCCATCATCTTACCAGAGTCATCATCACTGTCAAAGTAAGATGCAACTGTCAGTCCAGTTAGCTTCTGTACATGGAATAGCATCTGTCATTTGTGCTGGAGTTCCAGCATTATGATTCCCAAACAACAAAGTTCTTTTGCAGCCCCTGCTCTACAGGGGTGCTTCTACCCGTTATCCCAGTGCATCTGCATCCTATTTCACTGTAATATATTATCAATATTTTAGGCAACTACACTGCGCATGAACAGGTGCCAAGCAGCAACAACAGTATGATGCTAAGCAATGATATGTGAATGTGCACTGCTAATAGAAGGACTAATGTAACATCATGTTCCATTATCCCATCAGGTTTCTTTAATAGCAATTGTTCATATAGACCATGAATAACTTTTTTTTCTTTCTCCAATCATATTTCAATATTAGGGTATACTTTCTGAACAATGCCATCAAAACCTCCCCTTTTTTGGTCAGAATTCATCAGTCTGTGCATATCCAAATAATTCTGATTTGGACAGGCTAATAGTTCCACATGGCTTGAGCGTTAGGTTTCAGTATCTAATGGAATATATTACCACCCTGTCTCAGATATAGACTGACACTGAGCTCACTTTAATAATCCTATTGAGGTAAGGCATTTCTGTATACTAGACTCTACCATAGCAATAATCCTAAGGAGGGAAGGGATATCTATGTACTATCACAACAACTATTCAACTCTACACCCAGCCATAGGCATAGCCTTACCTACAGCATAATACTGAAACAAAATGTCTCTCCTTCCCCTCTCCTTAGATGAGTTCAATAATAATCCAACTGTATTCATGACATCACCTAATTACTGTTGGTGCTTTGGGAGAAAGATTATTATTCATGATAGAACACAGACTCTTAAAAGGGATAAATTAAGCATTTTCTTTTGTCCCTTTTTCTTTTTGACTAGTTCTGCAGGTCTTTTGCACTACTGCAGACTTCCTGTGATAAACAGAACTATAGTCTTTCTCTCTTTGACCACTTGTTTATGGATGCCTCCAATCTAAACTTATTACAGGATATGTGAACTGAAATCTTTGCAGGAATTCAAGAAAGGTGTACTACAGGAAAGCATCTGGTTCATTTATCTCACCACCTTTACACAACTTCTCCACTGGGCTGAATCCTAGGGAGGTTTACACTTTATCTAAAAGGACTGTCAGTTAATGGCAACATTCCACCTGTATACTCAGTGTACAATGTTTCATTTGACAATAATACTGTCAGGATAGTCTGGCAGATAAGTATAGGGTTATTTATGATGTGTAATATGCTTTCTGACTTCTCCTAGTCCACCCACAGGACCTCTGCCCCTTGAGTTCAATTTTGATGGCTATTCGTGTGTTGACAAGACAATACCTATGGACTGTTCTGTTACTTTCACCAATCATTAGCAGTTTCATAGAATGAGAGTCAAACGGAAAGCACACCTTGCATCACAGCCTACCTACATGACTTTCTCATTGCTTCTCCAATATGCAGCCTGCACTGAATACTTGCAGGCTGTCCAGTCTATAGCCAATAAGCTTTTCATCTCTCTTGCCCTCAAAACAAAAACTAAACACAAGGGGTCACTATTTAGCTCATATTCTCAGACATCCAACTTGACTAGGTGCACACATCCAGGCTTCAAAATGATAAGACAAAGGCCTTGCACCCCATGCTACAGTGTTTCCTCCACTGTCTCACCTCTACTGTTGGTTATTACCTTTAAGGCCCTACACAGTTTGGGTCCAGGTTACCTACAGGATCACCTCTTCCCATATAATCCACCACGTACACTCAGGTCCTCTTGCAGATGTTTATTCCAGTCAGTTAGGACTAGGTTGGCAACTGTGAGCCAGAGGACTTTTTCTGCAGTCACTGCTAGACTGTGGAACAACCTGCCAGAAGAGATTAGACAGCTGAATACGCTGTCTGAATTTAAAACAGCATTGAAGACTAATATCTTCCAACAGGCCTATGATTTTTAAAACTATAAATTCTAAATGATGAATTTTAAAAGTAGTTTGTTTTAATATGTATGTGTCTTGTGTGTTCTTTTAAACTGATGCATGTTTTAACTAAAGTTGTGTTTTAAATGATGTGTATTTGTTGGTCTGTTCTTGTTCCTGCCCTGCTCCATGGGGAGAGGTGGGTAAATAATAATAATAATAATAATAATAATAATAATAATACTGAAACGTGGTTCCCGCCACTGAATGTTTTGCACGCATCTGGCACAAGCCATGGTCAGTATACCATTATCCTGTCACCACATTCACATCATCTGAGACCTAAGGGACGATCTGAACATTGGAGCGTTATTCCTGGACAACTTGAAAGAGTCTTCCTTCAGGCAAGGCTCTTTAGAGGATGGCTGATTTAAAAGTGCTTTCTGAATGCATCTGGAACCTTGACATTTATGGTTTCTTCACTGGTATGTTTCACTGGTATCCTTGAACATTCCCCCATATATGTGTATATGGGCAATAAAAAGGTCAGATTCTGCTGCAACAGTCAGGCAGTGGTCCAATTCAATAACGGGCAGTCCTCCTGCCCTGTGCATGCAGTTGATTTTTAAGTTTGTACTAACCCACTGGTCTTATGATATATCCTTCTCAGGATGACACCAGGTGTTGATAACTCCATAGTAGATGCCCTATATTGCTTCCAGGAGAAAAGGTTTCAGTCGCAGGTTCCAGGAATATGACTTGACCTGGATCTATTACCTGAGGATGATGGGATTCTTCAAGAGATTATATGTAACCATAATAGCATTATTTAATTCTGGGGAAAAAAGCTTGGCTTTCACAATTGTGGCTATTTATTTAGCACCCATCTCCCTCTCTCTCTCTTGAAAGCAGCGATAGTGGCTTTCCAAACCCTTGCAGCCCAGGGGGTTCTGAAGAGACAGAACAGTGCAGCCCTGACCTCATCTCAAGTGCCCTAACACATGCTGCACATTCTAGGCTTTACCAGGTACCTCCTAGACTCTGCAGATACTCATTTGAGCCTGAACCATTCCTGACAGCCTTTTTCCTTGTCATTTTATGGTGCCATCTGAATTGGGGAATTGTTTGCTGCTTCCTGCCAGGATTCAGCAGGCAGAGCTATCAGGGACATAAAATTCAGCCCCACTGGACTTCATCTGCTGTATACATTAGTCAAGCAAAGGCTGACAAAGCACATTACAGCTCTATATCAAAGTGCCTCCAGAAGTCTCTGCCTCCCTGCTGGACTACACACAGGCCTACCTGGAAGTGAGACCTAAGTGCAAAGACCCCTTCGTAGTGCACATCACAAGGGTGTGCTCTCACAGGATTAGGAAAAATTGTGTAATTTGGCTTTAAATATCCAACCTTATTTGGACTCAATAAATGTAGTCTAATGCTTTCCTGAAGCTACCTTCACTCTCCTGTTATAAATACTGTTAGAACTATTTCATGTACCAAAACAAATTTAGACAGCATACAAGTTTACTCAGAAGTAAATACTACCATGTTCAAATTGGCTTACTAAGGATACTACATAAGCCTCTGGTTTCAATCATTATCAGATGTGATTCTAGAGTCATGATGGCGAACTTATGGCATGTGTGCCAGAGATGGCACGTGACACCATTTCTCCAGGCATATGATGAAGAAGGAGGAGGAGGAAGAGGCGCGCACCTGTTTCTCCTCCTTCCTGATCTTTTCCGGCCTCCAGCTGCCTCTCTGGAGGCAGCTGGAGGCTGGGGATGGTGCGGGGGGAGAAGGAGGAAAAGGCACATCCCTCTTCTTTCTCCTTCTCAACCCTTCTGGAGAGGCAGCTAGAGGCCAAAGATGGAAAGGAGGGAGGAGGATGAAAAGGAGGAAGTGGCACACACCTGTTCTTCCCCCCTAGGGATGCCATAACCCGGCGGCCCCCGTGACAATCACGCTTTTGGGGGGCTCCTCACGGTCACGGCCCGGTTTGGGGGCCCCCCACGCCTTGTTCCCGGTCCGGGGTCCGCTCCTCCGCGCACGGCTGTGCGCCACTCTCCCCACCTGGCGCACTGGCGTAGCCTAGAGAGCAGCTCTTTAAAACATCTGCCACTCAGAGCTATTATATACCGAGTGAGCCCACTTGGTATATATACCCTCAGGAAGCCTTACTTTCCAGGTTACAGTGAGAAAAGAAAAAAAGGCCATAAATCGTTCATGTTGTCTGGGAGTTTAATTGCCTCATCTTTTAAATGTCTACCGCGTCAGTATTCTTGTAATTCTTTATCACAGTATCGTTTTTGAGGCCCTAAACACCTTTAATTGTAATATGCAAATTTATCCCGAAGCTGACCAATGGGAAAGAAGCAATCAGCCCTCCGCTTGGGTTGGTTTTCAATGGCTTGGTAAAGGAAGAGCTTTTGTCTTGCTTGTAAATAGGAAGGGCTTTGGGGTAGCAAAGGCTGCAGAAATAGTTTGACTCCCCCCTTAAACATCCATGGCTCAGTGCTATAGGATTCTGGGAAGTGTAGTTTCTTGTGGCACCAGAGCTCTTTTGACAAAAGGAGCCTGAATAATCCACAGAGGAGGCGTTGCCTGGGGGCTGTGGTGGAAGAGAGGAGGCTGCTCCGGATGGTCCTGGCACTTCCCTTGGCTCCCTCCCTCCCTCCGCCTCCTCCTCCTCCTCCTCCTCCTCCTCCTCCTCCTCCTCTCGGAGCAGCCCCACAGCCAAGCTCATTCACACTCCCAGGCTTTTCTCTCCCCCCCCCCTGCACTTTGAGACCCCTTTAACTGCCAAAGCTCAATGCTCTGAAATTCTGGTGTCTGAGGCATTTGGCCTTCTCTGTCAGAGAGCTCTGGTGCCACAATAGACTACAATTCCCAGGATTCCCCAGCACTGAGCAGTCTCAAACTGGACCATTTCCTCAGTGTGGATGCACCTGGGGAGGAATTCTGGGCACTGCAGTTCAACTACGTTTGGAGAGTTATGGGACTCCCTGTCAGAGATAGCTCTGGGGCCACAATGTACTACAATTCCCAGCATTCCCCAGCACTAACCCAGGACAGTTAAGTCACTCTCAAACTGGATTATTTCCTCAGTGTGGATGCAGCTTTGGTGAGGAACTCTGGGCATTTCAGCCCAGCATTGTTTTATTTCTGCAGTGTATTTTGGACCAGAGACAAGGTGACCAGGCATCCTCCTCCTTTTCCAGGACATGTTCTCCATTTGGATCATGGCTAAGAAGCATGGATTTATAATTACATGGGTGTTTTTAGCTTTTATTTTTGGCCATGTCCTACATTTTTTTGCTTGGGTGCCCTACATTTTGGGGTGAGGGCATTGGTCACCTTGGTCAGATAGCTTTCCAGGGGTTTAACTGCCATTCTGCTGTGGTGCTGGAACAGACGACCATTCCCAGAATTCCATAGCATTCAGCTGAGGCAGTTAAAGTGGTCTCAAACCAGATGATTTCTCCAGTGTAGATGCAGCCCAAGCCTTTTGCCTCTCTTATGTCTGAGATTTCAAAGCCCAACCCTGGCACCACAACAAACTACAAATCCCAGGATTCCATAGGATGGAGTGATGAGAGTGAAAGCAGTGTGCAGCAGCCTAAGTTTGCTTAATGCAGTTCTTAACATGGTGCACCTCTTGCCTACAGAGTCTCCCAGGCCCCAGCGGGGCCCTAGAGTCCTCGAGGGGCTTGGGAGAGGCTGTCTCCCAGGCCCAGCGAGGCCTTGGAGAAGGTTTAAAAATGTAGGACCTTTTTTTTGGTTAATTTCCTGGCCAGGAAATTTTAAAAAAAATGTCCTACATTTTAAGCTTTGTCCTACATTTTCCCCCAGTTTTGAGGTCCCCTGGGATGGCAACCCTATTCCCCCCACTCCCTGGGCTTTCAGCTGTTTCTGAAGAGGCAACTGAAGGCCCAGGAAGGCGGGGGGAAAAGCCCCATCCAGAAGTCCTGCCCCTGGTACCGGGTAACACTCGGTGCTGGAAGATCTTTTAGTTTGGGCACTCAGCCCCAAAAGGTTCTCCATCATTGTTCTAGAGGTTCATACAGAAAGTGGACCTCCCCCTCTCCACACAAAGAGAGCCATGTGTGACACTGGATGATCTTTGTCAACAGTATCTTTTAACTATCCTGTTTCCCTGAAAATAAAACATATCCATAAAATAAACCGTAGCAGGATTTCTAAGAATTTGTGCAATATAAGCCTACCCCAAAAATAAGACATAGCGATAGGCCCGGAGCAGAACGGAAGGGGGTAGGAAGGGAGAAGAAAGATTGGGACCAATGATTCTAAAGGAAATGGAGTCGCAAAAAATTCAGGATGGCATCCTGGGTTTGGGGAGTTATGACGATGTTCCAGAAGAAGACGACTTAACTATATTTGAATAAATGTAGATTGTTCTACCATACTTAATAAAAATAAGACAAAAGACATCCCCTGAAAATAAGCCATAGTGTGTCTTCTAGAGGAAAAATAAATATAAGACAGTGTCTTATTTTTGGGGAAACATGGTACACTAGTAAAGTAGCCTGAGTTGGAGTTGTGTATTCGTTAAATTGGAAGGAATGTTGTCTTTAATAGTTTTTTCAATACACACTAGAAAAAAAAAGCCTCAATAAAGAGATTTTTCTCAAACTAAATTGAGAACCAATTCACTTATTCAATTTTTAATATGGTGTACATTTTCATAAAATTCTTACAGTTCTTACAACTCCATATATCAAGACTTTTAAACGTTCTTATTGGAGAAAAAGGTAATATTTATTGGAACACAATTTTCTCTTACATTTGCCCTCCTGAAAATCTATACATCACATGTCGCTGAAATCTCCCCCAGATTTCATCTTCCTAGTAAGATGAAGTGGATGTTGTACTCCCTACCCTGGTACCTTATACGCTTCCAATTTCACTTCAAATTATCCCCAAGGAATGCTTTAGAACTAATATTCCTGCTAGCAATAAACTAAGGATGCTTGTTTATTCCTCTTGGTGCTGCTAAACTCAAGGTCATGGGATAGACTTCAACAATAAATTTTCCAAAGCCATGATACCCAAAGAGAAAGCAAACAAGCCAAAGACACCATCTTCTGGAAAATACCCAGTACTTCAAGCTGAAACTGCCGTTCAGTCAAGTGTCTGATCTCTTTTTCTGCAGAGGGGAGGGGTTGCTATATCCATATATTCATGTTCTTGCATTTACAAGATTGTTTACATGGAATAATAAGATGATAGTAAAACCATTTGTATGATATCTTGCCTATATAATTTGTTACAGATTCTGGCTCAGCATTTCAGGGGCAACTTGCCTAAGTCTACACTTTAAATTTAAATTTGGGTAGTTTAACAAGTTTATTTCCTGGTGTCTTGCTCAGTTCATGCACCATGCATGAAGCTCAGAGTAAGCAGCAATTTCAAAATGAGACTGATGTTGCATTATGCAACAGAAGAATGTATGCATTTGAATTCAGAGGCAAAAAAGAAGCATGTTTAGCTCAATTCCACTGCTAAACCTACAATAATTTCTAATTTCCCTTGTAGCATGTTCAATGGAATCAATGTTAAAATTCCTTCACTGAGGCATAATGATATGCTCTGCAGACTCTCCTTCAATGAAACTCTTAACAATGCAGACTCTGCCATGAAAATGGCTACAATCCATAGCTTTCACACAGCTTTCACCTAATTGTGACTAATGGCTATATAATGGCTATATAATGGGAGCTGTAGACCAACTCATCTAGAAGACACCAGGTTTTTTTTTTTGGGGGGGGGGGCTATCTAGCCCATATATTAAGAAAAATCTTACTTACACTTTCTTCTGTGACATTAATATCAGCATTTCCCTGAATCGTTCCCAAGCAGATAACTTTCCCTCCTTTGGCCTGGATGTCAAGCTTCTGACTCTGAAAGATAATTGTAGACATGTTGAGTTCACCTCCTTATTTTTTCCAAAGATATGTTTTAAAATTTATGATGGATTAATTTTTTAAAAAATCCAGACTCATTAGCAACTCTCAATCACCTCTCTAGAAAATGACACCGTCTGCATAGCAAACTAAATCCAGCAGATAAGGCTTTTCCTTTATTGCACTTGCATGCTCAAAAGCATTTCACTGCTGATGTACATCAGTAAGTCACATGAGCTGTCCTAGACAAAAGACTGGCAAATTAAACACATGAGAGTATAGAAAACATAGGTATTACATAGTATAATTTTCAGGGGACTTAGGTAGAGCTGGAGAAAAAGTCCTGTTTAGGACTCTGGAGAGCTGTAGCCAGTTAGTGGAGAAAACAGACATCTAACATAACTTTTAACACTAACTGATTCACATTTTAGCATGTGCTTTCATGAATATCTGTCTACTGAGTGTTATTAAAACCTCAGGTTCTTATGCATATTTGTTTATTTATGCTTAAGTGGGACAGAATGCAACAGTATTCAGAAAGCTGCAAACTGTGACTCTCACCCTAAATCTTCAAAGGCATGTGTGAGATGATATAGGTCTTTCATATCTTTATAGCGGTCAGTTAGCATTGACATGTCAAATAAATTACACCTTCTAATCACATGAACAAAATACAAAATCCATCTTGAACAAAATAGTCTCATTCCTTGATAAAAGACATGGATTCGACCACAAACATGAATAGAATAGATTTCTTATCAACTCTAGCCAGATTGGTGTAACGCTTTTGATTGTGTTGAATATACTGGATTTTAAATCATCATCTACCGCAAGAACTTGTTCGGAGTCATAAAAATCATGTATGGCATGGGAGTCCTTGGAAATACACAAGGCAGTAAATGGAAGCATATTTCTACACATACCTTTATTGACTGCAGAATGCTAGTTCCCCTTTCTGTTTCTATCCTGCAGCTATCACATTCAATTTTCTCAATTTTCACAGAGCCATTTCCTGATATCTTGATATCCAAGTCTAAAACGAATTTTGAATTGTAAGATAAATGGGAACAAATGAAATTCAAAACAATGTAAAGTTTAATTTCACATGGTCAGCAAAACAACATAATAATAAAGGAACACCATCCCACTTTTGCAATGAGCAACGGGAAACATGCAGCCTCACAGATGTTGTTAAAATAGTAAAAAAGATGAACTGAACTGAACTACAGCCATTGCCCATTCTGGCTAGGGTTGATGGGATTTTAGAACTGGTGACTTCTGAATGCCACAGGTTTTCTTCTGGTATTCTAAATAAATTGAGAATGTTGAATACTAATTACAGAAATATTAGACACTATGGATCTAATAGCTGGGTGGAGGATAATAAACATATTTAAAACACAACAAGATGTCTCAGGTACAAGGGCAAAATAATTACCAGTTGTGATTACTGCTACAATTTTTATACATCACCCCAAAGAATTTAGAAAAAATTGGGGGGGACTACACAAAAATCCTGTGAGGAACGATAGGCTGACATATTATTGGCCTGAAAGTAACTGAAATTCATGATTAAGCAGGACTTGAATAGAGGCGATCATTGCACAAGCATTATCTGTCAATTAAATAAGTTCCTCCTTAGATCTGGCTAGTAGTCACCCAGAAGAGAGGGGGTCATGGGATGGGGAGCCTGAGCCATCTACAATGCTAGGGTTCAGAAAGTGTTTCCTATTTTGACAAGGTGGCTTGCAAATGGGAGCTGAGGACTGACCTGTCATGGTGAACATGAGGACTACTGTTAATATCACCATTTCAGTGGGTCAAGGCTCTTACCATTTGACTGATGAACTACTACTATGTTGCAAAAGGAAATGCAAAGAAATGCTCCAGTCTGTAAAAGCATGGCCCATACGAACAAGGTGCCACTGCCTCACCCACATATGCCCTCTATCTATCTATCTATCTATCTATCTATCTATCTATCATCTATCTATCTATCTAAATAGCTTTTATTAATATTTTTCATGACAGCTAAAAAAGCCCATGGAAATAACAAATTCACCCACTCCACGTTGATATTTAACAGGTATAACAATAATTCACGTCACATTCATTACTTCCTATTGCTGGGGTTAGGGACCCCTATGAAAGTGGAAAAAACACAAATAAAAAAACCCACAATGTTTTTAACCTGAGAGAACACCAATCTAGGAATCTCTAGTGGTCAACATTTACCAGATGTTGACTATAGAATCATGTTGGAGAACCTACAAACGCATAGAGACGTGTTCAATCTAGGAATCTCTAAGTCAGTGGTTCTCAACCTTCCTACTGCCGCGACCCTTTAATACAGTTCCTCATGTTGTGGTGACCCCCAACCATAAAATTATTTTCGTTGCTACTTCATAACTGTGCAATAAACATATGTTTTCCGATGATCTTAGGCAACCCCTGTGAAAAGGGTTGTTCGACCCCCAAAAGGGTTGCGACCCACAGGTTGAAAAACCGCTGCTCCAAGTCAATTTCCAGCTGAGTTGTGCTTAGAGATTCTTAGAGAAAACATATCAATCAAATCTGCCAATAATCAAGTCTGCCGAAGTCAAAAGCTGCAGATGTGGAGGGTTGACTGTAAAATAAAATTCTTCCGTATTAATAATAATAAATAATAATAATCTTTTATTTATATCCCGCCTCTCTGCCCATGACCATCGAGGCGGCTTTTCCTCCTCCCCTAATGTTTCCACTATCACATTGAACAGAAATCCTTCGGGTTTGAACTTTACATTTCCTGGTCGAATAGCATTTACGGTACGAAGTGTTTCAGACCCAAATTTCTGTGCTTTTGCGCATGCCCACCAAACAGTCCTGCGGTTTTTTTGGTGCTGCTGCAC
Source organism: Sceloporus occidentalis (assembly GCA_023333645.1). Classification (NCBI taxonomy): domain Eukaryota; kingdom Metazoa; phylum Chordata; class Lepidosauria; order Squamata; family Phrynosomatidae; genus Sceloporus; species Sceloporus occidentalis. The sequence continues at coordinate 83,966,863 of JALMGF010000005.1, forward strand.
ATACCATACTTAAAGGGCACTCTCACAGCCACTGAGGCCGCACTGTCCAGGCGGTCTGAGGCGATGGTCACTTCCTTCAGGGCCTCATTATATTCCACTTGCAAACCGCCTTGATTGTGATGGGGGCCGGCGTTCGGCCCCTTCATGGCCACAAACACCTGGTCGGCCGTGGGGTGCTTGTGTGGGTCCAGGGGCCCCAGAGCCAGGTGGCAAGGGAGGCGCACCTTCAGCAGGCCAAAGGGGCCGACGGTGAGGGCCCATTCTTTGAGGGCTTTGTGGCCCTCAGTCTGGCTCTCTCCTTGGCCTTGGCTTTGGTGCCCAGGGCTGGTTGAGAAGGTGAACTGCTGCTGTTGCTGCTGCTGCTGCTGGCAGGGGCTTCCCCAAGACTCTGGTCCAGCAATGCCTCCATGTTTCAACAGCCTTGTTGGCATCCCCATTGCCAGCTGCCAACATCTGGGCAAGAGAGGCAGCATCACTGTTGTTGTTGTTGTTGTTGTTGTGTGCACCTCTAAGTCTCCAGTGGCCCTAAGGAGAACCTATCATGGGGCTTTCTGGGCAATGTTACTTCAGAAGGAGTTTGGCCTTGGCCAGCCTCTGAAGCTGAGAGAGTGTGACTTGCCCAAGGATCATGCCCTGCCTAAGCTACACCACCTGAGTAGGCTGCGGCCTGGGTTACCCTCAGGTTACCCTCCACCCTAAAAGGACCCTCCTGCCCAGGATTTGGGAAGATGGGAAGTGTAGTTTCTGGTCTAGGCTGCCCCTCAGTGTTAATAGGAAGCTTAGGCTACAAGTCCCAGGAGGCAAAGCGCCTCCAGATGCCCCTAAAAGGACCCTTAGTCTCAGGGTCCTCCCCACTGCCTTTACAAGCCCAACCTCACGCTCCCAAGGGCTGATGGGAAGTGTAGTTTCCGGTCTAGGCTGCCTCTCAGTACTAATAGGAAGCTTAGACTACATGTCCCAGAAGCCAGAGCGCCTCCAGACTTCCCTCTACTCTAAATGGACCTTTGGTCTCAGGGCCACCACCACCTTTACAAGCCCGGCTCCCAGGGACTGATGGGAAGTGTAGTTTCCGGTCTAGGCTGCCTCTCAGCGCTAATAGGAAGCTTGGACTACAAGTCCCAGAAGCCAGAGCGCCTCCAGCTTCCCCTCCACCCTATAAGGGCCCTCAACGCCTTTCCAAGCCCAATCTCTCCGTTACCACACAAGAAAGAAACTGTCCAGCAAGGACAGAGTCTACAGGAAGACGGGGAAATATCTCACTATCGCGGAGGCTGATGGGAAGTGTAGTTTCCGGTCTAGGCTGACTCTCAACGTCAATAGGAAGCTCGGACTACAAGTCCCAGGAGGCATAGCGCCGATAGAGAGGCAGCCAGAACGGGAGGCGGAGCTACGTTTTGTGCTGACCAATAGGAAGAGGCCGGGGCTGAAATGGAATCTCGGTCGCCATGGGAACGTGGAACGCTGGCGGGAGTGGTGGTTGGAGGCTGCGCGAGGCAGGTAAAAATGGGATAGATATTAATAACTCGGTCTGAGACCGCTTTAACTCTTTGTCTGGCTCAAGGCGATGGAATTCTGGGAGTTGGAGCTTGTTGCGGGGTCCAGAGCGGAGCAGAGCTCTGGACCCCACAACAAACTCCCAGAATTCCATAGCACTGGAGCCAAAGAGTTAAAGCGGTACCAAAATTATGGAATTCTGGGAACTGTAGTTTGTTGTGGGGCCAATGAGAAAAACTGTTTGGTTGCCTACTGGGTTTTTCCCCACCTAGAGCAGTTTTGTGCCACCAGGTGGCAGCAACAACACATCCTTTTCACTGGAGTTGCATCTTCCCAGAATTCACACACACACACACACACACACACACACACACGACTATAGAGTTGTGCTGGAGAACCTAGACATCCCTAGAGAAAACGCTTCTCTAGGCATTTGCAGGTCCTCCAACAGGACTCTATGATCACCAACCTCTGGCAGATGTTGACCATAGAGTTGCGCTGGAGGACCTGGAGATTCCTAGAGAGGCCTTCTCTCAGGTCAAAAAGAATATAGTCCATTTGATAGAATTGGAAGCTTAATAGTTGCAACTGCCTTCCCAAAGAAATTAGACTACTTTCTCCTTGTAGAAGTAAATACTTTTCTATCTCTGCAGGATGTGTAAGGCTCACCTGACATAAACGACAGGTTACATCTTGCTAATGGTGGTTGCCCTTTGAGTCTTGATTTGGGGAAAAGATAGGATACAAATATTTTTGTGTGTGTCAGTTTGTTTTTATAGTCTGCCTTTCCCCAATATTGGGACCCAAGTTGATTTACAAAAGATGAAACATATACATTTAAAAACAGGAAAGGTGAAAATATATAAAATATATAATATGAAAATACAGATAAAACAACCGGATCGCAGTGTCGGAGCGGCTTCTGGCTGCTTTGGAGGCGTGCGTCCTTTGACCAGAAGCCGCTTTATTTGGCCCTAACATTTCAGGCCTCAGTCAAACACTCAAACCACAACACCACAGAATAACTAGAATAAAGATGCCTTGAAGCGGGTCCGTTTAAAAATAAAAATAGGAAATGATGGAAGCAAAGTCTAGAAATAAATTCTTAATCTTAACTACCCTTGTATTTCCTGCTGTTAGTGGTTTGACATTTGCCTTGTAAATAAATCTACAGTTAACTCTAACTTGGTAGTAGATACCATTGAACCAAGGGGTTGTGCTTCTTAGTAAGGGTTATGACTGTACAGCATCTTGCTGTTTATGCTTACACTTTGTCTTGTTACTACCAGTTGTCAGAACTTCTCTCCTCATTTTTTTTCATGGTATACCAATCATACAAAAGTCCTGGGCTGGCATATATAAAGCAGGCATAATAGGAGCCAGAAGGAAGGAAATGGTGTTCCCCTATTGGCTATTGTAGTCAAATAGAAACACCATATTCATGGATAGTCTATCTAGGAATATTACAAGAGGTTTGTGGTGCATTAAAGACTAGCAATTGTAGCATGATACAGATGCATGGAACATAATCTTGGAGGTTCTGGTGTATAGATAGAACAAAATTCCAGTTAATTTAAAAAGTGCTAGCTGAGGCTTCATTATTTGCTGCACTGAACTGATACTTCTTTTGGCTAAGGTGTTAGAGGCTGATGGAGACCTAAGTACCCCAAAGACACCAGATCCCACTGATCTGAGCTAAGCAGGATCAGCCCTGGTTAGTACTTGAATGGCTGACTGCCAAAGAATACCAGGTACTGTAGGCAATATTTCAGAGGAAGAAACTGAGAAAGCCACTTCTGAATAGTCCTTGACTAAGAAAACCCTATGAAATTCATGGGGTTGCCATAAGTCGACAGGTGATTTGAAGGTACACAGTGTTTAGGGCCAAGCAAAAACCAGGAGATTGCTGGTACCTCCAGTTGACAGCTGCCCTGAACAATCTCCCTGGCTGCTGTTGAAATCAGAAGACTGAAGTAGATATGAGAAAAAGCTTCTATCCTGTACAGTAAGGGATCTTACATCAGTGCTCATTCTTCCACAATTATTTTGCGCATGCTTTCCGAGTAAAAGCAATGCTACCACAAATAGCTGACCAAAAGCATCTAAGGTTCATGGTGCCGCCTCCTTTCTCCTCATGTCTAAGCAACTTGGAGGCATGTTTCTAATTCAAGGTTAAGTTCCTAAAAAAAGAACATCTTTATTTAATTTGCTCCACAGTGTTTGGAATCTAACATTCTTTTGCTTTCAGTAAAAGAGTGATGATGTATAAAATATTTAGAAGAGACCCGAGGTGTTTTACTTAGTTTGACAACCTTTTTTTTTAAACGACCAATTAGGGGAGTTTTATGGGGATGTTGAAAAATGGACGGTGCCCAGCTCGAACTTCTGAAGAACTGAGGATGATTTTTAAAAATGAACCCTTGCTATTTATAGCTTGAAACAGCCCTATGTTCCACTTATGTTTTTCTTTAGCTGAGTTTCTAAATACAAAATGTTAAAAAAAGTATGCCATCTCTATAAAGTTCAAGAGTCACCAACACCACTTACTGAACTTCTTTTCAGGGAGTGATGCTCACAAAGCACTGCTGCCTTCAACTTTTCTTTGAAATAAATCGTACTTCAATCTTAGAGATTTTCCTAGACAAATAAATTGTAGAAAACTGTGCCTTTGAGGAAATGAGTATAGTCTATTGCTCTGGGATTTCGTTGGACCAGTTTTAGCTCTTTCAGTCTTCCATGGAAACATGACTGAATCTTGGGGTAGGGAAAGAGATTGGGACTGCTGCTGCTGTAGATTTTAAAAATGTGTGTGTGGTGATTAATTATTCTATGGCCTGTTACAGACTGCCAAAATAAAGCTGCTTCGGGTCTCTTTGGAGGTATGCTATTTAAATGATGCATGGGTCCTAAGAGTCTGGAGGTTGCGCCAAAGCCATACTCCATTCCTAAGCACCAGAGTGCAGCTTTGGTGAAGCTTCCGGACTCTTAGGATGCATGCATCATTTAAACAGCATACCTCCAAAGAGACCCAAAGCAGCTTTATTTTGGCAGTCTGTAACAGGTCTATAATACTTTTTCCAGGTCTGAAAAGTCATCACCAAGCAGTAGCTCAGGATTCTTTCTCTTCATCTAACTAGCTGTGGAAGAGATAGGACAGGAAAGCGAGAAAGACCAATGTAAGCCTGAATCTGTGTTGACAGAACTGTGGGCAGTCCTGGTTTTTATCCAGGGGCATGCTTCAATCCTCTCCTGGCTGTGGTACATATGCTAACAAACCAACTCCAACCTCACCACCAAATGCTTTAACATTTGCACATGTTCTGCATGTATGCACAATGAAATAAATGATGAGAGTGTATGTTTTGGCCACAGGTTTCTCCCACAGGCCTTAGTAGTTGTTAAAATTGTAGAGAGATGCAAATGAAATAAAAATTTAATAGCTTTGAATAAAACTAGGTGTATTTCTTCTCTTTTTCATTCCTGTATGTCCATGTTTCTGTACTGCAAAATTTTATGCTGCTTGCAGTTGATGACATAATGTTTTGATTTCTGTAGGAGGCATCATAAATAAGTCTTTTTGTTGTTGTTTTTAAAAAATCTTAAGCAAGTGCAGCTGCTGAAATATCTCTGTAAAGCAAAATGTCCTTGACAACAATCCAAACAGTGCCAGAGGCCAGTTTACAAGTGTAGCCTTCAAAGATTTTGCTGACCCATAGACAACAGCGTCTCTTTCAAAAGGAAAACACACAGAGATTTAGCTATAGTGTATCCTTGATATCTTACATTGTTGTGGTATGCTCTGCAAATAAACTAGTTTATGCTGCTCCAGTTAATCTTCAGTCTAGTTTAAATGTACTTGGAAAAGCTATAACTCATTCCCTGATTGTATTTCAGAACAATTTGGGACTCCACAGTTCCCCTGATCGTAATATAAATTAAATATAATCAAATAAATAAACAAATTACTGCATTCTTGCCTTTTTAAAGGAGGTTCTTATAAATTAGGTGGCAGGAACATCAGACAAGGCCTTTAATATCACATTAGATGTTTGTTTGTATATACGTATATGCCTTCAAGCCACCTGTCAATTTATGGTCGCCCCATGAATTTCATAGCGGTTTATTGGGCAAGGAACATTAAGACATGGTTTTCACAGTTCCACCTTTGACATATAGCCTATGGCAGCTGGTATGAATTGATGGTTTCCCATCCAGCTGACCAGCTGATCCTGCTTAGTTTCCAAGATCAGACAGAATCTGGTGCTTTTGGACTATTTAAGCACAGGCTAATAGATGTTTGCATCCCAGCAGATACCCGGTGCACATATTTCAATACTTATTTCAACAGTTGAGAAATTATAGCTGAGAAGGTCTCTCTCTAACTTATTAAGTATATAGTCAAGAATATTTAATCCAAGTACATTTAAGTGATCCCATGTTGTATTTGAAAAGTAGTGAATTATTCCATTATGTAAATAATTCTATCAATAAACATTTTAATGTTTCTCTGTAGTAGTATATATATCCATGCCTGCATCACCAATATCAGGCAGCTTGGTTTTTAAAACATGGGGTGATCACTGAAGGTTTGACTAAGGAACTATTTGATAATGTTTACAACTTTTGCTCAGTATCATTTGTATAGAAACTGTACTCCTTGATTTTCTGTGAATGACTTTTAGTATTATTGGTATGCAGTTAAAGTGTTTCTTTTCTCCATTCATTAAAAATAGCTTGTGTAACCATTCAAGATACAGTTGGCCCTCCATTTTTGTGGGGACCCTGTTTCGGACCCCCCCCCCCCCCGCGAAACGGAGGCTTGTGCATATTGAAGTCCTATAGGCTCGTGCCCCATTAAAAATAGCAGAGGTTGCCCCTCCGCAGATTTTCATGGTGAGGGATTTCAGATCTGCAAGCTAGGAGGGCCAATTGTATTTATTTTAACTTCATTTATAAGTGAAATAAACAATAAAAATGCAAGATATGCAACAGCTATTATCCATTGATCCCTCTCTTAGCTTCTTCATTTGCTTTTTCTTGGTGTTCCCTCCTGTTGACATGTGTAAGCTCATCTAGCCATCCAGCACTGGTTTGTTCTTCCCTATCAACTTTGTTTAAGCCTGGTATGTCCATATTTGCTATTTTGCAGAATTTTGAAAAAGAAAAATGAGTGAGTCTGAAGAAGAGGCTTCTGCTGCTTCTGGTGAGTCAGAAGACCCTGAACTGAAGTCTGAATCAGAATCAGAACCAGAACCAGAGAATCCTGATGATCCGATTTATGCTCTGGCTCCAACAATTAATATCCAGGATGAAAGTTCCATTGACGTGAATTCATGTCCTGCGTTTCAGTGCCTTGATGAGGTACTGTACTAATAGCTTCCTTTTGGTCAGTAGGAAGGACATTTTAAAGTGCAGGAACATTTCTTTTGTTCGTTATGCTTTAATTGTATTGGCAAGATTTCGTGACGGTTTAGTATTAAAACTATGTAGCCCAGTCCTTTCTTCCTAACACCAAGAATGCCTTTTACATAGAATCAGAATATCACAAACAGCAGATGACCTTTCCTTGTCAATATTCACAGGAAGTGGGAGGCCATTTTGCGATTGTTTTACAGTGGTAGGAAATTTAAAACGAAATAAGAATTTAACAACCTATTGTGAAAATGGCATTGATTTATCACAACTACAGCCTAGATCAAAATACAGGAAGCTCCATTTCCTAGAGCTTGGAAACTGAAATAAAACTGATTGGAAAACTGTACACTGTGATTCAAGCAATTGGTATTCTGCAATTGACGTGTATAGGACCTTTAAAAAAAGTATTTTTCCATTATTTCATTCTATCAGATACTTTAAGAGAATTGCTAGGTCTCCCTTTCAAAGTTTTGTGTTAAAAGGAACCCCAGAAACCCCCAAATATAGAAACTGTATTAATATGTTAAAAAAATGAACAGTCTTTCAAATTGCACTGTTTCCATGTTGATCTCTCTGAAAGAGAAACTGTGGACATAATCTTGGCCGTGTAGAAATGGCAGAGACTAAATGAACTTTTTATTCCCCAAAAATATCATGGAATGAATACCACTGTAGAAGTGGTGGCAGGTTCTACCTTCTCTGTCCAGTATATTTTTCTCAAGTTATGGGACAAATATCTTTAAGAACTTGCCAGTAATGTATTTAGAGCATAACATCCCTATGGTTTATTTAAATGTAATGTTTTTGTTGTGTGCAAGAGGTTTTGAAATTAATTATTTCATAAAATATCACTGATAGATATTCAATGTTTTCAGAATCTCATGAACAAATTTGCTCAGTATCTTTAATAAGATAATAATGAGATAAGAAGAAGAAGAACCAGAGAATCAGGAAATATAGAAGAAAGCACGATTTAAAAAAGAATGGCAAGCCTGAAAAGCTTTGGGCATTAAAAATACCCTATCTTTTGCAACACTTTTTTCATATTTTGCTCCTGTGCTTCTGTGGATTGGTATTTCTGTCTTGTTCGGAGTCTTTAATTTTGTTGGAAATAAACACAGTGAAGCAAAACTGCTGTTCAGTCATACCTAAAGCCAGCCATATATATATATATATGTGTGTGTGTGTGTGTGTGTGTGTGTGTGTGTGTATATATATATATATATAGAGAGAGAGAGAGAGAGAGAGAGAGAGATGGCTTTGGGTGTGTGTAGACACACATAAATGTAATAAACACATTGAAATCTATAGCAGTCTTTCCCAGATGCCAGCACCTAGATGTTGTCGAACCTCATCTCCCAGAACAGCAAGCCAATATTGCCAGTAGTGAGGGATTCTGGGAGTTGTAGTCCAAAAACATATGTAGGAGCCACCAATTTAGAGAAAGTTGCAGCTGATTTTAGAGTGACATGGAAATAAAATACATACAAGAAAGTATTATTTAAATCCAATGAGTTTCCAGTGCACAGAAGCAAATTTAAATCAAAACTGGTAAGTTAGAGATGGGGGGAAAAAACAAGCCTATGTTCTAAGTACTGAGCTTTAATGCTTGGGTGAAAGTCAGGAGGCTTGTGGTCATAAATGGCTGTTCTCCAAAGACACAGTGAGAAATTTCAGTCATGCCAACATTCTCAGACATTTCTGCTAAATTCACATTTCAGGTCAGGTATGCAAGCAAAAGGCATACTGTCAATTTAGAAATAATCCATCTGTATACAATAGACATGTGATATAAATTAATAATATTTTATTCATTCAAAATAGATATTACCATAACCTATGATACCGTAATACCTGTAGTTATTAAAACACACAATTGATAGTTAATAGACGTGGGATCAGAAGACTAATTTGAATAGAAGTTTGTGATACAAATTGTCACACATTCACAAATTCCCATATGTTGCAATCTGTGGCTGGTGATGAACAAAGAGCTTGCTACATTATTGTCTTTATTGCTGGAACAAATGTTGAGTTTTTAATTTATATCATAACCATATGCTGGATGGATATCTATACCAGTGCTATTCAAAATGCTGCTCTGTGGCAAGTTTGCAAGGAACAGTTGTATCTAATGGGTATGAATATAGTGCCAATCCCAAGCACACTGTAGGGAAAAATAGCCGGTGTCTCACATCAGATAGCCTGAGAAGACACATTTGAGTCCTGACACAGTCTTGGTAGTTCTGATTGATGACATTTATCGGAGGTAAAAACAAAGGGAATACTGTCTTGTTTCTTCTTCTTTTAGCAAATGTTGGTACCACTGGCCATGGAAAATTTTAACGTATTCTGGTGTGCATGCCCAACTGTGTATGCCCAACTATTCTTATGCTTTGCCCAATTAATAATATGATTATAATGCTGGGATAAATTTTAATGTATTAATTATTGGCTTAATTTCTGTGCTGCATTACCATTTAATTATCCGAAGTGATGCAAAAAATGGAACAAACTCTAACTTCATTAACATGGATGCAAGATTAAAATGTAAGCCCAAATCTGTTATCCATTTTTGTTTCATACAGTGTTTACAGGATTTGAGTTACAATCCTGTTGAATTAGTCATGCATGTTGTGTTACCAGTTGTTATTTATATATCAGTAAGAACTTATGCTAGTGTTCGACATCTTATTTTAGAATATGTTGTATGTTTGGAATATGTTGTATGTATGGGTTAGAGCTCGTTCTAACTCTCCCCCAAAACATGTACATCATCTTCTCCAATACAACACAATATTTTTCTACCACAATGTAGCATTATTTAGGGAACTGCTAAGAACTTCAAAAACTGGTAGAAAGAATGAGTAAAAATTGTTTAGCCATATTCAGAATAGTACTTATTTCCAAAATGACCTCAGTCAGACTAAACTTTTCCATGTCATTTTAAAACGAGTTATAAGTGATCTGTTTCATGGATTTCATTACTTGATTGGATTAAAATTTTATTGTTGTTATATGTCAGCTTTGACTTACCGTGACCTATGAACGAGAGACCTCCAAGCAACCCTATTGAATGGTCCTGTTAATAATTGTCTGCTTGAAACGACTGGATTTTATTGATAAGATCTGAAATAGTTGCAAAGTTTTTGTAGCTTCTATCCTGAAAACAACAAATCATGGATATTTCACGAGTTCAATGTAAGATGTAATATTTTCAGGAAGTGTCATTATGACGTTGCTTTTTCTGTCTTTGAAAAACAACTGTGCTGTTGTTTCTCTCTCAACAGCTATATATTTCTCTCCTGTGATCATGCATGCTGTAAATGGTTCCATTCTTGAGTTTTTAATATCAAGTCCAAAGAACTAGCAGTGTTTCTATCCTCTCTTTCACCCTCTCTTTCATGCAGCCTGATTCGTTGCTCTTGGAAAACATTGGATAGAGGGAACTCTCCACTTTTTGCTACTGTTCCAGCAGCATGGTACAATCCTAGTGAATTTGTCCTCCTCCACTGGAGGGCAGGAGGGCAGGGTTTACAGGGAGGTTTTCCATCCGCTAACTGAGACTAGTGACATCACTGAAATAATTACATCTTTTGGATCAGACTGAATTCTGATACCATCACAGGGAAATGTAGTTGCTGTTGTCTATTATTGAAGGTTCCCCTGTTCAGGAGAGAGTGGTATGCCAGACAGAGGGAGCCATAGCTGCCTTCCCCCTATCATGGCATCTTCATGCTGGCAAGGTGGCACTAGTTCAGTGTGGTTTGTTCTATCCATCCTGGCTCTCATCCTTCAAGATGTTTGAGAACTTTCCCTGTCATCAATGTTCTAACAGAGATAGGCCTCACCTGTACCAGATTAGAGGTAATCCTATTCCTTCTCAGCGATTGCAGTTTGGGGAGATAATTGCATTGTTAATATACTTTTCAAAAGCTAGTTTTAATTCTTGGAGATTGTTTTTGTTCTTTGGTGGTACAAATATGCTGGAATTACGACAAAGGTCATTTTGCAAGACATTAGTTTCCTAACTGTTGTAAAGCTGTCAACAGTGTAGTCAGTACAAAATACGTAGCTGTGATCCAGTTTTTCCACATCTTTCTTTTACATGTGACTAAAAATTGCATGACATAAACATGTCTATATTAGGATAGATTACTAGTAAGGGTTAAGAGATCCATATGTAAGATGAAACTACAGCACAACAAGTTTGTGTTAATTATTGTGATAGTGAAAATGTGGCATGTTATCTCTACTGTTTTCACTCCATGTGTCAGTTTCCCTATGTAGTTATAGCAGAGGGGGAATTGTTTATTAAGATGTCTTATGCTGACTTCCCATAGAGCTCAAAGTGAGGTCTATGAAGAGACACACCTCTCCCATTAGGCTACTTTATGGCACTAAAACAGAATAATAATAAATGTGTCAGTTCATTTAATAATAATAATAATAATAAAATTTTTATTTCTTTTGTGCCTCTCCTCAAGGCTCAATGCAAAGTACAGCATGCTAAAATACAAAAACAAAACAAAACAATTAAAAACACATAAATGCACAGTTAAAATACAATAGTATAAAAACTATTAAAATCCGCTCATAACCGTATATATACAATTAAAAAGTCATGATTGACTGGGTAGACCTGCCAGAAGAGATACACGGATTTTTTATACATGGATTTAAGCATCCATGGTTTGAAATTGTTAAAAAAAAAGTATAAATTTCAAATATCAAAACCTTGATTTTCCATTTTTTATAAGTGACACCATTTTGCCATGTCATTATATTTAATGGGACTTGAGCATACATGGATTTTGTTATACAGGGGGGGGATCTTGGAACCAAACCCCAGCTTATAACAAGGGCCCACTGTATATGTTTAATGCTGTTTTTAAAACAGCATTTTCAGCTGTTGCACCTCCTCTGGCAGGTCATTCCACAGTCTGGGGGCGGCAGATAAAAAGGTCCTTTAGGAAACCTTTGCAGTCTAGTCCTGGCTGGTTGGAGCAAACATTTCCCAGAGGACCTGTGTGTACAGGGTGGATTGTCGAGGAGAAGGTAATCCTGTAAATAACCTGGACCCAAACTATATAGGGCTTTAAAGGTAATAACCAACATTTTGTACTTTGCCTGGAAACTAACTGGCAGCCTGTGGAGTGATTTTGAGGTCAGTGTAGTGTGATCACTCCTAGATATACCCATAATCAGTCTGGCTGCCATATTCTAATCCAGTTGGAGCTTCTGGACTTGGTATAAAGGTAGTCCAATGTAAAGCACATCACAGAAGTCCAGCCTTGAGAGTCCCAGCATGTGCACTACCATCTTTTGGTCTTTTGATTCTAGGAAGTGGTGCAGTTGGCATATCGGCTGAAGCTGATAGCAGGCAGTGTTGATTGTTTCAGTTATCTGAGCTGACATTTGGAGGAACATCACACTTTAAAGGGAGTGTAATCCCATCCAGAACTGGTTGACATACCTCTAGCCCCAGATTAGGACCCTTGGTAATAAACCCCTTTATCTTGTTTGGATTCAGTTTTAATTAGTTTTTCTTCATCCAGCCTATTACCTCTTCCAAGCATTCATTTATAGGAGACACACTGTCCTTAGCTCTAACTGTTTTTGAAGGCATAGAGTAGTATATTTGTGTGTCATCAACATATTGATAGCATCCCTCCCCATGCCCCTGGATGATCTCTCCCGGTGGTTTTATGTATATGTTGCATAACTTTTGGGCATTTAAAGCAGACGTATTAAGATACTTAGACAACCAGTGCATGATTGACTTAGCCCTGATTGATTTAACTGAGAAATTTCTCCTATATTGCAGCTGGATGTGATACAACTGCCTACTTTTCATAGAGCACCCCTGTTCTTTAGACTATGTTCATGGTGTACAGATGTTAGGTGAAGTGGCGCTTTTAGACGCCCCTCGCCCCTCGCACGTGACGAGGGCATCAAAATAGCAGTGCCCTGTACAGATGGGTGCCACAATTATGATGTGCCGGACGCATGGCGGCCGCATGTTGCGGCGCCATTATGACATCACGAGTGCGCCATTGGCACACTGCGACGTCGTAAGGGGGTTGCAAGGAGAACACTTTTCGTTGGTTCTTTTTGGTCCGTGGCCGTCTGGAGGCTGCAGCTTCCCTGTGGACCAAAACTAGACGTCAGGAGACCGTCTGTCCTGCGCCAAAGATTGTTTTCCTGCAATGGTTCCATCTCTCTGTTGTCAAAAGGTGTACCATTTTAGCATATATTAGCACTATCACTTCTCACACTTTTGTTTTGCACATTTCAAAATGCTAAATTTATATTCAAGTGTAGACAATGTATGAATAAGCAATCTACTCAAGACAACTTTCTCATGATAAACAGTGTTTTTAATGCAAGGGTGTGCAACTTTTGGCATTCCAGATGTTGGGCTACAATTTTCATCAGACATAGTCAGCATAGTCAATGGTGAAGGATTATGGGAGTTGCAATTCAACAGTTCCTCACCCTTGTATTAAAGTCTCCTTCATATCCATTTGTATTAATGTCTTATTTTACTTCAAAGATAGGTTTCTAATCTGCTGTAGGCATCACATCAGAAGTTATCACAATTTCTTTTGATAATTGCAGGGCATTCTGGATTTCTGTGGCTCTCTAGTATTTTTCCCCAGTCGCTTTGGGGATATGGACTAGAGTAGCTGTCTCCATATTCATATTGACAGCTACACCTTCATTATACTGCATATTCCACATTCTGAGTATCTACTAGCAGGCTCTGTGATGAACATGAACATCCACATTGATGGTCAAATTTTCACCACTGTGTGGGATTTCCTGGCTTACCAATTAGTTGGGGCAGAAATTGCTGTTGCTGTTCATATCCTTGTGGGTGGACATGAAGGCAACATCTGTCTTTCCTTTTCATGCCAGTACAACTAAATCTTTAATGTTGTTCCAAAAACTATTCAGACAGATAAAATTTAGAATGTGGCGTTGTGTGTGGATAAGCAGAAGCCTGTAGGTTTCTCAAAACTTTTGCTATGTTGTTATTTATTTATTCTTTTATGCTAGTGATTAGAACTACAGAAATCATAACTTATATTGTGATGTTAAAAAACACCATGCAAAAAGATTTTATTATATCACAAAATGCAATTTAGCACAGTACAATGTGATGCATCTAATATTCTGTAGTGCTTAGCATGTTCAATGTGGACTGAGAGATCCATAGTTAAATCTCTGTTCAGCCATAGATGTCAGTGGAAGATCTTGGATTAACCACTACTACTCAATCTAAGATACTTTGTGGGGTTGGTATAGGGTTAACACAGGAGCTTCCTGGGGGGAAAGTGGGATAGAAATGTCACAGTTAAGTAGAAGCACGTGGTAATAACTTGCCCTGAGATTTCCATAGTTCTTGGAAGTAGCCCACTTAAGGTCAGTGAGAAAGTCGCAGAATAAATGCCTTGAAGCCCACACATCTGTGCAACTCAGATGATGCTGTTGTAAAGGTCAAGATGGAATATAGAGGGGGGGATCAATTCTCAAAGTTAAGCTATTCAAAACATTTATTCATTAAAAATAATGGTGACACTTGTGTTATTTCCAACAAAGACAGGATGGAGAACATGTGGCCTAGTATCAGAGAAAGTATATATATATAAACACACACACAGACACACACACGTACATACACACATACATACCAGTTGGTAAATTGCCTAAGCTTTCTGAAATGCAAGGATGCTTAGAGTAACACCCTTGAAAGTAATCACACTGAGACTGTCTCCAGTAAAATCAAGCTGAGGAAATCTGAGGAGCCGTCTTCCTCTTTCTACTTCTCCCTATGTACTGCTTAGTAACACATGTCATTTCCAATTTGGGTCTCCAGTTTTTGTCAGATTGGAATATGTTACTGAGACATTTCACATTACACTGTTTTAGCACTATGATTGTAGTTTAACTTCCATGGTTGCATCTTATTGGATCTTGGGGTACGCAGTTCAGGGAAGGTTATTTAGGCGCCATTTGCTCCACGAGGGAGCCGCAGCAGCCAAACCGCGCGGCTTCCACACGGAGCAAAAAAGAAGCTCCATTTCGGAGCTTCTTTTTGCGGCGCCTTTATGATGTCACGAGGCGCCGCTGGCGCATTCGCGACGTCATAGGCGCCGCGACACGTCTGGACGCTATGCGTCCAGTACGTAAACATGGCGGCCCCCATGTGGAAGGGGCGCCGCCATGTTGTACGTATTCTATACGTACTAGGGTTAGGGGTGTGTGGAAGCACCGCCCCTTCCTAACCCTAGTACGCATAGAAGACGTACTATATGGCGGTTTGTATCCCGCCTTAGAATTCTGAACCAGAAAGCTCTAGTGCTTCATCAAACTAAAAATCCCAGGATTCTACCTGATGTAGCCATGGCAGTTAAAATGGAATATAGCACTATAACTGTGTAATGTAAAAGGGCCTATCATCACTAACCATTTGGGCCTCTGGCCAGAGGGGGATAGGAGCTGCACTCAACAACTTCTGGATAGCCACAGAGTCCCCACCTTGATATAAAGAGCTGGACATAACTAGAAAGTCTGTTCATATAGCCATTGCTGTTATTACTTTCTACGAGACATATCAGTAGGATTAATGCTTTTATCTTTCTGAGCTTTACAGCAGACTGGTAAAATCACTGTGGTTAATCTGATTGTGCTAAGAGAGCAATGTGAACCTGGGACTTCTATGTCCTAATCTAATGCACAGTAATAGAGTAAAATATTTTGAATGTTCTCCATGCTTTTTGGAGACAGATGACGGTATTATGCCTGTGGTAGAAAATAAAAACTGATGATCTAAGCATGGTTAGAAACTGCTCTAGGAATTACTCAGGAGTAATCATGTTATTGTTCAGGAAGAGATGGGTTTAAAGTAGCTAATGAAGACTATTTCAAGGTCAAAATATTTCCTATAACTTGGCTCAGTTATTAATCAAAATGGAGACTGCAGTCACGAAACCAGAAGTCAGACTTGGAAGGTCAGTTATGAAAGAACTAGACAAGATCCTGAAGTGTAAAGATATAATTTTGAATACCAAGCCCAGGATTGTCCATGCCATTGTATTTTTGACTTTGGATTTCTATGTGTGATTGTGAAAGCTGGACAGTGAAAGAAGCTGATTGAAAGAGAATCAACTCATTTGAAATATGGTGCTAGAGGAGAATTCTGCAGACACCCTGCACTGCCAAAAAACCAAATAAGTGGGCTTAAGAGGAAATCAAACCTGAACGTCTCTAGAAGTTAAAATTAGACTGTCATACTTTGGACATATCATGAGGAGACATGACACACTAGAAAAGACAATCCTTGGTAAAGCATAAAGTAGTAGGAAGGCTGCATTACAGCTGGATAGACTCAATCAAGGAAGCCATAGCTGAGTTCACAAGACATGTGTAGGTCTGTTGATAACAGACTGTTGAAACTTGGTGGTCTCTTATTCATAGGGGCATCATAAGTTGAAGTTGATTTGATGTCAGTTAGCAACAACAAAGACATGTCACTTCACAGCTTCACAGCTAGAAACATGTCACTAGATGCGCTTCACAGCTAGAAACTTTTCTCTTTCTCTGTATTGTGAGATATAAGATGTAGAGAAGGGTTGGGGGAAAGTGTAGCTGTTGGTATGTATGAGGTATACAAATCCCAAGAGGCTTGGGACTTCACACACTTCAGAGTCACAAATACATAATGTCAAAACGTAGAAAGGTCAAAAATGAAAACAAATTTTCCATATGTTCACCATTATCCTTTGGTGAAATGGAGCATGTTAATGGTATTTGCTTTTGATGTGTGCATATTTGGGATGCTTTTAGATGTCAACATAACTGTCCCTATTTTGACTGATTTAAAACATGGGTCAAACAGTGTATACAATATGTGTGTTTCATGGTCGCAGAGAAGCTTAATTGAATCTTTATCTGGATTTTCATAATTTGCCAGGTGAGTAAAACTGCCAGTGAAATGGGAAAACATTACTGATGCCAGTGGAATCCCCCCCCTCATATTCTGAATTTATATTGCACTGATATATGCAACTTTCTGTTGCAAAGATGCAGAACCCTCTTTTCTTTGTGAACTCTACAGAGGGTATGAAGTAAAGTGCTATTGCTTTTTTTCTTTTCCGTGCCCAGAATTCCACTTCTTCCTTTTACCTTATGCTGTTTGTTGTCCATACAACCTGTAGTTTTTAGTGCAAGTAGAAAGAATTCATAGCTGAATTATTTTTTAATTTGTTGCCTTCCCTTACTCCCAGCTTTATGCCATCCATTGCAGATGAAACACCAGTTAGATTAATCCTGTTCTGTTTACTAAGCCTTTTTCAGATGTGACTGATCATTTCTCCACTTGAATTCTCAACCTATTTTTAGAACTCTGAAGTTTTAAAACAAAGTCTTTCCTGGTTTGTACATGTTGCTCATCTATGTTTATCCAGACATTTCATTGCTGTAACGTTTATTAGACTCACCCAATCTATGGAGAACATGATTTGCTATCATTAATCCAAAACATACTGTTTTAGGTGTGGCTGACTTCTTTACTGCAAATAATTTTATCTATTCTTAACTTCCTTTGCACTGTGACAGATGGATACAAGGAATTCTCCATATAAGCAGCAGCTCACATCTAATAGCAGGAAATTATTTGCAGCTTTGCATTTTAAGGAAAACTCTGCTGAGATTATAAAATAGCTCAGCATCTCTTGCTAATCTCTTTGTTGAATATCTCTCTTCTGGATGTAATAGGTATTCTTAATGCAGTACTATGCATTCGAAACTAACAATGTTTTGAGGATATGATACATGAAAGTGCCTTACGTGAAGCCTTTCTACAAGTCCCAAATGGAGGATAATGAATGTACATGGAGAATCAGGTACTTTCCCCTCCATATTTGCAGTTTTTGGAATGTTTGAAAACAAGGTCTGTGGATACAGGTTTTGTTATAATTGGGAATCTGAAAATCAGGGTTCCCACTAATTTGGAAAGAAACCTGTTTCCATTGCCATGAGTGGGAGGCAGGAACTTTCAGATATTGCCATCAAGATGCCAGTGGAGTTTGCTGCTGAAAATCTCTACTCCCCTAACCCACATGTTGATAATGACCAATTTTTAATGTCTTGGAAATGCTGTTGAATCACATTATTGGTCCATCTAGTACATTCTGACTGAAATCTGACTGTCTATTTTAGGGGAAAGTAACGTGTTGCCCTCCAGACATGGTTAAATGTAGCTCCCAGCAGCCCGAAGTAGGCTAGCTAGTTATAAGGATTGTTAGCAGTTGCGAAGTAGCAATATCTACAGGGCTGCAAATTACCCACCCTGAAGTCCTCTGATCTTCCCCAAGGCCTTGGATAGAGAAATCTTCCATTTTGTTATTGGATTTCTATCTGGAGCTGCCCAGAATATAGTAGGGGACCTTCAGCATACAGGACAAGTGCTCTCACCACTGAGCTGTGGACTGTTGCCAAATTTGCTTAATATCCAACTGCTGCCAGCAACAATACTTTAACTGGAAGCTTTATAGAGTAGACATAGAGCCTCTCCCTGTGTTGCTGTGATTCTTCCTTTTTCTTCTTAGCAGTTTTCTGCTTTTTAAAAAATTCCAACACATGCCAAAAGACCAGAGTGTGCTTGGATGAGCACTTTTGAACTGGCAAGCTTATAATTTGGACTGTGTAAAAATCACTTGGGAATTTGCAGGAAGACCTGCTGTAATTGTTCTTTGTAAACAGTCTTCAGACTAGCAGCTTTAGGTTCAAAAGGTGAGAGAGATGTTCATAACTGAAAACCAGTCTTTGTGACAAAAATAGGACATAACATCAATATCAGTAGTTGTTGAACATCTTGATCTAGTCTAACAAAATCAATAGTTAAATGACCAGGTTTTTGTTTTGACTCAATGGCAATATGGACAAAATGCAGATCGATCATCCAGCATTTTCTTGTTGGTTATAATAAGATTTATCAAATTTTTACTAACTCGGAAATAATTTTAGTATCTCTTCAGACAAGAAAAAAGTCTCTAACGTCCCAGGTTTTGTTCCTGTACAAACTAAGTTTATTTTGACCGTCTCCATGATGTCTTTCCCACCCACCCTGAAGTATTCCTAGGGAACTCCTGGCATTACCAAAGACTGTTAATTCCCACTTACCAGGTCAATTTAAATTAACTCAATATTTCCCAAAATGAAATGTACCTATCCATGGCTGTCTGTGTTATACAGAAATTAGCTAAGATGGCTGCCACCAAGAAACTGAGACGCAGCACAGAGTGCCAAAAAGAGGTGCTTCCCCGGCACCTCTCTTTGCTCTGCAGGAGTGCCCGGAAGCAGCTCCTTTTTGCAGTGCCACTGCAACGCCGCAAAGCACCAGAGATGGTGTGGTGACGTTCCAGCTGTGCTGCACCGTTTGGACGTGGCGCAGCTGGGACGTCATCACTGCACGCCCCATTTGTATGGCGCTGCGCAACTGCAGCACATCCATGACACAAAGGAATTTTGTGTTTAGATTCGGATCCCATCTCCCAAGATATCTTATTATGTATGTATATGTAAATACAGATATTCCAAAATCCAATAGATCAGAAATCTCAAACATCTCTGGTCCCAAGCATTTTGGATAAAGGAGACTCAATCTGTAATACAATTGTAGGAAATGCATCAGGGTCAAGTTATTAGGAAAGCTAATCCGGAAGGCATGGTGTATTGATTTGATGACTGTGGTTCAAATCCTTTTTTGGCCATGGAAACCCACTGGTAACGCTGGGCAGGTCACAGCCTCAGAGGGAGGCAAAGGCAAACCCCCTCTGAGCAAATCTTGCCAGGAAACCCCTGTGACAGGGATGGCTTGATTTAGGGCCTGAAGGAAAATTTCATCTGGTGGGACAATTCTTATTGGAATGGACAACACCTTCATTTTGCCTTGTGGGGCATTGGGAGTTGCTTTTGAAATTTCTCTTTTGATTACATTCTGAACTGATTTCTATTGTATTTTACTGAATAATATATAATCCTGTATAATATTATTTGGCGACTGTGAATGAGTTCTGATGCCTCACAAAACTTCATATTCCAGGATTCTGTAGGATTGAGCCATGGCAGTTAAAGTGGTGTCAAACTGCATTATTTCTGCAGTGTAGATGCGTCTTCAGAGGGTGTAGGCGCAGCCTCAGATACAATGGTAACAACATCCATGCTATTCTCCATTCCATTCTTAGTAATGGTGTGTCCCAGATCAAATATTTTAATCAATGAGTTATGTAATAATAGCTCAGCTAATTAAGCTATTTCACTTATTTGTGTTCATGATAACTTATCAATTTCTAGCATTTATCATCATTGAATTTTCAAACCTTTCTAAGGTCTCTAAACTCCCAATCTTGAGTCATCAGTCACCCAACTTTGGTTAGTGTGAGTCTCTGTAGAAAGGCTTCTCTAGATTATTGCAAAGCATAATTGCACAATTTATTGCAGTATTCTTTACTAATTGACATTTCTAATGTTGTGGTTATGTAGGGTAACAAAGCACTTCAAAAGGCAGGAGAATGCAAAGAGAAGACTGCAAAATCAGAATTCAGAAACAAATAATATTTTGTGTCATGTAATGTAAACAATAATTAAGAAGAAATAAAACTTTATTTATAGCAGTGGTGTATACTGACTTTTGGCAGTGTATACTGGAGTGAATAGAGCTGGAGTCCAAAACATCTGGAGAAATATCAAAGTTAAATCATAGGTCTTGAGGGCTAACTGGAATTGAAATAGTTTGAAGAGAGGAGAAATCTAATGGAGGGGCTTTTCCTTCAGGGTTGCTTAGGTGGCTCTGCTTCCCACCTCATCTTCTGATGGAATAGCTCTTAATATTGCGACCCTTGACATTTACTTGGGTACAAAATGAAACCAACATCAATTTACAGCGCTTCATAAATAAAGGATAATAATAATAATAATAATCAAGTCCTCCTTTAAAATGTATAATATAGACAGTAGTAGTAATGTTTTACTTCCAACAAAAGAAGAACGATAATAGTTCTGAGATAAAAGAAGCTGTACCACTTTATTCTGAGACAAATTAATCATTTATAAAAAAGTGTCAAATACAGAATACTGAAAAATATGAAAACTAGTTGAAAAATAAAAAGCATATTTTAACAAGACTCATAACTTAAGAAGTACAACATGAGAAACAAAAAGAGTACTTTGGGCCTGAACAGACAGGCCAAAATAAAGCTACTTTGGGTCACTTTGGAGGTATGCTGTTTAAATGATGCGTATATCCTAAGAGGCCGGAAGCTGCGCCAAAGCCACATTCCAGTCCTAAGGACTGGAGCAGAGCTTTAGTGCAGCTTCTGGCCTCTTAAGATGTGTGTGTCATTTAAACAGCATACCTCCAAAGTGACCCAAAGCAGGTTTATTTTGGCCTGTCTGTTCATGCCCTCAATTACACAAATAGTTTAAAAGACTTTGTATTACAGTAAAAAAAAAAAAAAAAAGCAAACCCGAAACAGTAGGCAATAAATCTAAGAATAATTCATAGATATAAACCACCTCCAATCAATTGTTGCCAGGAACCTGGGTAGATAACACAATTTTAATTGATGGCTATTAATGATAGTGATATGATCATCTTAATTAATGTGCCAGTATAATATCAAAGAAAAGGTCCCATCCTCATATCAGTTCTGAAGTCAAGGTCACCTAGAACAGGCCTTCATCCAAATATCTTACATGCAGGATCATATGAGAACATATTGTCCTTCAAATACTGCATCCCAGGCTTTATAAGTAAAATCCTAGCATTTGGAATTGCATCTCCCCTCGAAAAAAGTGTGCCTATCTCTAAACACAATACATTATACCAATATAACAGTAAAAAAAAGTTCCAAATTATAGTTGCAGCTTATTTTCCTTCTATTTCTGTACTATTGGGAGAAAATCTTTTAGTGCACATCAGAAAGAGATATTACATTCAATTACATTCAATTATACAGTAAAAGGATTTTCTCATCTAGAAAGCTTATCAGCGATTGCCATTGATGTATGAAAAATCAGAGGACATTTTGACACAAAGGTTATACATTATCTCTCATTATTAGAATGTATTTCCTTTCCCACTTAGGAAATGTTTAAATGGAAGAAAAATAGTGAAGTTATTAAGTAAAGCATCTTGAATAACACATATATACATATATATCAGAGTAGTTTTGGCAGTTAGAGGCAATGTAAATTCTAAATGTGAACATTTAAAATAATCTTGTACTTTAAATATACATTTTATATTTTCTTTGAGTTATACTTTCTCTCTTTTTTCCATTCATAATTACATCGCATTATAAATAAGTGTCCCCTACAAGTTTATCCTATTGCTGACAATTATTTTTTTAAAAATAAAAGTGCATGAAGAAATATATACACTTATTGGCCTTCATCTTTAAAAATTGCTGTGTAGATCAAAATTACCTTGAATAAGGTTTTCATGATTTTAAAATCACTTAGCTCTGAGACAAAAAGAATTCTGCTAACTTGGGAAGTCTTTTGAGGTCTTAGTAGTAGAACAAGGACTTGTAACTATATTATAGTTTAGAAACTGTCTGAAACCACACAGGTTTTATGACTTAAGGGTTTTCTCATCAGTATTGTAAACTCCTTTGTGTGTTAAAATAATGAAATCCTTATGCTTTAAAATAAGTAAAATCAAATGAAAAGTGGTCCGTATTGTGTACCTGTTTTTGCTGTTGCTTGATCATTATTCTTAAGAGAGGATGGAAAGGAATGACTACAGTGTAGAAATTTTAGATCGGGAATAGCTGGTCTTTAGGTTCTAAAGTATAAGTATATAGTTGACACACTGGATGCCTTTAGAGCCCTTATGATAAACTTCTTTATAAAAGTGTGTTTTTATTTTTAAGTTCTAGGCTCAGATGGAATCAGTCCTAAATCTCCCAGAGGTGAGAGGGTCTTAGGATATACCAGTATAGTAGTACTATACAGTATCTTTGTTGAAGTAAAATCCCCCAGTTCTTTGCATTGGCACAAGAGTTGTTTTGAAAGTGGCTGCTGTCTTTTATTGTCGTAGTATCATTTCAGCTGGGGGAATCCAAACTGGTTACTTCAAATCAGTGGTCCCCAAACTGTGCTCTTGAAAGGATTTTGGACTTCAGCTCTTAGAATCCCAGACTATTGGCCAATGTGGCTGAGGCTTCTGGGAATTGAAGTCCAAAATCCCTTAAAGAGCACAGTTTGGGGACCACTGCTTTAAATCATCAGATTCCTATTGTTGCGATGTATAGTTCAGATATCTCCAACTTCATTTCATTTCATAATGTTTAATTTTGCCTTACCCTTACAAAGTTCCTCTCATCTCTGCTTGTTCCTCTGCCAGCAATTCAACCCCATCACTGGTTAGGTTTTAATGGTGGTTAGACTTTTGCTGGCCCTGATAGTCCTACTCCTTTCCCAAACTTACCACCCATTTTCAGTCACAATTCTGTGCCCTTCTCACCCTTATCTCCCCATATCTGCAGGAAGAAATACTGCTTTCCATACACTGCTATGAGAGATAGTGGGTGCCTCTACGTTAGAAAACATCTCTCTTACTTGTGTAATATCTTCCAAAATCTGCTTCCAGTGGCATGCACACTGAACTGAAATACCCCATCCCTTCATAACCTCTGTGGTGTGGCTATATGTACAGTGATGGAGCGTAGAAAATAGGAATAGTTTATACTGTATATCTTTTGAAGGAAATGCTGTGTTGATTGGTGGTTTCTTGTAAATAGCTAAGACTTTTTGGAGAGCTGGCATGACAATGTGAGAGGGAGCAGGACGAGAGATCAATCACTCAACCAAGTCTTTCTGAGGATGAAAAGGAAGAGGTGGAAGTGACTTTTGAAGGCTCCAGAGGCTTCCTCACCACAAGCATTTTGCTGTATTTAAATATTTAATCTTGTCTTGCTGGCTACCACAGAGAACTGCATCTTGCCATTGGAAAATTGCTGTTAAGAAGCAAGACTACACACATATATAACTACAAAATGTGACAGAAATTTAGCAGAGCTCAGATTAAAATGTTTGAGATGTTTTTTTACTATACAGTTCATGTTAAAGAAAATTTCTTTCCTTTGTATACAAGGGCAGTCAGAGTGTGGCTGGGCATACCTTGCGCTCATTCTGGAGCTGAGAGGATGGAGGTGCTCCCTTGAGCACTCTCTGCTGTTGTGCATCTGGAGGGAAGAGCAGTGTAGGAGGAGGTACAGGTTATTTCCTTCCACAGTATGCAGTGTGTGTGTGTGTGTGTGTGTGTGTGTGTGTAGGTTGTAAGCAGGGCTTATACTTACATAAATTCATTGAGGATTTTAGCCTTTATTTGATACAAAAATAGAAATTGCTGCCTATACAGTCAGAATTTTTACAGAAAAATATACTGGGAGGAAGGGGCACCAATACGTGGTTGTTGTTTTTTTTAATTGATTCATGGCAAAAAGCTTTTGGGCTTGATCATCATTTTAACCTTTTTAAAAGGCAGTCTGTAACTATTTATATTATCTTCAGAAGCTCCAGGCCAAGTGCCCCAGAAAATCCCATTGCGAACCCCCTTGTATTTTTTATGGTAATATTTGCCATTTAGGTTAGCAGCCAAACATGCATCAAACCACCATCCAGAGCTATAGTATGCTCCACAGTTTCCAGATGGATACCTGTCATTGTCTTTGTCAGGGGTGGTGAAGAACTTTTGATCATGGTTGTAATATTTGTTAAAGTGCAGGGCATCACCAGCTGTGCCACTGTAGCTGCCAATGCTTAAACGGTATTTGAGAAATTCATTGGCTACATAGAACTGCTCATACTTTGCATATTCCCTGATTCCGTTGAAATCTTCAAGCTCAATCCTCAACTGCATATCTTTGCTTTTGGTCAGAAGGTGAATTTTGTCATTCCCTAGCCAGAACTCTCTGCTGAGGTTTCCAAAGCCGTTCTTATATTCATTCCATGTTCTGTTAAAGTTAGTGCTGCCATCTTGACGCATCTGGATCACTGTCCATCCACCTCCCATTGATTCCATGTCACAATACGCATCAAAGCTCTCATTTCTGGGATCTGGAGTAATTTTGTAAATTCCATTATGCCGTTTGCCTACTGCAAAGTAATTGGAACAATCGCCTTGTAGGAGCTGTATAACTGGACAGAGGAAGGAAATGACAAGAAAGTTATTACAATGCACAATCTATTTTAATTTATCTTGTGCAACAAAAACATCCCCAAAGCAAGATTTAAAAGTTGTGCTATATGAATTTATGTAGAATAAATGAAGTAAAGGTATGCAATATGATTAGAGTCTGCTTTCTTTACAGGTTTTTTAGGACATTCCCCTACTTTACAATTTTTCTGTCTTAAAGAAATCTATAATTTACATATAGCCCTGGAAGAAAATAGGTTGAGCATCTGTTGGCATGGGTAGACATTAAATAGTCAGAGAGAGCTTCTGCAACTCCAAGTCTTGGTTCCATAGAGGTTGATGGTCTCCTACTGTCTATGCCAAAGGTAGCACTGGGCTCCATGGACTCCAAAGAAAGCTCTATAGCTGGTACCCTTTAATAAAATATCTTGGAGGTATTGAGCCATGGTGTGAAAACTTTCAGAGGCATGTGTATTTTACATATTATGTATTTCTCTGCATTCTGTTATTTCTTAGATCTGTGTGAGTCTTTTAGCTTTTTGCACCAATTGTTGATAGGGCATTACACTCCTCTGTGCAGAGCTTCAAGAGAGCTGTTCGTATAATTTTTGCATTACAATTAGTATATAAACTGTTAATTTGACCAAGAATCAAATGCCATTTTTTGCTTAAAATGCATCAACTCAACTTTTTCATTCAACATTAATTGCTGTTTTGAAAAAGATTGATCCCAAATTGGCCACTGTTGTCTGTTGTTTTGGAGACAGATTAGCTGACTTGCACTATTGCATACAAATGTCACTCTGACACATGTTCTTTATGAGCATGAATGTGGTTTCCTGTAAAATAGTATCACATATCCTCTGAGGTTTTTTGTTTTGGTGGAAATCAATTTGGACAGTATGCTAAGCAGGAATGTAGCATTTTATTTAAAAATACCTTCTTCCAGGTGTTTCCTGAAGATTATAATGTTTTATCTCCCTACCTAGTAATAATATGTTTGTAAGCTTTACAAATGACCTGACCTTAGGTTTTGTTTTATTTTTAAGAACAGAGAATTGCTAACATGGTAGCATTTAACTTGTATCTTACATTAATAAAATGTCTTTGAGTTACGTTGAGTTTTGTGGTAGATTAAAAATCTTAATCTCTGGCTTATCATCAGAATTCTTTGCAAGATGGTAAAGATATTCCCCTTTGACAAGGTTGTCAAGTCGTGTTTGACTGTAGGGGGCAATGCACACCTCCGTTACTAAGCCGAAGAGCCAACTCTGATATCATGTGGCCAGCACGACTGCACAGAATGCAGAAGGGTTCCTTACATTCACTTAATCTGTTATCAGTGCATGTTTTCAACATAGATGCATCATTTCATAATTGCGCAGTTGGGATTCACGTTTGTTGTAAAGTGGGATTTGTTGTTTTTGTTAGCTGTCCTTGAGTTGACCTCAACTCATGGCAACCTTGGAGATGAGACATCTCCAAGTCCCCCTATCCTCCACTGCTCTGCTTAGGTCTTGTAGATTCAGGCCCATGACTTCACTGATTGAGTCTATTCATCTGGATGCAGCTTTCCTCTCTTTCTTCTGCTCTCTACTTTTCCTAGCATGATTGTCTTTTCCAATGATTCATGACTTCACATGGCTTCACATACTCTTACTGCTTTTCTAAAATGCTCATGTGGCCAAAGTATGACAGCCTCAATTTAATCATTTTGGCTTCTAGGGAGAGTTCAGACATGCTAGATTACTGCACTACACTCTTATAGTGCTGCTATTCCACTTTAATTGCTCTGGCTGCCTCTTATTGTATTCTGGGATTTGCAGTTGAAGGAGGTGCGTTTAGAATTCTCAGCCAGAGAGCTCTTAGGCCTCAATGGACTACAAGCCTCAGAATGCAACCGGAGGCAGCCAGAGCAGTAAAAGTGGAATAGCAGCGCTATAGGAGTGTAGTGTGGTAATGTGGTTGATCTATTTAAGGACCCATTTGTTTGTCTTCTGGCTGTCCATGATATTCTCAGCATTCTTCTCCAGCACCACATCTCAAAAGAGTTGATTTCCTTTCTTTCAGCTTTCTTTACTGTCCAGCTCTCACTTCCATACATGGTGGTGGGGAATACAATGGACTGGACAATTCTAACTTTCATGCTCAGTTGTATATCTTTAATCGTCAGCATCTTGTGTTCCTTACAGCTCACATTGTGTTGCAACCCACACTCAGTTACATTGGCTTCTGTTTAAAACATCTTAGCATACGTACTGATTTTACTAAAATGTTTTTATATTTACTCTAATAAAATATATAACAAATTATTTTGGAACTCTTTGTATGAGTTTACCTGTTTATTCCATAATACCTTCTTCCTTATGATCTCTGTCCATCTTGCACATGGGTGATATGCCTTCCCTCATTTAGAAAGTTAAGATGAGCAGTGTGAGTACATTGGTGGGGATCAGGACTATGGCACTGAAGGTGTTCTTTTACTTCCTTCCCCAAACACACACACATACACATCATGGCCCCAATGGCCCCACCCTCCAACTTACAATTTGCGACTGGAATGAAGTTTTTCTTCACAAAATGAAAACCTCTTTCCTAGGGCAATTTTAGAATCAGAGGCACTGTGCTTCAGTGATTCCGGTCTTACCTCCTGGGCAGGCTCCAGATGGTTGTGCTCGGAGATAGCTTCTCCTCAAAAAAGGAGCTGTTATATGGCATACCACAAGGTGCCATCCTATCCGCAATGCTATTCAACACCTATATGAACCCTCTGGGAGAGATCATCCAAAGGCATGGGGTGGGGTACTATCAGTATGCTGATGACACCCAAATATATTTCTTCATGCGTTCAAATACAGCCTCAGCTAAGGGTAGTTCATTGAAGACTAATCACTTCCAGCATGACTATCTAGATAACTTTTAAAACTGTATATTTTAAATTATAAATTTTAAATGTAGATTGTTTTAATATGTACTTTGTGTGTTTTGTTTGTTCTTTTAAATTTAACTGAAGTCATGTTTTAACTGACACATATTTGTTGGTCTGTTGTTCCCCGCCTTGATCCAATTGTGCCACACAGGGAGCCCTTGAAATCCCGGGACACACTTAACTAGTCAGTACTTGCTAACTGCATTTTGGCAGACGTAAACTAATGCATTTTATCATGTAAGGTAGCAAGGGTTGGAGTCTATTCCTTGTCTGCATCGCTGGTAATCATATAATTAATGTCTTGTCTACTTGGGCCTTTCAATAAATGCATTCTGTGAAATGGGCTGTTAGGATAGTGATGATATATTTGTATATGTGCTAATGCTATGTTGTTTTTCCAGATTTTCTTCAGAATAAGAACCCAGTATTGCTAGCTTTTACAATATCCTGTTATGAGCAACATTTCTGTTTGTGAAATCTTATTATGTAATCTGTAGTTAGGTGACAATTTTCCTATGTGATGCTGATTAGAAATGTATAAGAGAACTGGGATGTTTTTGTTTTTTTTTTAAAAAAACTGAAATGTATTTAAAATACTGTAAATAAATGTACAGAATCTTTTCTTTAAGATTACATGCATTTTGGCATTGCAGTAAGGCAGAATTCTGGCATATAGTGGGCAAGGCAATGTGCTGGTGCATACCACCTGATTGCTCCCAATGAAAACAAGAGAGGTTAAATGAACAACTGACCTTCTGCCCATAGTGCTTACTGTAACATCTAAGCTTTGTTCTGGTTTCCCTGGCAGTCCATAGAAATATCCCATAGTGTGTTACCATTTTATTTCTCTGGCTTGGTAGAAGGAGACAAGCCCGAATACTTGGGTGAGGAGGATGCCATGAAAAGTTAACTATGACAGGGTTGCCATACTGAAACCTGGAGAGGGCTCCTGTAACTTTAACAGTAGTGTAGAAGGATTTTCTGCAGGTGTTGCTTGTCTTCTAGACAACCATTAAAGATAAGGAAATATCTCTAGTTTTCACCCTAAAGAGGTTTCCTCTATCTTTAATGGTTGTGTAGAAGACAAGCAACACCTGCCAAAATTCCTTCTTCTACACTACCATTCAAGCTACAGGAGCCTGCTACAGGTTTTAGTGTGGCAACCCTGTCATAGACAGCCTTAACCATGAACCATTCATTCATGGTTGGCTTATTGTATTGCCCTGTCTCATTGCATGTCTCTCTTTGTCAAATCAGAGAAGTAACCCATTATGGTTGTTTTATTTGTTTAGTTTGTCGAGTGAGGAGTCAACCACAACAGGAGATTCAGAATTCACAAATTGTAGAGAGAATGTCAAAGTTTAGCCACCCTTGGTTGCAATGGGAGTCATTAAACAGTGTGCTATAGTGCACACTATTCATAAACAGTAAGCAACGGTTCTCCCAAATCTTGACTTACAGTGGGATGAAAAACCAGGCAGTAATAACAGCCTTTTTCTGGCAAGAACCATCCATTACAAAATAATTGTTCTTCTACTACATTTTTTGAAAGTACAACACCTAAAGTACTTGGTTTCAGGGAAATAATAGCCAAAATAATATTTCATTTGACATTGTTTATATATGAAATCTTGCCAAGATTCCTTTCTTGGTATGTCACGTGTTATCCATTAAGGGCATTATTCAAGCTGTTTAGATTTCCACGTGTGCAAACTGTAAAATACATTTCTTTTGTGTCATCCATCTACACCTTACTCTGGAGCGTGAAATGTATATAGTGTGGCAAGTTATTTATTAACATTTTCTTGGCTAACTCAAAATAATATGTCAAGGTAGATTTTTTAATTTCTTAGTTGAAGTGTTTTGTTAAAATGGCTGTATGCTTAAAAACATACCAATATAAAACAGACTGTTAATAATTCTGTTACATGTAGTAAGCAAATGTAAACACAATGGTGACAAAATATAGATGAAATATCGTTCAATCCTATTGTAAACTGATTAATAACTCTGTGTGTGTGCATGCACACAGATTGTCCAAATGTGCAAAATGCACTGCATTTTGTATACTTTTTAAAAGGTCACACCCTAAAACAATAGTGTGGAACCTTTGGTCCTCCTGATGCTTAGAACTGCAATTCCCACCATCCCTTATCATTGGTGATGCTGTCTAGAGATTCTGGGAGCTGAAATTCAAAACATCTGAAGGACCACAGGTTCCTCACCCCATCTAAAATATATGTCCCTGGGCTTGTCTACATTGCCCCTGGAGTATTCTGGACCCTATACTCCTCCCAAATACCAAATACCCCCATACCTTACCTGCTGAAGATGGCAGGCAGCTGTGGTCCGCACAAGCCAGCCAGGCGCAAGTTGCTCAGAGGTCAGAAAGTGCCCAGACTTGTTCTGATCTCAGAGAAACCCAGAGCAAGTTGCATCCAAAGAGCAAGTTGCATCCAAAGAGCAGGGGTAGGCAACCTGCGGCCCGCGGGCCGGATGCGGCCCGGCGAGGCCTTGGGACCGGCCCCAGCCCGGTCCTGCCGCCGATTGCCGCCGGGGGCCTTTGGCGTCTCGCACGAGGGGCATGGTGGGGCAATTGTCTATAGAAGCCTCAGAAACATGCATTTATATTAACATTTTTTATAAATCAGCAATTTTTTTCACGTGTCCTCCATTTTTTATTTAAAAGTGCCCTCCATTTGAAAATTTTGTCCTACATTTGTCCTGGTTTATTTATTTATTTATTTAATTTTTTAAAAATTATTTAATTATTTATTTTTTGGCTTCGGCCCCCCAGTTGTCTGAGGGACAGCAACCTGGCCCCCAGCTCAAAAGGGTTGCCTACCCCTGCAAAGAGCAACTTGGCAGGGATACTGAGGGATTGGCAACCACCTGTTGTTACCCATTGTAGTGGCTTTTTGCTTCAGATTTTTCTGGAAAATCCAGAACAAAAGGTACATTTTAAAATGTGGGACAAGGAGTAGAAAGCCCAAATCAGATCTGGGCATTGTGTAAACAACCTGGATCCGATTCAGAGTTTGGGGGCTGTGTGGGGTAAATATTATGTGACCAACCCAGGGTGAATTTGGGGTATAGGGGTAGACAAGCTGTCTGGTGCAATTCTGTCCCACTAACAAAATAGTTGTGCATTCAAACATGTAGCTTGGAGGGGCATCCCTGTGTGTAGCAAAGGATGATCTAGCTTTTCTGGCAAGGTGCAAGTGAATACTGTAATACTGAGGATGATGTACAACCCTGTGTGTGTGTGTTTGTGCTTTCAAGTCACCTGTCAACTTATGGCAACCTCATGAATTTCATAGGGTTTCCTTAGACAAGGAATACTCAGAGGTGATTTTGCTAGTTCCTTTCTCCAAAATACAGCCTACAGCACTTGGTATTCTTTGGCAGTCTCCCATCCAAATACTAACCAGAGATGACCCTGCTTAACTCCCATGATCAGATGGGATCTGGTGCCTTTAGGATATTTAGGCCGTCGTGCATCTGAAAGGCTTCTTTCTCTCAAAGCAAGTATTGAACCTCTCATATATGTTGCTTGCAATAGCATGAGAACTTTTGGCTCCTACACTCCACAGTCCTCTCCAGCAATAAGAACCTGCTCTGGTGATTTTCCAGCCCTGGTTTTTAGGGTATGGGAGGGCTGCAGAAGAAACAAGGGTTGTCTCCCCTCTTGGTTTTGTTTGTGGAAAACACTTTCGTTAGTAAAGTATGCCTCAATGAATCCACTCATCAAACTGCTGTTTCAGACATCGTTGTTATTGTTGTTGTTATTGTTGTGTGCCTTCAAATTGTTTCTGACTTGTGGCAGAACCAATAATGGGGTTTTCTTGGCAAGATTTATTCATAAGAGGTCTGCCATCGCCTTCCCCCAAGGCTGAGAGCATGTGACTTGTCCAAGTGGATTTCATAGCCGAGCTGGGAATCGAACCCTGGTTTCCAGAGTTGTAGACCAAAACTCAAATCACTATGCCACACTGGCCCCCCAAAATAAAAATAAAAAACATAAAAAGATGGCAGCGGGATGACCCAAATTAAAATCCATAACTGAAAAATAAATGGTGCTAGTTTTCATCCATTTCAAAAATCTCCCTCTCAGCTGAGATAACTATTATACCAAAAAAAGAGATAGCAGTGTTGGGTTCTATATGTCCATTTCACTGTCACTTCTTGTCTCTAGTATCTAAATACACCCTACTTCCAAAATAATATGTTAATTTTTTTCTTTTATATAAAGGGAGAAAATCCTGTTTTAATATATTCAGACTAATGAGCTTAACACAATACTGTGCCAATACTTTTTATGCACTACTTGTAAAATAGTAACAGCTGGCTTACCTGGATTTGGTTGTGTGGCTGGACAGTTTGAAGAACATTTGTCTCCCAAAACGTTCACAGCAAATGTCAGATTGGCTATTCTGTTGTCAACATAGTTTTCCACATTGTTCATGTTTATCAGGTTTATCTGCTCCAGCCTGCCCTGTAAAGAGCGGATCTCGTTCTTTGCATTCTTCAGACTGACTGAGAGTTTGGAAACTTTACCCTGCAATTCTTTGACTTTGTTATCTTGTACTTTGCCTTGGTCTGTTGGACCATCTGTGCCAGGTGGCAAGAACTCATTGCTATCTCTTTCTTGATTGTCGTCTGCTTGCAGCTTGCAGTCTTGGCAAGATTTCTTCAACTTGTTTACAACTTCCTTAAGGTTCTGCACTTCTTTAAGGGTCTTTTCAATCAGTCGAAAGTTTTTGGGTAGCTGGAGGGTCATTGGAGGCAAGTTGATCTGATAGGGGCATTCCTCCCCATCACATTTCCCACTGTTTTTCAGCTTTATGGGACATGCCTCAATAAGCTTTTCTTCTCCAACACTTTCTGTGCTATCTTCTGTCACAGCAGATCCTTTTACACAAAACAGCAGAGCTGCCTTGAACGAAATCATGTAAATGAGCTTCATCTTTTCAGAGAAACTAGCACAGTGAGGAAGTATGCAAGGCTTCAGCAACATTTATAAAGGGCAGCTAGTTGCTGCCTGTGAGTTATCATGCTGCCTGCACTGTTCTCAGAAGGGGTGGGAGTTTGTTGCATCACAACAAACTGCTGTGATATTAATAGCAGAGTGAAGTAGGTAGCTCTAGGGAAATCAGCACAACTTGCATGGTCCATAAACATTCTTTTAGCATTCTTCTACATTTGCACCATTCTAGAGATGCATTAGATAACGTTTAAGTTCTAACTTTTTAATATATATCTTTTGTGTTTGTTATATGCCGTTTCCAATACAAATCAAAACTGAAAGTGGCTATCTTTGGTGTTGATATGCAAGCAGCACTTCTTGTGATAATGAAGCCCATGGGTTAACTATGTGCTGTGTCTCTCATTCATCTCCCACCATGCAGCTTCTTTGGATGATCCTAAGTTCCAGGATCTGATATTTTGAGAGAGGGAGAAAGACATTACTTTAGCCACTGTTTCCTCCTAAACATGCAATAAATAAATAAAAAATTAAATCCCCATTGTGCCATGTTTACTTGACTTTTACTTTAACCCCAAAGCCTCAAGCCTCATTGGAAGGATCTTCTAGCCTTGATCGTTGTATCCCTGCACCTTTTCCAGACCAGTACATTCATTTTCTAAAGGAAGTATTCTTTTTAAAATACTTCTCTTGGCACTTTTCCTTAACCATGCAAGGACTTCTTGGAAACACTAGCAGAAGTTATACAAGTGTGATTTTGATTTCTGGAGAAATGTGAATCTGTTTTCTTTCCCTTTCAGATTCAGTACTCCCTTTTTTAAAAATATGTTTTCTCATTTGAAGTCACGTGTAACTATTGGACTTCTTTTGAAATGTTTCACTAACATACAGATTAAAACGTGACAGCATAGTGGTTCTTATCAGTTCAGTCATATTTTTTACTGGGCCCTGGGTGCTGTTTAGGATTAAGTCCAGAGTTGTTTAGGATACCTAAAATTGTAACTTGTGCCGGAACAAATGGGCCGGACAGTGTGTTATGAATATGCATTAAGAATGTGTGTGTTGTGTGCCTTCAAGTCGTTTCCGACTTATGGTGACCCTAAGGCAAGCCTATTATGGGGTTTTCTTGGCAGGATTTGTTAAGGAGGATTTGCCATTGCCTTCCCCTAAAGCTGAGAATATTTGACTTGCCCAAAGTCACCCAGCAGGTTTCATGGACAAGCTGGGAATCGAACTTTGGTCTCTAGAGTTATAGTCCCACACTCAAACCACTATGCCATGCTGGCTCTGTGTTAAGAATACTGTATGGCCATAATTTTAATGCAAATCATGAGTATCATAAATCAATCATATATAGAGCTAACATCATCCATAAGTGATAAAATGTGGTCCATTCAGGTTGAGAGGACATGGGACCCAATGGTCCTATGATCAGTAAATGGTCAGTCAAGGCTACCAGCCATGCCTGCCTAGCAGACATCCATATAGCTAGCTAGTTTTTCCCTAAGCCAATCAGTTTGACTAGCCATAACAGCCAAGTGTAGGGGTCAACTGCGTCTGCCCAGAGTGCAGGTCACACCCCTCATCCACCCACTCACTCTCCTAGGGGTGCTTATCTTTTCCCCATTCTAGCTTATGCCTCATGTCCACTTTTCCCTTTCATACCAGCTACAGGAGGGGGCCAGCCCAGCTTAGCAACCTCTTTTCCACTCCTGATTCCTTGGAAGCATGATTCCATGTGCTCCAAGTAAAAGTCCTGAAGGAGAAAGATGTACACTGTCGCCTCTGTACAGGTTAGCTAACTCTGCCCAAATCCCAGGGTGGAAAACTGAAGTGCCACCCATCCAAATCAGGTTACATGTGACGTCTCTGCTGGCATGGTAGCAGGCAGTATTAAAGCAGCCTCACACCACACACCTTGCCAGACCTGTCTTGGTAACATCTTAGTTCACAAGATGATAGCATATGGAAGCAAGCATTTAGATGAGTTGCAGCCTAAGTGTCTTCACTAGATTATTCTCCCCAAGGTGAATCAGGATGATGTGGAGGGGTGGTTGTGTTGCTTTCAGTTTCAGTACCCCACATCATTCCCTGGTGAACCAAGTGAAATATACTAATCGTATGTGAGATACCAAGGCCTTTCCCTTTGGCAGAGTAGGCTGACTTTCATTCAGCCCAGAAAACGAGGCTGTGTCCTAGTATCCATACCACTTTGGGGGTACCTGCTGAAGTGACACAAAGAACTAAATGGCAGGGGAGCCTGAACATTTTCCCCAGAAGTATTCTGCCAGATGTCTATCAGCATGCAGCCTCACATAGAATTAAAAGGCTTGTGGCTTCCAGTGGCCTACCCTCTGAATAGCAGGTAGGGGTAAACCTTGATTTGCTGCAGTCATAGCTGCACCAATGTGAAAAAAGTGAATAGAGAACTGATGTGGAAGAAGGTCAGTTATTGCAATGGCATGCCTGAATATCAACCAAAATTGGTACTGAGTGAAGGAAAGACTGGAAGCATGCAAAAAAAAAAAAAAAAAAAAAAAAAGTGGACTGAGATTACTAGGCCATGATTGCAAGTATCCAGCAAGACTTGAACAGAGCAGATCTGCCCAGCTGGTATCTTGGCCAAGGAGATTGTTTGATCTCTGCCCAGTTGATCAAGCTTGGGGCATCTGAAATGTATTAGTAAGCCCTGCTGATTGAATTGAAGGTCTGACATCTTCAAGAAGTGACCAGACCTGGCCAACCTCAACCTGGGAAGAAATTCACTAATATGCGTGGCCACAAAGAATGCAACAGTGAAAGCAGCACAGAATAATCAGGTTTCATTAGGGGACACACAAATTGTTGAGAGCGAATGCAGAAGGCAAGGAAGGGCATCCTCAGATACAGGGAGACTGCCGTCTGGAGAAGGGAGTGACTCCCTTGCCCATACGTCCAGCACCCTATGGACACGGTAGTCGACTGAATAGGAATAAAAGGAGAGAGCAGCCAGGTGACTCCTGATTATGTTCACTGACAAGCCAGAGCCCCTCAGGTGGACTGTGAACTGAAGCACCACCTTGACCTCAATTTTTCAGATCATCGATAGAACCATGGCAATGAAAACTGCTGAATTTTCAAGTGCTGAAATGCAGGCCATCATGAAGTTCCTGTTCCTGCAGAAGAAAACTCCAAAGGAAATTCATGAGTATATGAAGCAACCATTGAGTTACCAGTGACAAGGCATACTCAACTGTGAAGAAGTGATGTGCTATCTTTCATTGTGGAAATGTTGAGACTGAAGATACAGCAAAGTCTGGGAGGCCTTCAACAGTGTCAACTCCTGAAACTGCTGAGTGTGTTCATCACCTAATTTTGGCGGACTATCAAATCTCAGCTAAAACAATTGCTGAGACACTAGAGATATCCTGGGGATGCATTGGGTTTTTAAGTAATGAGCAATTTGCTATGCAGAAGCAGTCAGACATGTTGGTGCCTAAATGTTTGAATGCTAACCAGAAATGAAGCTGAGTGGATTGCTCCAAGTTGATTTTGCAGCATTTTTGAACAATTTAGTGATAATTTTTTGGGAACATCTCA
Organism: Sceloporus occidentalis; assembly: GCA_023333645.1. Taxonomy (NCBI): domain Eukaryota; kingdom Metazoa; phylum Chordata; class Lepidosauria; order Squamata; family Phrynosomatidae; genus Sceloporus; species Sceloporus occidentalis. Next base: position 84,003,475 of record JALMGF010000005.1, read on the forward strand.
TCAGTGTTGGTGAAACATAGTTACACCACTATGATCCACAGACCAGACAACAATCCTTGCAGTGGCAGCACTTGGGTTCTCTATGGCCAAAAAAATTCAAGATTCAAAAGTCAGCAGAAAAGATCCTGGCCAGAGTTTTCTGGGATAAGGAAGATATTTTGATGACTTGACTATCTTGAGAAGGTCCAAGCGCTTAATGCAGAATACTACTCTGACTTGCTATGCCTATTAAAGGAGGCATTGAAGGAAAAATGGTGAGGGAAACTGTGGAAAGGTGTTCTATTTTGGCAGAACAATAACCTGCTCACAGGCCTGTCAAGATGATTGATGTTTTGAAAAATTTGGGGGCAGTAAGTACATAGACTGTACACTTTTCTCATCAGATATTGCTTCATTTGACTATTTTCTGTTTCCAAACTTTAAAAAGAATTTGAAAGAAAGGAATTTTTCAAATCATTCAGAAGTGATAGCAGCAGCAGAGCAGTATTTCAGTGACCGAGCATCATAATATGTTTTGGATAGGTGAAAGAAACTTGAGAAATGATGTGCCATGTGCATCAAGCTTTGGGGTAGAGTATTATATTACTTACTGGTAATTAAATTTGAAATAATTGTCAGAGACTAATCAACTTAGACATGGCAACTTCAAAGCTCTATATGATAGAAGAAATAAGACAATGGTATAAACTGTGGCTTTTTATCCTAGGAAGAATACTTTTGATAACGAATTTTACATATTTCAAATTGTGTGTGTGTGTTTTCAATGCAAACCTTACCCATACAACTGGTCAACAGCTGATTTGCTAAATGGCAGCTTAAATTAGAGCATTTCACTTCTAGTTATAGAAAAGGTACTTTTGCTTTCCAAAAGTATTTTACTCCCCAGTGGACAAAGGAGAGGTAGCACTGCCTCATTTACTAATATCTAATCATTTCTTGCCATCTACAAATAAGGTACAAAATGGTTGGACCTTTCCTATCTCCATTATACCCTGTCTATCATCATCCAGATTTTTTTTGGCAAAAGAAAAACTTCAGAATTATACACACTGGAAGGATTTTGGAATTTACTTCATTTTTGATCTTCCAAAACACTGCTAATACAGCAGCAGATGAAAAGGTAACCAGGAAGGAAGAAATGTTGATGTGCCATGAATGGAGGTTAAGCTCCCACCAAGAGATACAGGTTCAGATTCTGAATGGTCTGCACAATCTCAGGAAAATCCCATATTTGTGGGTTCACAGATGATCATTCAATGAGGTATCATTTGTTCTTTTTAAAAGAAAATCCAGCTACTAAACCAGAACTTGGGTGAACACTGCCAGGGAAATGTGGATCCTCATCATCAACATGTACAGAAGGCTGTATAAGAGTAAGAAGTTCTCAGCCTCTGTGAGGCCGGCCTTTAAATGCAAAAGTCTCTTCCAGAGAACTGTGAGTGTGTCTGCTTGTGTTTGTGTCTGTGGAGGTCATATGCATAATTTCTGATATTGCTTTTTGAAATTATGCTTGAACTGCAGTTCCCTCTGTATCACCTTTTTGTTGTTGTTGTTAATAGAAGCACTTCCCTAAGGGTTCTCTGTGTTATGAATAAATACTAGAGTTGGACATTAGAGCCTTTGTGAAGAAAAAGAGTTCAAACTAATGAAGGGTATGGGTTAATATCTGTTGCCTTTTTGCAGATTTCTGCTAATGTTCCTGTTTTCACCTTGCATCACTATATAGTTTCAATTCTAAAACTTGTTTGGGTCATTGTGGCCCAGTTTCCTAATCAGTACTTCTACCAAACCCTATTTCTATTGCATTCAAGTGATGACTACAGTACTAAATGTTTGTTAAAAAAAAAAGACACACTTTGGTCCAGTGTTCTAATAGGAAAACAACATAATGAGTCAGATTCGCAACTGAGTCACAGTCCTCCTGATCCGATGGCATGCATTCTGGAAAATGGCATGTAACAAGCTTTGGGGCTCCATATTGCACTGGCAGCATGTCCCTAGTGGGCAGTGTTGCAATGCGTGTATTGCAGAACTATACATTCCTGAGCAAAGGCCACAATCCTCGATTTCATACTGAAACAGGAATTGATCATCTTCCTATTTTCCTTTATTGTGTACGTGACTCCAGCTCTGTACAAAAACTGCAGTCATAACAGTCTCATCACTGCTCTGTGGGGTGGCCCCAGCTTTGGAATGACAATTCGCATCAACTTTGTTTGCTTTTTGAGACTAAATGAAGAAGTATCTTTTTTGGAATGACAATTTGCATCAACTTTGTTTGCTTTTGAGACCAAATGGAGAAGTATCTTTTTGCCTAGGCACTTTTAAATCATTACTTTCCCCCTTTCTATTAAATTAAATACATTGTTCTCTCTCTGTTGGTTTCTGCCTTTTAACTCGAACCTTTATAGTACAATATTATATATGGGACTGAATTGTACCTATAGGTTTCTATATGTTATAGTGTCATGCATACCAGTCTAGGACTGTGTCTCCTAATATCTCTTTTCTGTTGCTAACAGCAACTGTGGAGGTAAGGAGCTAATTAGGGCTTTGGCAGGGATGCAAAGGAATAATTATATTTCACTGTACCAATTTCCTAGTTAAAATTATCTTCCCATTATTGCTGAACCTGCTATTAGCTCTAGACAGAGAAACATACACATACCTATAACTGTATGCTTTCCTATTTGCAGCTAAGGGAAGTATAATGATTTGCACTGGAGAATAATCAGGGGAGATTCAGGTGTTCTCTCAGTCTCTTCCCCTTGTGCCATAACTATAGGCTGGATTGCCCCATGTGCAGATGCATCTCAAAGATTTCCTGAAAGAAGCTATACATATGTTATGTGTATTTTTACTCTAATGAGCAGCAACCTTTCTAAATATATTACTTCATTTGACAGATCCTTACAGCAAGCAGATTCAGTGGAACACCTACAAAAAACCGTCATGTATTTTAAAAGATATATATGTTTTCTGAACCGCACATGTAAAAACATATGCTAAGATTTATTAAATTCTGAGATTTTAAAATCAAAATACAAAACCCTCAAAACCCAAGGATAAATTCCAGAATACTGCTTATATTCTAACTTTCATTTAGAATTCTTCCTATTTACTGAAATGTCAAATACTGTTTTCCTTACCAATAGTTACTGCAGTTGTTTATAAAGGTACACACATCTACCTGTGTCCACTAGAGATGATCCTCCTCCTATGTACATATGTTCAAGATTGGCTTCCAGGCGCAGTACAAGGTGTTGGTTATTACCTTTAAAGCCCTACATGGCTCGGGCCCAAGTTACTTGCAGGAGCGCCTCTCCCTATACAATCTGCCCTGCACACTCAGAACATCTGGGAAGCATCTCTTGGAATATTATAATACTAGGCTAATGACAACTTCCCATAGGGTGTTCACTACTGCAGCTGCTAAACTCTGGAACAGCCTATAGGAGGAGATCCATCTTATTACCACCTTAGAGGCCTTTAAGAAGGCATTTAAGACGGATCTCTTCTGGTGGGTTTATCCACTGGACTCTATATAAAAAATCATGATAAAATGCTCCACTCCTGATTATGATTGTTGGTTACCTAATGACTTTGCAATTTTATAAAACTAATAGGAATGTTGGTATTCAGTATTAGTGTTTTATTTATCATATTTGTACTTGTACTGTATTATTTTACTGATGTAATCCCGGCTTGATTCATGGGAGAGTATTTATACGTTATTTATTAGACAAACTTAGGAAGCCTAGCATTGCTTCTTCTTTTTTACCAGCATAAGTACACAATGATAAGACAGATTGTTTTATGGGATGTGGGGTACGTTCTTGGTGATTTGTATCACAGTTCTAAACAGAGCATATGATACTTAATAAAAGCCTCAAAACTAAGGGAACAGGCTCTCTTGTTAGTCTTTATAATCACAATGGAAATGGTATACAACTTTTAATTTTGGATTTCTTAATGTTAAAATTTGATTCTCTGGTTAAAATATTACTTGTTATTTATAAAGAATGTATGAGTTCATGATATTCAGAAACATTGTTTATGATGAAAGGCAACATTTGCTCAACTTTGGAAATATTGAGGATTTTTCTTGGTATTCCCGTATCTCTGGAATCTTTATGTTGACAATTGTAAAATATGTCACCTTAGCCACGTGGTTCATCAGGGTATTGCCAAGTACAAAGCATAAATATGTTCACAATTGTGTTTCTTGTCATTTTGTAGCTGTTTTATGCTGGGGGTATACCTGGAACCAGAGTGGCTGAATTGAAAGCAAAGTATATCTTCCTGCATGAGACCCTAATAAGGTAGGTTTTGGCCCTTTATATGTAAAACGAATACTTGTTTCACGAGGCTGCTTAAAAGATGGAGATTAAATGTTTGTACTAAATTCATAGTTGTCAGCAAAATATATCTTTAAACTATATGTTCCAATTAAAATATGGGAGAACAACGTGGGGGGAAAATAAATTGATATAGATTAATGGTTGTTAATGAGAATGGAATATAAAGTATTTATACGTTATTTATTAGACAAACTTAGGAAGATAATATTTATATATCCCTATTTCTGAAACCATTCCGATTTCTTTATTGTGATATTTTATGCTTCTGGGAAAGGATAATTGCATTTAATGTACTATTAAACAGTTCTGAGTGATTATGAAATTCACATGGAAATGCAATCAGTATATTTACTTAACTTTTCCAGAATGTAAAAAACGATTTCACCAGAACACTAATTTTTGTCTTATTACTGGCACCAAGACTAAATAGTCCACCATACTAAAAGGCAGCAAGATAAGCAAACAAAGCTCTCCTGCAGCCATATTTAAATTTATTAAAATTTGAACATTCTCAGTATAAAAATGCTGTTTGTCTCACAAATTATATATACCAGGCAGACTACAAAGCAAACATTATTTGAACATTTGAGCTTTCTTTTTTTGTGTGTTCTTGGGAGCAAAAAGAAGTAAATATTCTTCTAAATATACAGTGGCTCCTCCGTTTTCACAGACTTGAAATCCATGTGCCTTGAAATTTCGCTGACTTCATATCCACATTCACCGGCAGCAAACGGCAGGGGATAAAATGGGGGGCGCACTGCCATTCAAGCCAATGGGGCTTGAATATCAGCAAGTTTCCGTTTTCGGGGGGGGGGGGGGTCCAGAATGGATCCGCAGTGAAAATGGAGGGGCGACTGTATAACTAAAAGTTCTATTTTCTTTTCTATTTCCTATCATCCCATATGCTTAATTTTAATTCTATGCCAAGGGTGGACAAACTGTGGCCCATAGGGCACACATGGCCTTGGAGAATTTTGTGTCCTCCCCCCAGCCCCCTGTTCCCTCACCCTCCAAAGGGCAGGAGGATCAATCAAAATTGGTCCTGAGCTGCTACTGGAGTAGACAACACAAGTGGAGCATTCCCACAAACCCTCCCAAAACAAATCGTGCAGATCGTGCAGAAGTGGGCAAATCAGGAAGTACTTTCTGGTTTCATTTCGGGTGGCTTCTTTGTTAATTAGTTGGGAGTGCCATCCATTCAGGGAGAGCATAAGATGAACGATTATTTGTGCCCTCTGCAATTGCCCACTCTTGTTTTGAGCTAATCAAGGAAGGAATCTATCATCTTTGCTTACGTCACTTATAATATATATGGTGTTACAAATATATTAAATTGTAATTATGATTTGTAATTAAATCTTTTACTGTTTTGGGTCCTCTGCACATGTGTGCATACATGCATTCATGCATCATGCATATTACTATATATCTGTGAGTGGTTTCTGACATGATTTTTTAAATTCCAGTTTGCAGGAATCAGAAATTAAACTATTACATGATGCTAAAGGTTTCACCGTTGAAATAGAAAAGCAGGAACAGGAACTAGAAAAAGCTGAGCAGTTTCCAGAGGGATCCACCTCAGAGGTGTCAAGACTGAGACAGCAGTACCTGAGATACTTTAATGAATATAAGGCCATTCAAGAGAGAGAATATGAAATTCAGTACAAAGTGAACAGGTAAATAATATTTGAGTTCATATCTAAATTCTACGCTACAGGAAGCATCTTCCCAGGCTGGAGTCTGAACCTTTGCCTTCCTGGGGGGAGCTGGAAAGTTTTAAGTGATCTTACAGCACCTTTGAGATTAACTCGGAGTTAGTCTCAAAGGTGCTACAGGATTACAAGATTAACTTGAAGTTAGTCTCAACGGTGCTACAAGATCACTTTGCATACAGATTAACATGGCTGTGTTTTAGAATATGTAGCTGAAGGGTAAATACTTAAGACACCATACCATGCTGTCCAGTGAGGAAACCACAGCAAAACATAACCAGGAGCTGCATGATCTGCTGTTTTATTATCTTTTAAGTAAAATAACTAAACAACTAAAGTAAAATAACAAAAGCTGGGAAGCAGAGAGGGAGCACACACAGACTCTACGTATTTCTCTTAAGTCTAGTTAGGGTGCATCTGCACTGTAGAAATAATGCAGTTTGACACCACTTTAACTGTCATTGTTATTGTTGTTGTTGTTGTTATTGTTGTTGTATTTACATATTTATAACTCCCTCTTTAAAAATGCTCTCAGAGTGGCTCCATTCTGCAGAATCCTGGAATTTGTAGTTTTTTAAGGCACCAGCGTTCTATGGCAGAGAAAGCAAAAAACCTTATAAAACTACAAATCCTAGGATCCCATAGGCTGGAGATACAACACTTAAAGTGGTGTCAGACTTCATTATTTCTACAGTGAAGATGCATCCCTAGTGGCTGTTTTCAGGTAGAGTAACACTTTAACAAGGAAATAGGGATGGGGTGGCAGATGGCAAAATGCCAATCTCCACCTTCACCAACTGACGTCTTGCTTAGTTTCATTGCCATAGATGTTAATCTTCCACAACACTGCCATTGTATTTGACAATTGAACAAACAGATGTCACCATCCGTACAGGATTTGGCCTCGTAGCCTCCAGTTGCTATCCCTTTTCTAAGGTTATTTTGCTGAATATGCCATATGATTACTTACAGGTGTGTTCATTCACAGTATATTCTGATTATAAATACAGGTATTGGAAATTGGTTAGTGACAACATTGCTTTTTAATTTTTAAATTAAAATTCAGAATGCTGAATTTTATTAATAGTGACCCTCATGGGCAGACATGTTGTCAGTCTTAGTGATGTCATCACTGTCTACTTCTTATGTTCATAGTATAATAATACTGAAGCTGTTTTTATGAGTTGATACCCTTAGTTACCTGTGTAACCATAGAAGCACACAGGAAACATTTATTGAAACGACAGAGGTCCATTCTCAAACTGAGAAATGTTAGGAGGGTAAGGCAGCTCAAAATTTGCAGTCCAGCTAGTAACTCACAACTGTAGTGACAAAATACCCTTGTTGAATCATGGAATATTTGAGGACTGTGAAGTCCCAAGAAGATAAGGGGATGAAGCAGACAGGCAGCTTGGAGTGGCCAGGGGCCACTCCAGCCCCAATCAGCCCTGGATCAGCATGGGACCACAGCAACCAGATAGCCCGCTCTGAAAGTGGGCTGCTACCACAGTCTCGAATGGGACTCTGACAGGAATGGCTTTTTACTGCTCCTTTTTGAGGCGGCTTTTCCCAGCTCCATGCACTCTCTATGCGGTTTCCAGCCGCTCTGGTGGCATGTGTCATTTGCACACCACACCCCCAAAGTGGCCAGAAGCCACTGTTTCCTGCCTATTTGTTTTGAGCCATACTGCATCTTTGTCGCCATTGCTGAGAACTGGACATCTCCCTTTAGTACATAGTGTTTCCCTTTTCAGTTTATAGAAAAAAAGAAAGGATTGCACCCAGGCATTGTCATAAGGAAGAAAGCAAAACTTTAATGACCTCGTATATTGAGAATGATGTCTCCTTCAGTCTACATAGTCCTGGCTTTTCTTTCATATCCTTGTGTTTTGTGCTTATAGCACCATGTGATAGAATGTGGGTTGCAGATCATTATGAGCATGGATATTTAATTTCTGCCTTTCCTTTTTTTAAAGGTGCCTATTAAAGTATCAAAAATTTGTTTGCCTCCAATTACATGATGATTAGTACCTTACTGACATTGTGAGACAAATTGACTATTATCCTAATTGTCTTCCTTTAGTTTACTTGAAGACAAGCAGCTCATTGAAAAGGAGTACCAAAGAATCCCCAAAGCTTCTGTAAGTAAAATGTTTACATGACCATAGACACCTAACTTGGAGACACTTGGGTGGTACAAGAAACAAGAAGAAACATTCTTGCACCATGTTGAAATCATGATTTGCACATGACTGCACTTTGCAGATTACAAATAGCAAGTAGCAGGTTAACTGGCTTCTTAAAATGGCATCACAATTGTTCTGAGCCTCTGGAGTCCCTTTCTATATCCCTCTTATCCTGCATGACGCATGAGTAACCTGCAGAATTTCAAATGCTTTTAAACACCAGGTTTGTTCATCCCTGATTTCCAATAGGGCTTGCCTCACCTTTAAGCAAAGTGAGTAAGCTCCCTCAGGCAGTAGGTATGAGAGGAGCAAAACTGAGATGCTGGGTTGGAGTCCCAAGTTTTATATATCACACATCCTGGCCTGTGTTTCATAAGCAACCTGATACTGTTAGTGGAGGAAGCTGTCTTGTGATCATTGTTGGTTTAACTGCTAGTCTGATCAGTTCTGAATATGTAATGGAAGGAGGCACTGTTTTTTACTCCCTCTCAGGCAACCAGATATCTCAGGTAAGGCCCTGATTATTGGTGATGATGTCTGGGACTGATGGAAGCTGGAGTCTAGAAAAGTTTGGAGGACTAGAGCTTGCATTGTCTTATGTTATATCAAATTAGAAACTCATCAGTGGAAACGTGCTAATACCATTCATTTTGTTCTTCTCCTTTTATTAATGTTCCTGGCAAGTGATTGCTTGAAACAAATATACATACTATGAGAATAGATTTTGTATTAAGGAGCCAACCAACCAGAAGTGCTGAAGTACAAATAACATGTATGTTTATGAAATAATCTTTATCATACTTTCCAGATGATCATGTAATCAGATACAGTTCATATTTTCATCTGTACAATAAATGGATTTTTTTAAAGGAGTATGAGAAGAAAATTAAGCTCCTGAAAGAAAGCTGTGAAGAGCTTCGTAAAGAAACCACACATAGGAGGCAAGAAATTAGAGCACTCAAAGAAGATCTGATAGTGAGGCAAAAACATCTCACAAAGGATCAGAAAGAACTTGAGGAAATTCTTCGGAAGCAAGAGGAAACAAAAGTAAAACAAGACTGAATACATAATTCTGTATAATTTTGTCTCCATGTACATTATGCTTGTTTAAAATACAATTTCCCTTATTTAAAAGATAGTTTTCCATAGTTTAATGGCCAGGTTTTTAATCTGTAAGTAGGGAACATAAAAATTATGTAGTGCCTTTAAGAATGATCCATTTGTGTTAGGATAGTTTTTCTGGAGTAGACTATTTATTCAGATGCACTAAAGGAGTACCATTAGTGTATGCTGTATATTCTTAATCTATATTCTCCTTGTACTTCATTCATTACATAGTGACACAACTTCAATGATAGATCTGTGACATTTCATAAAACTGAAATCCATGTAGACCAACAATTATATTTTTATTCTTAGGATGAGCTAGTCCGTCATCAAGCCATTCCTATTCAACTTGGAAAGGATATGGAGAAAATACAGCGGAGAACGCAGTACGTTTTTAGATGCATATGATGAGTATTCCTATTACAATACAGACTCAGTTAATAAGAACAACAACATTCTTAAAGCCAGCTTCCTTCTACTTGAATGCAGCAGCTGAATTTAAGCCAGTCAGACTTGTGTTCTACATTTTTGTGTGGGTTTGTCTGTTGGTGTGCTATCTCTACATGATTGGCATAATATCTTGACATATGATATTGGTTGCTTAAGGGATGGCTTTCCTGGTTTGTCTATTATAGTAGGCCTTAGAATTGGTCTATTACTACTAGGGAAACCAAGAGATTAGAGCCTCTGCTTACCACAGAAGTCTGTGTTTCTGTAGAAACAAAGCAGGTAAACATCTTCTATTCCATCACATTCATGATGTAAAATATTATGTGAATGCTTCTCTTAGACACTTATAATTGGGTGCTGGATTACTGCTTCCAAAGCATTTGGAAACACATTTTCTAGTTTATGTGTAGGGGTGCTGGTAGGCTTTCTCCAGTGCTGTTATTACATGTTCATCTGTTCTGCCAAATGATGGACAGATTCAAAATATTATTTAAAAGCTAAATAAAACCCTTTAAAATTCTTATATTTCTCCAGAAACATGATTAGCTTATTTTTTTGCTTCCTCTTGTTAGATATTTGACATTTGATGCCATTAAAATGTCAAGCATTTATTTTAAGGCATAAGGCAAGACTAGGGAGTATGTGATTCTGTGGCTTTTGTTGCCTGTAATTTCAGCCAGCTCTTGTCAGAATAACAATCTTGACGTATGATCATGTCATCCTAAAAGGTGGTGGTGGTGTAGTGTAATCCCCACTAGCACTGTCAATGTCTCCTTGCAATCATGGGGGAAATTACAGCTCAGAAGGAAGCCTGCAAGAGGAGGTTACCTTCAAAGGGTTTTATTTAGAAATATTCAAGGGTGCACGCAAACATACAAAACCATTGCATCCTTAAGAACCATACAAGCTTATCAGAAAGAAAGGTGTGGAAAGTTGAATAGAAAGGAATTGGGAATTAGAGGGCGATAATTACCAGTCCTGAAGAGGGGTCCAAGGAAAATGAAGAGTGGCTCAGACAGCATCTGAAGGCTACACAGAGACAGTGAGTGGGACCCTTTGTGCACAAATACAGTTAATGCTGCAGCAGATACTTATATCCTATTTCATACCCTCGAGGAGTACTCTATTTTACCATACGGTGTAGCAGATGGTTTGATGGTTTCCCCATGGAATTGACAAAAGTGGTCTGGAACAGCTGATGTCTTTAACTCTGGGGTGATAAAAATTTGGTTGAATTTGAGACAATCTCTGGATGGTTGGACAGGAAAGGTGAATAGGAGTACAACATGAGGTGGGATGGAAGGTATAGTCTCTGACTGCATTGTGATGGGGCTCCCTTTGTCTCCATTGTGAGAGGAAATGCAAAGAGCCTTTGTGGGGGTAATGGAGTGATCAGCAAACCCATTTAGCTTTTTTTTAGTCTCCCCCATGTCCTCAGTTCAGCATGACTCCATACATGTTTAAATTCTTAGTTTCCACAGGTCATTGTGATCTCACAAAATATACCCAACACTAGATATCAATTACAAAACCCCATATCCAGCAGGAGGGGTGTAAACTATGCTAACAATGGGAGTTGCAGTCCAACAACATCTGGAGGGCTGCACTTTTCCTTCCCTTACTATAAAAGCTAATAGTCAGATGATTTCAGCCAGAGCTTTTGAGGCATACAAAAATTCTTTATGGCCCCATCATGTATAGTCATCTAAACATATGTTGTCAACTCCTTCACTACATCTATAGCATGTGGGTCAGTGTTAAAATTTATGTGGTGCTGTAATGTAGCACAGCACACATTTAAAATCATGCCAAAAGAGCGACATCATTCTGCTATTAGGAATAATGCAACAGAGAAAACTGTTTAAGAGGAAGAATTACTGCATGATTAAATGGGTGTTCTCTCAGTAAAGGAAAGTAATTTGTAGAGATCTGATCCCACGTTCTGTTCAATATACTACATATTTAAGCAGACTGCTGCAGAAACAATACAACTTGACTGCTTTATTTAGAAAGATACAATTTGAGGATTATTTGAAGCATCAGACTGGCAGATCCATTGGAGGCAAAGTAGCCATCATTGAACAATATGTACATGTCCCCAAGGCTGTGCACCCAGCTTCATCTAGCTCTAATTATCAATTATTTCCCTCTGTCTTTGCACTACAAAATAACATTTCACACTTACTCATCTGCCAGAGACTGATTTGCTCCACCCCTGATTTTCTCATTCAGAAAACATGAAGAATTATTAAAAAGCAATTTCAACCACTTTGACCCACATAGAATGTGCAAAACACTCAAGTTACTGTACAACAGTGTATAGGATACAGCAGAATTATTCTGTTGATGTAACTGCTGCAGTCAGCAGAACTGGGAAGCAACCTTTTCCCTATCCTGTGCAGTCCCCATGTATCCTCAAAACTTGATGGAGGGATGGGAAACCCTGCATATCAGGTTTGGAGTGGCAAAGGCTTCATGAGATGGGGAAAAAGGTCCTGTCATACATGCTAGCAGATACTGACTTGCACTGTGGATTTAGGCCATTATTTTTACAGCTTTTGTCTCAAAATACTGATTTCACCAAGTTGAAATTTTAACCTCTTTGCAGTCCTTGCTGAAACTCTCAGTCATGTCAGTAACTGTAGATGCACACACACCTTTATTCCATCTCTCAAAGTTCTAATCAAATTATCAAGACTCCAGAAATGTTTACTGGTCATACTAAACATCTTGGGGGGAAAGAACTATGTCCTTTTATTTAATATTTAGACTATATTTATATTCTCTACCACCTCTCCATCCTACCTTATGTATTTTCCTGTTGTACAAATTATGAGTTACGAATAAAAATTTTACATCTTGGAATCAAGGGATTCTAGAATCAAGATGTAAAAGTTTTACATCTTAGAATCAAGGGAAAAGAACAGGGGCCTGGAACAGGGGCCAAATCAGCTTCTGGACACTTCTGGTGTTCAAACGACACATGCACCCAAATGGCCAGAAGCCTTTCTGATGCCATCCTCTGGTCCAAAAGACCAGAGCAAAAAAGGAGTGAATTAAATCAAATCCCTGGCTTGGAACCTGTGGTGGCAGCATGCTTTGAGAGTGGGCCGTGCAGTTGCTGCAGTCCTGGCCCAGTTCCAGCTGGAGCAGCCTCTGGTTGCTCCTTCTGGGCCATTTGTTCTGGGCCTAGGACTGCTAAAACTTTTTTTCTGGAATATGTTCTGCTTTATTTATTTGCAATTCTGCTTTATTTCTAAACTTATTAATGAAAAGGTATGTTATTACTGAGTAGTGACATGGAACTGTATGGTACTCGAGGAAAGCCTTCTAAGGTAGGAAATGAAGTCTGGTTCATTGATGGTTGCTTCTTTGATGTAATGGTTTTGAAACAAGGATTTGAGTTTAACCTTTAAATTAATTTTCACTGACTTTGTATAAGGGTTATTGTTGTTGACTCATGGCAATCCTGTGAAAGAGACATCTCCAAGACTCCCTATTCTCTGCCACTCTGTTCAGGTCCTGCAGGTTCAGGCCTATGGCCCCCCTGATTGAGTCTATCCACCTGGCATGCAGTCTTCCTCTCTTTCTACTGCCCTCTACCTTTCCCAGCATTATTGTATTTTCTAATGAGTCATGCTTTCTCATGCTGTGGCCAAAGTACGACAGCCTCAATTGCATCATCTTGCCTTCCAGGGAGAGTTCAGGCTTGATCTGTTCTAGGACCCATTTGTTTGTCTTTTTGGCCATCCATGTTATCCTCAGCACCCTTCTCTAGCACCACATCTCAAATGAGTTGATCTTCATTATGTCAGCTTTCTTCACTGTCCAGTTCTCACATCTGTACATGGTAGTGGGCAGTGCTATGTTAGCACACCCTGCATACCTCATGCTGTATATGAGGCCCCCATATTTTCATATTTCATATCTGGAGCCAGCATGTTCTTGACAGGTTGCGATTACCTTTAGGAACACTAGGCAAGGTTCCCAGGAGAAAAAGAACAAAAGTCCGTGGGTATGTGGATGATCCAGGTAATAATATCATAGAATCATAGAATTGTAGAGTTGGAAGAGACTACAAGGACCATCCAGTCCAACCCCCTGTCATGCAGGGAATCTCAATCAAAGCATCCCTGACAGATGGCCATCCAGCCTCTGTTTAAAGAACTCTAATGAAGGAGACTCCATTACATTCCGAGGGAGTTTGTTCCACTGTTGAACAGCCCTTACTGTCAGGAAGTTCCTCATAATGTTGAGGTGGAATCTCTTTTCCTGAAGCTTGCATCCATTGCTCCAGGTCCTGTTCTCTGGAGCTGCAGAAAACAAGCTTACTCCCTCCTCAATATGACATCCCTTCAAATATTTAAACAGGGCTATCATATCACCTCTTAACCTTCTTTTTTCCAGGCTAAACATTCATAATATAATCAAGGGTGAATGGATATACTCCATCCTTCTTTCAAGTCCTCTGTATTTCCTTTTGCACCAAGAGACAAATGAGTTATTGCTCTGAAATAGTAAGCCAGTTCTCTCTGCCTACCCCCTGCTGTGCTTCCTGCCAACCTCCCTGTCCAGTCACCCTGGGGTTGTCCTGAAGGCTAGGTGTATATCCTTGGTGACCTGTGCATACTGTTCAATGATGGCTACTTTGCCTTCAAAAGCAATTGTTGTTTTTGTCACCCTAACGTTAAAGGTTAAAGCACTAACCAGTCCTGAATCCCATTGTTAATTCCTGGGAATGATCCTCAAACCTTTGTTACCCCACAAGATAGCCCATCCCCAGAAGCTGGTTTTCAAGTTTAAAAAAACCTAGCCTCTGCGCACCCATTACATATACGGTTTTCCCAGGCTACACTCTGTATATGTTCTGTGTCACCCTCAGACCTCAGTCTGAGTTACTCCTGCTTTCTGTGGTCTGCCCTATGGACAGGCAAATATCGCCCTCTTTTAAAAAATATCCCTCAAACTCAGCTGTCCAGTTTCCATATTTCCTTTTCTGTTAGCTCTGAATGCTGTGTCTATGTGGATTGCTATTGTGTGTGTGTGATAGCACTCTGCATTTTTCTAAATAATTTGAAATTTTTAATGTGCCCAAACCTGGAATTTTCCTCAGTTATTACCTATATCGGGCCTGCATGAAATGTGGCCTGCCAAAGGATTTGAGGTGGCCCATGAGAATGTGGAACAACATCAAGGGTTCTCTGCTGCCCAGCTTTCTCCTGAGCAGAAGGCCTGAGAGAGGAGTAGGAGGACAGGAAAATGCATGCCCTGCAAGGTTCCTCCACCGCCCCCAATTTCTCCTGATGAGAAATTGGCAAACATTGACTTGCAAGGCTCCTCTTCAGCTCAGCTTTCTCCCAAGGAGAAGGATGGATGGAGAAGGAAGACAGGCAAACACTCGCCATACAAGGCTCCTCCAAGTCCCCCACCTTTCTTTGGGTAACTACCATGGGTTAGATGATTTTGCTTTTAGTTGTTAGTTGTATATCTTTACACTTTAAGATCCTGTCTAGTTCTTTCATAGTTTCCCTTCCCATTCCTAGTTTTCTGAATTCTTGACTACAGTCTCCAATCTGATCAGGGTTTGATCCAAGATATGGGAAATCTTTAACTATTTCAATTTCCTCATTATCTATGTTTAATTTATGTACAGAAGGTAATAATCACACCCAGGAAGCAAACAAATCCATTTTTACTCTTCTCACAATCTGCCATTGTCCACAGAGAGGCAGAAAAAAAGAAAGTGACACTGCAGGAAGAAGTGGAAGAAATCAATGAGGTCCTTAAAAAATTAGAGGCTAAAAATAATGAGGTAATCGAAGAAAAGGAAAACGTGATGAAAGAGGTGGATGGGAAAAAGGCTTTGCTGGAGAGCAAAGAGCGAGAATACTTCGCTCTTACAAAAATGCATGAAATGAACAAAGAGAATGAAGGAGTTGCCATAGCGGAAAGGTAAGTTTTCCATTTATACAACTTATTTATTTATATTACTAAAATATTTACATGCTTCTATTCTATGAGAAAGCTCAAACCAGCATAAAATATTAGCAATATATAAACAAATCATAATTGGAAACTAGATATAAAAATGTGTATGAGCGAATAAAATTAAATGCTGCTTTAAACCTTTCATTCTGGTATTCTGTACTCTGAGCCGGTGGAAGCGTCATGATGCTTTTCACAGTCAACCCACACAGAGCTTATTGCAATAACCCATGGAGTCTAGAAGTGATGTGGAAAAATAGCCACCCTACAATATTCAGTTATGGAGGAGAGATTATTCTTATTTATGCATGTAAATATCTCTGGCTTGCCTTTTCTAATACATTCAAAAACAAATATGAGAACCATACAATAAAACAAAACACCTAATAAGAACAATTGAAAATAGCATTACAAAAATGTCATAGACGTCTTTAGGAGTGATTTCCTCTACCACAACTATGAATTATAAAAAGTCCAGGCAATATAGTGGAGCCTTTTAAAGTCCCAACAACCTCCCTAAACAGAAATATCCTGGCACTGCAATGGTTCAGCAACTAGGAGGTGGAAATGTAGGTCCCCTGAGGCAGAGAAGTCCAGATTTGAAGTGAGATTGTGCAAAAGCCCTCTCCTTTTTACAAACATAGATTGAAAGAGCCAAACGGGGCTCTGTGACTGCTGTTAATGCTCATTAAGATAAGGGTGTGTTCATATGGAGAAATCTTCCAATTCTGAACAGGACTTTAAAAAGTATCATAGCCAGTACTTTGAATTATGTTGGAAAACACACAAGAAACCAAGACAGTTTATTGTCCAGCTTGTTGCTATAGATAACTATTTGTTTTCATATGGTTCCAGAGAAGCTTGGGGTTCTTCCAAAGGTTCTCAAGACATCGGTTTTTCAGATGAACAAAGTAGCCCAGTGAGTCAGAAGATAATAAATATGGATGAGATGAATCTATTGATTTATACATTGGGTTTGGACCCTGTTATTTTCAGACTTCCTTCAGGAAACACTTTTTTTCTTATACAAGCAGAGACCAGGCTGGTTGGGTCATTGTCTAATGTCCAGAGAACTGGGAATGTACTCCACAGTGCACTTGATGTAGTGGTGCAGTTACTAATCAGTACAGGGAAAAATGGACAGTGATGAGCAACTTGCCTTTCAAGTAATTTACCCGTATATACTCAACTATATTTTGACTTCATGTATAAGTCGAGGACAGATTTTGGGGCCAAAATTATGGCTTTTGATATGACCCGTGGATAAGTTGAGGGTAAAATTTAGGGGCATGTAACAAAGGATGTAAAAAATGAAGCAAAGGGAAACAGTGCCAAAGAACTTACAAAATTCAAGCAGACATCGCTGTTTGTGTCACACTAAAGGTTGGATGGATGAATAAAGGGAATCAGTGCTTCCAGGACAAATTAAGCTCTTGCCTTTCACCAGAGGCTGGTTACTTTTTTTTCTTTTTTGGTAAGATTTAGAGTATGGTACTTACATGGACCCATGGATAAATTGACTCACATTTTTGGGGTCAATTTTTTTTACTAAAATTTCTAGACTTATACATGAGTATGGCCTGTTACAGACAGCCAAAATAAAGCTGCTTTGAGTTACAGTGGAGGTATGGTGTTTCAATGATGCATGCGTCCTATGAGTCCAGATGCCACACCAAAGCCACGCTCCAGTCCTTAGGGCTGGAGCATGGCTTTGGTGCGACTTCTGGACTCTTAGGACGCATGCATCATTGAAACACCATACCTCCACTGTCTCGAAGCAGCTTTATTTTGGCTGTCTGTAACAGGCCTATATACAGTATTTGCCATGACTGATCTTATCACTGAAGAATCTCTGGTGAGTTCTCAACACAGCCAATAAAAATAAAACCATGTGACATGACTGGAAAACCATGACAATGGCCGCAGACATTTGTACCATATGAAGTGGTCTTGGTATCATAGGATTATTTTTGTTTTTGCAGCAACATGCAATTACTTTTGTAAAGTAGAAAATACTGTTCTTGAAATTACTTATTTATTTTTTGGATCTATATCCCGCTTTTGTCCAAAAATGGGATTCAAAATTATGGATAATCTTTCATTGTCATTACCATATTTGATGGTTGTCTGGCAGTGATTTTTACCTTGTGTTTCTGGCTGTCCCTTTCCCCACCCCTCTCCATCTCTCTCTATTATTTATTTCCCATGCTCTGATATCAAGATATGCTCACAAGGTTAAATACTATACGATAAAATAATGAAACAAATCTCATCATTTAAAAACAACAGAAATGAATTGATTGTATTTCTGTATAGCTAACCTTTCCCATGGACTTCTGTTCTGTCCTGCTCTGTATTGTCTTGCCTTTTAAAAAACCCTGATAGATTTTTGTACATGTTCTTAGGGGTCTTTTAGAAATGGGTTTCCGCAACTGTGCTACAACAAAGCAAAAACTGCACGATATTTTGAGTCGCATGCAAAGGGAGAAAGAACGAGACATGAGAAATTTGAAGAAGATGGAGATGCAGTTGAAAATAGCCCAGGAGAGTTTGTCCCAAGTTCAAGCACATTATGAGAGAATTCAGTTAGAGGTTTGTATAAATACATGTGTTTTTCTTAACTGTTGGTTACATTTTCCCATTTTTTCCAATACCACACTGAATGTTTTCCCAGCCCCTTACTATCTTTTTCTCTTTCCTCTAGCTTTCCTCACAACTTCTTAATGTAGCCTCATGCTTCAGAAAGGAAAGGCACCACAAATGTGAATGAGAGTTCAACAAAATTTAACTATATAAATAAAAAGAATAATGAAGAGGGGACAAAATGAGGGGGGAAGCAAGAGAACAGAGGAGTAGTGAGAGGAAAGCCCAATAACAAAAGTGTTTAGATTCCAAAAAATGTGGGTTTAATCATAACAAACAGCAGCAGCAGGAAAACTCTGGGCAACAAGCTAGGACAGGAATAAATGAGATTATGGAAACTGTATGTAAATGCTGAATTTCACATAGAGAGGAATAGGTTTCCTCTAGCTTAGTATGATCTGAGGAGAGAGGGACCAGGAACTTGGTGAGCTCTGAGGTAGTGTCCTTCACTTTTTGTTCTGAGACTACAGTTTTTCCGTGGAAGCTTATGGTTTGACATCATGTAGGCAGGAAGTGTATGAATAAGCATTTGCAGAACTGGCCGAAAGCCAGTTCTGTGAATGCCGAAAGCGACAGAAATACTTCCTTCTTATGTCATATGCCTTTAAACCAATTATAATGCTGAACATGGAAATCCCTTGTGAAACTGCTTACTGTGCAGTTCAGTCCTTCTCTTTAATGCATCATCTAGCTCAATAACTAGTTAATCCATCATCAAGCAACAATGCCAACATTTATTTTGTAGCCAAAGGACATTAAAAGTGGCAAAGGAATATCCGTAGTGGTGTGTGAACAAAGGAGTATGGAAACTGTTTTGATACTTTTTGCTTCTTGTTGAAAAATTTCTAAACACTTTCAAAGAGATCTTCATATTTTCTAGTTTGGGATCACAACAAGCAAAAAGGGAAAGTTATTTGAAAGTTTGGGTGCAGTGTCAACAGTATATGGATGACATGCAAACCTGACCTCTGTTTTCTAATTCCACAGAAGCTGTGGAACTCCTTAACAGATGTTTGGAGGCAGTTCAGATATGAATGGGAGTGGGCAAACTGAACCATAGTCTGGGCAGAAGTATTTAGGGTAAAGAAGACAGAAATATTTAGGGTAAAGAAATTTGCTACTCTGGATAGAAAATTTCAACTGGTATTGAATGCAGTTACACTGCTTCTCAAAGACTGAGTCAATAGTTTAATAATTCTATTGGACTCAACACTGACTATATAAATAACAGTCAGGAGTGCCTAGAACACTTTTAAACACTGATGTTAATCCTAAAACCATTTGGATCCAGATTTGTGAAGTCGAAGGCTTTCATGGCCGGCATCCATATGTGGCCATGTTCTAGAAGAGTTTATTCCTGATGTTTCACCAGCATCTGTGGCTAGCATCTTCAGAGAATGTTGACCTAGAAGAGAGTGGACTCTCTCTCTCTCTCTCTCTCTCTCTCTCTCTCTCTCTCTGTGAACCTGGGTAGGGAGGAATGATTCCCATGTTAATCTGTGTATTGTTCTGTTGTTGATGGCAGGGCATCAGGATAGGAGGATATGCAAAAGAGGATTAGTGTCTACTAACTGGCGATCATTGTCTGCTGGGAAAGCCCCTGTCCCTAGGTGGTTTCTCATTTGCATTTGCTGAGTGCTGATTTTGCTGTTTTGCAGGTCTAGTAGCCAAACTTTGGTCCAGTACACACAGGTGCTTTGTGGTGTGGCGGTGATTTTAGGGTTCGGGAGCACACAGCAACCTCATGCTCCCAAACCCTAATACGTATGAATGCTGGCAGTATGGCAGCCTCCCATCCATACGGGGGCCACCATGATGCTGCTGTACAGCAATGAGACGTCGCTGGCAGGCAGAGCTCAGGCTTTGGACTTTTTAGAAATTTCTACAATTTCTGCATGTTTGCTCTGCTTAGTTTTCATATTGTTCCTCATACCTTCTGTGCTTATTCTTATTCGTTGTACACTTCGCAGGAGCTTGTCCTTCTCCTTGTTTATGAAGTGGGAAATTGTACCAAATTGCTTGATTTTGATTTTTAAAATTCATCTGACATTTGAGAAATGCACTTTAAATTACTGCCCACATTAAAATGCTGTAATTCCTTTCTTTGCCATTGTTAACAGTTTTTAGTTTCCCTTTTGTAGGTCGATTCTATTCCTAAAGATGATAGATCACTATTAGAAAGGCGAAAGGAGCTCCAAAAAGAAGTGGAAATTGTTAAAAGAAATCTGGCCCAGGAGGTGAATGGTTACTTTTTTCTCTTGATATTTGTGTAATGTAGTTTTCATTCTGCAACATAAAAATAAAATTTGTCAAACATTTGTTTTAATACCACTCTCCAAAGCCAGCCCTTAATATACAGAGAAATGTAATACTGTAGATTAGTTTTTTTTAAAAATGAAATCTTGGGAAACTCAATGGTACATTTTTACACAACCTTTTAATATATTTATGAGTTTTACGAGTTTGTTTATTGTTAAAAAGCTATACATCATCACTCTGATTTGTTAATATATTATATTAATATATTACAAGTGATAGTTCATCCTTCAAATAGTTAAGCAGGTTGATTTGAGAGAAAGCAAGCATGTGATCATCAAGAGACTCCTATATATAGTCATGGTGGATGTGTGTGTGTGTGTGGGGTGTCAATGTAGCCTTCTGACCCTGGGAATTTGCTAATTTGCTAACTCCTGCTAGATTTGTTACCTGCTAAGGCCCACACCGATTTGTGGGTTCAACTCCCACAGCCTTCATGTTTTCTTCCTCCTTTCCTTCCACACTGCCACTCCATTTATCCTGTTCTCTGACTGTGCAAGGGGTGGCAAGAGTGTGAAGCTAGAGCAGCATCTTCTCCTTGCCTCATCTCACCCTCGGTCAGTTGCTATAAGAGACGAATGGGCAGAAGTGACAGTGGTAAGAATGGTGGGTTCTTTCCTGAGACCAATTTGCCTAATCTCCTCATCTTCCCAATGTATAGTGGAGGCCAGTCTAGTTATACATGTTGTACCAATTACAAAGTGAGATCCGGTAAAGTACTGAACACTGGTTAGATGTTGGACCAAGGGCTCAGGAGATCCAAATGTCAGGCCACATTCAGGACTATGACACAAGGCAGTAAACGGGAATTAAAGCAAGATATTCCTGTATTTGGCCAGTTCTTATCACATGGCATTGTGTCTATTCAGTTGCTGCTTTGCATTTCCTTTGTTTCTCTAGTTCACCTTTGGTTCAATGCAATTTTTGCAAGAAAAAAAGCTTGTGTAGTAAAGTCCCCCATCAATTAAAAAAGTGCAAATCCACAAGCCATTGGCTCAGTCTGCAGCAAGTTTCTGGGCTGGGGGAAGAGCTATATAGCCAATGGACACAAATGTGATGATGCATTGCTCATCAGGAAAAGAAGCCTACCAGTTCCTCACATTGGATAAAACATTCCTTTCTAATATACAAAAGCAACCCCAAGTTTTTATGCTTTCTTGTTATTTTAAAATATTTTCATACATTTCAGTGAAGCACAATTACATAAAAAGGGCTGTTCAAATGACATTCTCTAATCCGATAGGAACATAGTTCATATGCTGATAAAATGTGAAATTCAGCAATGTGCTGTACGTTTAGATGTTGTACTTACACACTATGGTTATTTTTATGAATGCACCCCTTTTCCTGGTATTTTGCCTGTTATTACCAATCTAGAAAACGTCAACAGATGCTGAAGGACAACTTCTTGAGCAGTGCATTGCTGAAGAAGACCAGCTTTTTAAGGCTCAGGAACATTACAGAGATGAAGTAGCCAACTTAATACGTATGACTCAATTCAAGGCTGATGAGAGGGAACAAAAATCAAAGGATTCTTTAAAGGCTCAGGTAAGAAAGGTCCAACAGATGACTAGTTTAGTACATTAGATATTGGCATGTTATTTAGCTGGACTTGCCAAGTGCCTATAGAGTTCACCCTTAGCCATGGTTTCTAGTTGAGTAATAGCTGGCCAAAAGGCAGTAAGGCTATTTTCAGATGCAAACCACTGGCAAGTCTGTTCTTAATTGTGATATAATTGTTCTTCTTCCTCTCCTGCACCCACATCCCATGGAATGTCACAACTATTAGGACTACATTGTGAAGTTGGGTAAGTGATTTTTCTTTCAGTCCCTTTCTCCACCAATTTTATTTAGTTATTTAGCCATCTTTCTCCTAAGTAGGAACCAAGGCCGCTCAGAAAAGATGCTTTTTAAAAAGTACAATTTTAAAAATACAATTAAAAACATCACATTAACATAACAAGTTAAAAATATAAAACCATTAAAAATGTACAAAATCAAAACACCTCAATAAGCAGGGTGAGTTACGTATTAAATTACATATTAAATGCTTAAAGTGAAAAGTTTTTGCTTGTCGGTGAAAGGAAAAATAAAAATACCTATATACTAGATTGTCTAGTACTAGAGCAGATAATATACAATTGTGATAATTATGAGAGTTATTCATGCAGCTTGCTTGCTTGATTTGTATTACATTTATATCCCACTTGTGTTCCAACAAGTTCAAGGTGTTGTACATATTTCTCCGCCCCTGTCCCCCATTTTATCTTCACAGCAACCTGGTGAAGTAGGTTAGGTTGAAAGTAACTGGACCATATAAAATTCATAGTTATGAAATGGTCAATACTGATGTTGCTAATGATCCTAGATTGTTCTATCTCTTGACAAGAATTGGAGTGGGAAATGATGCCAGAATAAGTTTTGACAACTGGTTGAGATGGTCGTAGTGTATTCCCATGAGAAATGGAGATGACAGCTTCATTTTGAACAACTGTTTTTGGATACAATTTCCCAGTTGTGTTCTGACTTAGATTATGTCATTGCTACAGGCCCAGTGAACACAACTTTGGTCCCCTGCTTATGCATTATGTATATTTTCATTGTGCATATTCCAAGGACTGAGATAGGATTTTTGGAAAGATGAGAACCACAACAAGTATGCTGGACATTTTGCACTTCTTGGCTTACAAAAACAGGGAATTGGCTGAATGGATAGCAGAGTAGTGAACACCTTTTTGTAATATAGCAGGGTTTCTGCCCTACTAATCTAAATTAGGAGATAGTGAGATTTTTGTCTCTTAGAATCCCACTGTACTGGATTATTTCTGGCCAATATTCCATCCTTGGGCAAGGTGCTGAACTATGTGGTTGTATTTCTGCTGCACAAGTTTCTGAATATCTAGATCTGTTTCAGTAAGGCCTTAGTCTCACACCTTGTAATAGATGAGAGATGGCTTTGGTCACCTTGATGGACAGTCTACATTGGGAACTGGAAAGGGGAAGTATGTCCCTGTTGGTTCTGCTGGACCCCTTGATGTTTTTCATTGCCATCAGCAGTGATAGCCCTCTGGACCGTCTCTCTGAGATGGGACTTGTAGGCATTTTTTCACAGTGGCTCCAGTGCTTCCTGGAGGGGTGAGTTTACAAGATGATTCTGGAGCACTTTTATTCGTGGCATTAGTCTGTGGGGTCCCTTAAAATGCTGTCTTGTCTCTCATGCTGTTACATACCCATGAAACCACTGAAATAAGTGTCTGGCACCTTGGGGGTTGGTGGTGTTAGTATGTTGTTGACACCTAGTTCTATCTTTCTTTTACATCTACCTCCAAGGCATCTCTGTGTAATACAGATAATATGGATAATGATTGATAGATGAGGCAGAACACAATGAAATACATACACAGCTGCTCCTAGTCAGTTAAAAGGCAAATCAGGAAATGAAGAGTCAATTTGTGCTGGTTAGGTTTCTCTCCTCCTGAACACTCAGATGTGTAGTTTGGATGTACTCCACTGTTCTGTGTTGAATTTGGATTCACAGCTGAGGGTAATGATCCCACTTCACCCATTTCTGGAGATACTGGATCTATTCAAGAAGATGTGTGACTTATTTAGATCCTATTGAAATTGCTGTAGGCACAAAGTTATAGGTTGTAACCCGGAAGGTCCATCACAACATGAGTGCAAACTGTGCCTTTTATATAACTCTGTCCAGGCTTTAAGATCTTTGATGGAGACCTTTTTCTTCACTCTGCTACCTTCAGGCTGTCTCTCTAAAAACTCATTGGTAGTTGTACATTAGTATCCATTATTTCGAAATGATAGTTTGCCTCCTCTGTTAATCTTAATTTGCCTACTTGGGTTAGTGTTTTTTTTTAAAGGCCAACACAATAGATGATTCAATTGATGTGTAATCTTACAGGTAGAATCAACTAAACAGTTTCATTTAAAACACTGATTCCCAAACTTTGGTCCTCCAGGTGTTTTGGACTTTAGTTCGCAGAATTCCTGACTGTTGGCCAAGGTGGCTGGGGCTTCTGAGAGTTGAAGTCCAAAACACAGTTTGGAAATCATTGATTTAAAATATTTTTTACCACAGTATTCCTTGGTTTACGCCATCGTATCTGCATTTTTAAAAACGGACATTCTTATGAGTAAACTTTATTTGCTTTTTGGTTCTGCAATTCATACAACTTCCAGAAATGTTTACTACTGTTTCTACTGCAGGTACGGCTCAATAACATTATTACAGAAATAAAAACAAAAGACTTTGAAATAAGGGAACATAAGAAGAAGCAAAGAGAAATTCAGAGACAGTAAGGACATTTTGACAGTGTATTTGATTAATTTATTTGGTAGTTGGAAACAATGTTTTAAAACTATTGAACACTTTTCCTAAAATGTTCTTGGTTTACAGGATGAAAGAATTTGCTAAAATGTATGATATTGTAAGACATGAGAGAAACAAACTGGTAAACCTTGTGCATTGTGCTCGCCAAAAAACAAATGAAATTAAAGAGAGGGTGAAAATGCTAGATAATGAAATGGAAATCTTAAGACACAATGTCGTAATTAAAGAAAGGTGAGTATCTTAACTAATTTTTTTTATGAAGAACTTATTCCTCCTTTTGTTTGAGAACTAAGGCTGGAATCTTCTCAATGTATTATGCCAGCTATTACATTTTCTCCAGGTTTGCGCAGCAGTAGCAAGAAAAGGCAGACCAAATGCAGCACAGAATAAGTAAAGATGTAGTATAAGAATACCTGGTAAATCTAATGAATTTAAGTCTCTGGGACCAGATGAACAATATCTAAGGTTATTAAAAAAAAACTGGCAAATGTGATCTCAGAACCACTGGCAATAATCTTTAAGAACTCCTGGAGAATAGAAGTCCCAGGAGACTGGAGGAGGGCAAACATTGTCTCCATCTTCAAAAAGAGAGGGAGGAAAAAGAGAATCCCAACAATTATCACCCAGTTAGTCTGACATCAATACCAGAAAAGATTCTAGAGCAGATCATTAAACAGAGAGTCTGCAAACATTTAGAAGGAAATGCCATAATCACAAAAAGTCAACATGGGTTTCTCAAAAAGAAGTCATACCAGACTATTCTGATCTCTTTTTCTACCAGCTTGATAGATAAAAAGAATGCTGTAGACATAGCATATCTTGATTTCAGTAAGGCCTTTGACAAGGTCTACTATGATATTCTTCCAAAGCTAGTAAAATGTGGGCTAGGTAATGCAATTGTTAAGTGGATTTGTAATTGGTTGACTGGCCAAACCCAAAGGATACTCAGTAATGGCTCATCTTCATCTTGGAGAAAAGTGACCAGTGGGGTGCCACAGGGTTCTGTCCAGAACCAGCATTTAAAAAGTTAAAGAAAGCCCCAAAATGTTGTGCCTGTTAACAGCCCTGCGTATTTTTGCAGTATAATATCTTATTAAGTGAGTATTTGTAAAAATACAGAAGGCAAGGGGCAATTGAAATAGTTTTGATACAAATAGAGTATTTCAGGGTGTTGCTAATGAGTATCTTATAAGGTATTATGGATAGTGGAATTTTACTGTGGTTTAGAATAAAGTTGACAGGGGACTTGAAGGCACACATACTTTGTCTTGGTGCTCAAGAATAAAGGTAGGACATGGAAGCAAATCCCCCTGGGCTCACAGATGTGGATACAGATAGAGATTCTTATCTACCATGAGCTGCCAATGCACAGTGGCTAGGCACATACTCTCCACATTCCTCTAATTTCCATGCTCTTATTTTTATTATTTTCATTATTATCACAGACATTTAACTGACAATTGTTTACAGAGAAGTCCACAGTTATGTTTGGACAGTGAAAATGAGTTTGTAGATGTATTAACAATAGTCATAATGTTATCGTGTCACTTTTTTTTTTACAGTTTGAGCATTTTGCATAACTGATTTGAAAAACCAGGGTGGGCTGCTAATGCCTTGTCTAAGGCCACTTAAAAATATAATTTTATTCAAAGAATGTTTTCATTTTGTTCAGAAAATTGCAAAAATACCAGCTAAAGCTTTCAAATAATATTGCAATCAAAGAAAGTATCCATTGTGATGTCGGCAAGATTTATCAAACCCTCCAGGAGATGAAAGAAAAGCGAGAGCAGCAGCTGATGGATGTTGAAAGACTCACCAACATGCTTACCCGTATTGAGGAGGAAATGCTCCAGTTGCGGAAAGAATATGAAAAGGCTGTTCAGCGCCGAAATGAGAGGTAGAGAGGAAGTATGACCTTAAAGGCACTGAAATGCTTCTTGAGTGTTGCATATAAATGAAAATCTCAAATTTGACACAAGGAATGTATTTCCATATTTCAGTTCCCTAGGCCTACAGAGTGTGCACTGAGAATATCCCGTGCATGTGTGCAGTAAAATCCAGTCTCATGTGTTGGAACATATCTGAGTTTCTTTAAAGCCTAATTAATATATATATATATATATATATATATATATATGGGCTACATTGTCACATTCTTGTATTCTTGTGGATTTATTTAATTATTAGTATAGTGGGCCTTTTGTATCCGTTTGGTTCCAGGATCCAACCCCCCCTCCCCCCACCCTCCGCAGATAACCAAAACCACGGATGCTCAAGTCATTATTTAAAAGTTAATTGTACCTGAGATTGAGGCATCTAGGTTTTGTTTTAAAATGCTGAGTGTCTCATTTAAACCTACCCAAGGCTTTGGTTTGCAGTGCTGGGTTTTGCTTCTGACTGCCTTGTGTTCCTTCGGCCTGGGTCTTCCTGCCCCAGCCTCCCTTACTGCCTCCAGACTACTTCTCAGCCAGGATGCCTTAATCTCGGGTATGTATGTATGTATGTATGTATGTATAAATAAATAAATAAAACTTCATTCATTTTTATCCGTGGATGCTGAAATCCTTGGATACCAAAAGTCCACTGTAATAACTGTAGGTTGCTCTTATAATAACAAAACACAGATTCAAAATAATAATAATCAGTGGTTTGAAGTCTGTTTAATCAGCCTGATTGTATACAAAGTGAAGGTAAAAGCATATTACTGTTTTGTAGTTATTTATGTTATGAATCTCTTCAAACAACTTCTGGTTCTCACAAATCATGAAGCTTGTTTCCAGTGTAACAGAATGCTAAAAAGAAAAACCAAAGACAAAATCATGCTTGCATAGTGTAAATTATACAGTGACCCCTTCCTATGTGCAGGGGATCCGTGCCGCCTCCCCCTCCATGTATGGAAAAACCGCGTAAGGCTAATTCCCTTTATTTGCTATGGCAGTGCGTTCCCGTGTGTGGTGCCATGGCTTGCCGTTCGTGTAAGCTCAAATCCGTGTATGGCAAGTCCGCGTATGGCACATGCACACTGTATTTATGTAGTTACACAATAGTTTCCTATATCACTTTCTGCTAAATGCAACATTTTGCAACCAATTCTGTATGTGCCTGTTTATTATTTCTTTGTGCAATGGGAAATGCAGTGTTTCTCCAGTCCTAGTCAGCAAAATGGTATACTCAAGGCACTGACAAATAGTTTTGCACCATCCAAGAACGTGTAGTTGCATGACTGGAATTCTGTTTGTTAGTCCCAACCAGAGTGGACCCATTCATTCTCGGGATAGCAGCATAATACACTGATATCTTGGGTTTTTACCCCACACGCCATCCATGAGGCAGGAGTCAACATTCAATCTTCTTTTTTTAAAAACAAAACAAAACTCCTAACATCTTCTCTGACAGTTTCTTTAACCAGCCACCTTATCCTGCAGTCTATAGACTTCTTATTTATGTAATTTACCTAATCCTGAGAATGAGTAGTTGTCCTTACCAGGATGGCAGGATAAGTAATCCACACCCTCCCTAATGTGGAATCCTAATTTGTTGCAAGAAGGGGATGGAAATAGCATTTAGAATAGGGAAATCAGATATCAAACTGATATACAAGAAGAGGAAGAAGGTGGAAAAGATGGTTAGGAGTCTTAAAAAAAGAAGGAATGTTGACTTCGGCCTCGTGGATGGCATATGGGGTAAAACCCAAGATATCAGTGGATTACTTATCCTGCCATCCCAGAATGACTCTTCATGGTAAGTGCATAGTCTCAATCTGTTGCTGAATTATGATGACCTAACACATAAACCTTTTGATTAAATGGCTCTACTCCAGTCATATGGTTTAGGCCCATGTGAAGTTGTTAGTCCAGAACTCCACTTATGAAGCCGTGAACTGCATACATCCATTGCACAATGACCCCAAAAGTATAACTGCTTGTGTAAAGGGGAACTTAGGTGTATATATGAAACCAACAGGATTCCAGCTTTCCAGACACACTAATCAAGAATGCTCAATTCTAACTTTCAAGTCTTTACTTTGCATGTCATTGTAGTGGGGTTCAGCTCATAGAGCGTGAAGAAGAAGTATGCATTTTTTATGAAAAAATAAATATCCAAGAAATGATGAGTCGAAATGGTGATCTTGAGATTGGTGTGATGGATGAGAAGATCCGCTTTCTGAAGATGAAGTTAATTGAAAAGAAAAGGCAAATTGAATTATCACTGAGAATCCTGCCCCTGAAAAGAGGCCTAGACGGTGATTTAGTGGTCCTTCAGATTCAGGTAGGTGTAAATAAAAACCTTGGTGGGCATCTTTTTAACTCTATTTACAATTACGTTAACTTGAATTGTGCTTTTGTGCAGCACTCATATTGTCATGAGGGGAGCAGAGATATGTGTACATCTTCAGGACTTCTCGGCAAGTGTAGCCACCGAAGCATCATGGGTCCTATTGTGTGGTAAATCCCATTACACAATGGGCAATTAATTAATTAATATCCCTCCTTTCTCCATGAATAGGAGTCAAAGCAGCTTGCAGCCATTTAAAACAAAATTTAACTAGCAAACCATTAACATTCTTCCAAAAAAGCACAATTCTGTTTGAACCCATTTAAAACAGTTTACAAACACATTTAAAACTTAATAAAATCTGACGGAAACACCATTCACCTGTGCATCAGCTACCAGCAAAATGGCCCTCTTTTTCTCCATGCAGCTGATTCCCAATAAAGTAGGTGAGCGTGTTAATAATATGGAACCGTTAAGGGTGATTAAATCTAGGTAACTGTTCCGTATTAATTATTACTACTTAATCATGATTGTGATACTAATGCATGATCACAACTTCTCTTCCTTCTCCCCACCTCCTTTACTGGCCATTAGCCGCATGTAGAAAAGGAAGTCCATTCTGCCAGGGACTGGAACACAGGTGAATGACATTTCCATCAGATTTGTGGGTATGGCCAGGTGAGGCTACTTAGTTAAGTGTACTGTATTTAACTAACGGACTATCCAGACTATGGAATTATAATAAATAAATAAACTGTTTATTTATAGCCCGCTTTTCCTGGGAGATCAAAGCGGGTTATAACACAATGATTCCACTTTAACTGCCATGTGTCCTTCCTTGGAATAATGAAAATTGTATTTTAGGGAAGAGCATTTAGAATTGTCAGCCAGAGATCTCTTTTGCTTCACCAAATTTACAAACCCAGGAATCCATAGGATAGAACCGTGGCAGTTAAAGTAGAATAATAATAATTGCATTGTGTGAATGGGCCCTGGGTAGCTGATACAGAATCCTGGCCTGTGTTAATATATTTGAAGTCAGAGATGAATTTTAGGTTGGAAAAGTGGCAGTTGAAAAATGTAAATTGACATCGAAATATTTTGCAGTGCTTAAGCGTTTTTAGTAGAATTGTGAGAGAGGAGGATAAGAACAACATAAAAATTAGATGTCTCTGCCTATTGATTCTGGCTACATATACTGTTGGCTATTCTACCCCCCCACCCCACCACTTCTAATGGATGTAATTGTTACTGTGGTAAATACAGTAAAGGAAAGCCACAATGACAAAAATATGAAGTCACTGATGGCTTTTGGGGGATGCCATTGGTAACAGGAGGAAGAAAAGGCCCTGCAAGTAGACTGATCACAGCTCACTGGATTCCAACTAAGGTTGTATCCGCACTGCAGAAATAATCCAGTTTGACACTACTTTAACTGCCATGGCTCAGTGCTTTGTTGTCATTTTGTGAAGTATTAAGCCTTCTCTGTCAGAGAGCTCTGGTGCCACAACAAACTACAATTCCTAGAATTCCATAGCATTGAGCCATGGTAGATAAACTGATATCAAAGTGGATTATGTCTGCGTTGCAGATATAGCTTAAGATCTATAGTCTAGATTCTAATTTAGCAAATGAATCCAAAAGAAGAGTCCTGCACATGGATCTCCTGTGCAAAAATACTTGGGGGGCTGGAGTTTAAATTCTTAACGTTTTCTTAACATAGTGTATTTGGGATAGCAAGTATTTCTCAGCAGATGAGCATTGTTTAAAAAAGAGATTGGGTGTGGGATTAATGTAGTCATAAATGCACTTTGCAGCCATACTGCTGTAAAATAATAGTTCAATTCACTAAGCCAACTATAGAGATGCTGTTCTGTCTACTGTTAATACGCTTTGTCTGGGTGCACACAGTGAATGTTTTAGTTCTTGTCACAAATAGTCATGAAATGCCATGGTCCTCCTTACTGCTCAGGACATTCTTTCCTTCCTGCCTTTCTGGAAAAGCTTACTTAATTATGTGACCTTATCAGAAACTGGTGATTTTTTCCACACGTTTACTGTTCATTCCTACATAGAATTCTAGCTTTTGACATACTGTATCAGGACTTTGGTATTTCCATAGGGAAGAATCTCTGAGTCACTGGGCTGAAGCTCTGGACTATACTTTAACTAATTTTGAGAAATTAGATATGAAGCAGAGAATTTTCTCCAGATCCCTGGGGAATGCATAAACAATCCAGATAAATGTGGATACTGTGACAAATTACCATTAATTCAATGGTCCTCCTGTTGGTGGGACTAATAACTACTGTATTTTCTGGCGTATAAGACTACTTTTTAACCCAGGAAAATCTTCTCAAAAGTTGGGGGCCGTCTTATACGCCGGGTGTCATCTTATAGGGCAGGTGCTGAAACTTCCGAGCTGGACTGGAGAATCTGCGGTTGCCGCATATGGTGGGGGGAGCTCAAAAACGACCATATGCGGCGATCGTATGAAAGCAGTTACTGCTCTGATAGTCTTGGAGACAGGGAACACTGGGCAGGCAAGGAGAGCTGACCAATCCAACCAGGCTTTGTATACAACAAGGTTCCCTGCTAAGGACCTGCATGTCATAAGCATTTGAATTTAAATTATCGTATTGAAATCAAATCTGACATTTTTTAAATTTTTATTTGGTGTGCGTTGGAAGAGGGGTAGTCTTATACGGTGAGTACATCCCAAACTCTATATTTTAACTGGAAAAGTTGGGGGTCGTCTTATATGCCCAGTCGTCTTATACGCCGGAAAATACGGTACTTTTTGACTCAAATTTCTAGACTTATACATGAGTATATACAGTAGGTTTGTGCTGGAGTCAGAAACCTCAAAGAGCATACGGGGCAACTTTTGGTTTTTATTTTGGTGCTGAGTATTTCCCATCCTGCTAACAGGTGATATTACAACCCTCAGTGTCTTGAGTTCAGAAGTGCTATTAAATTACTTCGTTCCCACAGTAGATGAGTGTGAAGTTCTTTGTGTGGTTTTTTCCTGTTTATTTTAGTTTATTGGTTTTATTTCATTTATAGGTATATTTGCATATGCACTTGTCTACAATTTCTATATTATTTGGACCATTATTGGTTGTGCAAACTTAATCCATTAATGTATCAAATGTAACAGTAAAGTTTAACATTAAAATGAAAGTATGATTTGATACGAGAGGAGGTCAATGTAGGGATGACACTGTGAGTTATGGCACTAGGTGACACAAGTGATTTCACTGGAAAGAAGTAACATTTTTAGACTCAGCAGTTTGCAGGCGGTTTAGGAAGATGAAGGCTGGGACTGATAGTTGCTGTTTTTTGTTGATGTGAAGCAGAGAAGGATGAAGCACTAGATATTACATGCTGATTGAAACTAAATTGCTATACAGTATATTCAGCTATACTCTATTGTTCTATTTCTTATTCCTAATGAATATGCTAAAGTGTGGCCACAGTTCTAAATACATTTACTAGAAGGTTTATCCCATTGAATGCAGTGGGATGTCTGAGTTAACATGCATAGGATTGTAGAGAAAATTGTCCTTATTCGGTACAAAAGTATGGTTTCAATGTTTCATTTCACTGAAAATGAAAAACATCTTTAAGGTTAGATGGCATTTTGATACAGCCTTTACGCAGATACATTGTGGTTTTTTTGGTCTGTGGTTGACTTGTTGTGAAATGACTGAGTTTCAGTCCTAACAGAGCACAACTGGAGGGGTGCAAAAAATCTTGAGTCAGTGTTAAATCCTGTTTAACAAACACTACATTTGTCGTCAAGATTAGGATTCCCAGATGTCTAGGCTTGGCCCTGAGTCTCCAGTTTAGATGGGTCATCTCCAGGTGGGAGGCAAAGGTTCAGCTTCTCCAGTTTTGGTGCCCTTAGCTCCAGGCAGAGGAAACAGCCACATACAGATCTCCAGTTCAGTGAGTAGAGCAGCAGCTTCCTACAATATGCAAGATTTAATTGTTTTGCTACTGTGCCACTTGCAAAGACTCTATGTATTTACTTACATAAGTTCCTCCTTCCCTCCCAGTTCTTGTGGCCAGAGCTTACCCTCTGCTCTTCTCTGCATCCACCTTCTGGCTAGAAGCAACTGGGCTAGAATAAATTGATATGTTCCTTATCCCATCTCCCTGAGTAGATGAGAAAGAATAATCCTCTTGCTTCACCTTGGTTTGGTAATGTTCCCTTTAGCTAAGATTTCTGTTTTAATTTCCAGACAGGAAAATATATCTATGTATATTTGAATGAGAAGCTGTGAGCAACTGTGGTTGGAGCTTAATGCAGAATGCTTAATGACATCACTAGGGGCCTTCTCTAGCAGTGGCATCACTGAGGGGGTATGGATCGTACGGGGTGACACCCCAGAGGAGGGTGGTCACCTGGTTGGGCCCTCCTCCCCCTTCAGGCAAGGAGGGGCGAACATGTGCCCTTTGTGGTTGCTCCGTCGCCAGGCTTTCTCCCTGGAGAGAAAGTCCAGCAATGGAGGAGAAGAGGGATGAGCGCTCACCCTTCCCTACTGACACCCTCCTTCAGCAAAGTGGGAGACCTTGTCAAGTGACATCTAGGTCTCTGATTTTGGTCCAGAAATCTGGACAGCCCTGAACTGGCAACCCTAGTCGGGATTATTGACTACCATAAAGAGGACAGGCATCTTTGAAATGGAAGGTCTTCCATGCCACTTCTGTGGGCATTAGGGGAAGGAGAGAGCATGCAGCATAACTGTAGCTGTGAAAGTTCTCCCACTACAAAATGGAGGGAGAACATTAAAAGCCTCTTAACAATTTGAGGTATGTCAGGGCTGTGGTCAGTACGGACTCCACAGACTGCTTCTACCATGACTATAAATAGACTCAGTGGCCTGTTCACTCAAGTCCTAGACTGTTGGTGGATTAGTAAGGAGATGTTTGTTTTCATATGCATAGGAATGCAAGAAGAGCCCCACTGGATCAGACCAAAGGTACATTTAAGTCCAGCACTTACTTTACACAGCATCCGACCAGTTGCCTGTGGGAGACCTACAAGTAGGTCATGAAGCCAATAGCATTCCCAACTTGACATGTTGTTGTTGCATACAAGCAGGAAAGAATTATTCCCTTAACTTTTGTTAAAGGCGAGTGCTATGAGTGCTGTTTTGCTGCATGTCTCCCATTCATTTGAAAGACAGATCTACTAGCAGAAGGTGGATATTGTAAGGAGGTGTTTTTTGCGTGAATCTGAACTGCATGCTGGAGTGTCCACTGGAACTGTGGCCACATCTTGCTCCCAGTGAGATATGTGTCATTCATGTATCTCACTAACCGTTCCACAACATTGTTTTTTGCAGCTTGTTGTTGTGTCAGTGTGGATCATCATAAACATTTCTCTGTTTCCTGGCTCACACCACATGCTAAAACAATGTTTAGGAAGGAACAGCAGTTTCACTTGTTTTGCTTCTATCAAAGTCCCCTTTTCAAAAGCTCTTTATGTGGAGGATTTTTAAAGCAGTTCTTCCTGTGGTGCAACTTGACTTCTGAGAACAGGAAGAGTTGGCTCATACAACATTGCAAGAAAAAAGAAGTCCTCCGGATGAATCACCTGTGTATTGTTATTTTGTGGCTGATGCCTCGGGGTCTATTTTACTTCAGAAATGCAACAGAGTTGAGTTTAGCCACCATTTTTAATACCAAAAGCAGAGCTGTTTGTTTGCATGGAAATTCATTCTCAGATTTATCTAGGACAAAAATAGTAGAATTGATTTTGTGTTAATCTGGGCTGTGAGAATAAAGCTTTGGGTTGGCTGTTTCATTTATAAGTTAGTGGAGTTGTTTTTAACAGTTGTGCAGCGGGCAATGGTCACTAACTAAGCAGTCTAGTTCTTTATCATATTTGTCACTCTTGTTTTATAGTTTTCACAGTGCAAGGACAAAATTAAACAACTGGAGAAATTGTTTACGGACCCTACTGGTCAGAAAAGAGCAAGACCTCTGCCAGGAAAGGATGGCACTCAACAAGAACTGTTCAAAAAGATTGAGGAGGTAATATCTATCATGCATACTTTAAAAAGCCATCATTCCAAATAACTGTTTAGATTGCTCAGAAAACTAACTGGACTGTGAAATATGCCAAATTAGACAATGCAAAGAATATGAACCTGGTGCTGAGAGAACGCTCCTGTTTTAGGTTTCTCCTATACCCTCTGTATAATGATACTCATTCTGTGTTGTGTACATCTCCACCTCCACCAGCTGGGTAAATTTGGGTGAGGATGAAGGTGTTCAGCATGACTTGTATCTGAGCATATAGTTAGTTAACACTACACACTGTAAGTAGACTGGTGAACAGTTCACAAAAGGATGCCAATTTCACTAGTGGCCCTGTCCCTCAACCCAGGGATATCTAGTTCTTCCCTTTGATTGCAGTACAGTGGGTCTTTGGTATCCATTGGAGTTCTAACCCCCCATGGATTCCAAAATCCATGGATGTGCAAGTCCCACTCTACACAGTGATATAATAAAATGGTGCCCCTTATGTAAAAATAAAACTATGGATGGTATGTATAAATAAAGCTGTGGATGCAGAATCAATGGATGCAGTGGACTGAGTGTATATCACTACTGTTGCCTGTATTCTACAAGAACTGTTCATGGGCCTTCTTTTTCTAGATCTGAGCATTAATAACAGGTTGTGAGTTTTCCTGTGTTGTTGTCTGTCTACAGGCTTGCAAGTGGCAGAACTGTTGACTAAATCTAAACATCGTGGAAATGTGCTAGCCACAGTCCAACATAGAGTTAGAGATAATTGAGCCCACATAAATCAAGAAAGAAGGAAAAGAGGAGTAGAGATGCTTTTGTCGAAGTAACTGATGGCCCTAATACCATCAGCCGATTGCAATCAGTTGGGCCCTAACCAATGGCCCTAATACAATTGGTTGTTTTTACAACCAGTGGATTAAGTTATATGCCATTTGAAGCCAATAGCAGTTTCTTCTTTGTGGTCTCTGCTTTACACAAATGGGTTTTGTGCCTGCACAGAGACGCCAGTTGGAATGTTCTAGAGCTGAGTAGCTTGGTGGGAAACCTTGCCTCCTCTCATCTACCATGCATGTTCCAGCCCACCAAGCTACTCTTCCTTCAGTTCTCTCTGTCTGCTGGCAGAGTGACATTGATCGGTTGTTTTTCTCGCTGAGTAGACCCTCCAGTTGTCTTTTTCATTATTCCTAACCTACCTACCGCTGGTTTGCTTATATCTTCTGCCTCTGTTTCTGTCTTTTTAAAAAAATCTTTTACTTCATGATTTCTTGTTCCACCCCTCTCCTCCCTACCCCTTGTTCAATTCTGTGGCCTGCTATTTCATCTACAACACACCTCTGATCAACCGGGGGGGGGGCGCACTGTGATGATGTCACAGGGCAAGGTAATTGGTTTTCCCAAGAGTCCAGACTTCACAGTGACGCCTTGGACCTTTTGGCCTTGATCAAGGCCTTCTGGGCATTGGAGAGGAATTGAGGAACTGAGTGACAGAAAGAACATCAGACTACAGCATAAACTGTACATTTGAAACTAAGTGGACAGTAGCTTGATGGACTGGGACATGTGCAGTAGGCAGTGGGGTTTTGTGCCAAGCTACTCAGCTCTAGAACATTCTGATTAGTGTCTGTGTAGACAAAAAAAACCATTTATGGAGGACACAGATGACCACTCAAAGAACCACAGTTAAAGGTAAGCAACCCGTTCTTTCATTGGGGACATCATAGCAAAAGGAATCTTTCCATCTGTGTAACATTCCTTTGGTCAAAAGGAAATCTGTAGCTCCACCCCAATATGTCATTCTGATATGGATGGGAAATGGATCAATAAAAAGAAAACAATTCAGTTTATTTTCTTGACAGCATCTCTTTTTTGTAATGCATGCCTTTCAATAGCTAAGAGTTTTAAATTTAGATGTGATAATACAGGCCAATGCCCAATCTGAATGGAAGCATATATTACACCTAACTCATGGTTTGAGTATTTGGTCTATTTCAAAGCAAACACCTGATACAGATGGGACTGTTAAGTGTGTCAACAGCTTTGAAGACCTAGATATGTGTTAGAAATGCTAATTTAATTTTTAATCAAGCTAATTCAAACCTATGCAGTCTGCATGAATCACTGTCATTGTTTATTCTGGCCCAGACAAAGTTGGGAACTTTGTACTGTAAAAACAAATTTACAGAACAGTTTTCATGAAGGCTTTGTTTCTGAGAATTGGCAACATTTATAAATTCCTGTAGCACCTCTGAGACTAAACTGAAAGAAAGAAGTTGGCAGCATGAGTTTTTGTAGTCTCAGTTAGTCTCAAAGGTGCTACAAAATCTCTACATACTGATTCTACAAACTAACATGGCTATATCTTTGAATTTTATAAATTCCTGTTACAGTTAGAAATACAACTGGCACAAAAGGAAGAGAAATTGCTTGAGAAGGACTTCGTTTATGAGCAAGTTTCTCGGCTAACAGAGAAAGTTAACATGAAGGCAGAGAACAGCAAGCAAGATACATTAATATTAGCAAAAAAGGTGAGATCTGTTTGCTTCTAACACAAACGCCATCTATGATCCGTTTCACAGTAGACTTCTGTGTATGATTCACATGCCAAAAGTGAATTGTGTCTCCTACTATGGACACTGCTCATTTGAACTATACTTTCTTCATTATAGTGTACATGTAAAAATTGATGTTGCATCACTATTCACATTCTTATGCAATTAGTTTTAGATAAATAGTTAGAGCTATTTATCTAATAATCCCACTAGATTAGACCAGTTGAATCAATTGGATTTACATAAATGTTGACTCAAAATTCAACAATTTATTCAGTGGATGTATGCTATTGGGCACCACAGATAGTATTTAAGCCACAGTATCCAGATAATTATTTCTACTAGGAGAAATTTAGCCTAAGGTTATTTCCTCTAAACTATTTTACATTGTCATGTAATACACAGAAAGGCTAAATGTAGGAAATAATTATCATAAGTCTAAGCAATAAATGGGGAGGAATCTTAATTCTACAGAGGTTACATGCAGGACATTTACATGAACCTTGACAAAACAGAAAATGCAAAATATACTTTTCAAAGTCTATGATACATTCTGTGCCTCCAAATGTAGTTATCTATATGGTGCTCAAGTACTGAGACACCATATGGCAAACATTTGGATGACCGTCTTATTTCCATGGCTTTGCAGAGGCACATGAGGAAACCTGATACCACGCTTATGCTATTCATTCCAGATGAACGAGCTTCAAGAGAAAATTAAAAATACAACCCAAAAGATAATGGCTCTGGTTGCAGAATTATCTATGAATCAAGCTCTTGCCATTAAACTGCAACAGGAAATGAGAGACAAAGAGCAATTTTTAATGTGCATCACCTCCCGGCTAGAGAAAGGTCTTCCGCCTCCTAAGGAAGTAGAACATGAGTGGTTAAAGGTGCTGCGTAATGAAGAAGTGCATAAAGCAGCAGCTGAAGCCAGAGCAAAAGTGAGTTTCTGTTTGGTCTCTTACGGTAATCATTTTGGGGGTTTGTCCAAGACATGTTTTTGAAAAGGTAAGTCCCAGTGGTAATATGGAATTCTAAATGGTGGCCAAGACCCTTTAATATAATTTATACCATTTTGGTAGACTGACTGTTCAGCTATATCTGGTATTCAGGTCCCTGGTGGCAGTCCAGCACTTCAGGCTACAGACAGTTGCCTTGTGGTATTCATCCAAGCAAATGATACAGATAATGGCTGGAATCCTGTATCAGCTACTTAATTAAGTATATTTAACTAAGTAATCTCTCTCGGCCCAAGCCCACCCCCCAACCTGATGAAAAATGCATTCAGCTCACTCCAATACCAGAATGGGTCTCCTTCTTCCCATGCAGCTGGTGCCCCAAAAAAGGTAGAAGGGCAAGTTAGGGTCATGACAAGGCTGTCACAATCATGACTAAGTAGCAGTTGTGAATATGAAACAGTTATGGATGAGTAAATCCAGGTAACTGTTTCATATTCAAGATTGCTACTTAATCATGATTGTGACACTAGTGCGTTCCCAGGCATTGCATAATTGTCACTTGCTATTTGATGTTCCTTTGTTGCCTGTTTTATTGAATCATTTCCTGTATTGCTATGTCCTCCCTCCAGTCCATCTCCCCTGATCCAGGCCTCGGAGGTAGAGAAGATCTGTTGGCCCTCATCCCCTTCCCCTTCCCCTTTTGTGTCGTGTCTTTTTAGATTGTAAGCCTTAGGGCAGGGAACTGTCCAATTAAAAAGATTTTATGTACAGCGCTGTGTAAATTTACAGCGCTTTATAAATAAAGGTTAATAATAATAATAACAACAACAACAACCATAACTCTGCCCCAAACCTGCTTTACAGGGCATCAACTGTACAGGGAGAAGGAAGTCCATTCTGTCAGCCATTGGCACATGAGTGGATGATGTTTCCATCAGGTTTGGGGGCTCAGTCAGGACAAGAGATATTATTTAGTTAAGTATAGTTAACTAAAGGTTTATCCACACTGCCGCAGACGGACACTACTTTAACTGCCATGATGCCATCCTACTGAATCCTGGGATCTGTAGTGTGGTGAGGAACCAGCACTCTCTGGCAGACCTGGTTGAATGCCGCAACAAATTACAAATCCCAGAGTTCTATAGGATAGAGACATGGTAGTTAAAATGATGTCACACTGCTTTAATTCTGCAGTGTGGATACACCCTAAGTAGCTGATGCAAGATTCCAACCTGTAACTCAGTCATCCTGTTGGGATTTTTTACTAGCATTTTCTTTGAAATCAGTGGTAGCTCAAAAACTCTGTAAGGGGGGCATTTAAAAAAAAGAGTTTTTGTTTAAAGTTGTGTTATTCAATGTGAATACATACTTAGGCTGGGATGGAATAAAATATAGCTGTCTAGATTCCATACAATTAGCAGCCAGAATATGCTTAAGGCACATTTCACTGGTCTCCATATCCAAATACTGTAAGGTTTACTTGCAGAAGCTTATCTTTTGATTGCTGATTCACACATGCACATATTCATTGCTGCACTAAGCTGAAACCATACAACACAATATTTGTATCACTCCAAAATCAACACATTTCTCAAAGGAAGGCCTTAAGACAATGGGCTGAGACACATACGGTAATGATTATGCACATGGTGGATCAGACCAAAGTAAGGAGTGTTTACTTTAAGTAAGGTATTAGAAGATCAAGTGCAGGTTTGCTGTTGTTTCTTTCTTTAAAAATCACTGTAAGTAATGTCTGCTGCTTATTATCATCCTAATTATAAGGGTCATTATAGAAAGAGCAGTGAAATGATCTATCAAATGCAGTCAAAGCTGAGAACTGAAAAGAATTGAGAAATGACTTGTGAAGTGAGACTACTACCTACAACATTTTGATGCCCTGTCAAGAATATAGAGTTTAACCTAGACGTGCACAAAATATACAAGATTTCAGTCCCACAGAACCCTCAAGGCTGTTCTGACAAGCCTTGGCCCTTCTAGATTTCCTGGATCACTGTTCGGAGGAGGGAGCTAAATTGCTTCTCCTGGAATTCTCTAGGAGACACAATTCACTTTTTAAATAGGTTTCAGGGTGGCTGTATGCCCTTCCCCAAACCTTTTTTTTAAATCAGCTGTTTCTTAAAACCAGAAGTGGATATCCCTTTCCTCCCCCCCCCCTCTTTTTTTTGGCTGTCTGTGCATCCCATGGACACGCCAGAGGGTAGAACATGGTCTTCATCTATAGTTGTGCATCCTGGCCTAACCCATCAGTAAAAGTTCAGCTCTTCATTACTAAAACCAGGGAACAGGGCCATAGCACTATACTGCTTTATTGAAACCAGAGGCCCAAACTAGCAGTAATTTAAGAGATTTGTGATCAGAATAGTCACTGTACCAGTCTTCTAAAGCTCTGCATTGGTTTTAAAAAAAGCTTTGGTGAAGTAGACAAAAATGAGGAAAGGGTGCAGAAGATTTTCTCACCTATCAGATTATCACCAGAAGGAATAAAAACCTGTGGGGCAACCTGGTGTATCACTTCCATCATACCTATGCCACTGGTTATAACTCACTATATCATCCATTTAATCCCAGTTGCAAACACCATGTACACATTAATGTTCCATTGACACTTATTTCATTTGTAAGAGCTAGTTTAATTGTGGACTTGTGTGTAACCATTTATTCTGGTTTTCAACAGCGTGCTGCAGAAGAGGAACAGCATGCCATGGCCATGAGCATATTCACCACAGCAGAGCAGCGTCCCAATGCCTATATCCCAGATGAGGAAAATGTTCTCCCTCTGCCACGGCCCTATGGCGCACTAGCTCCGTTCAAGCCAG
The DNA here is from genome assembly GCA_023333645.1 of Sceloporus occidentalis. Taxonomy (NCBI): domain Eukaryota; kingdom Metazoa; phylum Chordata; class Lepidosauria; order Squamata; family Phrynosomatidae; genus Sceloporus; species Sceloporus occidentalis. Next base: position 84,045,248 of record JALMGF010000005.1, read on the forward strand.
GGGAGCCCAGTGCAAACATGAGGCACATTAGAAAGCCAGTTGTAAAGCCAATTGAAATTTAAAACGTCGACACTTGTTAAGTAATACCAAGCTACTTTGTTTCTAATGTCAGTGATAGAACTGGTCCATATTTTATTGAGACTGAATTACAATTTTATGGTACTATAGACCAAGTCACCTGTTTTCACCGGAACAACCATCTCATCAGCCATGAAATGAACAGCATGGTGAAGTAAAGATTGGCGAGTGGCTGAATGCTGCAAATAATTACAAGTAATAATCTAGATAGCCATTGGCAGCATACTATTAGCCTATATGCATTTAGGAGCCAAACATTTCAAGGAATATCTTGAAATGCTGGGCAATTCACAGTAACCCAGTAAGCATACTGGTTTTATCTTTCATACGTTATACAGTCATTTATTAATATCAGTTATCTAGTCACTTGTGGCCACATTATATGAAGTGTCTTCATTGCATAAATAAAGAGAACTCTGAAGTAAAATAAAAGTGTAATATTTCTTTTAAATTGGTGATTAGTTCCTCTTAAATGGCAGGGGAAACAGTCTGGTGTAAGCTTTAGTTTTCTGCATTACACAGATATGGAAATTCTTACCATACAAGAAGAAAGAAGTCTCCCCCAACTACATGTAAAAATACAGAAACAGACATTCCAAAAACAGCTCATCACTGAGGTGGATGCAAGATCTACCTTCTACTAGTGAGAAGAATCTACTCACTGACAATCCCTCTCCCTATTTTATTTATTTAGAATATTATCATATAACACGATACAGTTCACTCCCTTCAGCAGATTCCCCTAAAAGTTTGTGATGGATTCTCAGAGCGCAAGAGCAAGCCACAAAGTGTGTTTTCCCAAGCAAGGATACATCCATCTATCTGGATCCAACTCATTTCATATAATCGTAGAGTTGGAAGATACCACAAGGGCCATCCAGTCCAACCCCATTCTGTCATGCAGGAAATCGCAATCAAAGCATCCCCAACAGATGGCCATCCAGCCTCTGCTTAAAGACCTCCAAAGGAGATGCCACCACACTCCGAGTGTATTCCACTGTCAGGAAGTTCCTCCTAATGCTGAGGTGGAATCTCTTTTCTTAGAGCTTGCATCCTTTGTTCCGGGTCCTAGTCTCTGAAGCAGCAGAAAACAAGCTAGCTCCCTCCTCAATATGAAATCCCTTCAAATATTTAAACAGGCTATCATATCACCTCTTAACCTTCTTTTCTCCAGGCTAAACATCCCCAGCTCCCTAAGTTGTTCCTCACAGGACATGGTTTCCAGACCCTTCACCATTTCAGTCACCTTCCTTCGGACACGCTCAAGTTTCTCAATGTCCTTTTTTAATTGTGGTGCCCAGAACTGGACACAGTATTCCAGGTGGGGCCTGACCAAAGCAGAATACAGTGGCACTATTACGTCTCTTGATCTAGCCACTATACTTTTATTGATGCAGCCTAAAATTGCATTGGCCTTTTTAGCTGCCGCATCACACTGTTGACTCATGTTCAACTTGTGGTCTACTTCGACTCCTAGATCCCTTTCACATGTAGGGTGTCCCCCATCCTATATCTGTGCATTTTATTTTTCCACCCTAAGTGCAGTACCTTACATTTCTCCATGTTGAATTTCATTGTGTTAGCTTTGGCCCAGCTTTCTTGTCCATTCAGGTCATTTTGAATTTTGATCCAGTCCTCTGGAGTATTAGCTATTCCTCCTAATTTGGTGTCATCTGCAAATTTGATAAGTATACCCCCAATTCTGTCATCCAAGTCATTGATAAAGATGTTGAATAACACTGGCCTCAGGACAGAGCCCTATGGGACCCCACTGGTCACTTTTCTCCAGGTTGAAAAGGAGCCATTGTTGAGCACACTTTGGGATCGACCAGTCAACCAATTACAAATCCATGTAACAGTTACCTTGTCTATCCCACATTTGATGTTTGCTTTGACATATAGGCTACAATCCTGTGCAATTCAGCACAGCATAGTAGATCAGCATGCTGACCTATACTAGGCTGAGCTATATACCATCACCTGAGACTTACTGAATGCCTATGAAGCCATACAAACACCCCACACATAGCAAAGTGTCTACCTATGTCCCCAACAGAGTGCCAGCAGTAAGCTGGTATCCTATTAGTCAGAATGTTGTAAGGTAGACTTAGAAACTCTTAACTGTTAAATATTTACATTTATGATCATGGCATCATTGCCATAATTGCAAGTGCCCCTAAAATCTAGTTTAAGAATTAGGCAGCCATACCAAGCAGAGGAGGATATTGAAGGATGGAGAAGCTGAGGTGTGACGAGGAGCTGTGACAGGACCCCACAGGAGTCCCTGCTTCTGCTCATTACACCACAGCTTGTTGGTGGAAGGGGGTTGCATGCAGAGACAGCGTGTAGGTAATTTTTTCTATTTGAAATGATGAGTGTGTATGTGTCTTCAAGTTGCCTGTCGACTTTCGGCGACCCCATGAATTTCACAGTTTTCTTAGGCAAGGAATACTCAAGAGGTGGTTGGTCAGTTCCTGGCATTACTTGGCAGATTTCCATCCTAATACTAACCAGGCCTGACCCTGCTTAGCTTCCAAGATCATATGTGAGCTAGTGCATTCAGGGTATCTAAGCCAAGGGTATTTGAAATGACACTCTGGTTTAAAAAGGTCTTCATACATAGGCAGTGCTCAGTTATTAATTATGCCTCAGTTCTAATGAAGCAAGATACTTGCGTATGTGGCATCTAGGCTTCTTCCCCATTTTGTTTACTGCAAGTTACACACTTGGATCCTAGCTTTTGAAGTACAAGTAAAATTACATCAGTTTAATAGTATGCCAGCACACAGGAGGCTAAAAACATTCCTTGCTGGAGTCCAGCTTTTCTATTGTTACAGATCACAGCTAAGAAAACAAAATGGGGTAGTCTAGTGCTGCATAAACACAGGTGAGAAAAGAAGGCAAGACCTAGTTTGTAAGTAGTAACATATACTCACTTTTACACTTAAATTTACAACTAGAATTAGTAAGCACTTTTAATGTAAAGTGGATTGTAAATTGTGTTGATCTCAATGGAAGGAATTAAGGCAAACTGTTTCCTTCTCCCATCAATTGGATTTAATAGTGTTTTCACAGTCATTCCCACTGGAGGTTACAAGGCAGAATATTGAAATAAATATGACAAAACAGAACATTAGCTCCCTTTTGTAGCAGTTATATATATTTACAAAATACACACAAGAAATCTATTTTAAAGACCTGTCCTTCCAGGTATTATTTAGACTACAACTCCATCAGCCCAAGGCAGCACAGTCTATGGTGAAGGATGTCACAGGAGTCAGAGTCTAACCAAATGGAGAGGTCTACGTACATCCTACCTGTTTTACACAGATTTTAGATCCACTGTAACATTCATTTCCAAAACAATATATTTGTTTCTATCATTTATACAAATATACTTGACTTGTCAACTGCCCATTGTACAATAGCTGCCAGTTTCTTCTTACCCCATTAATGGAATTGTTCTTTTCATCCTTCACTCCATACTTTTGAGTTCATAATGGTAAGAATCAGAATTAAAAAACCAGTTAAAGGAGGCAAACTGATAATGATTTGGTAATGAATAATTTGGAAATTGCTGGTAGCTACCTGAGTATTACTCTTTTGGTGGCCCAAGAAAATCCACAATAGAGCCGATTAAATAATAGTCATTATGTAGAACTATCTTTAAAGAACAAGCAGACATTTTGGTATGTCTTCTGAAAGAGAAACATAGGAATCCTATATGACTATTGGATACTGTATATCACAATACCAGCATTGCTACCTAATGAATTCTGGCATGACTCCCCAAACCCCACTCACTGGTAAGTAGCCACTAATATCAACAGGGGCCCATTCCTGTCGATCAAGAAGCAGCTGCCTGAAGGACCCGTTGCAAATCCTCCTTGCACTGGAGATTGTTCACGCAATGTGGGGTGGGAATGTCACAGCTGCTTCTTGATGGACAAGAGATTTTCAGGGCCCCTATGTACACTAGGGGCCATATTTTGCTATTTTTACATAGAGAGCGTAAATATGTAGCAGTTGTGAATTTGTAACTGTAGCTTATGCATTCACAATTGCACAACAGAATTCCTGCCACAATCTTTACCGTTCCATACCATGGTAGTAAACACATGTATTCTCTTTAATTTTGACATTTACTTTTAGGCTTGTTGGATGGGAAAACTGATGTGGTGCCCATTTTATTTTCAGTAAATATTACTGAAGACCCAACAGCATTGTAGTGTGCTTCAGTGCCAACTCTTCAACAGATCTTGCATTCATGTTCTCTTGTTCCATAGATGCTGTCCATCCTAGGAAAAACCACATAGAACCTAAGGAGCTTTTGATAATGCATTGTATCTAAATTTGTTATGAATAAGTCATACTTGTAAAAAAACAATATGATTGTCTAAGGTGGCAGTAAATAGCTTCTCTGAACTAAGGAACAGTGAAAGGCCACTGCTTTCAAGCTAGCTTTCTAGCTTTTTACATGCATTTCATGCCCTTCCAAGGACAACATAAGAATGTATATTTACCTCCTACAGTGGCCACCCAGTAGTCTACTTAGGTAATTAAGGGCACCACAGCTACTGAACAACAATCTTCTGTAGTGTTGTTCAGCTTCCACCATACATGTTAAGCAGATGATACAGCTCATTCTCACAGCAGGAAACACAATTGAATTCTTATATTAATGAAGGAAACTTCATATGTGACCAATGTTGCATGGAATGAACTTTTAAATGGCTACCACATGTCATCTGTCAGGTTCAAAGTGAAGCAGATAAGGATGTATTTTAAAGCATTTTATAAGCATAAAACAAGTGTCAAAAAAAAAAAAATAACAGTCATTTGGCTATTCTTTCTTCCAGTCAAGCTCTCTATAACCTCAGGATGAGGTATCTTTCTAAACTAACAAAGAATGAAGCTAGAGACTGCAGAAATACCTTGGTGCTCTGCCTCTGCTAACATATTGATCAAATAGTTGAGTGGAAGAAACTCAATTCGAGCTGACAGTCCATCCATCACTAGCATTCTCTGCTGTAAAAGAAAATTACACTTTAGATTCAAGTATTGTTTTTTTTAATTCTGTTATGAACAGCAGAGTACTTGCAGTCTTCTTCTCCTATGCCACAGTAATTCTGAAAACTACTCTCCTATTATTGATACTTGTGATTTTGATGCTGCACTGCCATTCAAATAAAAGGATACTTAAAAGGTACCCACATGGCTAGGAATTACTAGGAAAGCAGCCTGTCCTTTATTGCCAATATGATATTTTACTCTTACCTGTTTGTTTCCACATTTCTCAAGCAAGAGCTTAACATAGTTCCTTGCAACAGCATTAGAGCAAACAGGATGGCTCCATGTGTGACATATTTTGTGACCAATTGCCTGTATGACAAAAAAAACAACAACCCCCAAACATATTAAAGCCTTGAAATATTAATAGAAAATATTGGTATTAGATCTGTTTCAGATATAGAATGCATGTGCAAGGGTAGATAGGGCTCTTTTAGCAAGTGGGCTCCTTTCTCCTGGCACAGCAAAAATCTAGCTTGTATAATGTAACAAATCTAAGGCATTCTTTATATTTGTGAATTTTTCAGTTAGTGTCCAAAATGTCAGATGCAGCACACCAGAGCATCTGGTACTGCTTTCTAAGCCCCGCTGAATTCACATAAACCTTTGCTAAGTTGATGTGCCTTTCTTGTTACTCTTTGCATGGCTTGTTTCCTTGCAATCCACCAATGAAAGCATCAGAACAATCTCTTGCTGGTTACATCAACATAAAAGTGTTTTAAAAATAGTAAAATTACTAAATCAACTAATCTAGCTGGTGGAAAAATAGCAAAATAACTAAAGAAAAAATGGCAAAGAATAAAAGTGAGAAATTTGTTTTCTGAATTAACAGTGAAAAGAGTAAAATAATACTGATTTCAGCTATAAGACCTAAATTAAAATTTAATTGAAGAATCCTAATCTTAAAGATCAGAAGATTTAAGATACAATACTATGGCTGTTGAAGAAAGATTATTTAGTTGACTCCCTCCAATGAAATGTAGCAAGACAGAGCCAGCTTTGTTTTTCAGTGCCACCAAATAAAGAACCCTTCTCTATAAGAAAGTTCAACTGGTCCTTGTTTCTTGAAATAGACACAGTAACCTATAAGGAAGAAGGCAAGATTCAGCACCAGGTTTCACAGGGTCATAATGAACAGTGCGTCTTATGCTCTCTGATGTGGGGGACCAGTAGGTCCCCCACGCCACATGCTAGGAACCAGCACAGTATTTATACCCATTGAATACAATACTTTCTTTCTTTCTTTCTTTCTTTCTTTCTTTCATGGAAACATGTTGTCAAACAGCAGCCCAAAGCATGTGGACTAGCATTGGTTCATGGACCACAACTTTGTATAGTGCTGATGTAGGGTACTCACCATTTCATCTGCCTGCGGTTTATATGAATGAATCATAATGTCCCAGAAAGAGATCTAATTGTTGGGCTGAGCCTTAGCAATAGCAGCATCATGTAGAAAGTCTTAAGAATCCCTCATTCATCTCTTTACCAAGGAGAGAGGAATGTGTAGGACCGTGAGCTCTACAACATCACCTTTTCTCCCTGACAGCACTGGTATAGCATAGCAACTGCTCCTGTCATTGTAGGGATAATTATGTAATAAATTTTTGCAACCCACTTTTGGCAATAAGCCGCTTACTCCAAGAAAGCTAAATTCTGCAACTTGCAGATGCATATTCATATTTACATGTATGCTTTCTCTGCTCTTGGGAAACATTTGCAAAGCACTGTGCAAATACTCCCCCTTTTTGATTACCGTGTATACTCGGCTATAAGTTGACCTCATGCATAAGTTGAGGTCAGCTTTTGGGGCCAAAATTATGGGTATTGGTATGACCTGTGGGTAAGTCGAGGGTCAGACTTCAGGAGGCAGCCCATCTGGGGAGAGGTTGCAGGGCAATCGGCCATTCTTCCCAGCCTGTCCCCAACTGGGCGATCAATTAGGAGAAAGTGAAGTGTTTCATTCTGTCTGTGAAAGTCCAGCTTCCTAGAAAATAAATGCTAAGCAACTTTAAAGAGCAGCTCTCCTTATTGCTAGTTCTCAGGAACCAATGTAATGGATGTTATTGTCTCCCGCACGGCCTCCTCAAAACATAAAACATTTTATGTTAAAAGGGATTCTTTAAAACACCACAACAATTTTTCATATGTTTATATTAATTCATGTTTTTATGATCTGCGTGACGCACAGAAAGGCAGGGTAGAAACGTTCAAACGAAACTGCATAGACCAAGTTGGGCAAAATGTGGCCCTACAGACGTTGCAGAAACTAGAACACCAAGCTTTCCTCACTACTGGCTCTGTTACACAGGGTTGATGTGAATTGCAGCTCTCTCTCTGCAGCTCCCCCTGACCTATGTCCCCAATCTCTAGCTAAATAACAGGCATCCTGAGGGCTTTATATCTGATCCCCAATCAGAACCAGATTGGCACCAAAGATTTTGCTCACTGACACACAGGACTAGACAGCACTCTTTCCTGGCAGAGCAGACCAGCAAATCAGGATGTTAATGTTACTTGGAGCAAAAAGTGTAGATGGAAGAGACTCCCCACTCCACCCTCAGGCAAGACAATATAGCCAGCTCCAGTTTCACTGTTTAAGGGAGTGTTGATTCATGGGCCAAATATCATTCCATTTTGTATCCCCCATAAGCCAATTTCCAGGGTTTGCCTGCATCAGAGGGAGTGAATGGCTTTGACTCACTGTATCTATAGCAGTAAAAATAAATTCCCTGCACAGAGATCCAAGACACATACGCACGCATTGGAGTTACCTCAGGAAGCCTTGTGAGGATACTCAGCTTGAGTTTTTCATTTTTTTCAGTGTTATCTAGCTCTATATAAAAGAAAAGAAAAAGAGATGGCACAAAGTTTGCTTAACATCCTTACTCAGCTTAATTTACTACAATCACCATTCACATTTCACACAATCTGTTTCCCTTATGCACACTCCTACCACTCATCCTGGGTTCCAAATTATTTTTTATTAACTCTTCATGTCAACAGGAAGGCAGTAATAATAGGCAGACACCATATGCATTGCCAGTTAATAATCTGAGGCCAAAATAAAAAGGGTGGTGGAGGAGGCATGAAGCCTTGAAATAAATGCAATTTCCTCTCTTATCCAACCATAACTAGGGCTTCCCTCGTTGTGTGTTAGAATTCCTTTTCATTAACAGCTACATGCTATGCAGGAGTTCAACAAGTAAAACTTTCTCCAGCACCAAAATGCACCATTAGGTGAAGTTGTACCTATTGAATTTCTCTCTCTCTCTCCCTCTCTCTCTCTCATACACACACAAAATCTTCTGTCAACCTTAGTTTCTCCCAACCCTGAACAACACTGTATAATAATATAGAATCACAGAATCATAGACTTGGAAGAGACCTCAATGGCCATCTAGTCCAACTCCCTGCCATGCAGGAACTCACAATCAAAGCACCCCCGACAGATGGCCATCCAGCCTCTGTTTAAAAACCTCCAAAGAAGGAGACTCCACCACACTTTGAGGGAGTGTGTTCCACTATCAAACAGCTCTTACTGTCAGGAAGTTTCTCCTAATGTTGAAGTGGAATCTCTTTTCCTGTATCTTGCATCCATTATTCCTTGTCCTATTCTCTGGAGCAGCAGAAAACAAGCTTTCTCCATCTTCAGTTATGACACCCCTTCAAATACTTAAACATATCACCTCTTAATCTTCTGTCATATCACCTCTTAACTATCTTTTTTCCAGGCTAAACATACCCAGCTCCCTAAGTCTCCCCACATAGGGCATGGTTTCCAGATCTTTCACCATTTTGGTCATCCTCCTTTGGACACGTTCTAGTTTATCAATATCCTTTCTGAATTGTGGTGCCCAGAACTGGATACAGCTGTGGTATTCAAAATTTTTACCCTTGGGATCTCCAGTTTACAGCTATATGCGGATGTTGCACCCCGCCCCCTCCCATGCATTATATGAATAAAAATATTTTGTTTATTTAGTGGGTTTATTTTCATTTGAACACTCATGTATCTTCATATTTTAACATTCTAATGGGAACAGTTTTATTTAAGTAAATTCAATGTTTAATTCAATACATGTGTAAATTTTCCACATTAAAAAGTATGAGAAGAAGAGGAGGAAGAGGGGATCAGAGTGTCCAAGTCTTGCATGCCCCCCCCCGAGCAACTCTCACCCCCTCCCCCTCAGTTTGAGAACCACTGGGATACAGTATTCCAAGTGAGGTCTAAATGAGACAGAATAGTATGATGCTATTGCTTCCCTGGATCTGTACTCCTACAGATGCAGACTAGAATTACATTGGCTTTTTTAGCTGTGACATCACACTGTAGACTCATATTCAGCTTGTGGTCCACTAAGACTCCTATATCCATTTTCCATGTACTACTGTTGTCAAGCCAGAAGTCACCCATCCTATATCTATGCATTTCAGTTTTCCTCCATAAGTGTAGCATTGTGCCTTACATTTTTCCTGGTTGAAATTCATTTTGTTAGTTTTGGCCCAGTTCTCTGATCAGTTAAGGTCATTTTGAATTCTGATCCTGTCCTTTGGGGTATTGGCTACCCCTCCTAATTTGGTGTCATCTTCACATTTAATAAGCATGCCCTCTATTCCATCATCCAAGTCATTTATAAAGATGTTGAATAGCACCGGGCTCAGAAGAAAATCCTATGGCACCCCACTAGTCACATCTCTCCACAATGAAGAGCCATTGGAGAGCACCCTTTGGGTTCAGTCAGTCAACCAATTACAAAACCACCTAACAGTAGCATTGTTTAGCCCACATTTTAGTAGCTTATTTGCAAGAAGATCATATCATGAGGGATCTTGCTGAAGGCCTTACTGAAATCAGGATAATTAGATCCACAGCATTCCCTTCATCTATCAAGCTTGTGACTCTATTTTTTAAAAAAGGTAAGATTAGTCTGGCATGATTTGTTTTTGAGAAACCCATATTGACTTTTAGTGATCTCGGCATTCTATTCCTAGTGCAGTCTGTCTGTTTCATGATCTGACTGGGCAGTAAGTATTTTTGGATCCTCTTCCCCGTCCCCCCTTTTTGAAGATGGGGACAACATTTATCCTCTTCCCATCTGCTGAGATTGCTCCTGTTCTCCAGGAATTCTCAAAGATCACTGCCAATAGTTATAAGATTATTTCTGCCTATTTTCCTTTCTCTCTTAGAAATAAGAGGTAAAACAGGTGTCATAGCAAGTATCGCCAGAAAGAATCTCCTAATTCATTTCATGAAAGTTTATATGCTGTTATTTAAGTTCTCAATAGTTTACAGCAGTGCTTCTCAGGGTCTCTGACATGGAAAACCTCCTCTCCTCCCTTCCGTAATGTGCCAGGAACTGATACCATATTTGTGCCCATTGGCTAAAATAGTTTCTTTCTTTCTTTCTTTCTTTCTTTAAAATTCCCCATGAACCAGTGGCTAATGGTTAGTGGACCACCACTGGGAGTAACACTTGTTTACAGCATAACACCATTAAATGAGATCTGATTATAAAATAAGACAATGATCCATTTTATCAGTTAAATTTTGTTGCAATTATGCCATTCATATACATTCTTCTCTTGTTATGCACATACATGTAACATTAACACATTAATGAATTGAACTTATGGCTAAAAAGACATCTGAAAATTACTTAAATGAACAAGAATTCTAGTAATTAATATACAGGTTCTGTTTATCTGGAATTTTTCCTTTTTGTCTTTCTTCATGAAATTTAACCAGCTGTTACTTTCCAGTCACAGAAACATGTTAAACAAAAATACTACTTTGGCATTTCTTGGTATATTTTGGCATTGCAGAAACATGCACAACTATTATACTGTATGATAATACCTGTGGATAAGTTGGAGGCAAAACTTAGGACCATGGAACAAGGGATGTAAAGGGCAACGGGAAGGAAAATATGATGCCAAAGTACTTATAAAATTCTGGCAGGCATAACTGTTTTTGCTCACCCTAAAGGCTGGATGGATGAGGAAATAGTGGCTGTATGATGTGTGGGAATGGTGACCAGGCTCAGGAAGAGCTAAGAAAGCACACACATCAGAAAGGATATAAAGGCAACTTTTACCAAAAAAGGCAAGACCTTACTTTCTCCCAGGAGAAACTAAAAGAAGCACACTCCACACTCTTGGTGCTCTTTTGAGGGGAAGTGCCAAGCTGCTACTGCCATGACCTTTCCACATCAAGTTTCATTCAGATCCTGACCAGGAATTTTAGTACAATCATGTTCTGTAGTTAGAAAACTGCTTTACACTATTTCCTACAACATTTTAAATTTAGACATGACTGGACAGAATGTGTGGTGTGTGTTTTTTTAATGAAACCTAGCACAACTACATATAAGAACCAAACGTTTTCCCCCCCAGCATATTTCTCAGTTTAGAAGCCTTCATTGCCTAGATCAATTAGAAATTAGTTCAGTGGATGTTTCATAGCGGTAAGAGACTGCCTTAATCCTTAATAAGTTAAGCAAAAACAGCTGAATAAAAGTAAAAGTATAAGAAAGAAGTGCAACATAAACCTATTGCCAAATAGTGTGGTCATGTTAATCACAAATGTGTAACACTGAGTGATGAGTGATGTTTTAGACATGATACAGTGGATCCTTGTTATACGCTGGGGTTTGGTTCCAAGATCCCCTGTGTATAACAAAATCCGTGTATGCTCAAGTCCCATTAAGTATAATGACATAGCAAAATGGTGTCCCTAATAAAAAATGGAACATCAAGGTAAATGTATACTTTTTTGGAACATTTTCAAACTGTGTATGCTTAAATCCGTGTATAAAAAATCCGTGTATAAGAAGGGCCGACTGTATTTCCTTTTGCCCAGATATGAATATCTGCAGTTATGCAGACATAGCAAGCAGAAGCAGAAAATTCAAAATGGTAAATGAAATAAAATGCTCTGAACACAATATGATGCAGGCACAAAGTTCATATTAACTGATTTCAAATCCAGATTTTATCACTGTTTACTGAAATATAGTATCCCCAACTTACCGTAATACAAAGTCTGCTGTGAATTAGATTGTTTGTATTAAAATAAATAAATAAATAAAATCCTTGCTAATTAGAGACCTGATTTAATGCTCTCTCATGTCAGCTCAAACTGCACAATGCCAGCGAATCAGAAGCTGAAATCTCAATAGGCACTCTCTGTCATCAGGAATGATGTTGGCAACCGACACAGGTTATGCATGCTTACTACTTAGCAAACCTGTACCTGGTCTTTCAGGCTCAAATCCATAGGCGTGGAGTCCCTTAGATATTGATTTCCAAAGAACATTTGCCACTTAGGTCCAAAACACACTGCACAAATAAACCGCTTTAACTGCCCTGACTCAATGCTAGGGAATTCTGGAAACTGTAGTTTTGTGAGACATTTAGCCTTCTCCATCAGAGAGCTCTGGTGCCACAATAAAATACAATTCCCAGGATTCCCTAGCACTGAGCCAGGGCAGTTAAAGCAGTCTCAAATTGGTTTATTTCTGTAGTGTGTTTTGGACCTTAGATACTATCTCATTCAGAGCTTCTGCTAGATAATAAGCAGTCTAATGTGCAAAATACATCTTACCTTTCAAAAGCTTTGTAGCACACATCTCAGTTAAATGTAGCACTCCATGGTCAATGTAATGCAAGAGTGTGTGCAGAGGAAGACATCGCACTCCCAGCTCCATAAGTAAAGTGTGAAATCCTGCATTGAGAGAGAGAAGAGATGGAAATCTAATGATGTGAAATGCAATGAAATGCAGCAAAAACTCTTACTAAGGACTAATGATAGCTGTAACTAAGCTGAATCATGAGCTTTTAGGCCAGTGAACAAATTCACAAGGAAATAGGAATCTTCATTAATGGATATTGCTAATAAGATACTCAATAATTATCTTCTTGAAATAGCTTACTGTATATACTCAACAATAAGTCAAGAAATTTTTGCCCCAAAATAGCCTCCAAAATCCTGGATAGACTTATCCATGGGGCAATAGGCCCTTTGACCAAGCCTCTCCCGAGCTGGACTGTCTCCACAAGGGGCAGCCCAGTTAGAGACAGGCTTGCAAGAGCAAGCACTTGCCCTGGAGTCTCTCCCCAGCTGGGCTTCCTCCACGGAGGCAACCCCAGTTGGGGACGGGCTTGAAAGGGCAAGCACTCATCCTGGAGTCTTTCCCTAGCTGGGCTTCCTCCATGAGGGAAAGCACAGTTGGGGACAGGCTAGCAAGGGCAAGCACTCGCCCTGGAGTCTCTCCCCAGCTGAGTTTCCTCCACGGAGGCAAGTCTAGTTGGGGAGAGCCTCGGAATGGTGAGCGATTGCCCTGCAGCCCCTCCCTAGCTGGGCTTCCTCTGCAGGGAAAAGCCCAGCCAGGGACAGGCTTGCAAGGAAGGAAGGGAAGAGGTATGCCCGGGAGGACAGAGGGAGCCATGGCTGGGGCAGAGACAGGCTACCAGGGCAGGTTCAAATCTGCCATGGGTTCCTACTGGGCTGAATCGATTTATTCTCAAATAAATCGATTCAGCCCAAAAAGAAGCAGAAAAACCCAGCTTCTTTTTGATGTGGGTTACATGGGGGGAAATCATGGCCTCTCTTGCCGAATCGGTTCCAAATCGATTCCCAAGTGAGAACCATGGTGGTTGAAACCAGATCGTGAATTGACATGATCCAGTTTAAACCATAGTGGGAATGGGCCCTTAATGTCTCACAAAACAACAGTTCCCAGAATTCCGTAGCATTGACCCATGGCAGTTACAATGATCTCAAACTAGATTATTTCTGCAGTGTGTTTTGGTCCAAGGAGCCAGAAGAACTCTGGATTGAAGCCAAGGACATTTTCAGAGACGAATATAAAAAGATGCTTTTCTGAAGCCCAAAAAGAAAGAGAAACCTCAGTGATGACAGATGAAACTCTTTCAGCAGAAGAAACAAGAAGCAGGAGAAAAAAGAAAAAGGAGACAGACATAGAATCAGAATAAATGTTTAACAGCCTGTGCACAGCAACAGAAAGAACTACTATAATAATGCAGAGAAACAGAAGAGGACAACAACAACAACAACAACAAAGAACAACAGACCTCATCATCAAGATATATGAAGTCAAAGGGAAATTTACACCAAAGGTAAGCATCATATAAGAAAACATACTACATGATCAAGAAGAAATAAAAAGATAATGGAAGCAATAAACTGAAGAACAATATTCAAGAGATAAAAGGATAAAAGATTCCTTCAAAGAAAAACCATTTGAAAACGAAGCCACAGTTTTAGAAAGTGAAGTGGAATGTGCACACACTTGGGAGAAATAAATCCCCAGGAACAGATGGCAGACCAATAGAGTTGTTTCAAGCTCCAAAGAGACAATCCACTCAAATTCCAACTAAAACCTGCCAACAAATATTAGAAAATAAAATAAATAAATCCAATCTACAGATTGGATATGTTCAAGATGCATTCTAATTCCCAAGGAAAAAGGAAACCAGAGATTGCAGTTACCATTGGACTGTTGGATTAATTTTCCATGCAAGCAAAGTGATGCTCAGATGTGCACCTGGTGTTAAATATGTTAGGTATATGCCATTGATTAGCCTTTCAACAAAAGAGTACCAAACAATGAACCATTCTAGTCAGTTAAGAGGTAGCAGTATGACGTTCTCTGTTATTAATGAGACAAAATACTATTCTTTCCATTAAGAGAACTTTTCTAAAAACACGATCACAGAACATATCTTGCACAGAAGGTAACGGCATATCCATCTATCACCAAACATCACCCAAAACAACAATAATTAGGGCCAAAAAGTATGGTTTTTTGGTCATAAAAAAGTGAGCCTAGCTCCCCCACATGTGGTTATGCAACCACTCATCATGGTCTCACAACTTATTAGGTGATTAGCCAAGTTCTTCGGTAAGAACATTCTTAATTGGATTATAAACCAAGCCAAATCCACTGGATCTGATTATAAGCCCCTTGCCGCTTTGGCAGGCAATGCAATAACATGAGATACAAGCTAGCGCTGAGACATTTCTTCAAGGTTTCTGCTTAGAACTGTATAACAACAGAGGTAACATCACAAGGACAATCATTCCTTGCATGGATGGGCCCCTCCAAATCTTCTTTTTGGACCATGTACCACACTTGTTCAGAATACAATTAGTATGTAGTCTAGTAGCTCAGAAAAAACAAAACAAAACAGGCTTTCATGAGTCAAGTATTTCTTCAAAAATGTATTTGGCTCTAAAATGTCAACACTGATTGAAATGATATACCATTCACCATTAGTAAAGATTATGAGAAGTAGTCAAAGATCTACATGTTTTTCATTTGAACAAAAGATGCAGCTAAGGTTTCATTTATACCATGAGTAGTGGAACTTGTGGCTTCAAGTTGCTGTTTGACTCCAATTTCCATCAATCCTGGGATGACAGGAGTTGCAATCCATCATTATCTGGGAAGAAGTCCCCACTGCTAGCACTAAACAAACAACTAATTTACCTTTCTGAGTTACTTATCGAGCATTCTTTCTGTGGAGTCTAGCTTCTTTTATTCTTTTTATTATCACATTTATTATTATTATTTATTATATTTCTGCTCTTCCACCAAATGGATTAGGGCAATGTACACCTCTAATTTTTTTTCACACATAAAATTGATAGTCATAACTCTGTGAGATAAGGTGTGGACTAAAAGAGAAAAAAAACTGGCTTAAGGCCACCCAGCGATCATCACAACTGAGCAGAAAACTGAGACCACATCTCCTTAACCCCAGTCCAACACTATTAACTACTACATAATACTGGCTCTCACTAAATTAATTGAGCCTACCAGGTGGCAAGGGCATACACATTCCATTTGCAGCCTGTAGAATCTGACACATGTTGCGGAACACAGCAATCTCTTCAGAATTTCCTTGTTTTCTGCATGCCAAACAAGAACAGTATATTAAAAAAGAACCTCACTCTTGTTCACAAACCAACATAAGTTCCCATCATGACTTACAGTCCAGTTTCATAAATGATAGCTCCTACAGCTATATACAGCCCCCTTACATTTTGGCTTCAGTGTGGAAAGCTCAATTTGTTTAGCCAGTATTTCCCTTCCCATCTCTAACTAGGATTATCCCAGCTCAATATCATGGTTACTAAACTTCCATTAAACTAGAGTCTTCTGTTTGTTATAAATTGTGGAACTCTGCTAGGACAAATTAGGATCTCCATGTTGGAACCAATCCACATGGAGATGAGGGGTATGGAAAGAATATATGGTCTTAACACTACTTTGTGCATTCATATACCATATCTTATGAAATTGGAAATATTACATCCAAACCAGTCCTTTGACTACTTAAGAATATGCATTACAAATAAAACTTTTGGTGTCCCCAACATATATCACCCTTTTAATAGTATGCCCCAGATCTCAAAAGCTGTATCAAACTGTTAGGTGTAACACAGCAGTACTACTTTAAGTAAGGCAGGGACAGATAAGCTTTCAGCTGGGGAGAGGGAGAGCTACTCAATATAAAGATTGCGTCTCACACAATTGCGTCTCACATGATTAAGAAGTATGGAAGAATCTGGACATGGAGGAAGAGATACAGGCCCAGTTCCTTCGGGCCTAGTCTGAGCTAAGAAGCAGAATCTTCTCTCTAGTCCATCTAGTGCCATCCGGCCACAGAGGGAGAAATGCAGGCCCAGCTCCATTGGGCCTGGTGTAGATTAAGAAGCAGAGCCCTCCCTCCAGTTCATCTGCTTTGGTCTAGGCTTCAGAATGAGATCTGCTGGATCTGATCCTCTTCCCCACCACCATTTCCTTCTCCTTTTATGTCATGTCTTTTTAATTGTAAACCTGAGGGCAAGGAACTGTCAAATTAAAAATAATAACAATTGTACAACCTGCTCTGAGAGCCTTTAGGGCTGAAGGGCGGGATATAAATACCATAAATAAATAAATAAATAAATAAATAAATAAATAAATAAATAAATATATATATATAAAAGAATGGTCTAAAACAGGAGGAAACTAAAAGGATTTTCAGTCCCTTGGAAGATTCACAGTTTAACAACCCTATACGTTTGTCTAATGCATTTTTCTAATGCATTTCATGAATATAGCATATATACCTGACTATTAGTTGACTTCATGTATAAGTCGAGGTCAGCGTTTGGGGCCAAAATTGTGGATTCGCATATGACCATGGATGTCAAGGGTCAGATTTAAGGAAGCAGCCCTGCTGAGAAGAGGCTACAAGGAGGATCCATCACGTTCCCTGCATCTTCCCAGCTGAGCTGCCCCCTGCGGAAGCAGTTCAGCTGGGAAGAGGCTGCATCCATTGCCTTCTCTGTGTTTTCCCACATGCGACTCCACATCTGCATATCCTCAGGAGGCCTGTCCCAAATGTTATTTCTGAATGTTTTGTTAGGCTTTTCAACAGCTACAGCCTGCTCACTCTCTCATCTATACCATGCAAACTATAAAGCAAATGCCTTGTTGCAAATGTTAGATGGCCACAAAGAGTCAACTAAGTGGAATCTGCAACAGTGTTTTGATATATTTTTTTTTTTACCCAGTGCACCTATTCATTAAGGGCAAGGAAAAACTTTAAAATTTATGGGGTATGACAGCTCTGGGCACAGGGCTGCCTTTTCATATCAAGCAGCTGTTATTGGCTTAGTATTAAGCTGCAGGTATTTTAAAGGCAACATTGTGCATTGGGAGCTTCACTGCCCCTCCCCCAAAAAACCCCACTATTTAAATGACTTTCTCATAAGTAGCCACAATGGAAGCCTAGCCTGCAACAGATCTATCTAGGCAGTGGGCATTAAAAATAAAAAATTCAAAAAATAAATTGAATCAGCAAATCCTAAGTAGTGACACCAGGGGGTCATGATACTTACCTTGTTGGAATTTTAAATATTTAGAGGAAAGGTGGGCAATTGTGGAAGGGTAAGGGACCACATTAGCCCACCCAGGAGAACCCAAAAAGCCCTACTACCTTGCAAAACACACACACACCACCACCACCCGCCAAAAAGGTGGGCATTTCACCATGGTTTTAGCCCTTCCAGGGCCATTTTAGTTCATTCCCTGTTTCAAAATAAGGCCCCATTGTGAGTCTAAATTAATTAAATTAAATTAGTCAAATTTTGTAAAACTGTTACAAAACTTGGGGCTCCCAAGGGATCTACAAATGTGGTGTAAATGTCCTCCATAGGGATATTTTGGAGCTAAAGAAGTTTTCAACCCCCTGAGGAGCTGTAAAGAGCCACATGTCCTATCGGCGGCATTTTGCCCACCCCTGATTAAGAGTAAGCATTGAACAGAAGTCACTTTTATTGACTTTTGGGTCTCAAGCAAATAAGATCAAATGTCATTATCTAGATGCCCAATTCATAGTATTACATTGTTTAAACAGCTTTCACGCTTATGCTTCTGTAAAATGAGATGATACAGAGAGATATATAAACATTTAAATAAATAAATAACCACATTGCATTTAGAATTGTATTTGGAAATATGACTCCTTTCAACACTAGCTAGGGAATAAGGAGACCGTAGCATATTTACTATAAAATGTATATATAGTGGGCCCTCGCCTTATGCGGGGATCTGTTCCGGATCCCTCCACGTAAGGTGAATTCCGCCTATGCTCAAGCCCCATTGTAAACAATGGGGGTCGTGCACGGTGGTGCGGCGGTGCGCGTGCGCCCATTCAATTGAATGGGACGCGCCGCCCCTTCCGCCCTGCGGCTTGAGCGCATATGCTCAAGCTGCGTAAGGCGCGCCCGCGTATGACGCGGGCACACTGTACATCATGAGATGAATTCCAGCTCCCTAGTGAATACATTTTTATTGACTATTACTAAAGTCTTTGTTATAATAATGCTTTGCTATGTATTTGGCCAAACCAGTTCTGAATATTCTTTGACTGAAATCCAAGAGGGTCACCAAAAGTCAATAGGCGACTTGAAGGCATAAACATACACAGAAACCCATGTATTCATGTTAGCTGTGTGAATAAACCCCCCCCCCCCAAAATAAAATAATAACATAATTAAACAACAGCATAGTTGAAGACATCTGCTGTTTCCACACTGTAGTGAACATCTTGGACATGGCTGGTGGGAAATGTTTACATTTTGTTGCTTTGACAAATCCTCTCAGTTTGAAAAGTGGGCTGCCATAAGGCATTAAGGAGGAAATGATGTTTAAGAAACGTAAGCTTAGCGCTTCCTTTGATATACAAAACTAGTTCCTCTGGTAATGGTCATTTTGATTTTAGAAATATGAGATAAACTAACATCTATGCAAGCAACAATAGTCCCCTCCCCACTAAAATTAAATTCACTATTAAATGTAACTGACTTTCAATAGCAGAGCGTGAATTGTTGGGGATGCTGAATGCACATAGCAATAGCTATATTGGCTACAATATAGGTGTGTGTTTTTTTAAAAAAAGCATCAAATATATTTATCACCCTTTTGTGCACCCTTTTGTGACTCTATTTTTGTCAGCTAAACTGATAATGACTTGATTTAAAAAATGCTTACAGTGAAAAGGTCCAGGAATGAAGATTATACTTCTGCCAAACATTCTCCATTATCTGACATATTAGTCCCAGCTAGAAATACAAAGAAAAAAGCATATGTGAATTCTTAGGTGGAAGGCTCTCCACTTTACTAACTCTTTCTCACAAGGAGTCACAGAAACACCAGCACTATCATAATAATCAAACAGACTGTAAAATTGTATCCTACAATTCACTTACTGGAGAATAATGCAATGGGGCATAATTCTGACCAAATATGCTCACAAGACAGCATGGTATAGTGGTTTGAGCTGGACTACAACTCTGGAGATCAGAGTTCGAATCACCACCCAACCATGGAAACCCACTGGGTGAACCTGAACAAGTCACACTCTCTCAGCCTCAGAGGAAGGCAAAAGGAAACCTCCTTTAAACAAATCTAGCCAAGAATACCATGATACATTTTCCTTAGGGTTTGCCATTAAGTCAGAAATGACCTGAAGGCACATAACAAAACAAGCTAAAAAATGCTGTGCATAGCAGCAATTCTAGGCATATTTCCACTGAATTCAGTAGAGCTTAGTCCAAAACTACCTGCTCTCAGCTGCTTTCAGGAAGGAGGACCTGAATGGACTGTGTGTCATAGTAAAAAGTCATAAATGAATTCCTGGAATTTTACTAAGGATACATCCTGACTGACAGAAAGCCCCAGATTTTGTTCCTGTTCTGATTTCCTGGAAAGCTGGTATAAAAAATCTGCAGTCATGCCAGGAGTTGATAGAAAATATTTTGGGGCAAACAAAATGAATATAGATCTCCAAATTAAACCAGTCTAGATGAACCCAGCCACTGCTATGTGAAACACCATTATGGGTAGAATTCAAATTCATAGCCATGTTAGTCTTCAAAATCAGTATGGAAAGTGATCCTGGAGCACCTTTGAAACTAACTGAAAGAGAGAAGCTGGTAGCATGAGCTTTTGAAGATTTAAATCTATGAAAATTTATGCTGTGAACTTCTTTCTCTCAAATAATCTCAAAGGTGCTACCAGATGCCATTATGGATAGAGACTCTCGGTCACCTAATTTGATTAAATGGAAAGGTGTCAGTGGAAAAAGCCATAAAAAGTGCCTCCAGTCATGAAAATGTAAGATGTATCAGTAGATGTTTTCACCAGGGAAGGTATTCAACTGTCCAGGGACAGAGAGGTGGGCTGATTATTTAATTTTATAGTTCTATTCTTAATTGAAGTATGAATATTCTCGAGTTTTTTGTGGGGTTTTCGGACTATGTGGCCATGTCCTGGAAGTGTTTATTCCTGACGTTTTGCCAGCAACTGTGGCTGAGATCCTCAGAGAATGGTGGCATGGGAGTGAGTGGGGTATACATATACTGTGTGGCCCCTTGTTGAGAGCAAGTGATTTACATGTTACTCTGTGTATTGTTCTGTTGTTGAATGGCAAGGCCTCAGGATGTCTATTTAATTAATGATCTATTGTCTGCCAGAAAATCCCCCTGACCTTGGGAGGTTTTCATTTGTGTGGGCTGGGTCTTGCTTTTGGTGTTTTTCAGGGATGGTAGCAAAACTTTGTTTACTTTAAGGATTTCTTCTTTCCTGTTGAAATTGCCCAGGTGTTTGTGGATTTCAATCACTCCCCTGTGCATTTTGACCTGATAGTTGTTGGCTACCAGTCCTGAAAAACACCAAAATCAAGACCCAGCCCATGCAAATGAAAATCACTCAGGGTCAGGGATATTTCCCAGCATAGCCCCAAAAGCCCATAAAAAACAATGGATTCTGGCCATGAAAGCCCTTGACTTCATAATATTCCCAAGGGTCAGAGATCCCAATGGATGGGTCCAAAAGGCTGTTTGCACAAGCAGAAGAAAGATACTCCTTCTTGTTTCCTCTAATTTCCTGCCTTCACCTGCATCCCCCTGTACTACATTTCATACATGCACAGTCCTTAGGAACTGCTTTTCAGAGAGCCAAACAGAATAGGGCAGCAGAAAAGATGGGGTACAAATAGTGAACCTGTGTTCCTCCTGATGTTGGACTTCAACTCTTATCATCCTCTGTCAATGTGCCAATTGTCAAAAATAATGTAGTTTGTAGGTGAACAAAGCCCATGTTCCCCACACCTGATCTAGACAGAAAATACACGCCAGACACCAAAAAATCACTGACAATTCTGGATGCTTTCTTATTATCTATTATCCCATTAAAGTAAAAAACATTAATTATGCACCAAAATACGTGTATCTAAAATCAAGTGCACAATCTACCCTTGAATTATCGTATGTAACATCTTGCCCCAGTAGGGATGAGCAAATCTGTCATTTTTTCTTCTGAATCTGATTTCTTTCAAACCCCTCATTCTGTCTCTCAAACATATGAACAAATTGTTGAGATATAGAGTCACAAGGAAAATGTGGATTTTAATGGTAACCAGGCATTAAAGGGTTACTGTGAGCCATAATGATTAGACATTTAAACAGGAAGTGGCATCAAAAAGATAGTCAACAAGTGCAGTAAACTACTGTAGTATGCCACCAGTCTGAAAAGTCACTCAGGAGGGTGGCTGGGTTCTTTGTGAGACCAGAGGGAGAGGCAAGGCTTAGTAGGCCTCACAACACGAAGCCTTTGCTAGAGTAGTGACAAGCATTTTACTCAGAGTGGGTTGCTACTAGTATGGATGGTGGATGGTGTCAATGTATATATTATTGTACACAGTGGAACTTCTTCTAAGAATAAAAGCCTCATCTGAGAGACGTTTACAATGTCTCTTTGCTCATTGAGAAAGGGAGAGGTGTTTCTCCCGCTCAGAAGCTGCTGACTACAGTCACAAAGGTGGAAAATCTGGTGCCAAACGTTGACATGTTGCCTCATGCGCTGTGCAACATCAAAAGCGTTTTAACACAAATTAGCAAATTAGTACATTTTTATATTTTAAAAAACCTGAGAAAAATGTTCATCCATCTGCGCTGGCTAAATTCAGGTATAGCTCTTCCTAGCATGTGAAGGCTTTATGAGCCCTGGTGGCGCAGTGGTTAAATGCCTGTACTGTATACTTTAAACTTGTGAGTTCAATACCAGCCAAGGTTCAGGCTCAACTCAGGCTTGCATCCTTCTGAGATTGCTAAAATGAGTACCCAGCTTGTTGGGGGCAATTGGCTTACATGTTGTAAATCACTTAGGGAGTGCTTACGTGCACTGATAAGTGGTATAGAAAGGTACTTGTTATTGCTATAAAGCTTTGTATCTGCCTGCCTTGTAGCTATTATAGAGAAGTAACATGCCAAAAAATTAAACAGAGGGGAGGGGAGTGGCAGCCTTAATTCACTGCCATAAATGTAGTTGAACACACAAGCATGTAGAGCCAGACATAAGAATAAAATAATCAAAGCTCCCCTGCCTGCAGGAGTAATTCTATCAGTTTCAATTTTTCCATCTTCAGGTATTTTTATTCCCAATTTTCTTTGATTTTATGAAGACATCTAAGAAATGTGGCAAGTTCTCAATCTAAAATAAACAAAACAAAATTCTCACCCATCTGCAATGTGCATTTTATACAAAACTGTCAAGGAATGGAGGGGAACTATGGCCTTTCAGATAGTTTTGGACTACAAATCTCCATAATCCCTCACCATTGGTGGTTCTGACTAGGGCAAATGAGAGCTGCAGTCCAATTACATTTGGAGAGCCACAGCTCCCTTCACCTGCTATACAGAAAACAGATCCCACCAAATGGGAGGTGCTAGTAGTGTGGGAATTCATTTTGTTAGCTTTGGCCCAGCTTTGTAATCTATTAAGGTCATTCTGAAGTTTGAGCTTGTAAGGAGAGGAGTTTGAGATTAGAGATACCCCTTTTTTAGAGTGCATTTTAAGAACTGATCCGCTGCAGGAAACAGAAATTAGTAAAATTTGCCAGAGATATCTTATGCTGTAATTCCTGCTGGATCAGATCATTATAAGAGGGGAAATTCTTGAATTACCATACGTTATAGCTGCTTGAATCTGTTTGAGAAACTCCTATTGACTCAGAACTGCAAGGACCTAAAAAAAGCTCATCTCCTGCCACCTGCTGGTTGAAATCTATATCGCAAAACACACATTTTGCTGCTGCTGCTGTGTGTTCATATGTCTTCAAGACACCTGTCGACTTATGGCGACCCTGTGGATTTCATAAGGTTTTCTTAGGCAAGGAATCCTCAGAGGTTGTTTTCTCAGTTCCTAACTCCAAAGTATTGCATACAGCACCTAGTATTATTTGATGGTCTCCTGTCCAAGTACTAACCAGGGCCAACTCTGCATAGCTTCCAAGATCAGACAATTAGCTATATTGCAAACCACTGAATTGTTCCTTGCTAGGACATGATATGCTTCAATGTTCAAATTTCTGCCTCTCTTGCATCATGCTAGGGAACCATACACTGTGGCTGCTTTATGGAGAATAACCCCAATTCCTGGCTTGAGTGCTGAGCCAGGAATTATAGTTAGACCTCAAATTTAACCACGAAGCCAAAGGATAGATTTCCACTGGCACATCTTTATGGTGGGAAGACATGAGTCATTTTAAAATTAGTAAAAACTACAAAAATATCCCTATTATTTATCTCTTCTTGGCATTCTCTTACTTCTCAATTTAAATAAAAATGCGGTTATAGGATCACATGTATGTGAGGTGCTAGAAAAGACTTATCATCAATTCAAACTGGGGGTGCAGGGTTTTTTAGATGCAGACTCAAGGCAGAACATATAAAAAAGGAGAATAACCCCAAGACATTGAATCGGGATTGAGTGCTGAGCCAAGAATTACATTTAGACCAAGGCCACTGGGTTGTACTGGATGACTTCCTAGAAAGCCAAGCTCATTTTGCTTTGAAAAGCAGAACCTTTTTAAAGTTAAGCACCAATGACAGAAATGGTATGGTCTATGTAAAGCCAAACATACACAGAACACTTGAGGGTTAAACCTTTCTTAAAGAACCACCAATATTTTTTTCTTTTAAAACAAACCTACCATTTTGGAAACATAATCAACTGCTATTTGTTCAATCTTCTTTGTGCCAATATACTGTAGGTGCCTCATGAGATGATCTTTCAATTGTGTAACCATCTGTTTAAAAAAACTCAATAATTATAATATTATAATATTAATAACAAGTGAGGAGGAGCACTTCATTTATATAATAATCTACTGCATATGCCTTTTTCCAAAGAATCTAATCCAGCAATTCCCAAATGGTAGGGCAGGACCCCCAGAGAGGCGTGAGAGTTGCTCAAGGGGAGTGCAAGGTTGGAGGCCTTCATCACTTCACCTCCTCCTCTCCCAAACTTTTTAATATGTACAATTTGTACATGCGTTGAATTAAATATTGTATTTACTTAAATAAAACTGTTGAATTTGAACTATCTTATTTCCTTATAAAATGTTAAAATATGAATATACATGAATGTGCGAGTGAAAATACATCCACAAATAAACAAAATATTTTAATGTATATACTACAAGTGGGAGGGGTGCGACATCTGCATGCAGATGTAAAGCGGGGGGGTCCCAAGGGTAAATGTTTGGGTATTATTGATTCAATCAATATTAAGACTATGGGTTATTATTACCAAATGCAAGCAATCCTGGGTATGTTTACTAAGAAGTAAGTCCACTGTATTCACTTGGTCTTACTCCTGGGCAAACATGCATGGAATTATAGCCTTGGCCTGGTTATCAGAAAACATAAATATAAGAGACAATAATTTGTTCAGCAGATTTATGTACATTATGCTGTTGCTATATTATTACGACTACAGCAGAAGTAGCTTTATATAGCACAGGGGTAGGCAACTGTTTTGAGCCGGGGGCCGGGTTGCTGTCCCTCAGACAACTGGGGGGCCGAAGCCAAAAAAATAAATAATTAAATAATTTTTAAAAAATTTAAATAAATAAATAAACCGGGACAAATGTAGGACAACATTTTCAAATGGTGGACACTTTTTTTAAAAAAAGTGGAGGACACGCAAAAAAAATTGCTGATTTTTTAAAAAATCTTAATATAAATGCATGTTTCTGAGGCGTCTATAGACAATTGCCCCCCTTGCCCCTGCGCACAAGAG
The DNA here is from genome assembly GCA_023333645.1 of Sceloporus occidentalis. Lineage (NCBI taxonomy): Eukaryota > Metazoa > Chordata > Lepidosauria > Squamata > Phrynosomatidae > Sceloporus > Sceloporus occidentalis. The sequence continues at coordinate 84,071,056 of JALMGF010000005.1, forward strand.
GCCAAAGGCCCCGGCGGCAATCGGCGGCAGGACCGGGCTGGGGCCGGTCCCAAGGCCTCGCCGGGCCGCATCCGGCCCACGGGCCGCAGGTTGCCTACCCCTGATATAGCATAACATGGAAAAATAAAAAAATGCAAATTCAGTTAAATGCAACAACAAACATATTACTCTATATAGATACTTTAATAAAAAAAATCCTGAGTTCATTTTCTTCTCAGAAGGAGCACTAGAAATCTGGCAGACATTAACTAAGACAAGAATATATGTGATACATTCAGACTTAACATTTTGAGCTCAGATGACCTACAACAGCAGAACGTTCATGCTTGTGTTCCTTTTTAATACTGACAAAAAGAAAGAAAGGTTTTCCTTCCCAAATATAAACTGGGGCAAAAAGGCTTCCTGCAAGCTGATAACGATAAGTGAAGAAAGGGTTTTTCAGTGGCACTATAGGAGGGAAATTAATCATGCATTACCCACGTCTCAATTCCAGAGAACTTAAAAACAGGCCATACAACCCTCCATACTGTGCATCTCTCACAGATCTCCCAATAGGGAAGACCAGGGATATTTCAGAGCTGTCCTGAGACAGGTATTCAGAGTCATGATCAAATCCAGAAAGTTAGAAAATGATTTAACTGTTGCTAACAAATAATAAGAATGTTTGACTAATACCAAGCTAAGAACATTTCTTCATAGTCATTTTGTTGATGAAAGGAAGCAGAACTTCATGAAAAAGTTATATTTTCTGGTAATACAAGTTTGTGCCACCAGATACAGAAAGCAGCAGTGCCAACACGTACCAGTCCTGTTAGCAACTGTTGATGGTAATCCTCATCTTGGAAGAGAGGAACTAGCCTTTCCTCTGAAATCAAAGGAAACAAGATATTATTCAGGTTCTGGGCTACAGATCAGAATCCTTTTGAAAGCAAGGCTCAAGTCTTCTGGGATTAGAAAAGATTTCAGAAGTCTGACTGTAGTTTGATGATTCAGATCACAGATCAGAAATTAAAAATATATTTCAAATGCTATCTGCCCTGAGATTTATGATAAGTTGGAATAGGAAATGAAGACAACCTAAGGCCCTTTCAATTGTTTCCACAAAATAATAAAATGTACATTATAATACATTACTATATCTAACACAATTACAATGTTTAAATGTAAACTCAGAAAAATCTCAGCCAAGATCCTGAATTAGGATCATGTAGCTATATCTCTGCAGCTACTTCTCCTGATGGTTACACCCAAAACCCATATTGTCAGCAGCACAATTCCTTGTCAACATAGCAATTTCTTGTGTGGTCAGAAAACAGGGGGAACAGTGGGGACACACCCAGCCATTTTCCTGTAGCTGGACTTACTGCAAAAGGCATCCACAGGGATCACTCTGGGTCCTCAGGACATCTTTGCAGTTGATGTCCTTCTGATGTGTCCAGCTACAGAAAAACAACTGAATACCTCCTTGTTCATCCCTCTGTTCTCCCACAATACAGAAATGGCTGTGTTGTAGGGGTTGCACTACTTACAAGGTGAGCTTTTTTAGGAAGAGCTGGTGGTTGGACAGAATTTCAACCTCCACAAAAAAGTATACTATGATGGTGTAAGTCTGACTTACGCCATCATAAATCGCAAAACAGAATGCCAGCCTCTAGTGTTCCTACCATAACTACAAAAAAACAAAAAACAAAAATAAAAACAAAATACTATTTTTGGTTTTTTAGCCAGTTGACACATAGGCTGTTGCTTGGTTGTTCTACGCTGAATGTAGCTCATTGCCCTTGTTCACATGTTGTATTTGATGGAAATGACATTCAGGGACCACCTGATGTGTCCAGAGGGAAACCATACTCCCTTCCTTTCTCTAAGATGACAATGCATATCATGTCACCCACAGTTAATATGGAAGCAAACCGACATCCATTACTGGTTCTGATTCTCTGCAAGCAAATATGGTTAAAACAATAAATTGTGCATGCCTGTGGAAGAGAGGATTAGCAGTGGGCAGAGTAGGTTACACATGAGCAGGCATATAAAACTCTGATCATTACCACAAGCCCTTTAGAGCCAGTGGGTCCAAAAAACTCGTGGAAACAATACAAAGTGTCTTTTGTTCTGGACTTGACATTTATAAACCACAGCATGTAAAGACCCATGAAGAGGACAAGGGATTATGTATACAATAGCATCTGTTGTATCTGAAGTAAAACTTTATTTATGATTTACATTGCATACATAAGCACAAGGATAATATAGTCCATTTTATGCCAATGGGTTTAACTGGGATTAATTTATAGCTTCAAAGAGAGAGAGAGAGAGAGAGAGAGAAATAAACTTCCAATTGATAATTCCAGTTAGTACTACTGTGACTATTCATACTCTGAATAGACTAAACTGCAAGTTCCATCCTGAAATGTGTTTACTAGTTGATTATTCCTGTCATGGGCAAGATTCTTTTATATATTTGCTAATGAAAATAACATGTCTCTCAACAACATAATTCACAGATATTAATTTCTATCATCCCAGTGTCTCACACAAGAAATATGGGTTAGCATTCCTCTATTTTAAGTCACATTCACTATCTCTCTTTCCACAACACACTTTGCTTTTCAGTAATACTGTATTATTCATGCTCTGCCTGAAATGTTAGTCTACAGAGCAATAGCAAAGCATTTTCAATACCAAATTTAAATGTCACTATTTGGGGTTATCTAAGATATGTGGATGACACCATACTACTAGCAGAAAACATCAGAGACTTGGAACAATTACTAAGGAAAGTTAAAAAAGAAAGTACAAAGGCAGACTTGCTGCTGAACATAAAGAAAACAAAAATAATAACCATAGAGGATCTACATAAATTCAGCCTAGACAATGAAGAAATCGAAATAGTTAAAGATTTCCTGTACCTTGGATCAAATATTGATCAGAATGAGAAAAATCAGAAAAAGACTAGGAATGGGAAGGGCAGCTATGACAGAACTAAAGATCCTAAAGAGTAAAGGTATACAACTGAACACTAGCGTTAGAATCATCAAAGTCATTGTATTCCCCATCACCAAGTATGGATGTGAAAGCTGGACAGTGAAGAAAGCCAGTAAGAAGAAAATTAACTCATTAGAAATGAGGTGCTGGAGAAGAGTGCTGAGGAGACTGTGGTCAACTAAAAAGACAAATAAATGTGTCCTTGAACAGATCAGGCCTGAACTCTCCCTGGAAGCCAAGATGTTCAAATTGAGGCTGTTGTACTTTCCCCACATCAGGAGAATATGACCTAAGCAGAAAGGTAAAGGATAGTGGGGTTTTGAGATGTCTCATTCGTAGGATTGCCATGAGTCGAGGTCAACAGAAGGCAGCTAATAACATCTAAAGGAGATCAGTGGAGGACTGGGAGTCTTGGAGATCTCATCCATGGGTTCACTATGAGTCAGGGTCCACTCAAGAGCAGTTAACAACAACAACAACAACAACAACAACAATATTCTGGGCCATTCAGCATCAGTGAATCTTTGCCTTACCTGTGTTCCGTGTATTCAAGCAGGAAAACACCCTAAGAGAAAAAACAAATGTTTATGAAGCTCTTTAAAGAGATAGTTTCTTTTAAAAAAAAATTATGAAGAAAGCCCATCCACTCAACAGACGCCTATGCTACTCCAATTTATTTATATAATGAAAAAGCTGCAGACACTGGAATGCATAAAAATTAATGTAAAATGTACATCTGTGTCATTTTTATTCAACCTGTACCCATCACTGACTGGATTGCTGAAAGTTCACTGAAGCTAAACAGGGAAGGGTTTGGACTATGAGTTAAGAGAGGACCACTGGTGTAAGATCAGGATGTGTATCTAATACTTAAGAAACAGACTTACTGACTTATTCACAAAACATATAGAGGCCATCCACGTTACAGTAATGATCCAGTTTGACACCACTTTAGCAGCCATAGCTCCATGCTATGGAATCCTGGGAATTACGGTATACTTTGTTGTGGCACAAAGCTCTTTGTCAGAGAAGGCTAAATGTCTCAAAAAACTACAATTCCCAGAACTCCATAGCATTGAGCCAGGGCAGTTATAGTGGTATCAAACTGGAACATTTCTGCAGTGTGGATGAAGCCATAGTTGGTGGGAATTATTGTCACAATCTGTATTAATAGTTATTGGTATAGGAAGGGCTTTTAGAAAAAAGGTTTCAGTAGACTCATAGAACTTCCAAACTCAAAGGCGGTATGTTTGAGGTCGGTACAACAACAGGAAAGAGTGTCATCGCTTTCAAGTCCTCCTGTATTTCCCTGAAACTTCTAGTTAGCAACTGTATAGACAGAGGACACAACTAAATACAGTTGGCCTTCATGTTTCGTAGGGTTTAGGGGAAAAAGCATGAATACAGGCTCACTATATTTTCTTTGTTTTTTTACTCAAGAGAACACTTTTCTAGGCACCTGTATGGCCTCCAGCATGACTCTATGGTCAACTTCTACCAGACACTGATTACAGAATCATGCTGGAGGATCTACAGATACCTAGAGAACATATTATTTGAGTGGCAGGGGAAATACTGTTATCTGAAAATAATCAAATCAAATTCTTAATCCACAAATGTGGAGAGACAACTGTAGTCCCCTGATCTGATCCTGAGAACTTGTATATTGACCCTTCTGAAACCTCATCTTGCACTCACAGATAGTCCCTTTTTAAAAAGAACATGCAACTCAAAATCACACACCTCAAAAATAATGCAACTTATTGCTTGCCACGATTCCAATTAGGTTTTTCTCTAGTGTCTGAGAGAATTTAGATAGACCTCAGCCTCTTACACGAGATCAAGAGATAATACGCAATTGTAAAACATGGCACAATAGAAAAGTTTAGCATAGTTTGGCACAGAAAGTTGCAAATAATAAATGTTGTGTACATTAGAAAAATTGGAGTCTTTATGATTTCAAACACAGATGTATTTCTACATCTGTCCAAGAGAAACATAGCATTGCTTATCTCAAGATGGAAAGAGAACAAATAAACAAAGTACAAGTTGAATCAAGGAAAACAACAGACATTAAAATGTATGTTATCCAAAGAACAAACTACATGTCAGTGCAAACTCCATAAAAGTTCAAAAATGGATTTAACTTTGAATCCTTTCCTGCTTGTCAGCAGTGACAGCCTTAAGCTGAAAACACAGGACAAAATACAGTCTCTCTCTCACACACACATTTACTTTGACACTCTGTGGTGTGAAACAATTACTGTAGCAGAACAAGGCAAGGGACAGAGGTTTGCAAAAAGTCAGTCAATGCATTAATGTTGTCATTAATGATTCAGCTTGTTTGCTGAATTACACAAATGGTGCTCAAATTAAACAGATGCTACTTAAGACTAGTTATGAAAGTTCCCAAAATAAAGTTGTGGGCTTTCAAAAAATAAAATGTGTGATACTTACCAAACAAAATCTTAGTTAGTTGTTTAGTATATCAACAGTCAGTATTTGTCCATTGAAGCACTCAATACTACTCATGCAACCTTCAGTCAGAAAGACTCAACTAGCAAGAGTGATAATGCTATTAACAAAACAATGCCCCACTTTCCTTTTGTGGGACAATTCCTTTAAAGCAGCAGTGAGTAACTGCCCAAGCAGTTACTCACTACTCACTGAGATCCACTACAGGATCTCAGAGGCTTCCACTCCCCACTGTACAAACACCCCTGCTATATCTTCTTAGCTTCAATTAAAAAAAAAATTGTATTCACTAAAAGTGTCCCTCATATTCCCACTCAATTTCTGATTTACTTCTTGGTCTAAGAAAGGCCTCTCCTGGACCTAAAACAATACAAAGAAGGACCAGCGGTGTTAGAAAATTGCTCCCTACATCCCCTAGAATGTGTGGGAGGCATTTTAATAAAACTAATTTTTAAAACACTGGGCCTCCTGAGGGCCTGAAACATGGCCTTGAGGGTCAAATTCGTCTCATGTACCTTGCTTCCCCCACCCTCTTTTAAGGAAACTTTAAACATTCTTTCTGCAATATTCCAGTGCTATGAAACATGCTGTTTTACTTTATACATTACCAGAGCATGTTAAAACCACCATCTGATTGTAACTGGAAGCAATCTTCATATGTAAAGTGTTCAAAATACTTCCTCAGTCAGAATATCAGAATATATAGAACTAGCTAGCATGGCTGACAGAAATAAGGAGCAGAGATGTATGACAACTAAAGTTCAAAAACACATCTTTGGCTAAACCCAACTGCTAGTCCCAGCCAGAGCAGGTTTATCGAATCAATAGGATTTATTTAGGGGTGGACTTACTATTCAGCAACTGAATCAATGGGGTTACTATTACTTGTAAGAGCCACTAGATTTAAGTCTAGTGTTGAAACTGAGGAAGAAGTATCATTTGCCCCAAGTAAATGAGCCACTTTTGGGGGTATGTGCTACATGTTCTCTAGTCCTCATTTTGTGACTTATAGAGCTCCTCAGCAAACAAATGCTCATCAAACAATATTGCACTCACATTAGGAATATAAATCCAAAACACACTGCAGAAATAATCCAGTTTGAAACTACTTTAACTGCCCTGGCTCAGTGCTAGAGAAGCCTGGGAATTGTAGTTTTTTGTGGCACTAGAGCTCTGACAGAGAAGGCTAAATGTCTCACAAAACTGCATTTCCCAGAATTCACTAGTATTGAGCCAGGGCAGTTAAAGTGGTATCAAACTGGATTATTTCTGTAGTGTGTTTTGGACCATCATGTAGGAACTGTTTCCTGAGCTATAGATTACCAGGTGCTAGAGTCAAGATTTCTCTACATACTGATTCTACAGACTAACATGGCTATATTTGAATTATACCACTAGGCATTTACAGACATTGAATTTCACAGCCCACAAAGAGACATCAAGACTACAGAATTTCTTTTAATCAAAACCAGGAAGATGAGAATAATTTATTATTAGAAGTCAACCTACCTTTTTGCATTTCCAAATATGCTTTTCATATATGTTGTTCTCTCTTCACTTGTCTAAAAAGATAATAATTATTTGACTTGAAAGTGTTATATTATGCAGTTAGTTTTATATTATGCATAATGAGACATATAGACAGAGGAAAAAATAGGGTGTACATAAACTCATAATGTACTATCTAGACATAAGCTCCAGCTACTCCTGGGGACAGTGTTTTAGTAGACAAAAATACTGAAAATGCCCCAGGGAATGCGGATCCCCCACCCAGCAGAGCCGTTGGGGAATGAGGCGCAGTTTGATGATCTCGAGGGATCACGAGACAAGAGTTTAAATGTAAATAGCATCTCTGAGACGCTGTTGGCAAGTCAGGGGCAGAGCCAAGGTGCTTTACGGAGTTGTGGTCACACAGCAGAAGACCATGGTTTCCCTTACAGCTAAATAGTCCTGACTGGGAAGGCAGATGTCCAAAAGGCACATCCTGTGGTCTACATTAGTACTACCAGGTAAAATGACCTGACATTTCTGAACTGCAAATTAACCAGGAATTCGGAATTTCTAGATAACTTTTTGGAATGACCTGTTGACATGTCAGTCCAGACTACTACCTAGCCATACTACTTTGGTCTTTTACACACTGGGACATACAGATCCAGCACACCAAACAAAATGCTGTGACTATTTTCATGATGTTAAACTCTCCCTTTCAACTAGAGAGAAAGGAACAAGTGGGATACACATGTTATTGCTTTCTATAGAAACAATATATTGAGAGGATATTTCTACAGTTTAATCCTAAAAAAATAGCACTGCACATCATCAATGCATTTTTGATGAAGACTGCTCCTGCAGTTCCCCTGAGAGGGTGCAATGCCCTGACACAGACTCTTTATAATATAATCATATATGTCACATTGCAAACAGATAATAATATAAAATGGAGCTTAATTCCCGAGATTGCCCGCAATGGATTCACTTAATCAGTTATATATGTCCTAATCAATCAGAAAACATTTGATGAACAAATTTGACATACTGAAAAACACACCATTGCAGATTCATTTACCTCATTTGAAAGCAATTTATCCCACTCTCTCCTAAGCACCTTGTAGCTGAAATGCAAGTGGGGTTCAGCATACTTTACACATTCCAGGCTCATGCTTAGCTTTTCCCAAAAGCCTTTGCAATGTTGTACCTCAAATGAGTGAGAAAGAGAAGTAAATCTCCTATGTACTCATTGCTTCCTGTAACAAGGGTTAAGCAAAACAAGGTTATGGCAAATGTAGATAATATGTGAGGTGTTTTAAGCTGGTCTGAATGTGAAGAGAGGGATTTTCCCCACTTAGATATTACAGTAATATTTAATTCTACCTCAAATCTGACACATAGCCATGTTCTATTGCAGAACCCCTAGAACCCCTGAAAAAGGCTTCTTTAAACTTTACCAAAATGTCAGCTGACATAACTGCAGTAATTATTCAGTATGTCTACATGACATCTTAAAAAATTAGCACAAATTGAATTTTCACATTCGAATGTATGACCTCCAACTCCACTGGAAGATTCATTCTGTCTATTCAACCATTCTGTTGAATAAAACATCCACCTGGATTTTGCAATAAAAACCAATCCAAGGCCTAATCCCAGATTCCCACTTCCTTTTGCACAGCAATCACCCACACAAAATCTATGAGGCTGGATTTCTGGTTGAACAGGTATTCCTCTGTGGAAAATAACTGTAAATGGTGGAATCATTTATAAAATACAAATGCTCATGTAATTTCATGCTCGACAGAGAGCATGTATACTGGTTTGACCAGTGGACTACAACTCTGTAGAGCAGGGTCTGAATCCTTGCTGTCTATGAAAATTCACTGTGTGACCTTGGGCACAGAAGAAGGCAAAGGCAAACCCACTCTGAACAAATCTTCCAAGAAAACCCTATGATGAGTTCACCTTAGATTCACCAAATGTCAGAAATAACATGAAGGCACACAGCAAAAAATGCAGTTTCAAAATCTGAAAAGGTCTTAGAGCACATATTCAGAAAGCATATGGAACAGCTATGACCTCTAGTGGCTGCTTTACAGAACCTTATTATAGGTCTTTCCATGATTTTTTCCTTCTTTCTTCTTCTTCTTTTTTTGTAGGCAGGGAGAGCTGTGGTTTCATCACTTAGGGCCAAACTAGGCACTGTGGGGAAGCTCTATAAATGGGCTATCCTGAAATCTATAGTTTTGGGAGGCAACAGTGCTCTTTGGCAGAGAAGACTAAACACCTTGTAAAATTACCAACTATCAGGGGCCCTTCCCACAGCTTGACTGCTGCTAGGTGGTGGGAGGATACACAATTGCATATTCAGATTTCAGCCAATGTGTGGATGGGAGGGGAAGAAGCATTTTACTGTTAAAACAACTGCATATATATCATTTCACCTTCCCACTAGCAATTATTTCTTATCCACTTACTTTTAACACAGGTAATGAGATAATGTGAGTTCCGCATATAATTCCAGGGACATCCTAAAAAATATGAGTATTGAGTGAAAAAAGTTAATACAGAATAGGGATGTTGAATTGTTTTTGCCTCCTTAGACAATGGTTTGTTTTGATATGGATAGTAGGCTAGACAAAGACAGTAAATATTCACCTTTTCTTTTATAACCAGTTTCCAAAATGCAACTTTCAAGGTAAATTTGCTTTGCATTTAAATTATATCAGAAATACCCCCTTTTTCCAAGTCTGAATGCATCTTACCTCATTCCAGTACAGCAGTGGTGTATATGGTAAAAGTTTGTCCAGATTGATGGTCTCTAGGCACATTGTCCAATATAAAGAAGCTGAATGCATGAACAGATAGATGCCTAATTACTGACTAATAAAAGCTTTTGCCTATTATCAAGTCAAATAGTACACAGGTTGGAATAATCCAGAAGGCAAAAGAAATTATCAGAGATAGAGTGTCACAAGCATTAGTTACAGTACTTTTCCTAGGGAGTTACCTGTCTTCAGTTTATTGACTGAGTCATGAGCTTGCAGACGCTTTATAAGAATTTCAGGAACTTAAGGTAAATGAACAAAAATATATAAAAGCCTGAGGGCAGGGAACCATCCAATTAAAAAGATTGTATGTACAGCGCTGTGTAAATTTACAGCGCTTTATAAATAAAGGTTAATAATAATAACAATAAAATAAAAAGGCTTATTTGGTCTGGAACCATGAATATTTTAAAAAGTTGTAAGCTTATATCTGGAGCTTGGTAAAGTCACTTTTTTGGACAATAATTCCCCAAATCCGGTGGGCTTTACAATTGCCACTCCTGGTGGGGAGGGATGCTGTGACCTTAGAAAACAAGATATCAACTCTAACTTATTGCTCTTCATATGAAGAGAAAGTGAACAACTTTCAGTTTTCAACCACTTCATCATGTGAGTACAGCAGCGTATTGACAAAATCTTGAATTTATATACAAGAAACCAAGATATGTGTTGACACAACCACGAATTTACATACAAGAAATCCATGTGTATTACATCCCTTAATCCCCCTGCCTCCTTATTTCCAATCTGATATAGTCCTTAATACTTACCAATAATAAATTCTTGTATGGGATCAAATGTAAAACAAATTGATGTGTTGTCAGAAATCCACTGGATTACCTATTGAGATTAGAAAACAAAACAGTCTTTGAAGCTTTGAAGATGTATAATGAAAGAATCCGCAAAGTTGTGGAAGACTTGAAATCCTTGCGTATTAGTTTTGCAGGGAAAGGCTAAGCAAATGCTAACAGATTACACTACAACATTACTTCTTTGATATTCAGAATAAATCAGGATATGTTATTCTAGCAATAATTTGCTTAACAAAATAATCAGTGTTTTTATTTTACATGCAAGATGAAGCATATTCTGTGCTACATTTTAATTATTTTTTTTAAAAAAAGAGTATCTTCCCTACCTGGGTTTCAATCTCCCTTGTGCTCCCACTATGTAGAAGCAAACAGTGCAGTGCTGCCATTCTGTCACTATCCAATTTGCTGTTCCACAGGAATTGCAACAGGGCTTCCTTGTTTATTGTAATAGTAAACATCCTTCCTGTACTACGATCCAAGACCATTGACTTGAGAGGTGAAATGATGGTGCTAGTATGCAATCCGTTAATTTTAGCATCCCCACCTGAACAACGAATTGGAGAAAATTTGTTTGCATAAGGTGTGCCTAGTAAGCACTGAAATATATTAATTTCTGCTAATAATGTAGACAAGCAGTGAAGATAAGGATAAAAGAAGATAAAAGAAGAGGAAGATAAAAGAAGAAGGTGAGGGACATTTAAATAACTGAAATTGTGAATTTGTAACTGAAAGCTAATCTTTGTAGGTAAAGATATCTATTAAGTCCGTGCATGTTAAGTCAAAGGATTTCATGGCCGGCATGGGTTTTTCGGGCTATGTGGCCATGTTCTGGAAAATTTTCTAGAACATGGCCACATAGCCTGAAAAACCCACAAAAAACCATCCATGCATGTTACCAGTTTATAGTTATGGATTTGCCTATATAAATGAGAACAAATGTATGAATTTAAATAAGTGTATTTTGTACTATATAGATGTATATTGTACTAAATATTCTCCCAGCATATATAGGGCTCCAGGATCTGTGTTGCATAAGTGGCAGGGATGCCCCGATATATATCATGGTTTATACCAGTATATATAGTTGGCCCTTCTTATACAAGGATTTTTTATACAAGGATTCAAGCATCCACAATTTGAAAATGTAAAAAAAAGTATAAATTTCAAATATCAAACCTTGATTTTCCATTTTTTATAAGGAACACCATTTTGCTATGTCATTATACTTCATAGGACTTGAGCATCCACGGATTTTGTTATCCACGGGGGATCTTGGAACCAAACCCCAGCGTATAACAAGGGTCCACTGTACAGTTGTCCCTCAATATTTGTGGGGGTTAGGGCAACAAGATCCCCGCGAATATGGAAAATTGACAAATAGTTCAAGCCCTGCCCACCTCCTCCTCCTCCAATGCCTCGAACAGATGCAGCCAGCTGTCGCAAGCACAAGAAAAGGGGACAGGGTAGCGCATTCGTGGGCTCCAGCCACCTTCTCCCATGCCTGGGAGCGCTCTCAAGCTCTCTCAAGCACAAGAGAAGGGGACTGGGCATGGCATGTACAGTCCTCGCCCACCTTCTCCCACGCCTGGGATAGCTACAGCCAGCTGTCCCAAGCATGAGAGGTGAGACTCATGCTGAGATCGCAAATATTCAAATTTGCAAATCTCAAATCCGTAAATGGGAAGGGACGACTGTACATGTCTATAAATGAGATATCAGCCAGATCCAGCACAAATGCTTTATTCCTTTTATGATTCTAGGATGCACAAGTAAGAGCACTTTTTGTATACAGATGGGAAACTTGGTTCATCCGGGGGGGGAAATAACCAGCAAATTTTGCCAACATAGGGCACAATTATGCTCACCAACATAACTTTTACTATCATCACTTGAGTGCTGGAGCAAGAAAATGTGAAGAAACCCCTAACTGTATACTGGTTGAATGTCTTAATTTTTTAATGCTATAATTTTTAAAATCTCTTTTCCTTTTCCTTTTGCATTACCCAAGTATATTTTATTTCTGTGCAGGCTCTTGAATGACACTGAAATGAATTTCTAGTGAAAAAGCTGTTGCAGAACTTATTCGCTGTACCTGTTAGGAAGAAGCTATAGCACATCAAGTCAGGATGTCGAGTGTTCAGAAGATGCAGAAAATGTCCAGGTAAGTAGACAGCCACATAATAATCTGTTGTTTGGGTTGGGGTGTGTGTGTTAAACAATAAATAAATGAAAAATACAGACTTGTTAGTCTATCCTTAGATTTATCTGAGAGATGAATTATATCTGCTGTTTGAAATATTTATGTGGGGATAATCCCATTAAAACCAGAATACCTCTATCCTGACACCTATTCCAATTGCATGACTACAAATCTCATTACTTTCGCCGGGGAAAAAAAAACACTCCTGTATGTCAGAGGCACAAAACACAAAACAATAATAATGTCACAGGCTGTATTACAGGAAATAAGCAACTTGGCCATTCAAGTTTTCCCAAGCAGCACGCCATGGTCTCATGACTACAGGCAACTAAAGTTATTTGTTTCACCAATGGGGAAAAGGCCAACTTAAGAGAACTTTCCTTATTTAGCAATCCAGCAGACTGAAAAACATGACAAATCCATGTGACATACTGAAAGGAAAATATGTATGTTTTCTTTCCTTATCTAAGAAGGCAGAAAAGGAGAGAGATGAGGTTCAGTTATTAACTTACCAAGATTTAAAAAGGTCAGATTGTTTACTTCCAGGGAATCTACTTCATCTAAAGCTACCGTGTATGTTTTACTGTAACCTAAAAAAGGGTAAAAAAAGGTGATATCTTTAAACAAGTTTTAAACAAGTCTGTTTCAAACAACGATTTCTGAAAGATAACACACAATTTGGGAAATCTGGATCGCTTTCAACTTTTGTTTATTTCTCTAATTTATTGTGGTTCATTTGCTAGTTTAAAAAATAAAAAAGTAATTCAACAAGTTTAGTGTCTTGGCTCCTCATTCTATTTTTTTAAAATATGCAGTCTTAATATCTGAGTGTTTTGCAGTTGTTGCTGTTATCCATGCTTTGCAGAATGAGCAACTTCTGCATGCTTATTTGCCCCCAAAGTATTTTCATTTAGGAAAAAAAAAAAAAAGAATATAGGCTGATATGTTCTACATGCGCTTACAAGAGAAGCAGCAACACAGAACCACAAAAGTCTACCACTGTTCCAGTTTGTTACGGAAGAAATTCAACATCAGGCCCAGAATAAAATTTAAAATAACCAAGAGCGAAACAAATACAAACCAAATGGAAGTCTACAAAATAATTATTCTATTGTTATTATTCTTTTCCTTTATTCTATTGTTACTATTACTTAATATTACTATTACCTATTATTACATACATTATTGCTTAGATGTTTAATTATGGGCTGCATCCTGTACAGTAGTTACAAGATTGCAAGGTGGAGTTACAATCTTGTTACTGCTAGGGATTCATATTTATGTCGGAAATCTAAATATGACTCTCTCAAACCCACTTTTTTCAGCCTAGCCTATCCTCAACTGAAGGACTTCTGAAGTGCTGCCCCAAAATAAAGCGGCTCTCTAAAAATGCCCCAAACCAATTTTTTTAAGGGGCTGTTTTTACTCAGAAAACATCCAGGCTACTAATTAATAGAGTGGCTTGCCTGAACAACATGCACAAAAACTCTCACTTGTCACAAAAACCTTCAAAATCCTTGAATAATGGCCTCAAGCTAGCTGAACCCAGAAGTGACATGATGTCAATTTCACTCAGGAGCCAATGTGTCAAAATGATTTGTGGGAAGTTAGTAAAAACTGATCCCTGCCCACCTACTGTAGGGTAATTTAAGTTTCCTAAGCATTCTGTCTTTGGTAATGAAACAAAAAATATTTAAACAGTAAAAATACCAAAGCTAAGCCTGTTAGGGTCTAGCTTTAAATCGGCAGAGTAGCAGAAATGTGCTCTCGTCTAACTATGCTTCCCTAATACTGAGACTGACTCCAAAAACAAATACAAGTGACTTGAATTTAAAACAAAAATGTACTAATGGCTCTAATCTATATTTACATAGAGGCTATATCCTAATCCAGATAGTAAATAGTTCAAGTAAAGAAATATTTCACCATTTTTCCAAAGAAAGTTGAAAGAAGAAGAAGATGGAGGACCAACTGTTCAGTTTATAATGTTGAGAGAGAATGTCTGTTAGTCCCAAAGGGGGAGCGACCTAAGCCACATGCTTAGTTTGAGAGAGAGAGAGAGAGAGAGAGAGAGAGAGAGAGAGAGAGAGAGATTGCATGCAGGAAATCCCTAGCTATCTAAGGGAAAGTTAATGCCAAAATCTTCCAACACTTATCTGTTCACAAAAGCTCCAATCCTGTACACATTTATCCAGAATTAAGTCCCACTGAAATCCATTGTATTTTTGAGTAGACATTAGTGCTGCATTGTAAATATGATACCTTTATGTAAGAAGGACACAGAGTACGTAACTTCTTCAGGATTAACAGGAATGAGACTGTAACATATGCATAAACTTCCTATGAAGAAAAGAACATCATGTTAAGAAACTGGAGGATTGCCACTTTAATGTTATATTTTAAAACGTAAAGATTAAAGCAGCTATTTCCATTTCCATGAATAAAGCAGTAGCAACATATAATAATCTCTGTAGTGGTTTCATTAACATTATGAAAAGTTGTCTTTTTCAGACAAAAAATATTTGTCTGCAATATATTTTTGTTGTTAATATAGAACACATTTGTAAACATTCCTAAATTGCTCTGGGACCGTCTCATTGCTCTAGGTTTTCTCTACCTGTGAATTATTTTTCCTCCCTTTTGTATTTTTGTATGGAGTTTGTGTGCACCATTTCTTTCTGTGATAGAATCACAGAATCATAGAGTTGGTAGAGACCGCAAGGGCCATCCAGTCCAACCCCCTGCCATGCAGGAAATCCAAATTAAAGCATCCCCGACAGATGGCCATCCAGCCTCTGTTTAAAGACCTCCAAGGAAGGAGACTCCACTACACTCCGAGGGAGTGTGTTCCACTGTCGAACAGCCCTTACTGTCAGGAAGTTCTTCCTAATGTTGAGGTGGAATCTCTTTTCATCAAAAAATGGTATGAGACAAGATCAACTCAAAATGCATAGCACATGATGTTTTTATGGTATACATTCTACTCATCTTATATTCTTATGTTCTTGACATTTTATTGTATGTTTTTGAAATATGAAAACCTCATTGGTCTCACAATCCCATCAAACAGATTTCTCTCTATCTCTGTCTCTCCCCCCGCTATTGTATTACAGGTATAATAGCTAATTTCCAAAGCATACATCTAGTTCCCCCCTTACACATACACATAAATAATTACAGCTTTAAAAACAATGAAGCCAATTTGTTTTAAAAAGTGTCTCCATTTAAAGATGGAAACAATTTCAAAACCCAGCCTAGTAATTTACCTTGGCTCTACAATTTCACAGATGTGTATTACAACTAATAGATGCTCCATTGGTTTGTGCAGCAGTAAAAGTGTGTGTGTGTGTGTGTGTGAGACACAGAGAGAGAGAGAGAGAGAGAGAGGTTTTGAGTATTGGTATTGTGTTTTGGGAATTCTACCAAAATACACCTTCAGTGAGTGAAAAAGCACAAAATAAAAATCCATTCAAGAAAGAGGTGTCAGAATTTTCAGATCTTTGCAAAACGTTTGCTTTACCAGTCTCTGTCAAGGCAGAACATAGCAATCAAAACACCCTTTGTGTTTTGATTCAAAGGCATATCAGTAACAGAGACATATTCTATCACTGTGAAAGACAAGACTTGCCACTTATAATACTTAGGAATTCAGGAATATATAACTGGAATATATAATTCATGCGTCATAAGAATCTCAGCAAGATATATGAAAGGTATAAGAAAGAAGGGATATATCATAAAATATTGAAAGATCTGCAGTAATTGAAACACATTAGTCACAACTGACATGCATTGTATTATGCTGTGCTTTGTATTTGTCTCCAAATACCGAAATACCTACAGAGAACAAGTTCATCATGTGGTGATGAAAGAACAAATAAATTAAGCTGAAGACAAAAGTCAATGGTTCCAGTAAGTTGGATTCGTAAGGTATCATGTATGCACTACCTGTTTCACTGGTAACAACCTGGACATTCAAAGGTTTAGGTATAATCTCTTGGTCTTGATGACAACAATAATCCAAATTCATGGGCCTAGGAACAGAAGTCAGAAATCACTACGTTACTGCCAACAATGTTATATCTGAAGTCATATAAATAACCAATGTGCAGATTAAGAGCCTTATCACATTAAAAGGTAAGACGAGAGGCAGTGAAATGGAAGCGGCTTTCTGTTTACCTGCTTGTTGCATGATGTCGTAGTGCACCCATTCTCCCTCTAGAGGGAGACAGTCACAAAAACAAAGCTTTTGCCAAACAGTTTTTCCAGCACAACAAAAGGCACGTCTTTACAATCATCTCCACCAAAAATAAAATGGATGTACTGCAAAGGCTTGCGGAGAGGTAAATAGAAAGCTGTTTCTATCTCACTGCCTCTCATCTTACTTTTGTAATGCGATGAGACTCATAGTTAGACATAAGGTACAAAAACAAACTACGAGCACAAAGCCTCTGACAAAGAAGCTATTTTTTGCCAAGTCTTTCTACAATGGCATAGCTCCCCTTCTTCCTCATCCTCTGCCTAGCTTGAAAGTTTTTAGCAGCATCAGCATGGGGAAGATGGTGAAGGAAGGCTGGAGAAACAATCTTAGGTTTCAGCAATGTGTCTGCACTAAACAATACAATCCGACTGAGCTAAAAAAAAAAGGAGGACTCTACTCTAGCTGATACTATTATAGCTTTGTTTGCCTGCCTGCAAACGCAAGGTAAGCAGCAGGTAATTTCAGAATCCCTTACTGAACACAACAAAAAAGAGAGAAAGGAAGAGAGCAGATAAGCTCACCTCACAAGCTACTCATGGTATGCTAAAAAAACACCCCAGCAATATTTGGCCACAGAATTGAAATCATAAGAGTATTGAGGCTGGTGAAAGAAAAAGTCATCTCTAGATTTTGGAAGAAGCTTTGAAGTAATAAATTTACTAAATAATAAAATTAACTTTCTAAAGTTAATTTTATTTTATTTACTTCTGCAAGGGTACCTAACCTGATTGTTTCATTTCACATGTTAATAGTATTAGTTTTGAACTAAAAATTTGCTGAAACATATTAACTACTCTTTTTTTGGTACAGAAACCTAACCACATTCTTTCCTTGTATTTTCTGCTTCTGGTACCAAATTCTCTGTTAAACAAGTCTTGCTCAGGCACACATCTGCTTTGTTAGCTGAGGTATAACTGTATGTTTTTTCCCCTTATGATACTGAGCTGCAGGGATTTCTCATTCCCTTATTAATGATTTATTCTTCTAATTTTCAGCACATTTAATGTTAATATATTTTCACAATTCTGTCAAAAACTACAGTTTGTACAACTCATGGTTTATCATTACACTGCAATCCTCCAAAAACATTTTAATTAAAGTTTGGCAATCTAATAATCAAATGGAACAGGTATTTGAGTTACCAATTTGAGTCAATAATACATACTTCCATGCTTCCACTCCCCATAAAAATAATGTTGGCTCATATTCAAGGTACTATGCAAAACAGGATTAAATTAAGCTTTCAGCAAATGAGCAAAAACATTCTACCGATGATCTGGAACTAAGAGAGGTACACATAACAGAATATAAACCCCACACATTGTCCAATCAAATATTAAAACACCTTTAGACAAAAGCAGGTACAAAAACTTAGGTAGCACTCACTTTATTGCTATGTCAGTCAAAGATATATCCAAAGGTGCTTCAAGCTGTTGAAAAACAAAAAGGGACAGCACAGCTAAGAGTTAAAACCTTGTCATACCTTGACAGAGAGTGACTCTGGTTGTAATTCAGCTTTGGGCACATGCAGCTAATTTATGTAAGCGAAGGAAATAGAAGTTGCTTTCTTTATTAACACTTATTAAATAAGTAATTAAAATAGGTATGGACAATGTGTGCCCCCCATATTTTGCTGGACTGTATATTTCTTAACAGTCTAGGAATTTATATTACTTAGCAGCAACAAGCAAGTGCCAAAATTTGGTGTTAACTGATTGGTTAAGAACTGTATCACCTCAGACTCTGTTGTCGTGTACCATCAAGTCTTTTACAATTTAAAGCAACCCCAAGGTAAACCTATCATGAGGATTTCTGGGGTTGAGAGTGTGTGACTCGCCCAAGGTCACATCACATTTTACATATCACGTTTCTGAACACAAATTATTATCTGTCTACAGTTAAAATAACTTAACCTTAGGAAAAATATCACCTAGCCATTATTTAACCACTGATGATGTTAGATGTTTTCATATCCCTATCTTTACTACTAATAAACTTACTTACTTACTCAACTTCTTTGAAATGGTCTATTTTAGACAATTCAATATATAATCAAAGACCACACAAGACCTTGCAGAAATTTTGATCTATACCTTCCATAGTCAATTTCCAGTTATAATGTTGTCTGAGGTTTCTGGGAACTGAAGTCTAAAGCATCCAGGTTTCCCACTCTACTGTAGGTTTGTTGTTGTTGTTGTATGCCTTCAAATTGTTTCTGACTTATGGCAACCCTAAGGTAAACCTATCACAGGGTTTTCTTGGCAAGATAAGTTTGGAAGGAGTTTGCCTTTGCATTTACCCTCACTTTGAGGCTCAGAGACTGTGCCCAAGGTTACCCAGTGGGTTTCAATGGCTGAGGGGGATTCAAATGCTCATCTCCAGAGTCATAGTTCAGCATTCAAACAACTACATCACATTTACTCCTACTATAGGTACTCTTGCTAAAGGCCACACATTCAACTGCAACCCATCAGGTACTGAAGAAATAAAGTAGCACAAATGCTTGTCTGAACTAGACATTTAGAGACACATGGCTCTGTGCACCACTCTGTCTTAAATCTTCAAAAGTTGTATATTTTGATATCTTAAACTGGGGGGAAAAAAGACAAGCACAAAAGCTCTTCAGAAGACCTTACTATCAGTTTGAAGTTTGTATCAGGAAAAAACTGGATGCAATTTAAAGTGTCCTGTGATTCCTAAAAGAAAAATAAACACTAATCAGTATACCTTTATTGAATCTGGGAAAGTAGATTTAAGTCTACAAAAATGCAGCCAAAGTTTTATTTCTCTTAATTAATCTCAAAGGTGTTACAAGTCCCTTTGCAAACAGGAATGCCTGAAGACTTTCAAGGCTGTACCAGACACTACCTTGGCAAGTGGAAAGTTCCATACCCACATGGCTAAGGTAACAGGAATATGAGGCTGAGAAGATGGGAGACAATTTAACTGCTCTTGGGCTCAAAACAGCAAATGTATCCCCTCTCCCAATAGTTTTATCTTCAACCAAGCTAATTTGGAGTAAACAGCTATAAGAAGAGCTTGGGAGGATGGTCTTAAAAACTTTTCAGAAGCATTTACAGGGGAAAATCAGTAAGATGGGAAACAGTGAAGCATCTCCTACCTACTTACAATTTCTCCCTACAAGTGCCTCACCTCAGAACCTTGAGTGAGCATTATGAGAAAAATACAGAATAGGAATCTGTTGTTTCCCCTTGTAATTCACCAAAGACCACTCTTTGAACAGAGAGACCCTAAGACAAGGCAAGCGTAAAAACTCACCACAACATAACTTTATTACATGCTTCCTTCCTCCTCCACATTGTCTACCTTCTGTATATTAATGCTTGCGGTTTTGCTTACTCTAAAACATAGTTCACTGTTTCAGAAGATGAAACCTTTTTGTGGGTGTCAAAGCTGCTTCCCATTGCCTTTTTGCACAGGCATCTCAGATCAGTTGTGAACACTATCTTAGGCCACAAAACTCAGGGTAGATATTTAGTTTTAGCTTTACAACATTCAAGTCTTCTAGGTATTCTGTATTTGAGTGAGTGAAATAGTGATAACAACAAAATCCAAAGATCTGCCTATTTCATAACTTTTATAAGTCAAATGTGTAATGTGTAGTCAGATGTCATTTGACTACAATTCCTATCATCCTTCAGCAGTAGCTATGCTGGATGGAATTGATGGTGATTGGTGATCCAATAACATCTGGGAAGGCCCTGTTCACCATCCCTGTCATTCACCATTCTGAAACATGGCTACAATCAGCAGTAGAGGCTTCACATTTTAAGATAAACGCCAAGAGAATTTGAAACAAAAATACATTTATGGACTATAGCTCCCCAAATCCCCTAGCCATCATGGTCTCTCAGTAAGAAGACAAACAAGGGACACAGGCATGCTGGTTTGGGGAATTCTGGGAACTGCAGTCTACAAAAGAAACTTTTCCAAGCTTTAGAACAGCACTGGGTTACCTTTTCCCCCCATAATGAGAGGTCTTTTTTCTAAGTTTAAGTACACTAATTTTGCAGAAGTAACATTTTAATTTGCAATGGGGTTCAGCACTGGAATCTGTTTACAACACTAGAGTTCTCAATATGCAACTCAGCAATACAGAATTCCTTTCCCCTCATGAGGGAGTAGGCCCATCATTCCTGTACTTACCTAGGATTAAGTACAATGACATCAAAGGCAAAAATCATTAACAGCCTAGCTTTGTGTTTTAAAAACAAAACAAAGTATATTCCTCTGTCCTTTATCACAGAAAACACTGCAAACTATTTTACACTGAGCATTCTCACTATGTGTGTGTGTGTGTGTGTGTGTGTGTGTTGGTATGTAATCAAGGGAACAAAAGATTCACTGAGTTCTACCTTTGGGACAATGTAGAACAGTGTTTGTTCCATCATGTCCCACTGGGCCCAAATGAGATCATCCACAATTCTCTGTCTTGAAAGCTGGCTTGAATTTTCAATTACCTGGAAAGTAAGGACATGAGCACTAATTAGGGAGGGAGGAGTGTTATAAGAAGTGCCCAGCAGTAGCCAGGAATATGTTTGGAAAACACTGCTCCTGGAACTTCTATACATGCCATGCTAAAGATCAGAAGTCACAAGTTCACATGCTTTGTTTTCCAGAACAACATCTTAACTGGATTATTCTACAGCAAAGACACTGTCCTACTCATACCCTAAAACAGTTTTCCAGTAAGTTCTTCACTAGTCTATCTGCATCATGCCCAAACTGTCCCCAAGCTGTTTACTTGTAGCCTGCAGGGGACTTTTAGCACACTTGTTGCTGATCTAATCTACATTCCTCTATGTCTACATAGTTATCACTGTAAAATATCACTAAAAATTGCTTGGAGAAGATCACCACTGAATAAAGCAACATTTAAAAACTGTATCATGATTCCCCAGCCTAACCAGCTGCATTTGAGCAAAAATTTTAAACTTCTTACCACTCCATG
This sequence comes from Sceloporus occidentalis, assembly GCA_023333645.1. NCBI lineage: Eukaryota > Metazoa > Chordata > Lepidosauria > Squamata > Phrynosomatidae > Sceloporus > Sceloporus occidentalis. The sequence goes on from JALMGF010000005.1 coordinate 84,093,086, forward strand.
TCCGTCTTCAACAACTTGGATGTCAATTTTTTCAATATCTTAAATTCAAAAACAATGTCATATTATGACTTTTTATATAATACATACAGAAGTTGTCAACCAATCCAAAGGTGTTTTTTGTTTATTTGTTTATTTCTAAGTGATTAGCACTTCAAGTTCTAACATTTGTGCGGAAATTGCTGCATGTGGGATTGTTACAAAGTGTATGATGAGGACTTAATATGGGCATTTTGTGAAACTGTACTCGTGCAGTTCAGATACACATTTTAAGTCAACGTGTGTTTAATGCAAAACATTCAGCCTATCCATACAGATCCTAGGCTACATCCGCACTGTTGAAATAATCCAGTTTGACACGACTTTAACTGTAATGGTTCAATGTTATGGAATTCTGGGGTTTGTAGTTTATTGTGGCACCAGAGCTCTCTGACAGAGAAGGCTAAATGTCTCACAAAACTACAATTCCCAGAATTCCATAGCATTGAGCCACAGAAGTTAAAGTGGTGTCAAATGGGTTTTTTCTGCAGTACAGATGAAGCTTCATTTTGAGAATACAGTAGACCCTTGTTATACGCTGGGGTTTGGTTCCAAGATCCCCCATGCATAACAAAATCAGTGTATGCTCAAGCCCCATTAAATATAATGACATCGCAAAATGGTGTCCCTTATAAAAAACGGAAAATCAACGTTTGATATTTGAAATTTATACTTTTTTTGAACATTTTCAAACCGCGGATGCTTGAATCCATGTATAAGAAGGGCCGACTGTAGTTAATAAAAACAAAGGTTTCGGTAAAAATAATGGACAAGATCCTGCAATGGGGGACATGTGTATATCACACAGCCACATGTTTGTAGATAAATCTGCCAATCCTGCTCCCAAAAAACTCATACTGAAAATAGCATAGTTCCCTTCAATACAGTCATTTCTGTGTTGTCGGACAGTGGGAGAAATAGGGGGGACACAATCAGTTACTTTGGCTGTCTCTGCAGATGATATACAGTACTTGCAGCATATCCAGCTACAACAGAATAGCTAGATCTTCTGCTCTCCAACAATTTGGAAAGGCCATGAACAGGAAGCTGTACTGCTTACAAAATAGAGGTATTTTGGTTGTTGCAGTCAGAACAAAATTCTAGGATGGGTGGGGGTGGGGGTAAAAGACTGAAATCAATATGTTGGTGCACAGTTTTGCTAGTTTTGTACCACTGGGGAATGAAAAATCATCCAATAAAAGTCCAAATTTTTAAAATAAATTTTGGGAGTTCAGAGGGTTTTAGGGGACCGGAAGAGCTTTTGGAGAACACAAAAGTGGGGCTCAGGGGACATATGTGACCCACTGGCAGCACTTTCCCAACCATGCTATAAAGAATGTATATTCATGCACATGTTTTACGTTATGTCTCATTACCATACACACAAAAGTCCAACTAGGCCATGATGCCCTAGATTTTAACTTGTCATGAAAAAGTTGCATACTCCTAAATGTAGCCAATTTGTTCCCACTCTGTTCCATTTCACTATAGCAGGGGTCGGCAACCTACGGCCCGCGGGCTGGATCCGGCCCACCGAGGCCTTTCTACCGGCCCCCGTGCAGTCCTGCCGCCGATTGCCACCGATTGCCCCTGTTTCCGCGCCGCTCCGGGCGCCATTTTGTTTTTCAAAATGGTGGCCGAAGTCTCGCGTGACCTTTCCCAGGACGGGAAAGGTTGCGTGAGACTTCGCCACCACTTTGAAAAACAAAATGGCGGTGGAGGAGGAAGAGGAGGGCCCTCCCCGCAGGGCTCCGCGGGGCTCAGCGCGGCCCTCCCCGTCTCCCCGCGGGGCCTTGCACTGCTCTCCCCGCCTCCCCACGGGGCTCCGCGTGGCCCTCCCCGCCTCCCTGCGGGGCTTCACGCCGCCCCGCGCCACCCACCTCCTCCTCTGTCTCCTCCGTCCTGCCCCCAGGCCACGCGGCGCATGGAGGAGGGGGAGGAGAAGAAAGAAGCGGAGGAGGAGGAGGGAGGAAGAGCAGGAGGAGGCAGCAGAAGGAGGAAGAGGAGGAAGAGGAGATGGGGCAGCAGGAGGAGGAAGAGGAGAGAGGAAGAGCAGGAGGAGGAAGAGGAGATGGGGCAGCAGGAGGAGGAAGAGGAGGGAGGAAGAGCAGGAGGAGGCAGCAGAAGGAGGAAGAGGAGGAAGAGGAGATGGGGAGGCAGAAGGAGGAAGAGGAGGGAGGAAGAGCAGGAGGGGGAAGAGGAGGAAGAAGAGATGGGGCAGCAGAAGGAGGGAGGAAGAGCAGGAGGAGGCAGCAGGAGGAAGAGGAGATGGGGGCAGCAGGAGGAGGAAGAGTAGGAGGAGGCAGCAGGAGGAGGAAGAGGAGATGGCAGCAGGAGGAGGAAGAGGAGGGAGGAAGAGCAGGAGGAGGCAGCAGGAGGATGAAGAGGAGATGGGGCAGCAGGAGGAGGAAGAGGATGGAGGAAGAGCAAGAGGAGGCAGCAGGAGGAGGAAGAGGAGATGGGGGCAGCAGGAGGAGGAAGAGGAGGGAAGAAGAGCAAGAGGAGGCAGCAGGAGGAGGAAGAGGAGATGGGGGCAGCAGGAGGAGGAAGAGGAGGGAGGAAGAGCAGGAGGAGGCAGCAGAAGGAGGAAGAGGAGGAAGAGGAGATGGGGGCAGCAGGAGGAGGAAGAGGAGATGGGGGCAGCAGGAGGAAGAAGAGGAGAAGGTGGTGAGTGGCCAGAGGCCAGATGGTTGGGGTTTTTTTTGTTGTTTTATTTTGCATTCTTTTTAATTGCTAACAAGTCTCCCTGCTTTGACAATGATAGTGTGGTGATGATGATGATGATGACGACGACGATGATATATAAGCCAGCTTGAGAAGCATGGAGGCACTGTTTCTGAAGCCAAGAGAGTGTCACCTTCCAAAGTGTGTTTTGTGTGCTTTTAATGTTAACAACTCTCCCTTGCTTTGACAATGATAGTGTGGTGATGGTGATGATGAGTCAGCTTGAGAAGCATGCAACTACTGTTTCAGAAGCTGAGACAGTGTCACCTTGCAAAGTGTGTTTTGTGTGCTTTTAATGCTAACAAGTCTCCCTTGCTTTGACAATGATAGTGTGGTGGTGGTGATGATGATGATGATAATGATATGAGTCAGCTTGAGAGGCATCCACGCACTGTTTCTGAAGCCAAGAGAGTGTGACTTTCCAAAGTGCCTTTTCTGTGTGTTTTGGTTCTTTAATTGTGATACTGATATCAGAAAGCCTCTGAGGCAAGGCCAATGTAAATTGCTGTGATTTTTACAAACCCATGCACACTGAAGAAAAACCAAAGTCCCTTGACCAAGTACACACTTCTGAGAAGTACACTTGGTCCAAGAACGGTGAAACCACCTTGACATGTTCAATATGCATAGCCATGTTAAACCATGCTAAGTGTTAAACCCAAGGGGTTTGGTTATGGAATAAGTCTCTGAAATATGCAAGAGGTCATGTTAAGTAAAGCCATGTGAAATGCACAACTGTGCTGTTGTGTGTGTTTTGGAATGCAGGTTGGAGGTGTTTGTCCAGAAAGGGACTGAGGAGGAGAGGGTGGGCACACGCCTCCTCCTCCTTGCAGGGCTTCAGTGGAGGCTCCGCCCCCGGAGGGTGGCTCCGCCCCAGAGGGTGGCTCCACCCCCGGAGAGTGGCTCCACCCCTGGAGGGTGGAAGCTCCACCCCCAGCATGCAGCCCCGCCCCGGAGGGTGGAAGCTCCACCCCCCGGCTTCGGCCCCGCCGACTTGTCTGAGGGACAGCAACCCGGCCCCCGGCTCCAAAAGGTTGCCTACCCCTGCACTATAGCTTCGTTAAACAAACCATGAGAAATTTACTCAGTGTATCATCTGAATGACAACTCTTGTCATGTCACTGACAAGTCAGAACTGCAAGCCAGGATTTGATGTGAGCTTAGAAATCCTGGCTAGTTTGAAAGCAGCAGTCCACCCTCCCCATATGCGGGGGATCTGTTCCGCCCCCCGCCCCCACGTATGGGGAAAAGAGCGTATGCTCAAGCCCCATAGAAAACAATGGGGTGTGTGCTCGCAGTGGCACATGGGGCATTTGGCACGAGTACACATCCCATTATTTCTGCCGGGGCTTGCCTTCTGTGTAAACTCAAAGTTGCGGAAGGCAATCCTTCATATAAGGAGGGCCAACTGTATCACTGGTGCAAATAATCAGTGGCTTGAAAAGTTACTTTTAGGACTTTTTTTTAGTGACCATATCAGCTAGGGTATTTGGGAAGTTTTAGTCCAAAAGAGTAACTTCTTCAAGCTCCACACATAAGTACCACAAAATATTTAATGTGATATTACCCTTTTTAAAAAACAGATTACACTACAGTCTATTAATTAATCTACAGTTAACATACAAACAGGGCACAACAAAAATATGTAGTACATATTGTTTTAGCTAAGCTGCTTTGGATCCCAAATTGCAAGAAAGATGGAATATTAAACAAATAAATATATATATTTTAAAAATGCTTACATTTATCTTCGGAAATCAGTAAGAGACAGCTTTCTGAAGAAGCATTTGTTTCTGCAACTGGATATAGAAACTGTAAAAGGAAATTATTCAAAGATAACAGACAAACTAAAGCATTGCCATTGAAACTAGATAGTTAGTTAATGGTGCACTATACAACTCTAGCTAATATAATGGTATCATTTTTTAAGTGACAAATTATATTAATGATAGAAAGTAAGCTTCCTGTCACTGTGACACTGACAACACATATCCTAACAGCTATTACTATACACCTAATTTCTTTTCTAGATGAAAAGATCAATGGGATCACTTACTTGTACTCTGATACAGCTGTCCACAGCCTTTAAAACTTTCACGTTATTAACCGGGTGAATTTCGATTAGCAAGGTCAGACATTTAGACACTGAGATAAAAAGCACAATTAAGGCAAATTAGTCTGTTGTTGGTGACTATGTCCCACACTCACAAACAGTTGTATCAGTGTTTCAAGTACCTGGCTGAAGTAACAGAAGATTTACTTTTTCTTCCCTTGTTGACTGAAGAAAGCTGACAGCTAATTGGGAATAATTGGGAAAAAGAAATCCACATCAAAATTATAATACTAAATATTAAGTAACGCTACCATACTTATGAGAGTACACAGAAATGTAAAATGGGCAGTTATTAGTTCTGAATACAGTAGACCTATTCAATCATTGGCATATACCCATGTGCTGACTCACTATTCAACAATTGATTGCATAGGTCTACTCTAGTTCGATTCAACCTACTAAGATGCCATTGGAGTTTTCCACTGAAAATGGTAACATTCAGATCAGGGTTCAGACATGTAATCCTCAACTCAATTCAATGTAATAATAATAATAATAATAATAATAATAATAGATTTATTTCTAGCCCGCCCAATCACGAAGAATCCGGGCGGGTTACAACAATAAAATACAACAAATTACAATAGAGTTAAAAAAAATCAAACCCTAGACCTACCACCACCCCCCATTCCCAGTACTAAAACAGAATTAAACAGTAATAATATTAAAACATTTAAAACATTAAAAACATTAAAAACACTGAACAACCAAAAAATAGGCGGAAACATTGGCGGGGGGAAATAGACAAATGAGGGGACAAATATCTCTATATCTGGGGAGGGTAACTAGGTTGGAAAGGCTTGCCGCAAGAGATCCGTCTTGAGTGCTTTCTTAAAAGCTACCAGAGTGGAAATGTGACGGATCTCCTCCGGCAGGTTGTTCCATAGTTTAGGAGCAGTAGTAGAAAAGGCCCTCTGGGAGACTGATGTTAGCCTAGATTTTTTTGGCTGTAGTAGATTTCTTCCAGAGGACCTTAGTGTGCGGGACGGACAATAGGGAAGAAGGCGTTCCCTCAAGTACTCTGGGCCCAAGCCATGTAGGGCTTTAAATGTGAATCTTAGATTAACTGCAAAAGCCCATTAAAAGTGCATTTCAGATTTCTAGCAGAAGAATCTGTCCCTTTGCCACCAGCATGCTGCACATGGAGGAAATGGAAGGTGGGAGTGAAAGAAGAGACAGAGATTTATGAAACAGAAGGAAAGTAAAAAATAGGTGGTGGCAGGCAGAGTGGGAGGGTATAAGAGAAAGGTCCAAAACACACTGCAGAAATAATCCAGTTTGATACAGCTTTAACTGGCTCAATGCTAGGAAACTCTGGGCACTGTAGTTTTATGAGACATTTAGCCTTCTCTGCCAGAGAGCTCTAGTGCCACAATAAACTAATAATAAATAAATAAAAATTATTTATATCCCGCCTCTTTACAAAAAGCAATCGGGGCGGCTTACAAAGTTAAAATATACAGTCCAAACCCTCAACCCACCCACCCCTTAAAATACAATTAAACAGTGTGGAATTAAAAGCATAAAACATACTTTAAAAACAATACAATAACTGTGGTGAAGTCGGAGGTCAGCAGTTAGATTTTCCTTCCGATGGCCGGAGAACTATTCAGGAAAGGCCTGCCAGAAGAGATCCGTCTTTATAGCTTTTTAAAAGCTGTTTAGAGTGGTAATATGACGGATCTCTTCTGGCAGGCCATTCCACAATCTGGGAGCAACAGCTGAGAAGGTCCTCTGGGAGGTCGTTGACGGCCTTGTTTTACAAGGCTGTAACAAATTTTTCCCCAAGGATCTAAGTGTGCATGGAGGATTATATGGAAGCAGGCGGTCCCGAAGATAGGTTGGACCCAAGTCATTGAGGGCTTTAAAGGTGATCACCAACACCTTGTACTGGGCCCGGAAACTGATGGGCAGCCAGTGGAATGATCTTAATTCCCAGGATTCCCTAGCACCAAGCCAAGGCAATTAAACCTCTCTCAAACTGCATTATTTCTGCAGTGTGTTTTGGACCAAAGTTTCTCTCTTGCTCCACCCACTTTCAACTTTGCCCATCACTGGCCTGCAACCCTGCCAATTTTCAGGAGGAAGTTTGGTAATTTGTCAAGATTCAGTGATTCTTCAAAATTATACAAGAGAACTTTAACATGGTTGGGGAACATACCTAAAAGTGTCTTTTCATTGTTGACTGAGCAACTGATCACATGCAGATCTTTTTCAAAGGTATACAAGTGCTGCAGGAAAAAAATATACTTAGTTAAATTACAAATGATATTGGACAGCAGGTATTACTTCAGCACTGAGAAAAACTATCCTTACACCTTCCAAATTGGCTTTCTTCAAAGCACACACCCTCAGAATCAGCAATTTTTATATTTTTCTGTAGCCCAATATATGCCTCCACAATTATCTACTTGCTATATTGCATTTAGATTATTTATTCTGGGGCTCTCTAGAACATAGAACTGTACATTATTTATGTGCATTTCACCCCATTTTCCAACACCTCTGCTCCTCTTGTCTACTCTCAGCTGTCCCTATCTCGTCTGTCCATCAGTGTATTCACATGCAGCAGTGAATGACCAAATGGAGGTAAGACTTACTGTTCTGATGGTGGTGACTGGGAAAGTGAGCAGACCACTTAAGTATGTGAGATGAAAAGCTTAGTCCTAAGTTAGTGTAGAGCCATTAAAATGAATGGGATTCACTAGTCACAACTAACTTATATATCAGTGATTTGAATGGGTTTGCTCTAGACAGGAATAACATTAGATTTAGCCATAATTTCCCAACATTACACAGATTCACATTCTCCAATGGGACCAGTGTGTGGCCTGGTGGTGGTCCTGGATGCGAAGCTGGCAATAATTTCTAGGATGGCCTTCTTCAATTATATCTGGGCTGTCAAAGAATTTTGTCTTGGAGAATTAGTGTTCCATAACCCAGGCAATCACTGGTCCCTGGTTTATACTATGTGAACCTTGGAAGAAGTAGGTGGTGCAGAATGCAACCATTCATAGTGATGGAAGATGGAGAACATGCAATGTCACTACTTCTGCAAGTTTTCATTTGCTAGTAAATGTGATTCAAATGGCCTGACTCAAGTTGAATATCAGAAGCAGGCCAAATCCCAAGGAAGTTCATGCTATGAGTGCTGAGAGCAAGAGGGTTTTCTTCTATACTTGCAACACATATTTGAAATACTATCTTACTCCAAGGAAAAGAGCCAAGCCTCTTAAATTTTATGATGCTGCTCAATCCTATCCCCTAGAAGGCATTTGAAGCAATCAAAATGCTATTTTATCAGGTTTTGTTGATATTTTTACAAATATACAATTATGAATTATCATTTTCACCATGGATTTCATGATGGTTGGTTTTGTTGAAGAGACTGTGAAGTTTCCACTTTGCCTTGTGTATTTAAGCTGAATGAAAATGTGATGAATAGAAATTTTACCTTATATGAAAAAGTTTTAATTTTTTTTAGAAAAAAAACTTTATTTTAGAGAGGATCAAACCGTTTTCACTCTCTAATTAATCCATGGATTGTGAATTACATCTTACCTGGTTTTTTTCAGTATGGCGATCATATAATCCTATATGTGTGTGTCCCTGATTCCCCTGCAGAGAAAGTGAATTAGCCATGATTATACAAAGTTTTTAAACATTCAGTGCTTGCCATTGATAAGGGAACCCTCTAACATTGTCAACTTTGCACTATGTTTCTGTGTTTTTTACACCTTTCACATAGAAATATAGCAGGTTATTTTCTTTTCCTATTGCTGGTAAAAGGAAAAGATTCATTTACTTCATTTAAAAAAACAAAGAGCTGCTGTTAACCACTAAAAAATAATGGGTCCTACTTCTGGCATGGCTTATTTCAAATATTGTCCTCTCTGACAAGATGTCTCCTTCTTTTCTATATTTATAACAGAAAAGTCCTCAAAGTCCAGATAATCTTCAAGCTATGTTCTAAATTCTAGCATATTGTTAAAAAAAAGCCCTGCGTGGTTTTATTGATTTATCATGGATTTTTTGTTTCTTTCTATCCTCTGACAGTCTTACCAAAAGCAACAAGCAAGCTATGAGAAAAACATGGGAAATCTGCACGAGACATTCACTAGTGAGAACCAGTTCCAAATAGATTTCCTTAACTGGTATTTCTCATGTCAAGATTCAGCAGAGGGCAGTTGTGCTTGTTTCTCTGGACCTCTTGTGGCACATGATACCATATAGACTAGAATGTAATGCTCTCCAGATGTATTTCATTTTGTTGCTTAAACCTGAGTCTTTTGGGGCTTTGGGGCTTTTAGAGTTCTTTGTAGTTCACTGTTTTATGGTACACTAAATCCAGTCCTAATCTATTAAGACTTAAAAAAATACATTTTATACATCTTTAAATAAACAGAACTATATTTTAGGCAGGGCTACAGATAATCCATTATGGATATGTATAGTGGTGCTCTTCTCAAAGCTGTTTGATGCCAAAATAACCAGGGTAGAAACCCAATATAACATTAGCAGTGCAACTTTATTCGCACTAGTAGAATTATACTGTTGGATACTATATCCAACACTGGGTTGTATACATAAATGCAAACAGTACTTATGCGCTTACTTCCACACGCAGAGGAATGGAATAGAAAACATGCTACCTATAAGCGTTTGGTTGATTATGGGAAGTCCAACTAAAGTCCAAAATGCACTGCAGAAATAATCCAGTTTGAGACTGCTTTAATTGCCCTGGCTCAATGTTAGGTGCTGCAAGATTCCTTTGCACACTAGGTTTTTCAAAAAGGCTACAAAGTTGGCTTTAGCTGCACCTGCACTGCCAAAATAATGCAGTTTGACACCCTTTAATTGTCATGGCTCCATGGCAATGGAAAGTTTTCTGAGATATTTAGCCTTCTTTGTCTGACAGCTCTGGTACCTTACCAAACTACAAATCCCTGAATTCCATAGCACTGAGCCATGTCAAACTGCATTAATTCTGCAATGCAGATGCAACCTTTGTGAACTAAACTAAGGGCCCAAACAGACAGGCCAAAATAAAGCTGATTCAGGTCACTTTGGAGGCATGCTGTTTAAATGACACACACATCTTAAGAGGTCAGAAGTTGCTCCAAAGCTGTGCTCCAGTCCTTAGGACTGAAGCTTGGTTTTGGCACAACTTCCAGCCACTTAGGAAACCATGCGTCAGTTGCCAGGTTGTTTTTAATGTTTTATAAACCACTCTGGAAACCTTTAAAGTATATATATGTATATATATCTAAAGTGTGTGTGTGTGTGTATTGCAAACAAAATGATAAACTGTCTTATTTGTAGTTAATGAACTCTCCAATTTCAAGCACAAAAACCTAGGACTGAGAGTTACTTTCGTAAGATTGTGCAGCCACTCTCAGTCTCTCTCCCAAACAAAACAAAACAAAAATTAAAAAATATGGCTTACCTTCCAGGTATAAAGAATGTTTCCATTTCTTTCAACATTTACTATGTGTATTGTTTCCAAATAATTCTCCAAAGCATCTGAAATAAAAAAGTGTTACTATAGTGTGAACTGCCTCTGACCTTGAAATGCACGCATACATTTGAAAAGCATCTGCAAAGAAACCTATTTCATTATACAAATAACAAATAACGTGACAGGAAGGTATTTTGAACTGTAGTCCATAGATTGTATTAGATGTACAATTTTCTCTGCATGAATAGGAAAATTGTTCAGAATTCCAGCCTTATAACATGATAAACCACGACATCACATGGATATTGTTAATTCCAGGGACAAGACAGCACAACATTGAATTTCATCCACCGAAAGGAAATTTTAAATCACATGAAGTTATTTTAGCAGTCCTCGGCATCAATAACCCTGTGTCTCTGCTATTCTTGGAGCAAAAAAAACTTCTGGTTAATCTGGAACCTGGTCACAGTGTCACGAAAGATAAAAACAAAACAAAAAATCTTTAAAACTTTGCATCTCAGAATTCAAAGATATTGGACAGGAAGCACCTTTCATACCTCCAGCAGTTGAAGGAGGTACAGTGGTTTTTTAAATCAATAAATGTCACTATATTGTCACTATATGTTGTTGACTAACTACAACTGAATGTCAAAGGCAATAGCAGCACCAAATCTGTCAGGGATTCTACAAGGGGGAAACAAGGATGAATCTCTTACCAAACCTACAGCAGCATTAGCTGATCATGCATGCCAAGAGATTTCTCCCTAGCCATAGTTCCCTGAGGGGGAGAGCAGCGGCAATTTCCTCTTTGCTCATCATATTTCATTTAATGCCACCACATCTTGTAGGTCTGTAATGCTGGGTCATTTTAGCCAGCTAAAAAGGTGCCCCAATCAGTTTAGCAGATTTTCAAAATGACAGTATACTTATTAAAAAATATCTGGAGGTAACCATCGTTTAACCAGAGGCAACTTCATTGCTTTCATCTGCAGGAATCCTGTCCAAGGAACATTATAAGAGAAAATATTGTTAAACATACAGCAGGGCCATACAGGGAGAGTGAGCACGTTCTTGAAAAATGCCTGCCTCCCTACCTTTTAAAGAGTTATTTGAGAGTGTCAATGAGTACATGGCTAGAAGGTATCTGGCAGACACTATTTACTTGGACTTTCAAAGTCTTTTGACAAAATCCCCCACCAGACTCTTGAGCAGATTTAGCAATCATGGGTTATGAGGAAATGTCCTCTTATGGATCAGTAAGTGGTTAACAAATAGTAAACAGAGATGAGGAATAAGTGAACACCTCTTGCAATAGAGGAATAAAAACAATGGGGTCCCCTAAGGATCTGTATTGGGACTGCTGACTTTTAACTTGTTTAAAGTCCAAAGGAAGACTGGAGACAAAGGCTCCATACAGACAGGACAAAATAAAGCTGCTTTGGGTCACTTTGGAGGTATGCAGTTTAAATGATGCATGCATACTAAGAGTCTGGAAGCTGCACCAAAGCCATGATCCAGCCCTAGGGACTGGAGCGCAGCTTTGGTGCAACTTCCAGACTCATAGGAAGCATGCATCATTGAAACACCATACCTCCAAAGTGACTCAAAGCAGCTTTATTTTGGCCTGTCTATATGGGGCCATTGATAAGAAGAAAGGCAGCCAGGTTTGCTGGTGACATTGAGTTATTGATGTCACTAGCATATGATGAAGTGAACTGCAGTCCACGAAAGCTTATGCTATAAATTTCTTCTTCCCAAATAGTGATAGCTACCAACCAAAAATGGCAATGAAAAATATGAAAGGGTGGAGCAAATTCTCTGTGAGGAAACATTAACTTTAGTCCAAAACATAATGCAGAAATAATACAGTTGGAGACCACTTTAACTGCCCTGGCTCAATGCTAGGGAATCCTGGGAACTGTAGTCTATTGTGGCACCAGAGCTCTCTGACTGAGGCAGCTAAATGTCTCACAAAACTACAGTTCCCAGAATTCCCTGGCATTCAGCCAGGGCAGTTAAAGCAGTGTGTTTTGGACCTTCAAGGGGCTTTTAGCTTAGCAACAAAGAGAAGGGGGAGGAATTGTGAATGATGTGAAGAAAGGTTTTTCTACTTTTATCCTGAAACTCCAGTGTCATTCACTGAAGCACTATGGTGAAAGATCTGAGACAGATAATAAAGAAGTATTTTGTCACACTGTGCATAGTTGTGCATATCTGTGTATACAACCCATAGTTGTGAGTTGGGTTCCACAAACATATAGGAGTAACCACCAACCTGGACATATTTAATGAGGATTAAGGACCAGACAATGCAAGGAGAACAGAGCTATGGCAAAAAAATTCCTCCCCTAGCAGGGCCAGTATTTTATTTATTAATTTTATATATAGCCTTCCTTTTGCCCAAAACTGGGGACTTTAAGTGCCTCACAATGAACAAATGAAATTAAAACAACTTCACAAAAAATTAACAAAACAATTTTAAATATCTCTATATGAGGAAATACCTAACTGGTTAAACTCCCTTTTGTTCCAGCAGTTAAGTTCTATTGACAAAATCCTATATAAATAAAATGTATTAGTCCACCTGGGGAAGGAGAACAAAGGAGAACACCCTTTCATGCTGCACAATTATAGCATTTTGATACCACTTTTACATCCATGGCTGATCCTATGGAATTCTGAGATGTGTTATTTGATAAGGCACTAGGGCACTCTGGCACAGAAAGCTGCTGTTGTTATAGTTGTGTGCCTTCAAGTTGTTTCCCACTTATGGTGACCCTAAGGCTAACCTATCAAGAGGCTTACTTGACAAGATTTGTTCAGCAGGGGTTTGCCTTTCTCTGAGGTTGAAAGAGTATGACTTGTCCAAAGTCACTCAGTGGGTTTCCATGGCTGAGTGGGGATTCACATGCTCATCTCCAGAGTACTAATCCAATGCTTAAATCACTACACCATGCTGGCTCTTGCTATACAAAACTACAAATTCCAGGATTTCATAGGGTGAAGCTATGACAGCTGAAGTGATATGAAAGTGCTACAACTGTTTAGTGTAAAAGCAACTAGAGAGGGTCCACCTAGCCTCCCAGAGCTTGAGAGTGGCCACCACATGGCCACCAGAAAGATGTGATGGGAAAAGGTACCTCCTCTGAAGATCTCAAAAGACAAGCAGGCACATATGAGATGATGTATGGTCTTCCAAATATGCTGGAACCAAGCTGGATAAGGATTTCTAAGCCACAGCCAACACTTTGAACTGTGCCCAGAAACAGATGGGTAGCCAGTGAAACTGTTATAACAAGAAATTCACTTGTGCCCTGTAGCCAACCATGTTCAATAGTTGCCGTGAAACATTCTTGATCATATTTAGTATGTTTTCCAATACCAGCAACAAAAGAACACGAGCAAGACTCAAATAACTGTACTCACGTCCTTCTTCCAGCCTTTCCATAGTTTGTGATTGGCCATCACAGAAACTGTACACCTTTGATCTGATCCAGAATAGATATTGCTACCTTCTTATGACAACCCTGATCTATTGTTTTGTCTAGATATGTTTACAGCAGTGGTCCTCAAACTATCCCCTTTAAGAGATTTTAGACTTCAGCTCCCAGAAGCCTCAGCCTTGTTGGCCAATGGTCTGGGATTCTGGGAGGTGAAGTCCAAAATCCCCCAAAGAGCAGTTTGGGGACCACTGGTTTGAAACATATTTTTAAGATTGTCACTGGACCCTCCTCCCTTCAGATAGACAGAGCTCAAGGTACCATCTTCACCTATGCCTCAAAGAACAGAGAAAAGCAAGGATAAGAGACAAGTTGTGACACATACAATAAAAGCTGGCATGCACTGTAGACTGCTAGTGAGAAGTTGGCACCTAAAGGGGGTTCATCTGCTCCTTCCTATCTCATCTAGCATTCCTGAGCCTTCTGTGTGAACCACTAACATTATTACATTAAAAGTACCTCTACAACATGCTTCCAGGAAACGTATTTAAATTAATTAATATTTTACATACTGCTCAGTATTCAGAGCTTTCAAGCTTTTGCTCGATACTGCATTTTGATCAGATATACGCAAGGAACCTGATATTCCTGGCATTTACACAGATTATGCAACTCTTTGGGCAGGATTAAGTACTTTGAAGTCTTCACCATTTCAGCAGGAGAACTTCAAACATATGTTTAACTTTGCCTGAACTGATCAAACTCAAGGCAAATAATCAGACTTCACAAACTGAGTTGCCTACAAGAAAAATGTTTTACTCTCCAAATATATACATATATATTTTTTTATTTAGGTATTTATATCCCGCCCTTCAGCCCTAATGGCTATCAGGGCGGCTTACATTTATTATTATTTTCAACCAGACAGTTCCCTGCCCGCAGGCTTACAATCTAAAAGACACGACACAAAAGGAGAAGGGAATGGTGAGGGGGGAGGGGATCGGGTCCAGCATTCTTCTCTCCCTCTGAGGCCTGGACCAAGGCAGATGGACCGGAGGGAGGGCTCTGCTTCTTCCAGGCAGGCCTGGTGGAGCTCGCCTGCCTCTCTCTCCCCTTCCAGATGGTGGCTGAAGGGAGGGCTGGTCCTCTTCGAGGAAGGCAGTTGGAGCTCGCCTGCCTCTCTCTCCCAGATGGTGGCTGAAGGGAGGGTTGGTCCTCTTCGAGGAAGGCAGTTGGAGCTCGCCTGCCTCTCTCTCCCAGATGGTGGCTGAAGGGAGGGTTGGTCCTCTTCGAGGAAGGCAGTTGGAGCTCGCCTGCCTCTCTCTCCCAGATGGTGGCTGAAGGGAGGGCTGGTCCTCTTCGAGGAAGGCAGTTGGAGCTCGCCTGCCTCTCTCTCCCCTTCCAGATGGTGGCTGAAGGGAGGGCTGGTCCTCTTCGAGGAAGGCAGTTGGAGCTCACCTGCCTCTCTCTCCCAGATGGTGGCTGAAGGGAGGGTTGGTCCTCTTCGAGGAAGGCAGTTGGAGCTCGCCTGCCTCTCTCTCCCAGATGGTGGCTGAAGGGAGGGTTGGTCCTCTTCGAGGAAGGCAGTTGGAGCTCGCCTGCCTCTCTCTCCCAGATGGTGGCTGAAGGGAGGGCTGGTCCTCTTCGAGGAAGGCAGTTGGAGCTCGCCTGCCTCTCTCTCCCCTTCAAGATGGTGGCTGAAGGGAGGGTTGGTCCTCTTCGAGGAAGGCAGTTGGAGCTCACCTGCCTCTCTCTCCCAGATGGTGGCTGAAGGGAGGGTTGGTCCTCTTCGAGGAAGGCAGTTGGAGCTCGCCTGCCTCTCTCTCCCCTTCCAGATGGTGGCTGAAGGGAGGGCTGGTCCTCTTCGAGGAAGGCAGTTGGAGCTCGCCTGCCTCTCTCTCCCCTTCCAGATGGTGGCTGAAGGGAGGGCTGGTCCTCTTCGAGGAAGGCAGTTGGAGCTCACCTGCCTCTCTCTCCCAGATGGTGGCTGAAGGGAGGGTTGGTCCTCTTCGAGGAAGGCAGTTGGAGCTCACCTGCCTCTCTCTCCCAGATGGTGGCTGAAGGGAGGGTTGGTCCTCTTCGAGGAAGGCAGTTAGAGCTCACCTGCCTCTCTCTCCCAGATGGTGGCTGAAGGGAGGGTTGGTCCTCTTCGAGGAAGGCAGTTGGAGCTCACCTGCCTCTCTCTCCCAGATGGTGGCTGAAAGGAGGGCTGGTCCTCTTTGAGGAAGGCAGTTGGAGCTCACCTGCCTCTCTCTCCCAGATGGTGGCTGAAGGGAGGGTTGGTCCTCTTCCTTTTTTTTGTATTAAACTGCTTGATGTACAGAAACAGCAGTGTTTTTCCCCAACAGCGTTTACAGAATCAAAGGAGACAGAACTATATACTGTTGCTCATAGAAAATGTTGATAGTCATCACTTTCATAACCGGTATGCCATCTGCCTAAAGTAGTTTCAGATGAGAAGAGAAAGCACTGTTAGGTCAGACAGGTGTGTTACTGTGTTGGTGTATGCCTTCAGGTTGTTTCTGACTTATGGCAACCTTATCACGAGGTTTTCTCTGCAAGATTTTCAGAGGAGGGGTTGCCTTTGCCTTCCTTTGAGGCTGTAGGAGCATGAATTGCCAAAGGTCCCCCAGTGGATTTCCATGGCTTAGTGGGGATTTGAACCCTGATCTTCAGAGTGGCAGTCCAACACTCAAACCACTATACCATACTGGTCTTATATTTCCTGATAATTATGAAACCTGACAATGGCTCATATACAATACAACCACCACATGGTCCAAGGCCCAACTTTATAAAACATATTGCTATTCATATTGCTATTAGAAACCACTGGGGTTGTTGCTGGACCTTCTTCCCTAAGATACAGGGCTCTAGTTACCATCTTCCCCTATGCCTCAAAGATCTAAGCATCAGTGAACAAAGACTTATGCTCAGCATTTTCTCTGCCTTACTTTATATATCCCTAGCTAAAACTCTCAGAATATATAGTTACAGTTGAATATAGTTACCGTTGAATATTAATAGGCCAAAAACAATGACTGAGGATTATTTACATAACTTAAAAATGGGTAACATTCAAGTGGGTATGTAAGGGTTTGAAAGACAGACACTGGAAAAAGCAAACAGGAAGAAATTCAACTTATTTGAAATGTGGTGTTGGAAGATTTGAAATGTGGTGCTGGAGGAGAGGTCTGTTGATAGTATGGGAGGGTTAACAGGCAAATGAATGGTTCCAAGAGCAAATCAAGACTGAACTTTTACTAGAAGCCAAGATGACTAGACTGAGGCTATCCTATAGGTATGTCATGAGATTACTCATTGGAAAAGACGATAACGTTTGATAAAAATGGAAGAAGGCAGTGAGAAAAGAGAAAGACCAAGGATTCAGCCAAGGAAGCCACAGTCCTGAGTTTGCAAGACCTGGGCCAGAGAGGTGATGAACAGGGCTCTTGGGGGTCTCTCAATGAGAGGGATGCTGTAAGGACTTTATCACAGGACTTTATCACACAGGGAAAATTGGGGGTTTAAACAGCTATTATCCTGTGAAAATCGTGCAATTGCGATTAAGATTTTCACACTCACTGCAATTTCCCCATGAATGATTTGTTGCTGTTTATTGCCTGGGATAATGACTTCAATCGTGATGTTGTGTGAAAGTGTCAGTTGCGACTGCGCAATTTTCACAAGATAATCACTGTTTAAACCCCTGATTTGCCCCATGTGATAAAGTCCACACAGGGAAAATCGGGGGTTTAAACGGGCATTATCCAGCAATATTTGTGCAATCGCGGTAAAGATTTTCACACATGATCACGATGAAAGATGTCTTGTTCTGGAAAAAACAGGAAATAACCAGCAACAATTCATTCATGAATGATTTGTTGCTGGCTATTCCCGAGATGAGTCCTCTTTAATCATGATCATGTGTGACAATCTTTACCGCAATCGCACAAATATCGCTGGATAATGCCTGTTTAAACCCATGAGTTTCCCCACGTGTGATAAACATCTAAGACAAAACTGACCTGAGGGCGACCCACAGCAATGTGCCCCCCAATTTTTACCACTGCCAGTCAGATGAAGGAGGGCTTCTCTTTCCGCAGGTGCTTCGCTCTAAGCAGCCACTTGCCTCCACTGAGGCCCTTCGCCAGTGCTCTGACTGCTGAGCGCACTATAAGAGGTCCAGACGTCCTACATTTCAACCTCCTGTCCGGGGTTCAACACCTCCTCTATTTCAAGCCATCAAACCTGTCAGGAAAGCAAAAGGTAGCTTAACAGATTTATTATTGCCCCTCAAAAGGTGTGTTAGTTTTTCTCAAGCAATGAACACAACAAGAATACTCCCAAACGGATACAGAAAAACTGCTGCCTGCATCGGAGAGGCAAAAGAAATGCCGTGTTTCCCCGAAAATAAGACACTGTCTTATATTTATTTTTCCTCAAGAAGACATACTATGGCTTATTTTCAGGGGATGTCTTATTTTTATTAAATATGATACAACTATCTACATTTATTCCAATATAGTTAAGTCGTCTTCTTCTCGAACATCATCATAACTCTCCAAACCCTGTCACTATGTCTTGATTTGGGGCTATGGCTTATGTTGTGCAAATGCTTAGAAATCCTCCTACGGCTTATTTTACAGGTATGTCCTATTTTCGGGGAAGCAGGGTAGGGAGGAAACCGTGTGCTTTTTCTAACTGAGGTCTGGAAAGGAAAGGAGGATCTGGGTTGTTGAAGCCGATCGGCAGCAACGCAAGGGGACAGGTGTGTGTGAGTTGGATTGAGGAAGAAAAGCAGGAGGGATGAGAGAGCAAATGGGAAGACTGCAAAATGAAAGTGGTAACTTAAATGGATCCCAGCCTAAGATCTGTTGCGAAGGAAGCACAATAGTAAGCATTTCTACAAGTACATTGCAAGCCAACAAGGCATTTTAATGAAGGTCATGAGAAAAAAAATACAATATCTGTGTGTCTGTATATATATACATACATAATAATATGTAAAAATACAAATTAAACACAGTATATGTGACACAGCCGTAAATACCGGGCAGCATGGCGCAGCGGTTCCGATGGTTGTCCTATCACTCTGGAGACCTGGGTTCGAATCCCGACTCAGCCAAGTAAACCCAATGGGTGAATTTGGGCAAATCACACTCTCTCAGCCTCAGAGGATGGCAGTGGCAAAAAACAAACAAACCTTTGAAGAAACTTACTTATAAGTCAGAAACGACTTGAAGGCACACAACAACAACAACAACAACAAAGCATATGACACCAATTGATATTGATAAGAGTCTTGTCTTGAAAAGGTGAGTCCATATGGTCCTGGACTTTTAACTTGGAGGTCATCTGCACTGGAGGGATAACCCAGTTTGATAGCGCTTTAAGTGCCTTGGCTCCAGGCTCTGGAATTCTGAGGCTCTGGAATTCCATTCCCAGAATTCCAGAGCCTGGAGCCAAGGCACTTAAAGCGCTATCAAACCAGATTATTCCTCCAGTGCAGATGCAGAAAGAAAAAAGCAACCCAGCCCAAAAAGAAACCAAGCCCTTACCACCAGAGGAGCCTCCTGTGACAGTTTGCTCCTCAATCCAAGGCTTCACGTCCCTCTGAGGCTCAAAATGGGCGCTCAACTCCAGCAACATCCTCCTTCCCTGGCTGAAGCCAAGCTCCACTCTGAGACATAGACTGCCTTAGATAGAACAAGATCTGTTTTCTTCCCTCCTCCTCCTCATGCCCAGCCCTCTCCAAAGCGCAGCTCTCGTTCCCTATTGGGCCAGTGGCGCGACACTCATCTCAACGGCGGCGTTGATTGGCCGCGGCGCAGCTATGGGCGGGGCTAGAGCTGTTAGGAAAGTGACTGTGTGAAACAGCTTCTTGCTGGGGCCCCTTCAAAGTCCAATCTACTCTGCAGAAATAATCCACTTTGAGACCGCTTTAACTGCCTTGGCTCAATTCCAGGGAGTTCTGAGAACTGTGGTTTTGGGAGATATTGCGCCTTCTCTGTCAGAGAGAGAGTAAACTACAATTCCCAGGATTCCCTAGCACTGAGGCCAGGGCTGTTAAAGCAGCCTCAAACTGGGTTGTTTCTGCAGTGTGTTTTGGACCTTAATGGCGACCCTGTCATGGGAAGATATGTTCTCAGGGTTTTGTAGGGTGCCTCCCTCTGAGGCTGAGAGAGTGTGCACCCCAAGCAGAAGTCTTTCTTAACCGCAAAGGAGGAGGGCCAAGGCAGAATTGTAGGACGTTCAAAATAAAAGCTAAAAACACTCGCATAAATTCATTTTGTGTGGTTTATTTACAGCTATATTGTGTGTGTTGTGTGCCTTCGAGTTGTTTCTGGCGTATGGTGACCCTAAAGCGAACCTACCATAGGGCTTTCTTGGTAAGATTTGCTCAGAGGTTTGCCTTTGACTTCCACTGAGGCTAGGGTTGCCATAATAATTCTCTACTATAAACCGGGACAAAATGTAGGACAAAATTTAGACCAAAATGTAGGACAATTGTAGGATAAAATTTAGGCCAAAATGTAAGAAAAAATGGAGGACCTTAAATGTTCTACATTTTGGGCTAAATTTTATACTACAATTGTCCTACATTTTGGGCTAAATTTTGTCCTACATTTTGTCCCAGTTTATAGTAGAGAATTATGGCAACCCTATCTGAGGCTGAGAGAGTGTGACTCATCCAAGGCTGCCCAGTGAGTTTCATGACTGAGCTGGGATTCAAACCCTGGTCTCTATAGAGTTGTACAAATCATACCCTCAAACCACTGAGCCACACTGGCTCATATTCCATTTACACTTGCCCCTCCATATTTGCTAGGGTCAGGGGAATGAGACCCCCGTGAATATGGAAAAAACGCAAATAACAAAAACACCATGTTTTCCCCTGAGAGGACACCTCTCTAGGAATCTCTAGGTCCTCCAGTGCAACTCTGTGGTCAACGTCCGACAGACACCAGGGATGTAGCCAAGGGGGGGGATCTTGGGGTCCGGACCCCCCTTCCATTAGAAAAATGAATGGTGTGTGCTGCTGTGCCGCTGCACCCAAGCCCCATTATAATGGTGGCACTTAGTCTGGACCCCCCCTTCCTAAAATCCTGGCTACGTCCCTGCAGACACTGACCACAGAACTACGCTGGAGGAGCTACAAAGGCCTAGTAGATCATTCTCTCTAGGAATCTCTAGGTCTTTCAGTGCAACCTTTAGTTAAAATTGAACATAGAGTTGCACTGGAGGACCTAGATATTCCTAGAGAGAACATATTAATCAAATCCAGGAATAAGCAAATCCGCAAATATCAAAGCCACAAATATGGAGGATGAGTGTACCAATTCAATTCATATAGTTTATTTACATCTGTATTTTTTCTACTATTTCTGATACAAAAAGAAAAAATGACAACACATATACATACGTACTTACATCTTATCCCCACTGCTTAAAATCCACCCCTACTAACAACATCTAACTACATAGAAGTATCGTATAAGTACATATAAGTCCCTTGAAAGGCATAGTTAAGGAAGGAACGAGTGGTTTATTTACATCTGTATTACAGTAACATATATCATATTTTATTGTGTACTCCACCATATTACTTATCTTCTGTAAAACGCCTCATCTGCTTGCAACATACTTCTTAGGAACTGTGAGGAAGACAAATGCTTAAAATTGTATTTTAACTAGCCACAAACCCTTGACTGAATTAACGTAATATGATTCCTTTCGTGTGTCCATTGTGCTGAAATTGAGGAAAACCCCTTTCAACATTTGCTTTGTGTCCTCAAGCAGCCCATTGCCTAACATTTTATTTATCTACTGTATTTATAGCTCTGCTGTTCAGCCAGAAAGCCTTACAGAAAGTTAATTAGACATTTCCTTACCTTCAGGCCTACAATTTAAGAAGACATGACACAAAAGGAGAAGGGAATGGCAGTGGGGAAGAGAAACCAATGCACTTTGAGCTCTGGGTGCAAGTCTTGTCTGCTGCTGTTCCTAGGAAAAAGTAACTTTATTATAAAGATCCGTCCTATCCGATTTGCACAGAGGACAGGGTGCCAAGTAGGCAAACTTCTCAAAAGGGAACAGCAAACACGTGCTCCTCATGTGCTTCTTAGTCATGCTCCAAATGGAGCATGTTCTGGAATTTCTCCTGGACGGAATACTGAAATGTAGGACATGCCCTGGAAAAAAAGGGGACACTTGGTCATCCTGAGAGGATGACTTGTCTCAGGTCACCCAATGGGTTTTCATGGCTGAGCAGAGATTCAAATCCTGCCAACCCTCAAACCACTACACCAGACTAGTTCTTGTATGTATGTATGTCACTTCAAGTTGCCTATCAACTTAATGCAACCCTATTGATTTTATGGGGTTTTCTTATGTAAGGAATACTCAGCAGCGGTTTTGCTCGTTCCACTGAAATATAGATTACAGTTGATTTTCATTGATGGTCTCCCATCCAAGTACTAACCAGGGCTGAGCCCTGGTGGCACAGTGGTTAAATCACAGTACTGCAGCCAGAAAATTGTGAGTTCAATCCCAGGCAGGGCTGCAGAGTCGGTCCACTCAGCCTTCCATCCTTTTGTAGGTCATAAAATGAGGACCCAGCTTGTTGGGGGCAATTATTGCTATCGCTATTGACCCTTCCATGATCAGACTGGATCTGGTGCCTTTAGGTCAGTAGTCCCCAAACTGTGCTCTTTAAGGGATTTTGGACTTCAGCTCCCAGAATCCTATTGGCCAACATGGCTGAGGCTTCGGGGAGCTGAAGTCCAGAATCTTTTAAAGGGCACAATTTGTGGACCACTGCTTTAGGGTATGTAGTAAGCAAAGAGAAATCTTCATATTGCCCAATGGAGGCTCTCTGCATGCAAGCAGCTCTTGGTTTCTGCTTGCACAGGAAAGGGAGGGTGATGCTGATTATTTTTGGGCTTGGATTCATGCTAGATGATGGTCGTGTGGGTTGGTGCTTAATGGGCATCATTTGCCAGGTGGGCTGGAAATCCAGATGGTGAAGGAAGGTGTCTCAAATGTTTTGCATGTCTATCCGTTTTGCGGGTCATTGTTGTTTTCCTATTCATGGCTGCATCTGCACCACAGAAATACTGCAGTTTGATACCTCTTTAACTGCCATAACTCAATGTTATGGAATTCTGGATTTTGTAGTTTGGTGAGATATTTTGCCCTCTCTGTCAGGGAACTCTGGTGCCTCACCAAACTACAGATCCCAGGATTGCACAAGATGGAGCCATGACAGTTAAAGCAGTGTCAAAATGAATTATTTCTGCAGTGCAGATTCAGTCTACGTCTGCAGTGTATTGATAAGGCAATATGCTTGGTGTGTGTGTGTGTGTATGTATGTATGTATGTATGTATGAGCCTTCCAGTTGCCTGTCTACCTGTGATGACCCCATGAATTTAATACGATTTTCCTAGGCAAGGAATACTCAGAGGTAGCTTTTGGAGAGAGAGGCTTCTCAAGCTAGTAATTATCTACTTGCTGTACTGCTATGTCGTCTTTCTCTTCTTAACATTTACCAGACCAACAGAATATGTTAGTCCAACAGTGTTACATCTTGGTGCAGAATTCACACAAAGATAGACCTGAAAGGTAGGCGTTTCATCTGTAAATAACATTCCTAAAAAGTTTAGGTTGTTTGGGTGCCTTCATGTCACCTGTTGATTTATGGTGGCCACATTAATTTCTTAGGGTTTTCTTAGTATAGGAATACTCAGACATTGTTTCCCATTCCCTTCCTATAAACCTTTAGATTACAGCACCCTCTATTGCTTTGGTGGTCAGCCATCAAGAGGTTGCCTAATTGTGTGCAAATTCACAATTGTATTTCTTATTAAAAATATACTGTTGAGTAGATCCCCTGAAACCTGACATCTATGGGGCTCAACAGATGCGCAGCTCCGTGCCACCCATCTTTGCCCCGAGTCAGTGCTGCAGCGGCCGCACACTGCAGTAACGATGCACCTCCAAAAAGAAGCTGCCTACAGCGGCTTCTTTTTTGCAGCTCCGCAAACAGGAAAGGGCCCTGCCATGAAGCCACTTCCTGTCTGCGACGTGCGGACGATGTGCCATCATGGTGGCTTGCATGTAGACTGGAGGCTGCCATGATGGCGCTGCCGCCGCACACTAGGATTCAGGAGGTGCGGCTGCTGCGTGCTCCCGAACTCTAGTTTTGGCCTGGTTACGCCGCTTTGTGCCTGTCTGTACCAGGCCCATCATCTACTTATATAGTTATACAAGCATGTCAAATTTCCAAGCAAGTTAATAAACATTGCCAGAGGCTAATCCAAGATATTTTGGTGCTTGGGGCAAAGTAGAAAATGCCATCACACACACTCACATTTTGCAATCTGACTAGACACTGAACAGTCACCAGGTGCTTTTTCTGAGTCTCTTAGAAAAGATGGGTATGTGACTGGTTCCTAAGGAAAGCAAATGAACAATGTGCAAATGAACCCCACTTCCTGGAAGATTAATTGAAGCACCTAGACTGGACTCTACAGGCTAATGGATACTCCAGCTCAGACATAAGAAGGGCTGTCAGAGCCAGAAAAACCCATAGGAATGAAGACAAACAACCATCCAAAGGGAAGATATTCTTACCATACATTAAACAGACAGAATAGGGAAACTGGCGAGGAAACACAACCTCCAAATGGTCTACAAAGCGACCAAGAAAATCCAGCAAATGCTCTGCTCAGCAAGGGTCAGGAGAGACCCTCTCATGGCCCCAAGAGTTTACCATGTACCATGCAGCTGTGGGCAAGTCTATATAGGGACCATCAATACAGTGTTCAAACACAAATCAAGGGACACAAGAGACACTGCAGCTTGGGACAGCCAGAAAAATTAGCAGTAACAGAACATGTTATAAATCATCCTGGGCATACAATGCTATTTGAAAGCACTGGACCATGCCAGCAACTATAAGGTCAGAATGCACAGGGAAGTCATTGGCGGGATACAAACCGCCGCTTTGCGGCGCTTCCCTGCCGCCGCCGCCGCTTGCTCCGTGCAGGAGCTGCAGCAGCCAAACCGCGCGGCTGCCGCGCGGAGCAAAAAAGAAGCTCCATTTCGGAGCTTCTTCTTGCGGCGCACTGATGACGTCATGAAGCGCCGCTGGCGCATTCGCAACGTCATAGGCGCCACGACACATCTGGACGCTATGCGTCCAGTACGTAAAGATGGTGGCGCCCATGTGGAAGGGGCGCCGCCATCTTGTACGTATAGGATACGTACTAGGGTTAGGGGGGTGCAGAAGCACCGCCCCTTCCTAACCCTAGTACGTATCCTATACGTACTATATGGCGGTTTGTATCCCGCCACTGAATTCCAGAAACACTTGGACAACTTCAACAGAAAAGAAGGAACCCTTAAATTAAACAAAGTTTGGCTACCAGTCCTGAAAAACACCAAAATCAAGATCCAGCAAATGCATATGAAAACCACCCAGGTTTAGGGGGTTTTCCCAGCAGACAATGGATCGCTAATTAAATAGACACCCAGAGGCTTTGCCATTCAACAATAAAATAATACACAGATTAACATGTAAATCATTTCCTCTCAACCAGCAGCATATATACTCCACTCTCTTTCATGCTAGCATTCTCTGAAGATGCTAGCCACAGCTGCTGGTGAAATGTCAGGAAAAAACTTTCTAGAACATGGCCTCATAGCCTGAAAAAACCATACTGTGGTCCCCAAACTGTGCTTTTTAAGGGATTTTGGACTTCAGGTCCCAGAATCCCAGACTATTAGCCAAGGTGGCTGAGGCTTCTGGGAGCTGAAGTCCAAAATCTCTTAAAGGGCACAGTTTGGAGACCACTGGTCTAAATAATGGACACTAGAACAAAACAAAACAAAAAATGAAAGAGGAAGCACACATGCAACAAGAGAAGAGAGATTATGGTTATGACATTCGTGGCAAAGGAAGCCACACCTTCTCTAATGCTACTCATTCACAGCTACAAATTATATACTCATTTGATGAAAAGTGTTAGGAGCAGCCCTGGTCTTTAAATCCTTCCACTAAGTCAGAAGCAGCAAAAATTCTAAACAATTAGCCACAGAATCTAGAAGTGAAGAAAACATGCACATAATAGAGAAGAGGGGTTAAAACTACTGTTGTTTTGCCAATGGGGCCACTCTTTCTGGGGTGTCCCTGGGCCCAAACAGACAAGCCAAAATAAAGCTGCTTCAGGTCACTTTGGAGGTATGCTGATAAAATGACATGCACATCTTAAGAGGCCAGAAGCTGCACCAAAGCTGCACTCCAGTCCTTAGGACTGGAGCATGGCTTTAGTGTGGCTTCCAGCCTCTTAGGATGCATGCATCATTTAAACAGCATACCTCCAAAGTGACCCAAAGCAGCTTTATTTTGTCCTGTCTGTTTGAGCCTCCACTTACACAACTACAAACTGCACACTCACTATGTAAGCAGTAATAAGAAGCCTGATCCTCAAAGTCTTCAACTATTTCAGTAATGTCCAAACAGTTATGGCCTTCAAGTCATTTCCGACTTATGGTAATGTTTTTATTCCGGCAAGCTTTTTAAAATCATGCAGGGCTGGTTTTATCGGGGGATGTGAAGTTGGTATAGATTATTTTAACAGTGTATATTTTAAATTTTGTATTGGTAATTTTATATTGTTATGATTTTAATTGTACAATTTTAATTGTTGTGTTTGATATATGTTAGTCACTTTGGGTCCCACTTTGGATATAAATAAATAAACGCTAAGGCAAACCTATCACAGGGTTTTCTTGGCAAGATTTGTTCAGAGGGATTTGCCACTGCTTTCTCTGAGGCTGGGAAAATGTGACTTCCCCAGGATCACCTAGTGGGTTCCCATGGCCGAGCAAAGAATCATAGAATCATAGAGTCAGAAGAAACCACAAGGGCCATCCAGTCCAAACCCCTGCTATGCAGGAATACACAATCCTTGTTCTCCAGAGTCATACTCCAGTGCTCAAACCACTACACAATGCTGGCTCTCCATCCAATAGTAAACCAAGCTTTTCTTGTCTGCACAGACAACAGGTTTGCATGAATTTTCCTTTTGATCAATTATTAAAATGGTACTTCCCATGCCTGCCGTAGATACCATACACACTTTTCTGATAGATATCATAATTAAGGGGTTTCATCATTATATAGCATATATAGCATGGAGCATGTATGGAGGTCTCCATGACTTAATACATGTGTTGAGGCAGAATGACCCAAGGAAACTAGAATTGCACAAGTGCTGAAGTCACACTGACCAAAGACATGTGACACCAAGATAAAACAAAAGACAAGTACTGGTGGCTTTGGCATTCCCCTGACCTGCCCCTTTAGCATCTTTTCTTGTAGTGGAAACAAAGAAAGGCAATTGTTAAAATATTCAGAGATTATAGCTAGTATCTTTCCTCTTGATATCCTACCATTTCCCTTTCTGCCCAGTCATAAAAGGGATTATCTTAGATCCCATTAATGCATTGACACTTTGGTGCCAAAACCATCAAGCTTGTCAGAGGTGTTTTGACCAGTCCTTGGGAAAGCCATCAGCTTTTGCTTTCGGTAATCCAGCACATACCTTCCTGAGACACTCTGCATCTTTCATGAACCTCTCTCTTCAGGATGGGTAATTCTCACCCTTTTCCAACCTCAGAATGTATTCAACCTTTCAAACCTATCTTTCCTGTAGCCTTGTATGATTCTTAAGGCTGGATCAGTTTTTGTATGTTTGAGTGAACCCTTGCAAATTTCTAAAGTTTACTGGAAACTAGTGTCTCTTTTTTCAGTTAGTACTGGTATACACAGGTGGAAAGGCCCCTGTAGTTACCTCTCTCTTGCAAGCTGTCTTTCATCTATAACTTCCCCCACATTTTAAAAGAGATGCTGGCATTGCTGGTGACCACCACCACCATCCTTTAGGATAACACTGCTTGGCAGCAAAAACAACAAACTATTTCTTTTAAGATCCACCTTTGGAGGCTAGCTCATGCTTCGTTGATAATGTTTGCCAGGCCCAGAAGCCATTGCTGTGTCATTGTAGAGCATAAATATATTTTTGATCAGGTTCATTATTGAGCAAATGAACTCTCTACTTAAAACTGTTAGCAAGATAATGGATGTGTAGTGTAGCCAGGTTTTCAAAATAGCTATAAAGGACAGTCAAAAAACAATCAGGAAGTAGCTATTAACACATTTGTGTTGTACCTAAATACCTAGTGAAAATATTGGTTGCCGTTAGCCTAGCCATGTATTTTGCTGAAAAATTAACACATTGTCCACTTGAAAAATTGCAGGATGCACACATTTCTGCCTTTATAAAGGGCCCATATCCCAAAATACAGGATTTTTTTGGCAATTCATTCTGTATGTATAAAAGAAAGAGCACAAATAGACTAGATTTCTGTACCTAGAGAGGCTGAAGTTTGGCCCCCTGGCACCAGTAACATCCGGTGCCAGAACACATTTAGGTTTGGGCACTCAGTCTCTAAAAGGTTCGCCATGACTGTCCTAAGGTGAAGCAGCAGGGTAGAGCATCCCAAATATATTGCTCTGTTTGACCTCCCCCCCCCCTTTTTCCTCACTCCCAAATTTATTAATAATCGATCACAACTGAGCACCAATCCAACACCCCTTCCCTAATTCTGACTCACTGCAAATAACATATGTTTCATCTGTTGTTGGCCTGAGCAGTTGCAAAAAAGCAGAAAATGAAAGGTCAGCTTACTCCTGCGGCCTCCTCAAGACACTTAAGCAGCTGGAAAATAAGGATGGAAATGCTGCAGGAACTGTCAAAGAAGTGGCATTTAAAAAGTCAGGGCCTCACTCTGGCTGCTTCTCGGCTAAAGGAATCGATTTCACAAGGCTCTTTTCCCCCTTGCCACAGAGAGAGAGTCTTTCAGGAATGTCCCCAAACCCCAGTTGGAATGTCTCTCTCTTGGCTAGCACTAGATTCAAAGACACAAAATGTAGATGTCAGAGGCATAGCTGTGTCAGTCTAGAACAGCGGATCCCAAGCTTTGGTCATCCATATGTTTTGTTTTCTAGAATTTCTAACTATTGACCAGGCTGGTTGGGACTTCTGGCAGCTGATGTCTTTGGGGCATGTCCAGAAAAGTCCTCAAAATCCAGAGGGATCCATTCTATCTAATCAAATTCCTATCCTTGGTCCCCCTTAGAATATTGGAATGAAGAACATGAGAGAATAATGTCGGAAGAAAAACGAAGGATTTTGGGAATAAGGAGTGGGGAGGCAAGTGTTCCCTCCTTTTTTTCATTTTCTTTTGGTGAGGCATCATGAACCAAAAGAAAAGTCCCATAGATAGAAGTCTTTCAAGCCTACATTGGGATTCTTTCTTTCTTTCTTTCTTTCTTTCTTTCTTTCTTTCTTTCTTTTTTAATAATCTTTATTATTTTCAATACCATAAAACAACATAAAGGACAGCTACACTGGGACATAACATATACTTATCATACTAATATCATTGACGCTCAAGTATAATAAACGCATTTGACATAAACATATACAATAAATATAACATAACATATAGCTATCACAGAATCTAACAACTTAACAACTAAAAAACGACTTCCTTGTCTTGTGGATCTTTTCCATTGATATTTGATGTAAAACCAAAATGCTTTCTAATTAGTTATCATATCAAATCTCATGCATATATGCACAACGTCCAAACCTTACTAAATGAACACTGGGATTTTTCAAGTCTCTTTCTCTCTCTCTCCAGAAGCACCCAAAGCGATCCTGCTTTCTGCTCCATCCGTGTCCTCAGCATTTGTCCCTCCAAGTTACATGAAATGTATGAGGGAGTCATTGTTCCGGAACCGGGCAAAGAAGCCAGGCAGAGAAGCCAATGTCCAGTGTTGAAACAATGTGGGATTATGGAATTGGGTCTGAGACTTGGGACTGAGGAGGTGGGAGCATCTGCTTGTCAATAGTGGCTTTCTCTGGGTGGAAAAAGTGGTAATGGCCTGAAGGCCCCTGGCTGTGGTAGCTCACTGGAGGCCTGGGGTCAGACATTGGTCTGAAATCCTGCTGCTGATAATTCTGAGATCTGCATTTATCTGATTGTCACCGCTTGCAGTCCTGGTCGTACCTAGACAGAACAAGAGACAAACAGAGGGTTGTTACCTCAGAAGAAGACAAGACATCCAGGAAAACCTCCTGCTCTTGGGAGTCTTAGGAATTATGTTGAACTTGTTCCCCTAAATGAGGTTCCAGGTGCTGTTGGACCGAACTCCCAGAGACCCTAGTCAACACAGGAGATGGCAAGGAACACTGGGCATTGCAGTCCAGGACCATCTGGAGAACTGCACCATTTCCACTCCTGCCATAAATAAGGAATTGGAAGGAGGCTGGTGCTCTCTTGTCATGATGATGCATTCTCTCTCTCAGCATAGGGTAAATACATGATAGTGGTGTCATGTTGTGTCAGTCCTATACTGGATACCTCTGTTCTCCAATATAAGAAAAATGGTGAATGCACCTAACAATCAGCTAATCGCACAATAGGCAAAACACAGTTGCAGTATGGGATGCACAATATCCACATTGCCGAGGTCCAACTCCTATGAAAAGTTTAATGCTTTGAGCCCTCAGCTCCTCCTAGTTTACAACCTGTGTTGAAAGGAATGCACAAAAACATACAACACACGAGATAAATAGGGTTGCTAGACAACACAAACTGGAGGTCCCAAAGGAGAAAGTGAGGGCTCACTTGTTATAATAGTCCCTGTGGTCCCAGTGGTCTCGGTCAGTGTTGTACTGCTCCTATGGCCGCTTGCGGGATGGGTTGCTTGGCTCAGAGTTGGCCCAGCTGTAGTGAGAGCCCCATGTGGCTGGCGGTCTCCATAGTGATGCTCCTTGTACCAGGGTTGGTTATATTGATGGTGCTGTTCTCCACCCCAGACTTGTTGCGGGTTGTCGTCGTAGTTGAACTTCTTCTTCTGTTCATGTCGAGAGCAAAAGAAGATGGAAAGGAAGAAGTTAGTGGGAAACCTAAGAGCAAGCTGGCCAAAAAGTGGAAAAACCACAAATAACAAAAACATTCTATTTTTACCTGAGAATACACCTCCCTATGAATCTCTAGGTCCTCCAATGCAACTCTGTGGTCAACATCTTCCAGACAGTGACCATAGAATTGCACTGGAGGAGCTACAAATGCCAAGTAGATTATTCTCTCTAGGAATCTCTAGGTTCCTTAGTGCAGATTTTAGTTAAAGTTGAACATGGAGGAAAACCCACATCCAAATCTTCCTCCTCCTCTTCATCCTCCTACTTCACATCTGAGATAATGGTGGGCTCACTCCCAGCAGTAACATGGACAGGGCAATGCAATGGGTTTCCTTTCTCTGCAGCTTGGGCCTCACTGTCTGTGGGCTGTGAAAGAAGAAAATTGGGAGTCCTAGTCCTAAAGTAAAATCAGAGCTGTGACAAAATCAGAGATCTGACCATAGAAAGATAGGAGGGGAAGTGGGCATAGCCTTTCCTTGGTTGTTGTTATTTTGTGTCTCTAAGTCATGTTTGACCTATGGAGAGCCTACGGCAAACCTTTCAGAGGGTTTTCATGGCAAATTTCTTGAGACAAAGTTTGCCAATGTCATCCATTGAGGCTGAGAGTGTGTGGCTTGCCCAAGGTCACCCTGTGGGCTTTTATGCTCAATGAGGCAAATGAACCCTGACCTCAAGTGTCCTAGTTCAATGCATAAACAATCATGCAATGCTGGCTCTACCTTCTTTTTTGGCCTCTGTTTTTATTCTTTCCTTCTCTTCTTCCTTTTTCTTCTTGATTGCAGCCTGCTTGTCTGGATCTTCTTTGTTCTCTTTCTTCTGCTTCTATTTTGCAGGGTTCTGATCCCATCCATCCAATTAGAAAAAAGGAATCAGGAAAGAAGAAAAAGAGAATCCTTTTTAACCTTCTTTCTGCTAAAAGATGCCAAGGAACCTCTTTTAAATCAAATCAAGCAATGAAGTAGCAATAATAAATACCCCTTGGCAGATAACTGGCCGGCCCATTTAGGAGATTGGGTGGAAGGCCTATGCAACACTCCTTCTGGCTGCCTCAAATGGACTTGCTCACAAGGTCAACCTGCCCCTCACAACTTTCTCTGTATGAGGTTGCACCCCAGAAGCCACCCAAGATGTCATCCACCAGCTGTTTTTCCAATGGCCCGCCTTCCTCCAGAATCCTAGTTACTGGGGCCTTTTACTGAACTGGGACAGGAGAGACAGAGATGATGGGATCTATGGCGTTTGCTTTACTTTGACCTCTCCTTCTTCTGACAGTTAGTCTGAATGCTGAGGAGAGACTTCATTCCCATGCTCATTGTGGCCTTTGATGGTTCGGTTCTCTTTCTTTGCATAGCGCTACCTCTTTTCCCCCTTAATCTAAGATAATAAAAAAGCCCATTTAGGGAGGGAAATGCCACCATCCCATTTAAGTGAGCACTAGATCCCACCCTATTTCTAGCTGAGGAATCTCGCTCAGCCCCCTCTCCAGCTTCACAAGATTTCCTAAAGTGCCTCCCACAAGTTTGCAAAGCTACATTTGCCACTATGGGAAACAGGAACATTAGTTTGCACCAAACCTCTGCCCCAGAAGCTGAATCCACCAGCCGGTTGAGGGAGCACAGGTCCTTTGGTTACCCATTGGGGGGATGTCTTTCAGTTGCTTCTCATATTTCTCCACGGTTGAGGCACAATTGTTGTGACGAAGCTCCTCCAGATGTTTCAGATCAGCCACCGACTTGTCCACCAGCTCAGCATCTTGAGCGAGCGACT
The DNA here is from genome assembly GCA_023333645.1 of Sceloporus occidentalis. Lineage (NCBI taxonomy): Eukaryota > Metazoa > Chordata > Lepidosauria > Squamata > Phrynosomatidae > Sceloporus > Sceloporus occidentalis. The sequence goes on from JALMGF010000005.1 coordinate 84,125,685, forward strand.
CGGGACTGGTGTCGGGAACGAAAACAACAAGGATGCTTTGCACCCTGGGATGAGGCACTGCATTGTCCTACCATCCACAGCCTTTCCTTGTAGGCTTATCTGGCTCTACAAAATTCCTAAGTAAACATCATTCATTGCGAGAGAGCCCAGGGTCCTGCTTTTGGAGAAAAGGTGGAATAGAAATAAGGTGACAATCACTACAGTAGGTTCAATAGCATCAGTAACAGTTCCTAATGAAACCAGATTCCTAGCATCTCCCAAAAACCCAAAGGCACTTACCACTCCATGGGAGCTGCCAACTTCATATAGGACTTAATAAAAGTGTGGGATTGAAACAAAAAGATGGCAAGAGCTATCAGAGATTTCCACCAAATCTATGCCTATTTGTTCAATTCGTCCAAGGGACTTTTTAAAATATTAAACAGTTACAATAACATGGAAATGTACCATAGCAATTTCCCATGGAACCCTGTGCCTGGCAGTTTAAGAAATCATGTTTTGAATCCTCAGCCATAAAAAAAGCCTCTCTAAACTGCAGCTCCCAGGATTCTATAGGAGGTTAGCATCTCAAATCATGCTATTTCCCCATTTCTACCCTTAAATACTTCCCAGCTGTAGTTGCTGTTGCTGTTGTTGTGTGCCTTCAAGATGTGTCCAACTTATGATGACTCTAAGGAGAAGCTATCATGAGGTTTACTTGGCAAGCTTCTTCAGAGGGGCTTTGCCATTGCCATCATATGGGGCTGAGACAGGACAAAAAAAAGGGATAAGAAGGGATAGGGCAAACCGTGGCCCTGAAAAAGTTGTTCAACTGCAACTCCCAGCTGATATTACAATGCCTGTGTTACATCTGTATCTGACTCTGATCTCTATGCTATTGGAGCACTGAGTTTTAGTCTATGGTGCTTAGTATAGTTCCAGGATAGATTCAGCACCATGGATACTTCAAACTAAAAGACCAAGCAAATTCACCAACCCACTAACATGGGAAGCATGTTAGTCAACTACTGTGACTATGGCCAAGTCATTATCCTCCAATCCCCTCTTTGCCTCCCAGTTAACATTTGTAGATTATCCTTAGCTGATCTTTGAGAACTAATGTCCAAATGAAGGAACAGAACCATCCTTTTCTTTTACTGGCATGTTTACTTTTTTTTTTTAAATGTTTATTGTATATTTTGTTTTCTAAACTACCTTGATACCCACTCATGAGAGAAAGCTGAGATGAAATGTTAGAAATAACACAACCATACAGTTCAATGAATGATGTAACTAATGAATGAATGAATAAGATGGATGCTATCAGGTGAGCTCAAGCAGTCCACTATGTTTAAAGCGATGCCTTCACTAAGCAGTAGTAGGTTCCATTTAAATTAAGACAGGATTGAAAGCACTTACAATGAGTAGGAAATAGGTAGAGAAACCAACAGAACTGCGTAAATGATGTGTAAGTCTGAAACCAAATTAATGGTGTGGCTCCACTCTGTTGAGGTGTCTCCACCTCTCCACCTCCTCTCAGCCTCAACTGACTCACCTGACAAAACTCCTACTTTGGTCAGGATACTCAATTAATTCCACGGAAACCCAACCAGGAAACACGTTCCATTCTGCTTCCTGCCATCTGATCACTTCCCCATCAGGTCCAAAGAGATGGGTTACATTTCTTTTAATGGGATGATTTCAATTGTGATTTTAAATTTCATGGTTTTTATCTGATTCTTTTGGTGAGCACCTTGAGTCCCACTTGGAATAGAAATGAAATGAAATAATTATTTGCATCGGAAACTGGAAAAGCTGGCTCCCACTCCATCAAAAAAGCAGCATATAAAATTAGTCTCCTTTGTCCAAAATGATTGGAACTAGAAGTGTATTGTATTTCGGAATATTTTAGATTTTTAAAAAATCTTCCTCCTCCTCTTCTTCCTCCTCCTCCTCCTCATGTGAGATAAGGATGGGCTCGCTCCCAGCTGGAACATGGACAGGGCAATGTCATGGGTTTCCATTCTCTCATTGTCTTTGGGCTGTGAAAGAAGAAAATTGGGAATCTTAGTCCTAAAGCAAAATCAGGATGTGACAAAAACAGCGACGTGACTATTGAAAGAAAGGGGGGAAGTGGGCATGGCCTTGCCTTATTGTGTTTGTTCTTGTTGTGTGTCCCCGAGTCATTTCTGACTTACGGGGACCCTACGGCAAACCTGTCACAGGCTGTTCTTGGCAAATTTCTTCAGATGAGGTTTGCCATTGTCATCTACTGAGGGTGAGAGTGTGTGACTTTCCCAAGGTCACCCAGTGGGTTTTTATGCTCAATCAGGTATTTGTCCCTAACATTTACGGGGGAGGGGCTATGTCAGTTAATGGCCAGAATCATAGTCCAACACTCAAACACTACACCACATTTGCTCTAGGGCTGGGATGGGATGAATCCATGGCTTGCCAGGCTGCAGCTGGTGTTGGAATCGCCTAGGCTGTTAGTCCTGGATGATTTCAATATCCCCCTCAAGGCTGATTTGACTAATTTTACTGGTGCGGCTCGGGAGTTCATGGGTTTCATGACAAACATGGGCTTCTCCCAGATAGTCTCTTAGCCCACACATTGTGCAGGTCATACTCTTGATGTGGTCTTCTGCATGGAACAGGCATATCCGTGGGCAGAAATAACTAGTATCTCCACATTATCATGGATGGATCATTTCCTGGTTAAGGTTGGACTGAAAGCTATTATTCCTCCCTCGGGGGGTGGAGGACCAATTAGAATGGTCCGCCCTTGAAGGCTGATGGAACCCATTAGGTTCCAAGAAGTCCTAGGGGTTCTATGGTTGGCAGTGTCAGCGACTCTGTCGAAGTTCTGGTTAATTTGTGGAATAACAACATCACCAGAGCTATACACATGATCACTCCCAAGCGTCCTTTCCAACCCGCTAAAAACCGTAATCCTTGGTACACTGAAGAGATTAAACAAATGAAGCTGGTTGGACAACGGCTAGAGAAGCGTTGGCTGAAATCTCAACTCAAATCTGATAAGACACTTCATTGGTCTTTTCTTAGGTCCTAACAAGTGGCGATAGATGCAGCCAAGAAATCTTTCTAGTCTGCATCTATTGTGTCTGTGAAATCTCACCCAGCTAAGCTGTTCAGGGTGGTAAGGAGTTTAACTGCCTCCCACCCAGAACCCTCTATTAGATTCAACCATAGCTTGCTGTGACACTTTTAATGATTATTTCACAGATAAAATCTCTTGGATAGGAGCTGATTTGGATGCCAACTTTAAGTCAGAAGCAATGAGAGAGGCATCCAACGCCTCCTCCATTACTGTTAGACTGGATCAATTTGAGTCGGTAAGTACTGAGGATGTGGACAAGCTCCTTAGTAGTCTGAAAAACATGACTTGCCCTCTCGACCTTTGCCCATCCTGGCAGGCTGGCCAGGGGGGTGATATAGTCAAGCTGATGTTGAAAAATATAATCAATGCATCCTTCAGGAAGGGTACCCTGCTTTCTTGTCTTAACGGGGTGGTGGTCAGACCAATCTTTAAAAAGCCTTCCCTGGACCCCCTGGATAGAAATAACTATAGGCCAGTCTCATTGTTGCCATTCTTGAGCAAGGTGATTGAGAGGGCGGTCGCCAGTAAACTACAAGCAGTCTTGGATGAAGCTGATTACCTGGACCTATCTCAAACCAGATTCAGGGTGGGATACGGAGTTGAGACAGCCATGGTCACCATAGTCGATGATCTCCTTCTGGGCATCAACAGGGGAAATGTGACCCCGCTGGTGCTCTTAGACCTCTCAGTGGCCTTTGATACCATTGACCATGGTATCCTTCTGGAATGCCTGAGAGAGTTAGGTATCAGAGGCACTGTTCTAGAGTGGTTCCGGTCCTACCTCTAAGGCAGATTCCAGATGGTGGCGCTAGGAGACAGTTGCTTTTCTAAAAGAGAGCAAAAATTTGGCATCCCCTCAGGGTGCCATATTGTCTCCCATGCTGTTTAACATTTACATGAAGCCGCTGGGCAAAATCATCCGGAGACATGGGGCAGGGTGTTATCAGTATGCTGATGACACCCAAATATATGTTTCTATGTCTCAGACTGATGCAGTGACTAAGGATGGCATCTCTCCTCTGAATGGGGCAGTAATGAACTGGATGAGGGAAAACCGACTCAAGCTGAATCCAGGTAAGGCAGAGGTACTCGTTATAGGAAACCCGAGCCCAGCGACTCGGGACTGGTGTTGGGAACGGAAACAACAAGGATGCTTTGCACCCTGGGATGAGGCACTGCATTGTCCTACCATCCGCAGCCTTTCCTTGTAGGCTTATCTGGCTCAACAAAATTCCTAAGCAAACATCATTCATTGCGAGAGAGCCCAGAGTCCTGCTTTTGGAGAAAAGGTGGAATAGAAATAAGGTGACAGTCACTACAGTAGGTTCAATAGCATCAGCAACAGTTCCTAATGAAACCAGATTCCCAGCATCTTCCCAAAAACCCAAAGGCACTTACCGCTTCATGGGAGCTGCCAACTTCGTATAGGACTTAATAAAAGTGTGGGATTGAAACAAAAAGATGGCAAGAGCTTTCAGAGATTTCAACCAAATCCATGCCTATTTGGTTCAATAGCTCCAAAGGACGTTTTTTATATTAAACAGTTACAATACCATGGAGATGTACCATAGCAATTTCCCATGGAACACTGGGGCTGGCAGTTTAAGAAATCATGTTTTGAATCCTCAGCCATAAAATTCTAAAGCCTCTCTCAACTGCTGTTCCCAGGATTCCATATGAGTTTAGCATCTCAAGTCATGCTATTATCCCATTTCTATCCTTAAATGTTCCCCAGCTGTAGTTGTTGTTGCTGTTGATGTGTGCCTTCAAGATATTTCCAATTTATGATGACTCTAAGGAGAAGCTATCATGAGGCTTTCGTGGCAAGCTTCTTCAGAGGGGCTTTGCCATTGCCATCAACTGGGGCTGAGACAGTGTGACTTGTTCAAGGTCACCCAGTGAGCTTCATGGCTTAATTGGTAATTGAACCCTGTTCCCCAGAATCATAGTCCAACACTCAAACACTACACTACATTTTCTGTAGGGCAAGAACAGAATGAATCTATGGCCTGTTACAGACTGCCAAAATAAAGCTGCTTCGGGTCTCTTTGGAGGTATGCTATTTAAATGATGCATGCATCCTAAGAATCCGGAAGCTGCACCAAAAGCTGCACTCTGGTGCTTATGAATGGAGTGTGGCTTTGGTGCGACCTCCGGACTCTTAGAACCCATGCATCATTTAAATAGCATACCTCCAAAGAGACCCGAAGCAGCTTTATTTTGGCAGTCTGTAACAGGCCTATAGCTAGTCAGGCTAGATGGACCCATCAGTTGACTCATGATCCATCTTCTTCTCTTCTAAGACAGGATGGGGCAAACTGTGGCCCTGAAGAAATTGTTTGACTTCAACTCCCAGCTGATATTACAATGCCTGTGTTACATGTCTCAGGAATACACTGTAGCTGACTCTGATCTCCATGTTATTGGAGCATTGAGTTTTAGTCCATGGTGCTGGAGTCTAGTTCCAGGATGGATCCAAAACCATGGATGGCTCAAACTAAAAGACCAAGCAAACTCACCAACCCACTAACATGGGAAGCACCAACTACTGTGACTACCTGCAAGTCATTATCCTCCAATCCCCTCTTTCCCCCCAGTTAACATTTGCAGATTATCCTTTGGAGATATTTGATAACCGATGTTCAACTGAAGGAACAGCACCATTTTCTACTTTTACTGGCATATTTTCTTTTTAAAAATGCATATGTTCATTCTATATTTTGTTTTCTAAATCACCTTGAGACCCACTCAGGGGAGAAAGGTGAGACAAAATTTAAGAAATAACAACCATTAAGGTCAAGGAATACAACTAATGAATAAATGAATTAGAAGTATGCTAACAGATTAGCTGAAGTAGTCCAACCTGTTTGAATTGAGGCCTTCACAAAGCAGTAGTAGGTTCAGTTTATAGAAAGACAGGATTGAAAGCACTTAACAATGAACAGGAAATTGGCAGAGAAGCCCACAGAACTGGATAAATGATGTAAAAGTCTGAAACCCAATTAATGGTGTGGCTGCAGTCTGTTGAGGTCTCTCCAGCTCTTAAGCTCCTCTCAACCTCAACTGACTCAACTGACTCAACTCCCACTTTGGCCAGGATTCCATTCTGCTTCCTGCCATCTGACCACTTCCCCACCAGGTCCAAAGAGATGGGTTACATTTCTTTTAATGGGATAGTTTCAATTGCGATTTTAAATTTCATTGTTTTTATCTGATTATTTTGTTGAGTCATCTTGAGTCTCACTTGGAATAGAAATGAAATGAAATAATTATTTGCATTGGAAACTGGAAAAGGTGGTTCCCACTCCATCATAAAGGCAGCATATAAATGAAATTATGACTATGATTATTATAAATTGAGTCTCCTTTGTCCAAAATGCTTGGGACTAGAAGTGTTTTGGAATTCAGAATTGTTCAGATTTTGAAATGTTTGCTTAGACATAATGAGAAATTTTGGAAATGGGGCTCGAGTCTAAACATTCATTTATGTTTCATATACACTTCTACACATAGCCAGAAGGTAATTTTATACACAGTACACACACACACATACATACATACATATATATATATATATGCCTTTCTCCCAGACCAGGATCCAAGGAGGCTAATAATTTTGTGCATGAAATAAAGTTTGTTTTCATTGAAGTATCAGAAAGCAAAGATGTCGTTTTCTCAGCCACCCATGTGGACAAACTAAACAAAAACCCAGTTACATTTGCCACATGCCCACTCTTTGAGAGAAATTTGTGAAATATATTTATTTAGTCAATAAAATACAATTGGCCTTTGATATCCACAGATTCTGCATCCATGGATTTGGCCATCGAAAGCAGTCTCTCTCTCTCTTTCACACACACACACACACACACACACACACACACACACACACCCCAACCTTGATTTTATCATTTTATGTAGGGGACACCATATTACAATAACATTATTTGTAATGGATGTTGGTTAAAATAGTCAGTCCTCTACATCCACAGATTTTGTAACCATGGATTTTGCCATTCATCTCTCTCTCTCTTATTCTCTCATATATATATATATATATATATATATATATATATATCTCCAAAAAGACAACGATTTTATCATTTTATGTAGGGGACACCATATTACAACCCCATTATTTGTAATAGATGTTGGTTACCACATGGGGTCCTAGAACCAAACCTCAGCAGATACTGAGGTCCAATTGTAAATAATAAACAGATCCAGAGTTCAGTTACTACACAGAAACAAAACTGTCCATTCTACAATGCCATAATTTAATAATAATAATTAATAATTTGTTTTATTTATATACCGCTATTCCAAAGATCATAGCGGTGAACAGCAAGTAAGCTAATTAGCAAGTAAGCTAATTTGCCCCCAACAGTCTGGGTACTCATTTTAGTGACCTCGGAAGGATGCAAGCCTGAGTCGAGCTTGGGCCCTTTTGCTGGTCTTGAACTCGCAACCTTGTGGTTTCGAGTGAATGGCTGCAGTACAGTATTTAACCACTGCGCCACCATTCAACAGTGATAACTCCACTCACTTTTGTATCTTAAAGGATACATAACTAGTTGGAGAAAGCAAGTGAGTGAGAGAACAAATTGTGGGAGGTCCCTTTTGTAAATGTCTTTAAAATAATGATGACAGAAGACTTTCAGGGTTTTGCTAAGCAGAGTGGTCAGAGGGAGAAGCCCATGTAACATCACTCTGGGAAATAACTGATTCTGGAAATGCTTGAGGTGTGAATGATCAGACAGTCACAGGATGAGATTAAAATGTCAGAGTTTAGAATGCTCCTCAGACTGGAACTTATTCACATGACAGATGATATTAAACCCATTTTAAAAGATACTGACATCAAGAGACTTGCTCTTCATTATTCCCTGTGTTTCTCACTCTAACAACATACATAATACATAGCCTAGTTGTGTCCTGTGTTCGAAAGTGGGGAGGAATTTTTAAATATTGGACAGTCTACAGAGAACTGCCATCTTGTATGGAAAATTCATAGGGACTGCCCTGTTAGTCTGGAAAATCTGTGTGCAAAGGGATCTTGAAGCACCTTTGAGAGAAGAAGCTTGTAGCATGAACTTTCCTAATCTTGACTTAACATCGGCATCTGAAGAAACAGAGTCAAGTCTACAAAAGCTTTTATCATTCAGATAGTCTCAAAGGTACTACAAGATCCCTTTGCACACTGTATGGAAAATGGTATCCGTATGTTTATTTATCTATTTATTGATACATTTTACAACTCACCTCTAAGTCAAGGGAGGTGGTCTGTGTTAGAAGTATTTTGCAATCTTTTTGCCGTTAAGAGTTTGAAAACCACCAGATGTAAAAGTCACATACGCAAAACTTTAATTCTGTCCATCAAACAGATGTCATTGAATACTACGAGGAGCACAATGAAAAGAAAACTGTGCTAGTATTTATTGATGTGATAAAGATTTTGATAACATGAATTGGGTGTTTATGATAGAACTGTTGAAAGAGATGCATATTGGAGTGAATTTTGTGAGGCTGAGGCAGTGTGACTTGCCCAAGGTCACCCAGTGGGCTTCATGGCTTAATTGGTAATTGAACTCTGTTCTCCAGCATCATAGTCCAAGACTCAAACACTACACTACATTTGCTGTAGGGCTAAGACAGAATGAATCCATGTCTAGTCAGGCTAGATGGAACCATCAGTTGACTCATGATCCATCTTCAGGATGGGGCAAACCGTAGCCCTGAAGAAGTTGTTGTACTGCAACTCCCAGCTGATATTACAATGCCTGTGTTACATGTCCCAGGAATACGCTGTAGCTGACTCTGATCTCCATGTTATTCGAGCATTGAGTTTTAGTCCATGGTGCTGGAGTCTAGTTCCAGGATCGATTCAGCACCATGGGCAGTTCAGACTAAAACACAGAGCAGATCACAAACCCACTAACATGGGAGGCATAAACTACTGTGACTATGGGCAAGTCATTGTCCTCCAATCCCCTCTTTCCCTCCCAGTTAACATTTGTAGATTATCCTTAAAGGATCTTTCAGAACTAATGTCCAACTGAAGCAACAGCACCATCCTTTTCTTTTTTCAGCATGTTTACTTTTTAAAAATGCTTATGTTCACTCTATATTTTGTTTTCTAAACCACCTTGAGACCCACTCAGGAGAATAAGGCTGAGATGAAATTTTAGAAATAACACAACCATACAGTTCAATGAATGATGTAACTAATGAATGAATGAATAGGAAGGATGCTATCAGGTGAGCTCAAGCAGTTCACCTTGTTTAAAGTGATGCCTTCACAAAGCAGCCATAGGTTCCATTTATAGAAAGACAGGATTGAAAGCACTTACAATGAACAAGAAATAGGCAGAGAAGCCAACAGAACTGCGTAAATGATGTATAAGACTGAAACCCAAATAATGGTGTGGCTGCAGTCTGTTGAGGTCTCTCCACCTCTCCACCTCCTCTCAGCCTCAACTGACTCAACTGACTCAACTCCCACTTTGGCCAGGATTCTCAGTTATCTCCATGGAAACCCAACCAGGAAACAATTCCATTCTGCTTCCTGCCATCTGACCACTTCCCCACCAGGTCCAAAGAGATGGATTACATTTCTTTTAATGGGATGGTTTCAATTGCGATTTTAAATTTCAATGCTTTTATCCGATTCTTTTGATGAGCACCTTGAGTCCTACTTGGAATAGAAATTAAATAAAACAATTATTTGCATCGGAAATCGGAAAATATGGTTCCCACTCCACAAGAAAGGCAACATATAAATGAAATTATATATATTATGATTGTGATAAATAGAGTCTCCCTTATACAAAATGTGTGGGACTAGAAGTGTTTTGGATTTCAGACTTGTTCAGATTTTTAAATGTTTGATTAGAAATTGGAAATGGGATTCAGTCTAATCATGATATTCATGTATGTTCTTATACACCTTCTACATATAGCCTGAAGGTAATTTTATACACTATCTATCTATCTATCTATCTATCTATCTCTATCTATCTATCTATCTATCTATCTATCTATCTATCTATCTATATCTTTTTATTTATATGCTGCCTTTCTCCAGGCTGGGAGCCAAGGGGCTATTAATTTTGTGCAAATAAAGTTTGTTTACATTGAACTATCAGAAAGCAAAGGTGTCATTTTCTCAGCCACCAATGCAGACAATTTTGGAATTTGGATCTTGGATTTTGGAATAGTTTGGAATTTGGAATTCCAGATAAAAGTTGCAAAATTTGTATTACACTAACAGTAGAATTACAACAATTTAAAACTTACTTTGAATCAGTACATCACTTTTCTAACCCCTTCTCTTGTTAGCCACCTGTTCCCAAAGGTTTGCTGGAATAGAAAGGTCTATCTCTCCAATATTCTTTGCAAGCTGCAGTGAGTCAAATTATACAGAATAATCCCAATGGGGTAACAGCATGGATTTGTAAAATACAAGGGATGACAACCTGGTTCTACCTGGGAGTCAAATTTACACGAGGACCTGACATCGAGCACCTGTTGAAATGCACAAAAATCACAAAATTAAACAAAAGCCCAATCACATTTGCCACATGTCCAGTTACTGATATGACTTTTGTGACTTCTCCATTCCATCTGCAATCCTGCAAAGCTGCTGTGATCATCTTTTTCACTGAGCTGCAGATTCTGGAAAACATGAATATCTCCTCGAGCTCCTTCTGCTGGTACATTCCACTGACTTCAATGGGCCAACATTAGCTCAGATGAAAATAGAATTTCTACCATTCATGGTATGCCCATTGAAACAAATGAGATGCACATGCTCACCAGCCATTGAGCCATCCAACTAATCCAGTGACCTGGGACCAGTCACTCTCTCTTGTTCTGACCCACTCCAAAGATTATTGGTAGAACAAATGGGTGAGGAGGAAGAGGAAATAAAAATCAAGGCATACCACCTTGTATTCTTTTGAAGAAACATGTGAAATATTACTTAGTCAATGAAATAGTCGGCCCTCCACATCCACAGATTTTGCAAACATGGATTTTGCCATTCCTCTCTCTCTCTCTCTCTCTCTCTCTCTCTCTCAATCAGTCAATCAATCTATCACAAAACCTAACCTTGATTTTATCATTTCATGTAGGGAACACCATATTACAACTCCATTATTTGTAATAGGATTTGAGCATCCATGGATGTTGGTTACCACATGGGGTCCTAGAATCAAACCTCAGCAGATACTGAGGTCCAACTGTAAATAATAAACAGATCCAGAGATCAGTTACTACACAGAAAATAAACTGTCCATTCTACAAAATCATCTCCTTCTATCTCTTTTGAAGGCTGACTGTTGCATTTCTTCATCATTACATTCAACAGTGATGACTCCACTCACTTTTGTATCTTGTAGGATACATAAGTAGTTGGAGAAAGCAAGCGAGTGAGAGAACAATTTGCGGGAGGTCCCTTTTGTAAATAATGATCCCTGAAGACTTTCAAAGTTGTGCTAAGCATTGTGGTCAGAGGGAGAAGCCCATGTAAGATCACTCAGGCAAATAACTGACCACGGAAATGCTTGAAGTACAGATGATCAGACAGTCACAGGATCAGTTTAGAATATTCCACAGACTGGAACTTAGTCTCATGACAGACGATATTAAACACATTTAAAAGATCCTGACATCAAGAGACTTGCTCCTCATTATCTCCTGTGTTTCTCACTCTAACAAACAGACATAATACAGTGTGCCCTCCTTATACGCAGATTTGCCATGCGTGGATTTAAGCATACGCGCATGGCAAATCTGGGGAAATTCTCCCCAATGGCGGCGCACGTGCACGCACGTCACCATTGGGGACAATTTCCCTCCCCCCTCCCTCCCTCTCTAACTAACTAAGTACCCTCCCTCCCTCCCCCTTCCCCTCCCTACTTACCTGTTCCGACGCTGTGCCGCCCCCTCCACCGCAGAAGAAGGGTCTGGTGCTGCTCGTGCTGCCTCCGGCCCTTCTTCCGCGGTTGCGGGGGCGAGGAGGATGAGGGCAAGCCTCGTCCACCTTGTCCCTCCTGCCCTTAAAGGGCCAGGGGCAGCTTGAGAGCCAAGAGGCCTCTCAGGCTGCCCCGGCCCTTTAGCGCGACGGCGGGGAGGAGGAGGATGAGGCCTGGCTTCATCCTCCTCCTCCTCCTTGTCCTTAAAGGGCTAGGGACAGCTTGGGGCCAAGAGGCCTCTCAGGCTGCCTCTGGCCCTTTAAGAGCAGCGAGGGCGAGGAGGACGAGGCTTGCCCTCATCCTCCTTGCCCCCGCCACCACGGAAGAAGGGCCAGGGGTAGCACGAGCAGCACCTGGCCCTTCTTCCGCGGCCGTGGAGGAGGCGACGGAGCAGGTAAGTAGGGAGGGGAAGAGGGAGGGATGGAAAGGAGAGTAGGGGAGGAGGGGGATTTTGTCCCCAATGGTGGCACGCATTCACGCACGCCGCCATTGGGGAGTATAGGGAATTGAGCATACACGGAATTTGGCATACGCGGGGGGGGGGTCCGGAACGGATCCCCCGCGTAAACCAAGGGCCCACTATACATAGTTTTGTTGTGTCCTATGTTTAAAAGTGGGGAACAATTTTTATACATTTGACAGTCCCCAGAGAACTGCCATCCTGTGTAGAAAATTCAGAGGGACTGCCCTGTTAGTATGGAAAATCTGTGCGCAAAGTGATCTTGAAGCACCTTTGAGAGAAGAAGCTGGTAAGAGAAAGAAGCTAGTAGCATGAACTTTCCTAGACTTGAGTTAACATTGGCATCTGAAGAAACAGAGTCAAGTCTACAAAAGGTCATGCTAACAGCTTCTATCTTTCAGCTAGTCTCAAATATACTACAAGATCACTTTGTACACTGTATGGAAAATGGCATCCACATGTTTATTTATTGATTGATTGATGCATTTTACAACTCACCTCTAAGACAAGGGAGGTGGTCTGTGTTTGAAACATTTTGCAATCTTTTTGCCATAAGAGCTAGAAAACCACCAGATGTAAAACTCACATATGTAAAAGTTTAATTCTGTCCATCAAACAGATGTCTTTGAATACTATGAGGAGCACAATTAAAAGAAAACTGTGTTAGTATTTATTGATGCTGAAAAAGCTTTTGATAACATGAATTGGGTGTTTATGATAGAACTGTTGAAAGAGATGCATATTGGACTGAATTTTGTGAACGGGATAGAGCAGCTATATAGGGATCAATCTAAACCAACCTCCGGTGGATAACAAGGGAGGACTGTATAAAGGGTTCGGACCACTGTTTCCTATTGGTCATGGGGCTGGGCAGGTTCAGAGACCAGTCCATATTGGATGTCCCTAACATTTACGGGGGAGGGGCTAAGTCAGGTTGACAGCTGTCAATCATTTTGACACTTCATTCTTTGCATCTTAGGAAGCCAACCAAGTCTATGAAAGCTTAGGCTACAATATTTTTCACAAAAGATCCCTTTGCATACTGATGATTAAGAACTGCATCTCTTCCAATTGCAATGAGGGTCACGTACATACATCCTAAACCTTTCCAAAACCTGAGGACAATATGACAGGATTTTGTACCCCTTCACTATGCAGATCCATGTGACATTTAACATTTTTGGAAGTGACCAGGCATCTGCCGTCCTGTGAAAGAGTCCCTATTGTGCCCACCTGGCCTACAACATGGAAGGCAGGGGCTCTTGGGTTTGAGGTAAAGAGGATCCCCCCCCCCCCGTTGTGTTGGAAAAATGCATGTGAATGCCTGCAAAATGGGGTGTGACCACAGCAAACTTAGGGGTACTCCTCCTGGGAATCAGGGGGAGGGGGACAACTGTTCCCACCTTTCTTTCTTTTTCTTTTGGGGTGGCATCATGAACCAAAAGAAAAGTTCTATAGATAGAAGTCTTTGAAGCCTACATTGAGATTTTTCTTTCTTTCATTCTTTTAAAAATAATCTTTATTATTTTCAATACCATAAAACAACATAAAAGACACATATGTTGGGACATAACATGAACTTATCATACTAACACCATCGACGCACACGTATAATAAACATAATAAACACCATTGACATAAACATCTACAATAAATATAACATATAGCTATCATGGAATCTATTAATATAACAAGTAAAAACGACTTCCTTGTCTTGTGGATCTTTTCCATTGATAATCCTTTGATGTAAAACCAAAATGCTTTCTAATTAGTTATCATATCAAATCTCATGTATATATACACAACGTCCAAACCTTACTAAATGAACACTGGGATTTTTCAAGTCTCTTTCTCTCTCTCTCCAGAAGCACCCAAAGCAATCCCGCTTTCTGCTCCATCCATGTCCTCAATAGTTGTCCCTCCATGTTACATGAAATATATGAGGGAGTCCTTGTCCCAGAACTGGGCAGAGAAGCCAATGCTCAGTGTTGAAACAGTGTGGGATTATGGGATTGGGCCTGAGACTTGGGACTGAGGAGGTGGGAGCATCTGCTTGTCATCGGTGGCTTTCTCTGGGTGGAAAGAGCGGTAATGGCCTGAAGGCCCCTGGCTGTGGCAGCTCATTGGAGGCCTGGGGTCAGACATTGGTCTGAAATCCTGCTGGTTGATAATTCTGAGACCTGCATTCATCCAATCGTCACTGCTTGGAGTCCTGTCTGTACCTGGACAGAGCAAGCGACAATCACAGAGGGTTGTCACCTCAGAAGAAGACATCCAGGAAAACCTCCTGCTCTTGGGAGTCTTAGGAATTATGTTGAACTTGTTCCCCCAAATCAGGTTCCAGGTGCTGTTGGACCGAACTCCCAAAGACCCTAGTCAACACAGGAGATGACAAGGAACACTGGGAATTGCAGTCCAGGGCCATCTGGAGAACTGCACCATTTCCACTCCTGCCATAAATAAGGAATTGGAAGGAGGCTGGTGCTCTCTGGTCAAGATGATGCATTCTCTCTCTCAGCATAGTGTAAATATCTGATAGTGGTGTCATGCTGTGTCAGTCCTATACTGGATCCCTCTGTTCAGCAACATAAGAAAAATGGTGAGTGCACCTAACATGAGTGCACCTAAAATTGGTGAGTGCCACCGTAGTTGAATTTCTTCTTCTGTTCCTGTTGAGAGCAAAAGAGGGTGGAAAGGAAGAAGTTAGTGAGAAACTTAAGAGCAAGCTGGCCAAAACGTGGAAAAACCACAAATAACATTGTGACCCCAGTGATCTCGGTAAGTGTTGTACTGCTCCTATGGCCGCTTGCAGGATGGGTTGCTTGGCTCAGAGTCGGCCCAGCTGCAGTGAGAACCCCGTGTGCCTGGCATTCTCCATAGTGATGCTCCTTGTACCAGGGTTGGTTATACTGATGGTACTGTTCTCCAACCCAGACTTGGTTGGGGTTGCCACTGTAGTTGAACTTCTTCTTCTGTTCCTGTCAAGAGGAAAAGAAGGTGGAAAGGAAGAAGTTAGTGGGAAACCTAAGAGCAAGCTGGTCAAAAAGTGGAAAAACCACAAATAACAAAAACATGCCATTTTGAACTTAGAATACACCTCCCTACAAATCTCTGCATCCTCCAATGCAACTCTATGGTCAACATCTTCCAGACAGTGACCATAGAATTGCACTGGAGGAGCTACAAATGCCTAGTAGATTGTTATCTGTAAGAATCTCTAGGTTCCTTAGTGCAGATTTTAAAGTTGAATATGGAGGAAAACCTACGATATTGAATGTCTCCACATCCAAATCTTCCTCCTCCTTCTAGATAAGGATGGGCTTGCTCCCAGCTGTAACATGGACAGGGCAATGAGATGGGTTCCTTTTCTCTCCAGCTTTGGCCTCACTGCCTTTGGGTTCTGAAAGAAGAAAATTGGGCAGCTGAGTCCTAAAGCAAAACCAGGGTTTTGACAAAATCAGGGATCTGACCCCTGAAAGAAAGGAGGGGAAGTGGGCACAGGCTTGCGTTGTTGTTGTTGTTGTTGTTGTTGTTGTTATTGTTACATGTCATCAAGTCATTTTTTACTTATGAAGTCCCTACGGTAAACCTGTCATACTTTTTTTTTGGTCAAATTTCTTCAGATGATGTTTACCTTTGTAATCCACTGAGGCTGAGAGTGGGTTTTTATGCTCAATCACGCAAATGAACCCTGATCTCCAGTGTCCTAGTTTCATGCTTAAACAGCCATGCAGTGGTGGCTCTACCGTCTCCACATCCAAATCTTCCTCCTCCTCTTCTTCCTGCTCCTCCTCATCTGAGATAAGAAAAGGTTCGCTCAGAGCTGTAACATGGACACAGCCATGCAATGGGTTTCCTTTTTCTCCAGCTTTAGCCTCACTCTCTTTGGGCTATGAAAGAAGAAAATTGGGAATAGTAGTCCTAAAGTAAAATCAGAGCTGTGACAAATCACAGCTGACCATTGAAAGAAAGGAGGGGAAGTCAGCATGGCCTTCCCTTGGTTGTTGATATTGTGTGTCTCTAAGTCATGTTTGACTTATGGAGATCCTATGGCAAGCTTCTCATAGGTTTTTCATGGCAAATTTCTTCAGAAGAAGTTTGCCTTTGTCATCCACTGAGGCTGAGAGTGTATGGCTTGCCCAAGGTCACCCAGTGGGCTTTTTTGCTCAATCAGGCAATCAAACCCTGACCTCAAGTGTCCTAGTTTAATGCGTAAAAAGTCATGCAATGCTGGCTCTACCTTCTTTTTTTTTTTTGTCCTCTGTTTTTGTTCTTTCCTTCTCTTCTTCCTTTTTCTTCTTGATTGCAGCCTGCTTCTCTGGATCTTCTTTGTACTCTTTCTTTTGTTTCTTCTTCGCAGGGCTCTTATCCCATCCATCCTCCTAGAAAAAAAGAAGTAGGAAAGGGGGGAAAAAGAGAATCCTTTTTATCCTTCTTTCTGCTAAAAGATGCCAAGGAACATCTTTTAAATCAAATCAAGCAATGAAGTAGCAATAACAATACTCCTTAGCAAACAGCTGGATGGCCCATGTAGGAGATTGGAAGGGAGGCCTATGCAACACTCTTTCTGGCTGGCTCAAATGGACTTGCTCACAAGGTCAACCTGCCCCTCTCACCGTTCTCAGTATGAGGTTGCACCTCAGAACTCACCCAGGATGTCATCCACCAGCTGTTTTTCCAATGGCCAGCCTTCCTCCAGAATCTTAGCTTCTGGGGTCCTTTCCTGAACTGGGACAGGTGAGACAGAGATGATGGGATCCATGGGGTTTGCTTTACTTTGACCTCTCCTTCTTCTGTTTGTCTGAATACGGAGGAGAGACTTCATTCCCATGCTCATTGTTGCCTTTGATGGTTCTGTTCTCTTTCTTTGCACAGCACTTCCTCTTTCCCCCCTTAATCTAAGATAGGAAAAAAGGCCACTTAGGGAGGGAAATACTACCATCCTATTTAGGTGAGCACTAGATCCCACCCTATTTCTAGCTAAGGAATCCCTGTCAGCCCTGTCTCGAACTTCACAGGATTTCGTAAAGGGCCTTCCACAAGTTTGCAAAGCTACATTTGCCACTATGGGAACCAGGAACTTCAATTTGCTCCAAAACTCTGCCCCAGAGACTTCCAAAGCTGAATCCACCAGGCGGTTGAGTTCCCTTGCATACCTTTTGGAGGGTTGTCTTTCAGCTGCTCTTCATAGTCCTCTATGGCTGAGGCACAACTCTCGTGAAGAAGCTCCCCCAGATGTTTCAGATCAGCCACTGACTTGTCCACCAGCTCAGCATCTTGAGCGAGCGACTCGGGACTGGTGTTGGGAACGGAAACAACAAGGATGCTTTGCACCCTGGGATGAGGCACTGCATTGTCCTACCATCCGCAGCCTTTCCTTGTAGGCTTATCTGGCTCTACAAAATTCCTAAGTAAACATCATTCATTGCGAGAGAGCCCAGAGTCCTGCTTTTGGAGAAAAGGTGGAATAGAAATAAGGTGACAATCATTACAGTAGGTTCAATAGCATCAGCAACAGTTCCTAATGAAACCAGATTCCTAGCATCTCCCAAAAACCCAAAGGCACTTACCACTCCATGGGAGCTGCCAACTTTGTATAGGACTTAATAAACCTGTGGGATTGAAACAAAAAGATAGCAAGAGCTATCAGAGCTTTCAAGCAAATCCATGCCAAATCAATTGGTCCAAGGAACTTTTTAAAATATTAAACGGTTTCAATGGGATGGAAGGATACCATAGCAACGTCCCATGGAACCCTGAGGCTGGCAGTTTGAGAAGGCATGTTTTGAATCCTGAGCCATAAAATTCTAAAGCCTCTCTAAACTGCAGCTCCCAGGATTCCATATGAGTTTAGCATCTCAAATCTTGCTATTTTCCCATTTCTACCCTTAAATACTTCCCAGCTGTAGTTGATGTTGCTGTTGTTGTGTGCCTTCAAGAAATTTCCAATTTATGATGACCCTAAGGAGAAGCTATCTTGAGGTTTACTTGGCAAGCTTCTTCAGAGGGGCTTTGCCACTGCCATCATGTGGGGCTGAGACAGTATGACTTGCCCAAGGTCACCCAGTGAGCTCCATGGCTTAATTGGGAATTGAACCCTGTTCTCCAGATTCATAGTCCAACACTCAAACACTACACAACATTTTCTGTAGGGCAAGAACAGAATGAATCCATGGCTAGTCAGGCTAGATGGACCCATCAGTTGACTCATGATCCATTTTCTTCTCTTCTAAGACAGGATGGGGCAAACTGTGGCCATGAAGATGTTGTTGGACTGCAACTCCCAGCTGATATTACAATGCCTGTGTTACATCTCCCAGGAATACACTGTAGCTTGCTCTGATCTCCATGTTATTGGAGCATTGGGTTTTAGTCCATGGTGCTGGAGTCTAGTTCCAGGATAGATTCAGCACCATAGATAACACTAAAATACAGAGCAAATTCACCAACCCGTTAACATGGGAGGCACCAACTACTCGAAGAAGACTAGGCCTCCCTTCATCCACCATTTTGAAGGGGAGAGAGGCAGGCTAGGTCCAAGAGGCCTGCCTGAAAGAAGCAGAGTTCTCCCTCCGGTCCATCTGCCTTGGTCCAGGCCTCAGGGAGAGAAGAATGCTGGACCTGATGCCCCCTCACCTTTTCCTTCTCCTTTTGTGTCGTGTCTTTTAGATTGTAAGCCTGCGGGCAGGGAACTGTCTGGTTAAAAATAATAATAAATGTAAGCCGCCCTGAGAGCCATTAGGGCTGAAGGGCGGGATATAAATACCCAAATAAATAAATAAATAAATAAATAAATACTGTGACTATCTGAAAGTCATTGTCCTCCAATCCCCTCTTTCCCTCCCAGTTAACATTTGTAGATTATCCTTTGGAGATTTTTGAGAACTAATATCCAACTGAAGGAACAGCACCATTATATTCTTTTACTGGTCTGTTTACTGTTTAAAAATGCTTATGTTCATTCTATGTTTTGTTTTCTAAACCACCTGGAAACCCACTCATCAGATAAAGCTGAGATAAAATTTAAGAAATAACACAACCATACAGTTCAATGAATGAAGTAACTAATGACTGAATGAATAAGAAGGATGCTATCAGGTGAGCTCAAGCAGTCCACCTTGTTTAAAGCAATGCCTTCGCAAAGCAGTAGTAAGTTCCATTTATAGAAAGACTGGATTGAAAGCACTTACAATGAATAAGAAATAGGCAGAGAAGCCAACAGAACTGCGTAAATGATGTGTAAGTCTGAAACCAAATTAATGGTGTGGCTCCACTCTGTTGAGGTGTCTCCACCTCTCCACCTCCTCTCAGCCTCAACTGACTCACCTGACAAAACTCCTACTTTGGTCAGGATACTCAATTAACTCCACGGAAACCCAACCAGGAAACACGTTCCATTCTGCTTCCTGCCATCTGACCACTTCCCCATCAGGTCCAAAGAGATGGGTTACATTTCTTTTAATGGGATGATTTCAATTGTGATTTTAAATTTCATGGTTTTTATCTGATTCTTTTGGTGAGCACCTTGAGTCCCACTTGGAATAGAAATGAAATGAAATAATTATTTGCATCGGAAACTGGAAAAGCTGGCTCCCACTCCATCAAAAAAAACAGCATATAAAATAAGTCTCCTTTGTCCAAAATGATTGGAACTAGAAGTGTATTGTTTTTCGGAATATTTTAGATTTTTAAAAAATCTTCCTCCTCCTCTTCTTCCTCCTCCTCCTCCTCATGTGAGATAAGGATGGGCTCGCTCCCAGCTGGAACATGGACAGGGCAATGTCATGGGTTTCCATTCTCTCATTGTCTTTGGGCTGTGAAAGAAGAAAATTGGGAATCTTAGTCCTAAAGCAAAATCAGGATGTGACAAAAACAGCGACGTGACTATTGAAAGAAAGGGGGGAAGTGGGCATGGCCTTGCCTTATTGTGTTTGTTCTTGTTGTGTGTCCCCGAGTCATTTCTGACTTACGGGGACCCTACGGCAAACCTGTCACAGGCTGTTCTTGGCAAATTTCTTCAGATGAGGTTTGCCATTGTCATCTACTGAGGGTGAGAGTGTGTGACTTTCCCAAGGTCACCCAGTGGGTTTTTATGCTCAATCAGGTATTTGTCCCTAACATTTACGGGGGAGGGGCTATGTCAGTTAATGGCCAGAATCATAGTCCAACACTCAAACACTACACCACATTTGCTCTAGGGCTGGGATGGGATGAATCCATGGCTTGCCAGGCTGCAGCTGGTGTTGGAATCGCCTAGGCTGTTAGTCCTGGATGATCTCAACATCCCCCTCAAGGCTGATTTGACTAATCTTACTGGTGCGGCTCGGGAGTTCATGGGTTTCATGACAAACATGGGCTTCTCCCAGATAGTCTCTTAGCCCACACATTGTGCAGGTCATACTCTTGATGTGGTCTTCTGCATGGAACAGGCATATCCGTGGGCAGAAATAACTAGTATCTCCACATTATCATGGATGGATCATTTCCTGGTTAAGGTTGGACTGAAAGCTATTATTCCTCCCTCGGGGGGTGGAGGACCAATTAGAATGGTCCGCCCTTGAAGGCTGATGGAACCCATTAGGTTCCAAGAAGTCCTAGGGGTTCTATGGTTGGCAGTGCCAGCGACTCTGTCGAAGTTCTGGTTAATTTGTGGAATAACAACATCACCAGAGCTATACACATGATCACTCCCAAGCGTCCTTTCCAACCCGCTAAAAACCGTAATCCTTGGTACACTGAAGAGATTAAACAAATGAAGCGGGTTGGACAACGGCTAGAGAAGCGTTGGCTGAAATCTCGACTCATATCTGATAAGACACTTCATTGGTCTTTTCTTAGGTCCTAACAAGTGGCGATAGATGCAGCCAAGAAATCTTTCTAGTCTGCATCTATTGCGTCTGTGAAATCTCACCCAGCTAAGCTGTTCAGGGTGGTAAGGAGTTTAACACAACTGCCTCCCACCCAGAACCCTCTATTAGATTCAACCATAGCTTGCTGTGACACTTTTAATGATTATTTCACAGATAAAATCTCTCGGATAAGAGCTGATTTGGATGCCAACTTTAAGTCAGAAGCAATGAGAGAGGCATCCAACACCTCCTCCATTACTGTTAGACTGGATCAATTTGAGTCGGTAAGTACTGAGGACGTGGACAAGCTCCTTAGTAGTCTGAAAAACATGACTTGCCCTCTCGACCCTTGCCCATCCAGGCAGGCTGGCCAGGGGGGTGATATAGTCAAGCTGATGTTGAAAAATATAATCAATGCATCCTTCAGGAAGGGTAGCCTGCCTTCTTGTCTTAAGGGGGTGGTGGTCAGACCAATCTTTAAAAAGCCTTCCCTGGACCCCCTGGATAGAAATAACTATAGGCCAGTCTCATTGTTGCCATTCTTGAGCAAGGTGATTGAGAGGGCGGTCGCCAGTCAACTACAAGCAGTCTTGGATGACGCTGATTACCTGGACCTATCTCAAACCAGATTCAGGGTGGGATACGGAGTTGAGACAGCCATGGTCACCATAGTCGATGATCTCCTTCTGGGCATGAACAGGGGAAATGTGACCCCGCTGGTGCTCTTAGACCTCTCAGTGGCCTTTGATACCATTGACCATGGTATCCTTCTGGAATGCCTGAGAGAGTTAGGTATCAGAGGCACTGTTCTAGAGTGGTTCCGGTCCTACCTCTAAGGCAGATTCCAGATGGTGGCGCTAGGAGACAGTTGCTTTTCTAAAAGAGAGCAAAAATTTGGCATCCCCTCAGGGTGCCATATTGTCTCCCATGCTGTTTAACATTTACATGAAGCCGCTGGGCAAAATCATCCGGAGACATGGGGCAGGGTGTTATCAGTATGCTGATGACACCCAAATATATTTCTCTATGTCTCAGACTGATGCAGTGACTAAGGATGGCATCTCTCCTCTGAATGCCTGTCTTGGGGCAGTAATGGACTGGATGAAGGAAAACTGACTCAAGCTGAATCCAGGTAAGGCAGAGGTACTCGTTATAGGAAACTTGAGCCCAGGTATGGAATTATGTCAGCCAGTTCTGGATGGGGTCACACTTCCCCTGAAAGACTCTGTCCGCAGCTTGGGTTTTGGTTTTGAAATCCCTTCACTGGCTGCCAATTAGTTTCCAGGCAAGGTACAAGGTGTTGGTGATTACCTTTAAAGCACAACATGGCTTGGGTCCAAAATACCTAAGGGAATGCCTTCTTCCATACTGTCCATCCCACACTCTAAGGTCCTCGGGGAAGAATCTACTTCAGCCAATAAATTCTAGGCTAACTTCAGTCACCCAGAGGGCCTTTTCCATTGCTGCTCTGAAGCTATGGAATGACCTGCCAAAGGAGATCCACGACATTTCTAATCTTACAGCCTTTAAGAAGGCTCTTAAGACAGATCTCTCTGGCAGGCCTTCCCTACCTAGTTCCTCTCTCCATTTACTGTGACTTACGTCACTCTGTCCACCAATTCCTCTCTTAAATTAATGAGAAGCAATAATTAAAATTAATAAAAATTATATTCTTGCCTCAAGATGAAGAGCCCGCCCTCCGCTTCAACTGTCATAATCAGACCTGGGAGGGAGTGAAAAAGACAGGCCCCATTTCCATCAGGCCTAACTGTGAATTACTGTAACTCATGTCACTCTCTTTTATTTTACTGTATTTTATTTATTTTTTGTATTTTATTTTATTGCATTCTCTATATTTTTATTGTTGTAACCCGCCTGATTGGGCGGCCTATAAATAAATAATAATAATAATTATAATTATTATTATTATTATTATTACTATTATTAGATGAACCCATCAGTTGACTCATGATCCATCTTCAGGATGGGGCAAATTGTGGCCCTGAAGAAGTTGTTGGACTGCAACTCCCAGCTGATATTACAATGCCTGTGTTACATCTCTCAGGAATACACTGTAGCTGACTCTGATCTCCATGTTATTGGAGCATTGAATTTTAGTCCATGGTGCTGGAGTCTGATTCCAGGATGGATCCAACACCATGGATAGCTCAAAGTAAAAGACCAAGCAAATTCACCAATCCACTAACATGGGAAGCACCAACTACTGTGACTATGTGCAAGTCATTTCCTCCAATCCCCTCTTTCCCTCCAAGTTAACATTTGTAGATTATCCTTTGGGGATCTTTGAGAACTAATGTCCAAGTGAAGGAACAGCACCATTCTTTTCTTTTACTGGCATGTTTACTTTTTGAAAATGCTTATGTTCATTCTATATTTTGTTTTCTAAAACACCTTGAGACCCAATCATGAGAGAAAGGTAAAACGAAATTTAAGAAATAAGACAACTATACAGTTCAATGAATGTAAGTAAGTAATGAATGAATAAGAAGGATGATATCATGTGAGCTAAAGTAGTTTAAAGTGGTTTAAGGTTATGCCTTCACAAAGCAGTCATAGGTTCCATTTATACAAAGACAGGATTGAAAACACTTACAATGAATAGGAAATAGGCAGAGAAGCCAACAGAACTGCGTAAATGATGTATAAATCTGCAACCAAATTAATGGTGTGGCTCCAGTCTGTTGAGGTCTCTCCACCTCTCAACCTCCTCTCAGCCTCAACTGACTCAACTGACTCAACTCCCACTTTGGCCAGGATTCTCAATTATCTCCATGGAAACCAGGAAACAATTCCATTCTGCTTCCTGCCATCTGACCACTTCCCCACCAGGTCCAAAGAGATGGGTTACATTTCTTTTAATGGGATGGTTTCAATTGCGATTTTAAATTTCAATGCTTTTATCCGATTCTTTTGATGAGCACCTTGAGTCCCACTTGGAATAGAAATTAAATAAAATAATTATTTGCATCGGAAATTGGAAAATATGGTTCCCACTCCACAAGAAAGGCAACATATAAATGAAATTATATATATTATTATGCTTGTGATAAATAGTGTCTCCCTTATACAAAATGTGTGGGACTAGAAGTGTTTTGGATTTCGGACTTGTTCAAATTTTTAAATGTTTGATTAGAAATTGGAAATGGGATTCAATCTAATCATGATATTCATGTATGTTCTTATACACCTTCTACATATAGCCTGAAGGTAATTTTATACTCTATCTATCTATCTATCTATCTATCTATCTTTTTATTTATATGCTGCCTTTCTCCAGGCTGGGAGCCAAGGGGCTATTAATTTTGTGCAAATAAAGTTTGTATACATTGAACTATCAGAAAGCAAAGGTGTCATTTTCTCAGCCACCAATGCAGACAATTTTGGAATTTGGATCTTGGATTTTGGAATAGTTTGGAATTTGGAATTCCAGATAAAAGTTGCAAAATTTGTATTACACTAACAGTAGAATTACAACAATTTAAAACTTACTTTGAATCAGTACATCACTTTTCTAACCCCTTCTCTTGTTAGCCACCTGTTCCCAAAGGTTTGCTGGAATAGAAAGGTCTATCTCTCCAATATCCTTTGCAAGCTGCAGTGAGTCAAATTATACAGAATCATCCCAATGGGGTAACAGCATGGATTTGTAAAATACAAGGGATGACAACCTGGGTGAACCTGGGAGTAAAATTTATACCAGGACCTGACATGGAGCACCCCTGGAAATGCACAAAACCCACAAAACTAAACAAAAAACCCAATCACATTTGCCACATGACCAGTTCCTGATATAATAAATAATACATATAATAAAGATTTATTTATAGCCTGCCCAATCATGAAGAATCTGGGTGGGTTACAACAATAAAATACATCAATTACAATAGAGTTAAAAATCAAACCCTAGACCTACCGCCCCCCCATACCCAATACTAAAACAGAATTAAACAATAATAGTATAAAAACATTAAAAACATTAAAAGCAGAAACATAGGAGGGGAAGAATAGACAAATGAGAGGACAATATCTCTCTATCTGGGGAGGGTAACTAAGTTGGAAAGACCTGCTGGAAGAGATCCGTCTTGAGTGCTTTCTTAAAAGCTGTCAGAGTGGAAATGTGACAGATCTCCTCCAGCAGGTCGTTCCATAGTTTAGCAGTAGCAGAGAAGGCCCTCTGGGAAACTGATGTTAACCTAGATTTTTTGGCTGTAGTAGATTTCTTCCAGAGGACCTTAATGTGTGGGACGGACAATAGGGAAGAAGGCCTGTTCAATTACTCTGGGCCCAAGCCATGTAGGGCTTTAAAGGTAATCACCAACACCTTGTACTTTGCCCGGAAACTAATAGGCAGCCAGTGCAGGGACTTCAAGACCGGTGTTATATGGTCATTCCTAGAAGTTCCCGTAATCAATCTGGCTGCCATTTTTTGTACCAACTGAAGTTTCTGAACTTGGCACAAGGGTAGCCCCAAGTAGAGCGCATTACAGAAGTCCAATCGAGAGGTTACCAGTGCATGTACTACTGTTTCCAGGTCCCTCGGCTCCAGGAAGGGGCGCAGTTGGCATATCAGACAAAGCTGATAGCAGGCGCTCTTGACTGTCGCATCCACCTGAGCTGTCAGTTAGAGCGATGAGTCAAGGAGCACTCCCAAGCTGCGAACAGGGGAAGTGTGACCGCATCCAGAACTGGCTGACACAACTCCATTCCTGGATTCGGGGTTCCTATAGCGAGTACCTCCGTCTTACCTGGATTCAGCTTGAGTCAGTTTTCCCTCATGCAGTCCATTACCACCCCAAGACAGGTATTCAGAGGAGAGATGCCATCCTTAGTCACTGCATCAGTCTGAGACATAGAGAAATATATTTGGGTGTCATCAGCGTACTGATAACACCCCGCCCCATGTCTCCGGATGATCTCACCCAGCGGCTTCATGTAAATGTTAAACAGCATTGGGGACAGAATCACGCCTTGAGGGACGCCCGATTTGAGCCCCCCCTTGGCCGAACAACTGTCCCCAAGCTGCACTATCTGGAACCTGCCCGAGAGGTAGGACCGGAACCACTGCAATGCAGTGCCTCCAATACCCAACTCTCTCAGGCGTTCCAGAAGAATACCGTGGTCAATGATATTGAAGGCTGCTGAGAGGTCCAAGAGCACCAGCAGGGTCAAACTTCCCCTGTTGATGCCCAGACGGAGATCATCGACTAAGGCAACCATGGCAGTCTCAACTCTGTATCCCGTCCTCAATCCGGTTTGAAATGGATCCAGAAAATCCGTTTCCTCCAAGACTGCTTGTAGTTGATTGGTGACTGTTCTCTTGATCACGTTGCTCAAAAATGGTAGTAGTGAGACTGGTCTGTAGTTATTTCTATCCAGGGGGTCCAGGGAGGGCTTTTTAAAGAGTGGTCTAACTACTGCCTCCTTGAGACAGGGAGACAGGGAGCCTTCCCTGAGGGATGCATTAATTATGTTTTTCAGCATCACCATGATTTTTTCTCCCCCCTGGATAGCCAGCCAGGTTGGACAAGTGTCGAGAGGGCAAGTCATCTTTTTCAAACTACTAAGAAGCTTGTCCACATCCTCAGTACTTACCAACTCAAATTGATCCAGTCTAACAGTAATGGCGGAGGCACTGGATGCCTCTCTAGTTGTCTCTGTCCTCAAATTGGCATCCAAATCAGCTCTTATCCGAGAAATTTTATCTGCAAAATGATCATTACAGCGCGCCCGCGCCATACGTGGGCGCGCCATACATGGCCTTGAGCATATGTGCTCAAGCCACGGGGCACGCGCAGGGCGGAAGGGGCGGCGCATCCCATTCAATTGAATGGGCACGTGCGCCTGTTGCGCCCTGCGCGCGCCCTCGCCGCCGCGCACAAGCCCCATTGTTTCCAATGGGGCTCAAGCATAGGCGGAATTCGCCTTACGCGGAGGGATCCAAAACAAATGAGATGCACATGTTCACCAGCCATTGAGCCATCAAATTAATCCAGGGACCTGGCACCAGTCACTCTCTCTTGATCTGACCCGCTCCAAAGATTATTGGTAGAACCAACGGGTGAGGAGGAAGATGAAATCAAAATCAAGTCATACCACTTTGTATTCTTTTGAAGAAACTTGTGAAATATTATTTAGTCAATAAAATAGTTGGCCCTCCATATCCACAGATTTTGCAACCATGGATTTTGCCATTCATATCTCTCCCTATCTATCTATCTATCTATCTATCTATCTATCTATCTATCTATCTATCTATCACAAAACCTAACCTGGATTTTATCATTTCATGTAGGGGACACCATATTACAACCCCATTACTTGTAATAGGACTTGAGCATCCATGGATGTTGGTTACCACATGGGGTCCTAGAATCAAACCTCAGCAGATACTGAGGCCCAACTGTAAATATTAAACAGATCCAGAGTTCAGTTACTGCACAGAAAAGAATCTGTCCTTTCTACAATATCATCACCTTTCAATCTCTTTTGAAGGCCGACTGTTGCATTTCATCATCATTATATCCAACAGTGATGACTCCACTCACTTTTGTATCTTGTAGGATACATAACTAGTTGGAGAAAGCAAGTGAGTGAGAGAACAATTTGCGGGAGGCCCTTTTGTAAATGTCTTTAAAATAATTATCCCTGAAGACTTTCAGAGTTGTGCTAAGCATTGTGGTCAGAGGGAGAAGCCCATGTAAGATCACTCAGGCAAATAACTGACCACGGAAATGCTTGAGGTGTGGATGATCAGACAGTCACAGGATTAGATTAAAACGTCAGAGTTTAGAATGTTCCACAAATTGGAACTTAGTCACATGACAGATGATATTAAACACTTTTTAAAGATGCTGACATCAAAAGACTTGCTCTTCATTATTCCCTGTGTTTCTCACTCTAACAAACATACATAATACATAGTTTTGTTGTGTCCTGTGTTCAAAAGTGGGGAACAATTTTTATACATTGGACAGTCCCCCAGAGCTCTGCCTTCCTGTATAGAAAATTCAAAGGGATTGCCCTGTTAGTTTGGAAAATCTGTGTGCAAAGAGATCTTGAAGCACCTTTGAGAGAAGAAGCTGGTAGGAGAAAGAAGCTGGTAGCATGAACTTTCCTAGACTTTAGTTAATATCGGCATCTGAAGAAACAGAGTCAAGTCTACAAAAGGTCATGCTAACAGCTTCTTTCTTTCAGCTAGTCTAGAAGGCGCTACAAGATCCCTTTGTACAATGTATGGAAAATGGCATCCATGTTTTTACATATTTATTTATTTATGCATTTTACAACTCACCTCTAAGGCAAGGGAGGTGGTCTGTATTTGATGTGTTTTGCAAACTTTTTGCCTTTAAGAGCTAGAAAACTGCCAGATGTAAAACCTTTTCTCCCCTTATGTTCTAAATTTACATGCAAGAGGAAATGTATTTCAAGCTCTGGATACTGGATACTAGAGGAAATGCACAAGACAGGACAGGACTGCATTATGAAGGATACCTATGGGTCACAAAATCCCCCCCTCCTCACTCCCAAATGTGATTGAGGAAATAATCGATCTCAACTGAGCACCAATCCAATACCCCTTCCCTACTTCTGACTCGCTGCAAATAGCATATGTTTAACCTGCTCTTGGCTTGAGCAGTTGCATGAGCAGAAAATGAAAGGTCAGCTTACTCCTGCGGCCTCCTCGAGACCCTTTAGTAGCTGGAAATAAGGGTGAAAATGTTGCAAGAACTGTCAAAGAAGTGGCTTTTAAAATGTCAGGGCCTCACTCTGGCTCCATCTCAGCGAAAGGGATGGATTTCACAAGGTATATGTCAGAGGCATGGCTGTGCCAGTCTAGATCAGTGGTTCCCAACCTTTGGTCATCCATATGTTTTGTTTTCTCAAATTCCTAACTATTGGCTGAGCTGGTTGGGAGTTCTGGCAGCTGATGTCCAGCACATTTGGAGGACCAAAGGTTGGGAACCAATGGTCTAGAACATCAGTATGCAAAGGGATCTTCTGCTACCTATGACACTAAGAGCCTGATCACATAAGGAAAGGAATTTGTAGCATAAGCGTTCATAGACATGATCTATTTCCAGTGAAGTGTTGCCTAGAAAGGGGTGTAGCTCATTTCAAAATGATTGATAGCTGTTGAAATGACTTGATCCCTCCCAATGGTTTGAACCATCCAACTGTGTACATTTCCAGTGAGTGGTCCAATTGGCCTCAGCGGGGTTACGTGACTTCTGCTGTGTCTTGTCCTGCAACCCTTGACCAGGAGAAACTGGTTTCAGACCTGTAGATCCATCCAACGGGGGTAGACCTGCATGAGGCAGTCCAACTGGCTAGAACAGGGTCATACGATCCTTCCTCAAACTCACACTGTCAGATCTGACCAAAAAGAACTGGTTTGGGATCTCTCAGAATCACAGAGGAGATTATTGCACCGGCAAATGGACCAGCCTGAGTGCAAGGTCACCCAGTGGGTGTTTATGCTCAATCAGGCAATCGAACCCTGAGCTCAAGTGTCCTAGTTTAATGCATGAAAAGTATTGTAATACTGGCTCTACCTTCTCCACATCCAAATCTTCCTCCTCCTCTTCCTCCTCCTCCTCATCTGAGATAAGGATAGGCTCGCTCCCGGTTGTAATGTGGACAGGGTCCTACAATGGGATTCCTTTTTCTCCAGCTTTAGCCTCACTCTCTTTGGGCTATGAAAGAAGAAAATTGGGAATCTTATTCTTAAACACTAAAATCAGAGCTGTGACAAAATCAGAGATATGACCAATGAAAAAAGGAGGAGAAGTGGGCATGGCCTTCCCTTGGTTGTTGTTATTGTGTGTCTCTAAGCCATGTTTGACTTAGAATCATAGAATCATAGATTTTGAAGGGACCAAAAGGGCTATCCCGTGCAACCCCCCTGCCATGCAGGAAATCACAGTCAAAGCATCCCCGACAGATGGCCATCCAGCCTCTGTTTGAAGACCTCTAAGGAAGGAGACTCCACTACACTTCGAGGGAGTTTGTTCCACTGTTGAACAGCCCTTACTGTCAGGAAGTTCCTCCTAATGTTGAGATGGAATCTCTTTTCCTGCAGCTTGCATCCATTGCTCCGGGTCCTAGTCTCTGGAGCAGCAGAAAACAAGCTTGCTCCCTCCTCAATATGACATCCCTTCAAATATTTAAACAGGGCTATCATATCACCTCTTCGCCTTCTCTTCTCCAGGCTAAACATCCCCAGCTCCCTAAGTCGTTCCTCATAGGGCATGGTTTCCAGACCTTTCACCATTTTAGTCGCTCTCCTTTGGACACGCTCCAGTTTCTCAATGTCCTTTTTTAATTGTGGTGCCCAGAACTGGACACAGTATTCAAGGTGGGGCCTGACCAAAGCAGAATAGAGTGGCACTATTACTTCCCTGGATCTAGACACTATAGTTCTATTGATGCAGCCTAAAATCGCAATGGCCTTGTTAGCTGCCACATCACACTGTTGACTCATGTTCAACTTGTGGTCTACTTGGACTCCTAGATCCCTTTCACACGTAGTTTCATTCAGCCAGGTGTCCCCCATCCTATATCTGTGCTTTTCATTTTTCCACCCTAAGTGCAGTACCTTACGTTTCTCCGTGTTGAATTTCATTTTGTTAGCTTTGGCCCAGTTTTCTAGTCTGTTCAGGTCATTTTGAATCTTGATCCTGTCCTCTGGAATATTAGCTACTCCTCCTATTTTGGTGTCATCTGCAAATTTGATAAGTATTCCCCCAATTTTGTCCTCCAAGTCATTGATAAAGATGTTGAATAGAACTGGCCTGAGGACAGAGCCCTGTGGGACCCCACTGGTTACTTCTCTCCAGGATGAAAAGGAGCCATTGTTGAGCACCCTTTGCGTTCGGTCGGTCAACCAATTACAAATCCATGTAACAGTTGCCTTGTCTAGCCCACATTTTACAAACTTGTTTGCAAGAATATCGTGGGGAACTTTGTCAAAGGCCTTACTGAAATCAAGATATACGATATCCACAGCATTCCCTTCATCTAACAAGCTGGTAATTTTATCAAAAAAAGAGATAAGGTTTGTCTGGCATGACTTCTTTCTCTGAAACCCGTGTTGACTTTTTGTGATTATGGCATTGCTTTCTAGATGTTCACAGACTCTCTGTTTAATGATCTGCTCCAGAATCTTTCCTGGTATTGATGTCAGACTAACTGGATGATAATTGTTGGGATCCTCTTTTTTCCCCTTTTTGAAGATGGGGACGTTTGCCCTCCTCCAGTCTGCTGGGATTTCTCCTGTTTTCCAGGAGTTCTCAAAGACTATTGCTAATGGCTCCGATATTACATTTGCCAGTTCTTTTAATACCCTTGGATGTAGTTCATCTGGTCCTGGAGACTTAAATTCATTTAGATTAACAAGGTATTCCTCTACTATCTCTTTACTTATTCTATGCTGAAATTCCCCTAACCTGTCCTCTGCTCCATTATCCTCAGGTTGAGCACCCTTTTCCTTTTCTGAGAAGACTGAGGCAAAGAAGGTGTTGAGTAATTCTGCCTTTTCTCTGTCTTCTGTTAGCATTTTACCATCTTCTCCACAGAGTGGTCCTACCGTTTCCTTCTTCTTCCTTTTGCTGCGGACATATCCAAAAAAGCCCTTTTGGTTGTTCTTAACCTCTCTAGCAAGTCTGAGCTCATGCTGCGCTTTAGCTTTTCTGACTTTATCCCTACACAGGCTCGCTATTTGTTTGAATTCCTCTTTGGTGATTTCCCCATTTTTCCATTTCTTATACATGTCCCTTTTTAATTTTAGCTCAGTTGAAAGTTCTTTAGTCATCCATCCTGGTTTCTTGAGACATCTCCCATTTTTCTTCCTCACTGGAACTGTTTGAAATTGTGCCTTCAGTATCTCCCTTTTTAGAAACTCCCATCCATCTTGAACTCCCTTCTCTTTTAGTATTGTTGACCATGGGATCACACTCAGTATTTCTTTAAGTTTACTAAAATTGGCTTTCCTAAAGTCTAGAATGCGTGTCTGACTATGCCTGGCTTCTCCTTTCCATTGTATAACAAACTCCAGGAGAACATGGTCACTTCCACCTAAGGATCCCACCACTTGCACTCCATTAACTAGGTCATCCCTATTGGTTAGGATCAGATCCAAAATAGCTGACCCCCTTGTTGCCTCTTTCACCTTTTGGACAATGATGTTATCTCCAAGGCAAGTGAGGAATTTGCTAGAACTTGAGGATTTGGCTGAGTTTGCCTTCCAGCAAATATCAGGATAGTTGAAGTCGCCCATCACTACTACATTTCTCCTTTCTGAATGTGTGGTCATCTGTTCTTGAAAGACATCATCCAATTCCCCAGTCTGATTTGGGGGTCTGTAGTAGACTCCCACAATAACATCCTTGTTGTTTCCCTGCCCTTTAATTTTTATCCAGATGCTCTCCACCTGGCTTCCATGATTGATGTCCTGGATCTCTTCACTGGTGTAAATATCTCTGACATATAGTGCTATTCCTCCTCCTTTCCTGTTTGGCCTATTTCTCTTAAAAAGGTTATATCCCTCTATTTCTACATTCCAATCATGAGACTCATCCCACCAGGTTTCAGTGAGGCCTAGTATATCATATTTGCTTTGTTGTGCTAGGAGTTGAAGTTCATCTTGCTTATTTATCATGCTCTGTGCATTAGTGTAGAGACATCTAAGCCCATGTGTTCCCTTTACTTGCTGCCTGTGCAAGTTCTTTTGCCTCCCATTTTTGGGTCCTTGCATTGTTTGCCTTGTTCCCTCTGTGTCAGTTTGACTATCTTCTCCAGCCCTTTTGCCTACCAGAATACTGTGTCCCTCCCCTACATAACTCAGTTTAAAGCCCTCCTGATCAAATTCTTGAGACTGTTGGCAAAAATGTTTTTGCCAACTGGTGTGAGATGCAACCCATCCCTTGCCAGAAGTCCCTCCTCATGGAACTGCAGCCCATGGTCCAAGAATCCAAACCGTTCTTGGCAGCACTTATGGAGATCCTACGGCAAACCTGTCATAGGGTTTACATGGCAAATGTCTTCAGACGAAGTTTGCCATTGTCACCCATTGAGGCTGACAATATGTGGCTTGCCCAAGGTCACCCTGTGGGCTTTTATGCTCAATCAGGCAATCAAACCCTGACCTCAAGTGTCCTAGTTTAATGCGTAAAAAGCCATACAGTGTTGGCTCTACCTTCTTTTTTTTGTCCTCTGTTTTTGTTCTTTCCTTCTCTTCTTCCTTTTTTTCTCGATTGCAGTCTCCTTCTCTTGATCTTTTTTGTTCTCTTTCTTCTGCTTCTTTTTTGCAGGGTTCTGATCCCATCCATCCAATTGGAAAACAGGAATCAGGAAAGAAGAAAAAGAGAATCCTTTTTATCCTTCTTTCTGCCCAAAGATGCCAATGAACATCTTTTAAATCAAATCAAGCAATGAACCAGTAAAAACAATACCCCTTTGCAAACAGTTGGCTGGCCCATGTAGGAGATTGGGTGGGAGGCCTATGCAACACTCCTTCTGGCTGCCTCAAATGGACTTGCTCACAAGGTCAACCTGCCCCTCACAACTTTCTCAGTATGAGGTTGCACCCCAGAAGCCACCCAAGATGTCATCTACCAGCTGTTTTTCCAATGGTTTTTCCAACTTTTTAAAATATTAAACGGTTTCAATGGGATGGAAGGATACCATAGCAACGTCCCATGGAACCCTGAGGCTGGCAGTTTAAGAAGGCATGTTTTGAATCCTGAGCCATAAAATTCTAAAGCCTCTCTAAACTGCAGCTCCCAGGATTCTATAGGAGGTTAGCATCTCAAATCATGCTATTTCCCCATTTCTACCCTTAAATACTTCCCAGCTGTAGTTGCTGTTGCTGTTGTTGTGTGCCTTCAAGATGTGTCCAACTTATGATGACCCTAAGGAGAAGCTATCATGAGGTTTACTTGGCAAGTTTCTTCAGAGGGGCTTTGCCATTGCCATCATGTGGGGCTGAGACAGTGTGACTTGCCCAAGGTCACCCAGTGAGCTCCATGGCTTAATTGGGAATTGAACCTTGTTCTCCAGAATCATAGTCCAACACTCAAACACTACACAACATTTTCTGTAGGGCAAGAACAGAATGAATCTATAGCTAGTCAGGCTAGATGGACCCGTCTGAGAGTCAGTTGACTCATGATCCATCTTCTTCTCTTCTAAGACAGGATGGGTAAACTGTGGCCCTGAAGAAGTTGTTGGACTGCAACTCCCAGCTGATATTAAAATGCCTGTGTTACATCTCTCAGGAATACACTGTAGCTTACTCTGATCTCCATGTTATTGGAGCATTGAGTTTTAGTCTATTGTGCTGGAGTCTAGTTCCAGGATAGATTCAGCATCATGGACAGTTCAAACTAAAAGACCAAGCAAATTCACCAGTTCATTAACATGGGAGGCATCACCAACTGTGACTATGGGCAAGCCCTTGTCCTCCAATCCCCTCTTTACCTCCAGGTTAACATTTGTAGATTATCCTTTGGAGATCATTCAGAACTAATGTCTAACTGACGGAACAGCACCATCCTTTTCTTTTACTAGCATGTTTACTGTTTAAAAATGCTTATGTTCATTCTATATTTTGTTTTCCAAACCACCTTGAGACCCACTCAGGAGAATAAAGCTGAGATGAAATTTTAGAAATAACACGACCATACAGTTCAATGAATGATGTAACTAACAAATGAATGAATAAGAAGGATGCTATCAGGTGAGCTCAAGCAGTTCACCTTGTTTAAAGTGATGCCTTCACAAAGTTCCATTTATAGAAAGACAAGATTGAAAACACTTACAATGAATAGGAAATCGGCAGAGAAGCCAACAGAACTGGATAAATGATGTAAAAGTCTGAAACCCAATTAATGGTGTGGCTGCAGTCTGTTGAGGTCTCTCCAGCTCTTAAGCTCCTCTCAACCTCAACTGACTCAACTGACTCAACTCCCACTTTGGCCAGGATTCCATTCTGCTTCCTGCCATCTGACCACTTCCCCACCAGGTCCAAAGAGATGGGTTACATTTCTTTTAATGGGATAGTTTCAATTGCGATTTTAAATTTCATTGTTTTTATCTGATTATTTTGTTGAGTCATCTTGAGTCTCACTTGGAATACAAATGAAATCAAAAATTGAAAAAGCTCCCACTTCATTACAAAGGCAGCATATAAATGAAATCATGACTATGATTGTGACAAGCTGAGTCTCCTTTGTCCAAAATGATTGGGACTAGAAGTGTATTGGATTTCGGAATTGTTCAGATTTTGTAATGTTTGCTTAGACATAATGAGAAACATTGGAAATGGGGCACAACTCTAGACATGATATTCATCTATGTTTCATATACACCTCCTACACATAACCAGAAGATAATTTTATACACAGCACCTTTATTTATATATTTATTTATTGCTTTATTTGCTTTATTTATATGGTGCCTTTCTCCCAGACCAGGAGCCAAGCTGGCTGATCATTTTGTGCATGAAATAAAGTTTGTTTTCATTGAAGTATCAGAAAGCAAAGATGTCGTTTTCTCAGCCACCCATGTGGACAAACTAAACAAAAACCCAGTTACATTTGCCACATGCCCACTCTTTGAGAGAAATTTGTGAAATATATTTATTTAGTCAATAAAATACAATTGGCCTTCGATATCCACAGATTCTGCATCCATGGATTTGGCCATTGAAAGCATTCTCTCTCTCTCTCTCTCTCTCATATATATATATATATATATATATATATATATATGCGCCAACCTTGATTTTATCATTTTATGTAGGGAACACTATATTGTAACCCCATTATTTCTAATAGGACTTGAGCATCCATGGATGTTGGTTATCACATGGGGTCCTAGAATCAAACCCCAGCAGATACTGAGGTCCAACTGTAAATAATAAACAGATCCAGAGATCAGTTACTACACAGAAAATAAACTGTACATTCTACAATGTCATCACCTTCTATCTCTTTTGACAGCTGACTTTTGCATTTCATCATCATTATATTCAACAGTGATGACTCCACTCACTTTTGTATCTTGAAGGATACATAACTAGTTGGAGAAAGCAAGTGAGTGGGAGAACAATTTGCGGGAGGTCAATTTTGTAAATGCCTTTAAAATAATTATCCCTGAAGACTTTCAGAGTTGTGCTAAGCACTGTGGTCAGAGGGAGAAGCCCATGTAACATCACTCAGGGAAATAACTGACCACGGAAATGCTTGAGGTGTGGATGATCAGACAGTCACAGGATTAGATTAAAATGTCAGAGTTTAGAATGCTCCACAGACTGGAACTTAGTCACATGACAGATGATATTAAACACTTTTTAAAGATGCTGACATCAAGAGACTTGCTCTTCATTATCCCCTGTGTTTCTCACTCAGACAAACAGACATAATGCATAGTTTTGTTGTATCCTGTGTTCAAAAGTGGGGAAATATTTTTACACATTGAACAGTCCCCCAGAGAACTGTCATCCTGTATAAAAAATTCAAATGGACTGCCCTGTTAGTCTGGAAAATCTGTGCGCAAAGGGATCTTGAAGCACCTTTGAAAGAAGAAGCTGGTAAGAGAAAGAAGCTAGTAGCATGAACTTTCCTAGACTTGAGTTAACATTGGCATCTGAAGAAACAGAGTCAATCTACAAAAGGTCATGCTAACAGCTTATTTCTTTCTATCTTTCAGCTATTCTCAACGGTGCTACAAGATCCCTTTGAACACTGTATGGAAAATGGCATCCATATGTTTATTGATTGATTGATTGATTGATTGATGCATTTTACAACTCACCTCTAAGGCAAGGGAGGTGGTCTGTGTTTAAAACATTTTGCAATCTTTTTGCCTCTAAGAGCTAGAAAGCTGCCAGATGTAAAACTTAGATATGCAAAACTTTAATTCTGTTCATCAAAGAACTAAAACAGAACTCCTAATAACCATTGTTTGCATTTCCCTTTCACTGATCAAGATATAAATACATATAAAAATAAATAGCCAAAACACAACAATTAACCAGACATCACAAGGCGGCAACTAGATTTGTGAAAATGTCCATCTCACATTTTAATATAGAAGAATCCAAAATACAGCTGTTTTACAGTGTAGGAACATTGAATACATATCTTATAAATGACATATTTACATCAGAAACCACTAGGAGACTGGCAGCGTATTGTCACAAATATAAATTATTGTTATATACTGTTTGTTTGTTTGTTGCTTTAGGCGACAGGACTAGTTGGTCTCCCCCCCCCCCCCCTTATGTTCCAGAATTACATAATCCCATACTAGTTCAACAGTGGGCATTGGCTTCTCTGCCTGGCTCTGTGGGCCTGTTGAGAAAAGACCAACCCTGTGCTGGTTTTTGTTTCTGAACACTGAAAGGCTTACTAAGACTCCCTCAAACATTTCATGTAATGTGGAGGGACAACTATGAGGACATGGATGGAGCAGAAAGCAGGATGGCTTTGTGTCCTGCTGGAGAGAGAGAGGCCATCGCAGATGCTTTGGCCGACAAGCAATGGACTTGAATAATCCATAGACTTCAAAGACTTCTGTCTTTAGGACTTTTCTTTTGGTTCATGATGCCACCCCAAAAGAAAATGAAAGAAAGGTGGGAACAGTTGTCCCTCTCCTCCTGATTCCCAGGAGGAGCACCCTTAAATTTGCTGTGATCACACCCCAGTTTGCAGGCATTTACATGCAGTTTTCCTACACAATGGGAGGGGGAAAGTCCTCTTTACTCCAAATCCAACAGCCTCTGCCCTCCATGTTGTAGGCCAGGTGGGCACGATATGAACTCTTTCATAGGGCGGCAGATGCCTGGTCACTTCCAAAATGTTAAATGTTGGATGGATCTGCAAAGTGAAGGGGTACAAAATCCAGTCGTATTGTAATCCAGTGTTTTTTTCCTTGGGTTTTGGAAAGGTTTAGGTTGTATGTGTGTGAACCTCATTGCAAATGGAAGAGATGCACTTCTTATTCATCAGTATGCAAAGGGATCTTTTGTGAAAGAATTTGTAGCCTAAGCTCTCATAGACTTGGTTGGCTTCCTAAGATGCAAAGAATGAAGTGTCAAAATGATTGACAACTGTCAAACTGACTTAGCCTCTCCCCCGTAAATGTTAAGGACATCTCATATGGACCAGTCCCTGAACTTGCCCCAGCCCCATCACCAATAGGAAACAGTGGTCCGAACCATCCAACTTTATACAGTCCTCCCTTGTTATCCACTGGGAGTTGGTTTAGATTGATCCCTATATATCTGCTCTATCCAGTTCACAAACTTCACTCCAATATGCCTCTACTTCAATAATTCTATCATAAACACCCAGTTCATGTTATCAAATGAATTTTCAGCATCAATAGATACTCGTGCAGTTTTCATTGTGCTCCTCATAGTATTCAATGACATCTAATACTGATCTTGGGGGGAAAAGGAATTACAATATGTTGAGCTTGTTCCCCTAAATCAGATTCCAGGGGCTGTTGGACCAAACTCCCAGAAACCCTAGTCAACACAGGAGAAGGCAAGGAACACTGGGCATTGCAGTCCAGGACCATCTGGAGGGCTGCAGCATTTCCAGCCCTGCCATAAATAAGGAATTGGAAGGAGGCTGGTGCTCTCTGGCCAAGGTCATGCATTCTCTCTCTCAGCATAGTGTAAATATCTGATAGTGGTGTCATGCTGTGCCAGTCCTATACTGGATCCCTCTATTCTGGAACATAAGAAAAATGGTGAGTGCACCTAACAGAAGTACACCTAAAAATTGTGAGTGCCCCTGTAGTTGAATTTCTTCTTCTGTTCCTGTCAAGAGCAAAAGAGGGTGGAAAGGAAGAAGTTAGTGAGAAACTTAAGAGCAAGCTGGCCAAAATGTGGAAAAAACCACAAAAGTGGAAAAACCACAAATAAGAAAAACATTCCATTTATAAGTGAGAATATACCTCCCTATGAATCTCTAGGTCCTCCAATACAACTCTATGTCAACATCTTCCAGACATTGACCACAGAATTGTGCTGGAGGAGCTACAAATGCCTAGTAGATTGTTCTTGCTAGGAATCTCTAGGTTCCTTTAGTGCAATGTTTAGTTAAAGTTTAATATAGAGGAAAATCTATGATGTTAAATGTCTCCACATCCAAATCTTCCTCATCTTCTTCTTCCTCCTCCTCCTCCTCCTCATTTGAGATAAGGATGGGCTCACTCCCAGCTGTAACATGGACAGGGCAATGCAATGGGTTTCCTTTCTCTCAGACGAGGTTTGCCATTGTTATCCACTGAGGCTGAGAGTGTGTGACTTGCCCAAGGTCACCCAGTGGATTTTTATGCTCAATCAGGTAATCGAACCCTGATCCCCTCCTCTGTGTCCCATCTGGGAAAGCTGTCCATGGTGGGAAGATGTCAGAGATAACATTTTTTTAATTGGATGCCAAGTAAAAACGTGGATTTTGCTTTGAGCGTTTAGGGGTGCATTGGATTTAATTCACATTTGTGCATGTGTTTGGCTTCAAATTGTTTTATCAGGCTGCAGGGTCTTCTGTTTTAATTTGCCATATTTTAATATGGTTTTAAGCCTACTCTAATTACTCTTGTTTTAATTTGCAAAGAGATGTTGTGGCACCTTTGAGCAAAATTAGTTGTAGCATAAACTTTTGTAGACTTGGTCTCCTTCCTCAGATGCATGGAGTGACTTGAGGTCCTTCCTGGGCACCCCTTCACTCCATACATCTGCAAAAGAAGATGAATTCTACAAAAGCTGATGCTACAATTTCTTTTGAAGGAACAAGAGCTGGTCCAAGACCTCTTGGCTTCTCCATTTTTGGCACAACTGACCTCTTTTTCCTCTTCCACACTCTCCTTTTGTCCTTCTCTTGCTTGACCAAATACAGCAGGTAGTCCACCCAGTCTTGGAGATCCTTCTCTTGTGGCTTTTTGTCTGTCTCAATTGGCAAGATCTTTGGATGGGAAAATTAACAAAAAATGAATAAAATCCCATATCTTTTTTTAAAAAAACTTCCCTACCAGAGCAATGCAAGGATCTGTCAAAAGGTGAGATTCTGAAACTGATGTGAACATTGGTTTCTGGGAGCAGGTTGTAGTGAACATGTTTATTTCAGGTGGTCATTTTGATATTACTGGTTGTTTTTGTTTAGTAAAATCTGTGGTTGCTCATTTTTTTTCTCCCTCTCATTTTATGCTAATAAATATAAGTGATAAAAATCAACAATGAGA
Source organism: Sceloporus occidentalis (assembly GCA_023333645.1). Taxonomy (NCBI): domain Eukaryota; kingdom Metazoa; phylum Chordata; class Lepidosauria; order Squamata; family Phrynosomatidae; genus Sceloporus; species Sceloporus occidentalis. The sequence continues at coordinate 84,166,341 of JALMGF010000005.1, forward strand.
AGTAAAAGTCACATAATCATTTTGGCATTCACCTTGACGCCACAGATCTTAATGATGGGACCTTTTGTCTTTCCCGGTACTTTGACGGGAGAACATTTTTTAAAAGTCTAGGAACAGCCTAACAAATGAATACATTTATCTCAGCAAAAGTGAAACTCTTGATATAAAATATATCAGATATATATTATTTATGCATGTTAACATTTAAGAGGTCCCCTAGAAATCAGGTTGATGGCAAGTTTGTTTGTTTGTTTTGTTTTTTGCAATCCCACTCTTCCGGGAATTTGCTGTCATTTGCTGCTTTGGGGCAAATCATGGCCCCATGCAGCCTTCCTGAGCTCAGTGCAGCCCTGAATCCACATAAAAATGGAAGCTACCCTTCCTAAGATGCTTCTGGATGGCAAAATTTGACATTTTTGCTACCTTCCCAAAATTTTAGGGTGGCCAGAGGAGTGTTTGAGGTCTGCATCTCTCCATGGTCTACAGAAGAGCATCCTCAGGTATTGTGCATCCCTGGTTTAACAAAGATGGTGTAAATTGTGAAAACACAGGTACGTATTTTGCCTACTTTCTGCCAGTTGAATAATTCCAACTTAGCTGGCATAGAAACATCATTGCAGAACCTCAAAGCTCAGCCAAGGAAGCAATCTGGAATTTAAAAAGTTATTGGAGAGGTTGCTCTAAAGCTCTGCCCCAGAGACCTCCAAAGCTGAATCCACCAGCCGGTTGAGGGAGCACAATTCCTTTGCTTACCTTTTGGAGGGTTGTCTTTCAGCTGCTCTTCATATTCATCCATGGCTGAGGCACAACTGTTGTGAAGAAGTTCCCCAACTGTTTCAGATCAGTGACAGACTCCAGAATGGAGATCGGAATGGAAAAACAAGGATGCTTTGCACCCTGGGATGAGGCACTGCGTTTTCCTACCACCTGCAGCCGTCCTTGTAGGCTTATCTGGCTCTATAAAATTCCTAAGTAAACATCATTCATTGCAAGAGAACCCAGAGTCCTGCTTTTGGAGAAAAGGTGGAATAGAAATAAAGGTGACAATCACTACAGTAGTTCTATAGCATCAGCAACAGTTCCTATGAAACCACATTCCCAGCATCTCCCAAAAAATGCAAAGGCACTTACCGCTCCATGGGAGCTGCCAACTTTGTATAGGACTTAATAAACCTGTGGGATTGAAACAAAAAGATAGCGAGAGCTATCAGAGCTTTCCACCAAATCCATGCCTATTTGGTTTAATGGGTCCAAGGGACTTTTTAAATATTAAGCTGTTACAATGCCAACCTCCTGACTTTGGCATCTGTGAATCCTTCTACTGTGAACGTCTGGATGCTCTGGGACTTCCTTTGGAGCTTTGGCCTCTTGGCATCATTCATATCCCTGTCTTTCTCTGTGAGCCAGATGATTTCTGCAGCTTCCTCTTCATTTCTATGTCTGACTCTTTATTATTGGCCTGAGCCTACAAGACGGATCAGCAAAATGGCTTACAGAAGGGGCTACTCGACTGCTTCATGGCATAAGAAAAATACCAGAGCTCAGGGAATTGGAATATTCTTATAATGTTGTTGTGGTGTGCCTTCAAGTCTTTTCTACTCATGGTGCCAAAGGCAAACCTATCCTAGGTGGGTTTTTGTTTGTTTGTTTTTTGCAAGATTTGTTCAGTGGAGGTTTGTCACTGCCTTCCTCTGAGGCTGAGAGAGTGTGATTTGCTCCAGATCATCCACAGAGTTTCCATGGCAAATGGGAATTTAAATCTTCGTCTCCCATCATCCTAGTCCAGCACTCAATCCACTATACCAAAAAGCAAAAGTAAGCGAAACTTGATATAAGATATATCAGGTATATATTGTTTACTTATGTTAACATTTAACAGGTTCCCTAGAGATCAAGTTGATGGCAGGTTTGGTAGTTTTGTTTTGTTTTGTTTGTTTGTTTATTTTTTGCAGTCCCACTCTTCTGGGAATTTGCTGTCATTTGCTGCTTTGGGGCAAATCATGGCCCCATACAGCCCTCCTGAGCTCAATGCAGCCCTGCATCCACATAAAAATGGAAGCCGCCCTTCCCAAGAGGCTTCTGGAGAGCACAATTAGCCATTTTTGCTTCCATCCAAAAATTTAGGGTGGCCAGAGGAGCGTTTGGGGTCTGCAACCCTCCATGGTCTACAGAAGAGTGTCCTCAGGTATTGTGCATCCCTGGTTTACCAAATATAGTGTGAATTGTGAAAACACGGGTACATATTTTGTCTAATTTCTGCCAGTTGAAGAATTCCAATTTAGCTGGCACAGAAACATCATTGCAGAACCTCAAAGCCCAGCCAAGGAACCAACCTAGAAACTAAAAAATGGTATTGGAGAGGTTGCTCCAAACCTCTGCCCCAGAGACCTCCAAAGCTGAATCCACCAGCCGGTTGAGGGAACACAATTCCTTTGCTTAACTTCTGGTAGGTTGTCTTTCAGCTACTTCTCATATTCCTCCATGGCTGAGGCACAACTGTTGTGAGGAAGCTCCCCCAAATGTTTCAGATCAGCCACCAACTTCTCCACCAGCTCAGCATCTCGAGCGACGGACTCAAGACTGGAGGTGAGAAAGAAAACAACAAAGATGCTTAAATAAAAATAAATAAAATTTTTATTACTATCCCGCTTTTTGCCAGGCAATCAAAGCGGCGTACAACAGGTTAAAATACATCCATATATACATAATGCCCCCCTTAAAACAAGGTTAAACAATGTAAGATTAAAAACTACATATTAAAACCAACTAAGCTAAAGAAAAATCATCATGGGCAGAATTCACTGGATGGGAAGTCTTATTTGTGGCTGAGCATTTTATTCCGGGAAGGCTTGCCAGAAGAGAACCCTGAAATGGGGCATGGTGTTGTCCTACCACATACAGCCTTTCCATCTAGGCTTATCTGGTTGTAAAATATTCCTAAGTGAACATCAATCATTGCAAGAGAGCCCAGAGTCCTGCTTTTGGAGAAAAGGTGGAATAGAAATAAAGGTGGCAATTAGTAGGTTCAATAGCATCAGCAACAGTTCCTAAGGAAACCAGATTCCCAGCATCTCCCCAAAAACCTAAAGGTAGATACTGCACTAAGGGAACTGCAAACTTTGTATAGGACTTAATAAACCTGTAGGACTGAAACAAAAAGATGACAAGCGATATAAGAGATTTCCACCAAATCCATGCCTATTTGGTTTAATGGGTCCAAGGGACTTTTTTACATTAAACAGTTACAGTGCCATGGAAATATACCATTGCAACTTCCCATGGAACTCTGAGGCTGGCAGTTTAAGAAGGCATGCTTTGAATCTTCAGCCATAAAATTCTAAAGCCTCTCTAAACTGTAATTCCCAGGATTTCATAGGAGGTTAGCATCTCAAATCTTGCTTATTTCCCATTTGTACCCATTACTACTCCCCAGCTGTTGTTGTGGGCCTTCACAATGTTTCCGACTTACGACTACCCTAAAGAAAAACTATCCTGAGGTTTTCTTGGTAAGCTTCTTAAGAGGGACTTTGCCATTGCCATGATATGGGGCTGAGACAGTGTGACTTGCCCAAGGTCACCCAGTGGGCTTCATGGCTTAATTGGGAGTTGAACCCTGTTCTCTGGAATCATAGTCCAACACTCAAACACTATGCCACATTTGCTGTAGGGCAAGAACAGAATGAATCCATGGTTCGCCAGGCTAGATGGACCCATCAGTTGACTCATGATCCATCTTCTTCTCTTCCAAGACAGGATGGGGAAAACTGTGGCCCTGAAGAAGCTGTTCGATCACAACTCCCGGCTGATATTACAATGCCTGTGTTACATCTCCCAGGAATACACTATGGGGCAACCTGCAACTCCCATTGAATTGTATCACAGCATATCCCGAACAGGTGCTTTGAGACTTTTTGTTAGTATTATTATTTTTTTAATTAAGAGAATGAGTTAAGGGTACTTCAGATCCTGACAGAGATGCTGGAATGGTGGGGAATTAAAGAAAGAAACCAGCAGCTCTGCCATGGACCTTTGGATTTAGTACCAACTTTCTTTTTTCTTTCTTTTCTTTTCTTTTCTTTTTTCTTTTTTTGCTGGTAGGAATCATTTTATGAGAGTAATAAATAAAATGCACTGAAAAGAGACACTTGCCATTTCGGAGCTGGATATCAATTAGAAAAGAGTAAGGAATACTGTTTTGTGGTAGAAGCGGAGACTTGCTAGGTATAAGCTAGAAAATATTCAGTTCATCCTTGGAGAACTAGTTTCTAGGGCTACTCGGGGAAAGGGAATGTCTAAGTATTGTATGTTTGTGGGATTTGGGCTATCCCAGCTCTAATATTTCAACTTTTGTTATATCTCCAGTTTGCTCATATTTGATCTTTTGGTTCTTCAATTCTTCTCCATTCCAGACTTCTTGGGGAACTATATCTATTTTGAAGAGGACCAAACATTGCTTTCAGAATTCAATCCATGCTCACGAATGATATAATCATTCAATACCTCCAGGATGTGTTGCTTTTCGTTTTTTACAAGCTCTAATTCTTCCTGGCACTGTCTTAGCTTCAGACAACATGAGCGTTCATGGTCCCCCTCGTGAATTGTACCACCTGAGACAGAAGGCTCTCGAAGTATTTCCATTAGAGGGGTGAAGCCACCTGGGAGAGCAGAAGCCCCACTTCTTTCTGAGTTTGGCACCTGTCAACCCTTCTACTGTGAACATCTGGATGCTGTGGGACTTCCCTTGGAGCTTTGGCCTCTTGGCATCATTCATATCCTCTGTCTTGCTCTGTGAGCCAGATGATTTGTGCAGCTTCCTCTTCATTTCTATGTCTGACTCTTTATTATTGGCCTGAGCCTACAAGAAGGATCAACAAAATGGCTTACAGAAGGTGCTACTTGACTGCTTACCCTCCCAAGTATTATTTTCTCCATGGCATAAAAAAAATACCTGAGCTCATGGAATTGGAATATTCTTTTAATGTTGTTGTAGTGTGCCTTCAAGACTTTTCTACTCATGGTGCCAAAGGCAAACCTATCCTAGTTTTTTCTTGGCAAGATTTGTTCAGTGGAGGTACGTCACTGCCTTCCTCTGAGGCTGAGAGAGTGTGATTTGCTCCTGATCACCCAGAGAGTTTCCATGGCAAAGTAGGGATTTGAATCCTTGTCTCCCATCATCCTAGTCCAACACTCAAACCACTTTACCACATTGGCTCTCTATTCTTGCAATGCACTCTTGAGATTTTGAAAAGAGGACACCTGCAAGCGTGATGGATATTGGATTCTGGCCCTGGAAAAGGCCAACAAATAACCTCCACAAGGGTGGTATAGGCCACCAGCCCCTTATAACTGTGCACCATCCTATGTGCCTTGGAAAACAAATTGAAGGCACCCTCCTGGTAGGATTTTTCTTGAACTTACTCCCAAATAATATGTCTTCTGTGAAAGGGTAAAACCATTGGGGTTTTAAGGAGCAAAACTCTGAATATGGATGACCGTGAAAGAGGTGCATAACTTTCTGCATGAAATGGTTAAAGTGAAAGGAGATACAGTTTTCTCCTTCTCTACTACCACTTGAACTTGGGGTTATTCAGTGGAGCTGGAACATTCAGGACAGACGAAAAAGAAACAAAAATTGACATTGCATACAGTTAACGTACACTGTGGCAGACTCTGACTTCCATATTATCGGGGCATTGAATTTCAATGTTATTGGGGCATTGAGTTTTAGTCCAAAGTGCTGGAGTCTAGTTCCAAGACAGATTCAGCACCATGGATAGTTCAGACACAACCATACAGTTCAATGAATGCAACTAATGAATGAATGAATAAGAAGGATGCTATCAGGTGACCTCTTGTACGCCACCTTGTTTAAAGTGATCACTTTAGTAGGTTCCATTTATACAAAGCCAAGTTTGAAAGCACTTACAATGAATAAGAAATAGGCAGAGAAGCCAACAGAATGGTGTAAATGATGTATAAGTCTGAACTAAATTAATGTTGTGGCTCCAGTCTGTTGAGGTCTCTCCACCTCTCCACCTCCTCTCAACCTCAGCTGACTCAACTGACAGAACTCCCACTTTGGACAGGATTCTCAATTACCTCCACAGAAGCCAAACAAACAAACACTGTCCATTCTGCTTTGCCCCATCTCACCACTTCCCCATCAGGTCCAAAACACCACAAGTAACTAAAAAAGCACAAGGTAGCAAGCAGATTTGTGGAAAATGTCTGTCTCATGTTTTAATACAGAGGAATCCAAAGTACCGCTGTTTTGCAGAGTAGGAAAATTTAATACATATTCTATAAACAACGTATTTACATCAGAAACCACTAGGACACTGCGTTGTCGCAAATATAAATTAATGTTAACTATAGTTTGTTTCTTTAGACGGAAGGACTAGTTGTTCTTCCCCTCTTACGTCCAAGATTTTCATGAGCTCTGGATATTGGAGGAAATGCACAGGACAGAACAGGACTACACTGTGGAGGAAAGCTATGGGTCATAAAATCCTTCACTCCCCCCTGTACCTCACTTCTAAATCTACAAATAATCTGTCGCAACTGAGCACCAACTGAACACCCCTTCCCTACTTCTGACTCACTGTTTAGTCTGCTCTTGGCCTGAGCAGTTGCAAAAAGCAGAAAATAAAAGGCCAGCTTACTCCTGCGGCCTCCTCGAGACATTTAAGCAACTGGAAGAATAAAAGTGGAAATATTGCAGGAAGTGTCAAACAAGTGGCTTTTAAAAAGTCAGGGCCTCTCTTTGGCTCCTTCTCAGCCAAAGGGATGGATTTCACAAAGCAGATATCAGAAGCATAGCTGTGTCAGTCTAGAACTGTTGACTGTTGGGGGCAAATTAGCTTGCTTGCTAATTAGCTTACTTGCTGTTCACCGCTATGATCTTTGGAATAGCGGTATATAAATAAAGCAAATTATTATTATTATTAGAACAGAGGTTTCCAATCTTTGGTCATCCATATGTTTTGTTGTTTAGAATTCTTAACTATTGGCCCAGCTGGTTGGGTTTTCTGGCAGCTGATGTCTTTGGGGCATGTCCAGAAAAGTCCTCAAAAGCCAGAGGGATTCTATCTAATCCCATTCCTATTCTTGATCCCCCTTAAAAAGTGGAATAAAGAGCATGAGACACAAAGGATAGTGGCAGAAAAGCTGGGGCAGAACATGCAAGCTATAAACAGGGAATTAGGATGGAATCTCTGACAATGGGACCCAGGCCAGAGAATTATAAATAAATACATAAAATTGTTATTTCTATCCCACTTTTTGCCAAGCAATCAAAGCGGCGTACAACAAGTTAAAATACAACCATATATACATAATACCCCCCCTTAAAGCAAGATTAAACAGTATAAGATTAAAAACTACATATTAAAAACTACATATTAAAAAACCAACTAATCCAAAAAATAATCATGGGCAGAACTTCTTTAAGCAGAGGCATAACCTTACTTAAAAATGCCTGGGACCTGTAGAAAGTGAGTGTAACCCGCTGTCTACTAGGTGCACATCCCTAGCTGCCAGGGAACCAGACTAAGGCGGGTTACAAACCGCCATATAGTAAGTGACGAGCGCGTACTAGGGTTAGGAAGGGGCGGTGCTTCCACACGGCCGCCGCCATCTTGACGTAGCGGACGCGCTGCGTCCACACGTCGCAACCCAGAAATGACGCTGCGAGCGTGCGACTAGCGCCTCACGGTGTCTCTTCTGGGGCCTGAGGAGAAGCGTGATTTCCGCGCTCCTTCTCTGCAGCATCCGGGAGTTGCGCGGTTTAAAGGCTGCTTCTCGGCGGTCTGTAACCCACCTAAAATACTTTCACTCCTCACAACTGAAGGAGTGGAAAGGCGGACCAACACCAATAAAGCCGGTTAGTCCCAAGCCAACACTCTTTTGCTCTTGACAGGAACAGGAGGAGGAGGAGGAGGAGGAGAAGCCCACAGAAGTTAAGCAGCCAGTTTGGTCAGAGCCTTCTGGGACCAGCCAGGTTTCCATAGTCTCTCAGATACCTCATGGTCCTCCTCAGAGGTCCAGCAGCCTCTGCCTCCTCCTCCCCAGATGTAGGGACTCCAACGCGACAACTACAACCACTCAAATGAAAGCCACTTCAGTGATGCAGGTTAGAGACCAGGCAGAAACTGACACACAGCCCCTTCCAGTATTTCTCAGCAATGAAGCCAGGCTTCTGAGGAGAGGCAATTTCAAATTGAGGGAGCCACAGCAAGAACTCCCTTTCCTAAGTTCTTGCTCTGTAGAGTTGCTGGAGTGAAAACTGGAGAGGGCTCCTCTTCCTTTAATGCTTATGTAGAAGAGGGAATTTTGACTGCTCCTCCCAGTGTATATGAAGAGAAGGACTCCTTCAGTTACTGCGGTTTCACACTCTTTGGTGCCTTGCCTGCTGCCACACTGCTGAAATTAACTGATTTGACACCACTTTTAATTTCCATGGCTCAATGCTATAGAATTCTGGAATTTGTAGTTTGGTAGAGCACCAGAGCTCTCTGAAAGGGAAGGTTAAATATCTCACAAAACTACCAATCCAGGATCCCTTAGCATTGTGTCACGGCTGTTAAAGTGGTGTCAAGCTGCTTCATTTCTGCAGTGCGGATACACGCTTTGAAAGTCATTACCAGTAACACATAATTGAATTGTGTGTAGCCATCCACTGATGTATAATCTTATAACTAATGCTTCAAAGATTTTTAAAAAAAGCAAATGATAAAAATAAAACACACACAACTTTTGCTCTGAAATGCTGATCAGGTTCTGTGATGGGAACATACTATGATTCATAATCAAACTTTCTTTTATTCTGGTGTAACCTAAAAATTTGTACAGGTGGTAAGGCCAGATCAGTAATGATTTCCTCTGACAACTTCTCAGCACTTAACAAAATGTTTTCAGTTCCCTCATTGAGCAATCATAAATCCTTTGAGAAATTATTTTGTTTTGTCTATTTGTGTTGTAGTTCCAGAAATATCAAAATAAATATCCTGGAGTTCCCTGCTTTTGAGACTATTTCAAATAGTACATTGTGCCACATGGGAATGTGAAGTTGTGTTTGTGGTTATTCTTTTGGCTTCGAAAGCGTGTGGGACTGGTAGGAGGGTTGTCCAGTTTTTGGAGCTGCAGAGAGCTTGGGGAATCAACAGGATGCATTTTGTGTGATCAGTGAAACCCCAAAAGCCAAGCACTTTTCACCCCAGTATAGATGACTTAAATTAAATCAAAATAAATCAGCAATTTCTTTTACAAGCAGATACAGCTTGGCAGATTATAGAGTTCAATTAATGGGCTAATAAAAGGCTCATGAATTTAACATCCATGTTCATGTCCTCCTCTCATATTGGCTGACTATCTGACTCATATTGGCTGATTATCATAGCCCAGTCCTCTCATGTATACAATGCCAATTCCCATTTCTTCAAGTATCTGTGAAAACACTTTTGTCATCCCTGCTCCTGTGATGTCATCTATGGCAATGAATTCCCAATAAATGCTCTCTGACCTTCACAGTTGCATTTGCACTTCCAGCTGGCACTGCAGTTGTACAAAATTGGCCATTAAAATCATTTTTTCACAGTTTCTCTCATACCAAATATACAGACCAAAATGACTCAGTGATATTTTGCAAACTACAGGTGAGTCACAATCTCTAGTTTGATTTCCATTGCCAGTAAGTAGATGTTCTGGTTTTGAATAGTTTTTCCAAAGTAGTGAGTGCGGATTTCTGGGCAGTGGCTCTCCATAGTCACTCCCATGGTACTTAACCATATCTCCCATCAATGCTACGATTTTAAGATTTGGCATATACATTCAGCATCTAAAGTGCTAGATTTTGAGGTAACAAGTATTCACACAATGACAACAAGCCTTTTTCAAAGCATTTTTGCCTGTGATGGGTTTCAGGTGCAATTTCATATTGCTTTTTGCTGTCTGCAGTGGCCTTGAATGTTAATCTAATCTCAAATTCTGTCAGGTTCCAGAATGCCATCTGCTGGCATGGTGTCTTCTTATGTTTCTTCCATTTTAAATCAAGGCTTTTCAATTACAACATAATGGAGAGAATGTATTGTTAGGTTGGAAGGCATTCCAGAAAAAATAGAAAAATAGAATTCAGGCTATTTATGTGATACTCAAACTTTTTACCTTTGGGGATCCCCCACCCCTTTACATCTACATGTGGAGATTGTGTCCCCCTCTCAACATAGTATATTAATAAAAAAATATCTAGTGTGCATATTTTCATTTGCACATTAATGTATATTAATATTTTAACATTTTATAAGAAAATAACATTGTTCAAATTACAGTGTGAACAGACTCGATTAGACCTGGGATAAAACTGTGCATGCCTTGAATGTGCATGTCAGTAAACACTGTTTGAATGTCTTTTACTAGGAAAACCCTATAGTGTGACAATCCAAACAGTGGCGTCCCCACTCCTGGTATCACCTGGTGATTGGGGAGCTGCTGGGGGTGGCAGTGGCCAAAAGGATGTGCTTTTGTTTTACTGCTGTGGCAGCCTCCTCCTCATGAGGAAGCTGATGCCATGACAAAGCCAGGAGGGGTGCACTCACCCCTTCCCAAGTGGCAATGGGAGGAGGGCTCGTCTTCTGAGTTGTCACACAGTGCAGGCTGCACACACCCCCTTGTGACGCCACTGAATTTAAAATGAAAAAAGAGATAGTGCAAGAAGATAACATTCTTAGGCCAGAAAACACATAACAAACTACTGAGAAAGAGCAGAAGGGAAGTATGAGTAGCACTGTGGCTAATGACTACATTCAAGCAGAAAAAATGTTAGCTTTTCACATGCTCAGGAGTAAAAAAAAAAAGGCCAAAGCTGTAGAATACATATTATAGGAACATGGAATATGGGAAGAATGAATCAGGGGAAGCTAGACATTGTAAAACAAGAAACGGAATCTATAAACATTGCAGTATTTTGGGTGAGTAGGTTTAAGGATTAGGACATTTTCACTCAGATAACTACACACTCATTTTACACAGAAAAAGAAAATCAAGAAGAAATGGGGTGTCATTATTAGTGAGGAAAGATGTAACAAAGGTGGTGGCTAGACAGGCCCTATGGGGTGCCATCGTCACGTGCGAGGGGCGGCGCTTTCAGATGCCCCTCGCCCCTCGCACATGACGAGGGCATCAAAATGGCGGCACCCTGTACATACGGGCACCACCATTTTGACGTGATGGACGCGTGTCTCGGAGCCTTTATGACACTACAAGTGTGCCATTGGCGTCTTGCGGCGTCACAATGGCACCACAGAAAGAACCCACTTTTTGTGGGTTCTTTTTGCTGCACTAGGGAGCTGTGTGGTTTGTCCGCTGAGGCTCCCTCGCGCAGCAAACTAGGGCGGCGGCAGACTGCCCTTTTGGGTAGTCTGTATCTCGCCAATGGTAGTCAATGGATATAATGCCAAGTCTGACTGACTCATATCAATAAGAGTTCAGTGAAAACTCATCAGTACAACCGTAGTCCAAGTTTATGCTCCAACTACAGTGGCAGAAGAAGAAGAAATTGAAAGATTCTGTGTAGGAGTTCAGGAGGAAATTTATTACAAATCAAGTACACATTGATAATCACAGGTAATTGGAATGCAAAAGCAGGGAACAAAACAGAACCAAAGACTATAGGAGCGTTTGGCCTAGGATCAAGAAATTAAGCAGGAGAGTGACTGACTAAATTTTGTGATACCAACAGTTTGTTAATCACAAATACATTCTTCAGGCAACCCACATCATCTGATGTGTACATTATGTGCCTTCAAGTTGTCAATTTATGGCAACCCCGTTAATTTCGTAGGGTTTTCTTAGTCAACAATTACTCAGAAGCAGTTTTGCAGGTCCTTTCTCTGAAATACAGCCTACAGCACCTGGTATTAATTGCTGTTCACCGACCCAAGTACTAACAAAGACTGACCCTGGTTAACATCCAAAATCAGACAGGATTTAGTGTCTTAAAGGCATTTAGGACCTTTAATCAGTAATTAATCAGCATGGACATTGCAGTCAAGAAATCAGAAGAAGACTAGGATTTGGAAGGCAATTAGGAAGGATCTAGACAAGATCCTGAAGTATAAAGATATATTATTGAATACTGAAGTTTGGATTGTCCATGCCATCATATTTCTGGTTTCCATGTATGGTTGTGAAAGTGGGACAGTGAAAAATGCTGTAGAAAGAAAACCAACTAATTTGGAGAAGAGTTGTATGGCTTTTGTGGACTGCTAAAAAGACAAACAAATTGGTATTAGCACAAATAAAGCCTGAACATTCCCTAGAGGCCAAGGTGACTAAACTGAGGTGCGTTACAGACCGACTGAAAGTGGCCATCTGCCGCTGCCTCCATTTCCACCACCAGGAAGCTGCAGCCTCCAAACGGGGAGGCTTCCCAGCGGCGGAAAAAGAAGCCGCAAAAAACAGCTTCTTTTCATGCCGCACTTGCACCGCATGAGTATGCAAATGGCGCACTCGTGACGTTGCAAGGCAAGGGGTACGTGCGGACGCTAAGCATCCGGCATGTAAAAATGGCCGCGTCCATGTGTATAGGGCGCCACCATTTTTACGCCCCAGTCACATGCTAGGGGTAAGGCCAGTATGGATGCTAGGTCCTCGGCCAACCCCTAGTATGTGACGGGGGCGGCACAAAGGCCCGTGTGGAACGGACCTGAGACTGTTATACTTTGGGCATATAAAGACATGATTCACTAGAAAAGACAATGCTTGATAAAGCAGAAGACAGGAAAAGAGGAAAACCGCACTACAGATGGATAGAGTAAATCAAGAAAGCCATGGTCCTGAGTCTGTAAAACCTGAGCAGGGCTGTTGGTGACAGGACGACTTGGAGGTCTCTCATTCAGAGAGTTGCCGTAAGTCAAAGTCGACTTGATGGCCATTAACATAACAACAAAGTTTGTCATGGTGCCTAATCAGAACCCATCTTTTTAAAAAAATTAAAGGAATGTGTATTTAGCAGAATTTGATTAAATCTGCAGAAATAACTCCCCTCTTCAAGGACAGCAAGCCTAAGTTTCTGATTAACAGGTGCAGGGAACATGCATAAGAGCAGGCTTTATAATTTGGGGGGCCAGGGTGTCCCCAAAAGACACATGCTAATTATGATAATTAAAGAAAACAAAGAGAATGGACATGGAGGATTTACATAAATTGAATCCAGATAACAAGGAAATCAAAATAGTTTAAAAATATGTCCATACCTTGGATCAAATACTGATCAGAACAGAGACTGCACTCAAAAAATCAGATGAAGATTAGGAATGGGAAGTGCAGCTATGAAAGAACTAGACAAGGTCCTAAGAGTACACAGCTGAACACTAAAGGCAGCTAACAACAATGCTGATAATTAACAAAATATTCATAATGCCACATATCATATAGATTGACTTGTTAGAAAGCATGTTAAAATACGCTGGGAGCAGCACTATGATGATCAGTTTAATTATCTTGGCCTCAGACTGCAACCTTGCCAAATACCTCATAACCATTTTTCTCTTTTACTTTCTTGACCATGATTTTTCCAAAAGGGTCTATGATCCCTTTTGACTCACATATACTCACTGTCTCCTTCAAAGTATTTCATCCCTTTTTGTCATTACAAAGAATAGAGAAGAAGGAAGAGTCTTCTTCGATTTTCAATAAGAATAACTGGTTTATTTTAGGATGAGCATTTGTAGACTGCAACACACTTTTCTCAAGTATGTTGATAGCATACAACAAGGTATGGCCATCCAGATCTTGTTGGACCATAACTCACCCACTTTGAAGTACTAAACAGCATAGCTAAAAGTGACAAATTATGGAAGCTGCCATGCAAAGAAATCTGGAGGGCAACAAGATTCCCACCCTAGTGTGCAATACTGACAGAATATGATATTGACAACAATCCTTGACATTAAGTAATTTATACTGATGTGTGTACATGTTTGTTTCAATTGACTTCTGGTTAGGCATAATACAATTGTTAATACTTAGATGCCTATGGCCTTAACAGGAATAACATTTTGTAATTATGCTCAGTAACTATTTATTCAGCAGCATGTACACTGAGCATTTATTTATACATTTTATCTGTTGCAACTAGCCTTGAGGGGAAACATTTGTATCCTGGATTATATTTACACCTGACCTACTTCCACTCGGTTATTCAGTGTTTATCCAGTGTCCTACCTCGACAGTTTCTGAAGGAAAAGGGGATCACTGGGTACATTTTACATTCATTCACTTTTGTATCTGTGATACAAACAATTAGAAACTCAGTATTATTATTTATTGTATTTCTATCCCACCTTTCTGTTAAAAAGTGCACTTAAGGTGGCTAATAGCATAATTAAAAACAACTTCAAACAGTAGGACATTATAATGTTTTTAAAAGGTTAAAAAGTCAAGACTGGAAAGATGCATCTATATGTCCTTTCCGAAGGCAGGAAGAGTAGAAATAGATTGCATATTAAAAAAAAGAATGTGTTCTACAATGTGGAAGCAACAGTGGGGAATGTATGCCTATCAAATAAACCTCTGCAGGTTCTAGGGACATTCTCAAGAGGGCCTCTCCTGATAATCATAAAAACCAGGCAAGTTCATAATGAGAGAGGTGATTTCTTAGTAGTCCTGGTCAGTGCAGTGTAATGGTTTGAGTGATGGCTACAGCTCTTGAGATCCAGGTTTGAATTTCCACTCAGCTGTGGAAGCCCACTCGCTGATGGCAGACAAGTCACATTCTCTCAGTCTCAGATGAAGGCAATGGCAAACTTGCTCTGAACAAATCTTGCCAAGAAAACCCATAGGTCTGATACAGACAGGCCAAAATAAAGCTGCTTTGAGTCACTTTGCTAGTATGCTGTTTAAATGATACATACGTCCTAAGAGTCCAGAAACCGCACCAAAGACATGCTCCAGTCCTAAGGACTGGAGTGCAGCTTTGGTGCAGCTTCCAGACTCTTAGGACTCATGCATCATTGAAACACCATACCTCCAAAGTGACCTGAAGCAGCTTTATTTCGGCCTGTCTGTATAAGGCCTAAGATAGGTTTAACTTAGGGTCTCCATGAGTCAGGAGCAACTTGAAGGCATACAACAAAAAAAAACCATAGAGAACGGTGAGGAAGGCTGGGAACTGCAGTCCAGCAACATTCATTGGGTTAAACAATTATCATTCTTGTTTTAAGAGCAACGCCATATTCCTGAGGTTAATGTGTGCCTATGTATTGTAGGTAACCAGCTGTATTTCAGTTATGGCCTCTGTGCTCAGAACATACTAAATATCACATAGGCTGCAACATCTTGGTCTACAATCTAACTCTCTAGACCTAAAATCCTTAAGTAGTAGTACTAGCAATACAAGCAGGGACTGCATATGAAGGGCCCCAGGTTCAAACCTTTGAATCTCCAAGTAAGTACAAAGTCTTTGCCTCTCCTGGAGACCTTAGGAAACCACTGCCACTCATCATAAACAATACTAGGCTAAGTGGACCAGTCTTCTAACATAGCACAAGGTAGTCCTATTATGTTCAACAAAGGTGCCCTTAAAAAAATTATGCATGGCTCAGGATCAGATCAACTGGAAGAGTTATATCTAAGCATTGCAACAAAATCTACATATTATCAAGCCCCCCCCCCCACCACTTCCAAATTTAAATGAGATACATGTGTCAGAATATTAACTCACGGTGACTAGTCATTTAAAATAACGGTCTGGTTTGCAGGCCCTGGAGAGGAGGAAGAAACACAATTATGCCCATATTTGGTCCTGAATCTTTTGCAGTGGTAACAAGAAACTGGAAAGGAAAGAAAACATGAATGATGAATGAACTTCCCTGAAATACATAAAGGAGGAGTATCATATGCCTTCAGATAGGATTCCTCCTGATTTAACTAAGCACTAAGAAACCAACAGATCTGTTTCTCCCGGTTTTTGCTGAATTTAATTTGGGTATAATGTTAAAAGGAAGTGGTAAACAATACCACTTGCAGGAAGCCAGCTCCTGAAACAGCTATGAGCAAAGAGGCTTTTTCTCATATTGTGCATACAGTGTGTCACTGCCTGCATGCATTGTTCTAATAAAATTCTTAGGACGTGAGTACTGTCTTTAAAAATTTAGTCTTGAGGGTTTATAAAGGTATGGAGTTGCAATGTTACTTTGACAGAGAATCAAGGCCCAAAATGCTACTTTTATAAGAACAGGAGTCTCTGGCTGACCACATCCAGCTCTTTTAAAATCACAAGTGGAATGGGAAAGAAAAGGGGGAAGAATGATGAAAAGATTTTGGGGGAAATAATCTAGCAGTCTCTTCTTTGAGTAGGGTTTATTTTAGCATGAGCTTTCATGCAATCCACTTCTTCAGAAACACTGATGGAGAGCTATTAAAGCCAGAGATATTTAAGCACAGTGACAGAGTTTTAGGGATGGGATGAGATATAATAAAGTACAGTACAGAAAGATATAATAAAGTACAAAAATGTGACCCTGGCCAAAAATCTTCAAAGAGTAGTTTGAGATGATACAAGTCTTTCAGAGAGATAGTCTATTAATACATATGAAAACAATAATTATTTTTTTTAAAAAAATAGTTTTCTCAGAGTCACAATTTTCACTGAGGTTTTTTTTTTTTTTAATTGCGTGTTCATTCGTTAACAAGGAGCTCTTTCACACTACAGAAATTATAGTGTGATGATTTCACTTTAACTGCTATTTCCCTATGGAATCCTGGGATTTGCAGTTTAAGGAGGGGCATATAGAATTCTCAGCCATGGAGCTCTAGTTCCTCACCAAACTACAAACTGGTTAATTCCCTTTCAAGTACAGCAGAACGGGCAGCTCTGGGCATATATACCACACCAGCTTTTGTTTCACCTGCCTTGTCTGAAACCATCATTTTGGAGGCAGCAGCCCCAGTGCACGTTCCACTCCTTTTAGTCCTTGGAAGCAAGAGAGATCTGCATATCCCTCTCCATAGGATATTTCTCTCTAAACAGCATCAAGAAGCTTGTATGTATGAACGCATGCGTAAGTGCCTACAGCAACATAGGCACCCTGGCTGCTGATGACCTTGGAGCACTTGCTCAAACTGCATATTGGATCATCCAGCTTGGTTAGCAGTAGTTTAGTTATTGCAAGAGAGAAAAGAAATAGCTATCTGTGAAGATGGATGTTTACCTGCTTACTCAAAAATAATCCTACTGAGTTCAAAAGGGCTTACTCCCATATAAGCGGAAGTACGTTCATGGCATTAGCTAGCTAAATTTACGAAAGTTTGCCTCTCACTTGTGTGCTAAAGAGACTTTGGCCTGTTACAGACTGCCAAAATAAAGCTGCTTCAAGTCTCTTTGGAGGTATGCTATTTAAATGATGCATGTGTCCTAAGAGTCCGGAGGTCACGCCAAAGCCACACTCCATTCCTAAGCACTGGAGTGCAGCTTTGGTGCAGCTTCCAGATTCTTAGGACCAATGCATCATTTAAATAGCATACCTCCAAAGAGACTCGAAGCAGCTTTATTTTGGCAGTCTGTAACAGGCCTTTATTATTCACAAAGTGATAGAGCAGTTACTTTATTTATTTACTAAGATGTGTGTGCTACTCTTCATCCACAGACTCCCTTGGAGGTTTTTCTCAGTAGTGTAACAGTAGTGTTTTTTATGAGACACAGATGTCACATTAGTAGTACTGTATACTGGTTAGCATACTGGGGAGAGAAAAAGAAGCTCCCAGCAAACCTTTAGGATTGCTAGAGAAATTCCTGCAAACGCTCAGAATCAACTAATTGTGAACATCAAGTTACTCGTAATTAATTCCTTTTAATTAATTCCATTACTTTTTCTAGTGAAGCAGTTACTTTTGCAGTTAAAATAGAAAGGCCTTACTAAATGGTGAAAGTGAAATATCACATGGTTCCAGTTCTGAACTGTACTATGCCTTTGAAACATTTTACTACAATAAGGACTAACTACTGCGGGGAGGCTTAGAACTATAATACAGCTAATTACTTTTACAATTAACTTCCCAAGCTCTGCAAAGACGAATTTTCCTATTTCTACTGCAGGTTTTTACAAACATCTTTAAGTCTACAAGTTCACAGCCAACAAAGGCCTGTTGCTAGATTCTGCAGACAGCACAACTACAAGGCTTTGTAGAAAACTATAAAGTCCCAAGTGGTCTTTCACATTTGAATAAAATGGCACAACTAACAAGCAGAGTACAAAAATTTACAAAGAAACAGCAAGGATAGCATAGGAGACAGCGGTGGCAGGGAAGATAAATAGAAAATATTTTTGTAGTCTTGCATTGTCAAGAAGGAATTGGCTTGACCTAGGGTGCAGTTGCCAACTAGCCAGACTAGCCACCGCCAGAAAATGATTTTTAGATAATGCATTATACTCTTGGCAGTCTGGCAATTATGTTAGTTCATTTGGAGGGCACCATTCACACAAGGGAACATTTTTTCTAGCTTCCTCAATGAGAGAGGATTTATTTGTGCTATTAGGATGGAGCAATTTGTTGAGTAAGTTGTCAAACAGCATACTATCTTAAATAAATCATTCAGGCATAAGAAAAAGGCAAGGCTTTCATATAACCTTTCATATTATGGTGTCTTTCATTGTGTGTGTGGGAGGAGGCTTTAAGTTGCCTATTGACTTATGCATACCTCATTATGGAGATCACATTAATTCCATAGGGGGTTCTTAAGTAAGGAATCCTCAGCGCTGGTTTTGACAGTTCCTTCCTCTGAAATATAGCCTACAGCACCTGGTATTTGTTGGCAGTCTCCCATCTAAATACTTACCAGGGCTGACCCTGCTTAACTTCCAAGATCAGATGGGATCTGGTGCCATTAGGGTATTTAGGTCTTTCTCATTGCCCATACCAAAAGATCACCCTCCTTCCTTTAAACACAGGCATATTGTGGTAAGGCATATTGTGGTAACGCATCACAATGCTATTCTCATCCTCACACAGCAAGTTTTGTGAGGTTCAACAAGCTCAGCTGCTGAGACAGCTGGATGCATGCATTGTGGTTATTCTTGTTATGTGCCTTCACATTGTTTCCAACATTATTTCTAATGTTGATTCTGGGGGAAAAGATTTGTTCAGAGGGGGTTTGCCATTGTCTTCCATTAAGGCCAAGAGAATATGACTTGCCCAAAGTCACAGAGGCCCTGTCTTCACTTGCCAGGTGCACTTGGGTATATTTTAGAGCAGGGGTTTCCAATCTTTTTGACTCGTGGAGTCCTTTTTAGAATCATTTTCTATGGTGGAGCCCCTAAGAGGCCTATCCTATATCTTACCAGTTAATGGTGTTTATGAGTAGTGTTACTTTTTATTTCTTATTCTTTAATTTCATTCAATTTTAATTTCTTTCATTTTTCTGGAGCAGCCGTGAAGCACCTGGGAAATGCGCATTGAGCCCTAAGGGCTCCTCGAAGCACAGGTTGGGAACTGCTGCCCTAGAATATTTTGGCCCCCCATCTGCTATATTTGGTTCTCTTTAATTGACATTATGCTATGCTATGGAATGCTGGGATTTATAGTTTTGTGAACTATTTAGCCTTCCCTGTCAGAGAGCGCTGGTGCTCCACCAAACTATAAATCCCAGAATTCCATATTATTGAATCATGGAAGTTAACATGGTGTCAAACTGCTTTATTTTTGCAGTGTGGCAGCAACATTAGAAAATGAAGTGGAAGCTACACTAAGAGTACCTGGAAGAAATAAATCAGCAGGAACAGATGTCATACCAATAGAGCTGCTTCAAGCTACAGAGACAGAATCTACTCTAGGTCTAACTGAGATCTGTCAACACATATGGAAAACAAAACAAGGTCTGCAGATTGGAAACACTCAGTATACATTCCAATCTCCAATAAACTGTAGGTTTGTCTTCAAATTATTCTTCCTTGAATTTTCTGCCATCCTTTCATCTCTTTTATATAGTTCTTCAGTGTATTGTTTCCACCAGCATTTTATTTGTATATCATATAAAGCTTTCTCCTGCTGGTCATTCTTACTCTTGGTTTAAATTTCCCTCTGATTTCTCTGATCTTGCGGAAGAGGTCTCTTGTTCTTTCTTTTTTGTTGTCATCTTCTATTTATCTTCATTGCTTATTACAGGACTTCTCTTTGTCCCAAAGCACAACTGTACAGTTGCATTCAGAGTTCTGAAACAACTTGAAGGCACACAGCAACAACAGGTGCCATGTGGCCACTACCCTGTATGGTTCAGCTGTCTGTGTGAAATTGTTTGCAAGAGGATTCAAAAGTGGCCTTCAGATATGCAGGCACATAATGAGCCACTTCCCTTGAAGACTGAATGGGTCCCAGCAGGAAGAATAGGAGGAGTTGAAGGCTCCAGCTGTCACCCCTCCTCTAAATCCAGCAGAAGCTGAGGCAGTGTCCACACCCTCCAACAGGGATCTATCCTTCTTACTGAATTAAAGAGAGGACTTGGATGTTGAGCCTCCCCACTCTGGAGAATAATACCAGCAAAAACTTGAGAGAAACCAGGCTGTGGGGGAATGTTCTGAAAGATCTGAAAGATTCAGTAGAAGGGACCCTTATTAGCTTTATTCCTCCTAGCAGCTAGATGTACATAAAGCACCTATACAGGAGACTTACAATTGTTGGATTAATTGCTTGCTTTAACTGCTTGTACTTCCTACTTCCAACTCCTTACTTTTCCAGACTTTTGAACTTCCTTGCCTTCCTGACCTTGATATACTCTTCAGCTTCTTCTCTGGCTTGCTCCAGAAATTGGTAGCCTGTTCTTTGTATCTGCCCTTGGTCTGCTTCTCCAGCAATCTCTCTCCATGATCACTTTAAATGTCAGAGCCTTGTGATTATCTGCATTTGACCCTAGATTAACTTTGACTCATCCCCTAGCTGTATTCTGCATCAAGTATGTGCTCAGACCTGAGACTTACTACCCAAGAACAGGACAACACAGTCTGTAAACAAGTAATCATGGAGGCTAATGCCTACTTTTGTGTTCTTGGGGGTAGCCATACTGCCTGAATGTTTTAAACCTTTTTTGCATTTTAGCAAAAAGCTATTGTGAGTACATGATAAGGAATTCTGAAATCTGAAATACTCCAAAATCCAAAATTGTCTACTCCAACATTCAAAACTGAGATAGTGACACCTTTGCTTTCTGATGGTTCACTGTACACAAACTTGTTTCATACACAAAACTATCAAAAATATTATGTATCAAATTATCTTTAGGCTATGTGTATAAGGCAAATACAAAACATCAATGAATTTCATGTTTATATATCTCAAATATGCAATTATCCAAAATCTGAAAAAATCCAAACACCTCTGGTCCCAAGCATTTCAGATAAGGGAGACTCAGCCTGCATTATATAGGAAACGGTATAAAGCAAGGATGGAGATAGTGGATCCTTTTGATGTTGGAGTCTATCAGCATTCCTCAACCATTGCCTGTGGCTATAGCAGATGGAACATCTGGAGGGCCAGATGAGTCCCACCCTTAGTCTAAAACAGGGGTAGGCAACCTGCGGTCTGGTGAGGCCTTGGGACCGGCCCCAGCCCAGTCCTGCCGCCGATTGCCGCCAGGGCCTTTGGCCTTTCGCGCGAGGGAGCATGGTGGGGCAATTGTCTATAGAAGCCTCAGAAACATGCATTTATCTTAACATTTTTTTAAAAATCAACAAATTTTTTCGCGTGTCCTCCATTTTTTAAAAGAAAGTGTCCTCCATTTGAAAATTTTGTCCTACATCTGTCCTGGTTTATTTATTTATTTAATTTTTTTAAAATTATTTAATTATTTATTTTTTGGCTTCGGCCCCCCAGTTGTCTGAGGGACAGCAACCCGGCCCCCGGCTCAAAAAGGTTGCCTACCCTTGGTCTAAAATGAGGTGGACATTTGTCAGCACTGAGGAATGATCGAAGCAGTGAATATTCTTTCACCATGTCTTCTTCAAGAAATGCCTGGGGAAAGAGTGATCAGAAATGAATGTATGCAAAGGGATTTTGTAGCACCTTTGAGACTAAGTGTGCAAAAGAAGTTGTGCCATAAACTTTTGTAGTCTTCATTTACTTCCTCAGATGCAGAGATAAATGTGTAAGAGTGCATTTGCTCTGAACAGTTACAGCAGTCTCATACCATTTTAAGCATCACAGTTCCATCCAACAAAATTTTGTAGCTTGCAGTTTAGTGAGGTGTGGAATTCTCTGTAGCTGAGGGGAGTGAGCTCACCAAGCTACAAATTGAAAGATCACACATTTAATCGAGATTCCAGAGATGTTTCTCCTAGTGGCCAGTCTCAGGCTCTGAGAGGCTGGGCCCCTTTCTAGTTGCTTTCACAATAAACAATTATACAGGGTGTCTAGATGTCCTAACTGCAGAAGAGGGTAAGGCATCCAAAGTGTAGGACATTACCAAAGAAAAGTAAAAGAACACACATATAAATATAAATTCATGCTTCTTAGTCATGCTCAAAATGGAGAACATTTTGGAATTCCTTCCAGGCATGTCCTGGAAAAGGGGGATATCTGGTTAGCCTGCACTTATAGCACTTTAAATAATAATAAAGATAGAACTTCAGCTGCTATGGCTCACCATATGGTATCCTGGGATACGTAGTTTTGCATAGTGAGAGCCAGCAGGATGTAATAGTTTGAGTGCTGGACTATGACTGACGACTGGGGTTTGAATCCCCACTGAGTCATGGAAACTCACTGGGCTACCACTCTCTGTGTGATTCTTGATAGAAGCAGGTGAAACAGCTTTCAAACTAGATTCCCTAGATTCAAATTGTACAGATCCTGCCACACGCTGTGCAACTTACAAGTTGGTAAGGCAAGCAATGAGAAGTGCTTCTCTGAGTCCCTTCTCAAGTGAGAACTTCTACAGGCCAGATTATGCCTGTACATTGCTGATTCTGTTCCCCAGTCTAGACAAAGATTTCCTAATAGCACCAAAGAAAATGTTTTGTGTACTTATTCCACCTTTTTCCTCCTTAACAACCTGGTAGTTTTTTTTCCTACTGTTTTTTTTAAAGATGGAAGTTAAATTGGGTGGGTAGGCATTATAAATGAAAGCTGAATTTGTTTTCCTCTTCCCCAATTCTGCATTTGATGTAACTCAAGCAGGATGATCACATGATAAAAGCCTGGTTGGGAAGTACCCAACATCCAAATGTATCAGAGTTTGTATATATCTTCCATGTGCTAGTAAATTGTAACTGCTCCAAGCTGTATCCAGGGACGTAGCCAAGGGGGGGGGGGTTTCTTGGGGTCCGGACCCCCCCTTCCATTAGAAAAATGAATGGTGTGTGCTGCTGCGCCGCCGCACCCAAGCCCCATTATAATGGTGGCACTTAGTCTGGACCCCCCCTTCCTAAAATCCTGGCTACGTCCCTGCTGTATCCTACTTAAGAGTAGAGCTTTTCCTGACTGACATCTCCCTCCATTCCAGCTCACGTACCCAGAGGAACGTACAGCTATAGAAAATGCTTAGAGAGCAATTTGGAATGGTAAAATAAATTGAGAAAAGGGAATTGAGTTATCCTAGGCTGTATCCCCCACTGCAGAAATAATCCAGGTTGAAACCACTTTAATTGCTATGACTTAATGCAATGGAATTCTGAAAACCGTAGTTTGTTGTGGCACTAGACCCCTCTAACAGGGAAGGCTAAATGTCTCACAAAATTGGATTGTTTCTTCAGTGCAGATGCAACCCAGTGGACTAGAATTATGTGCACCTGTACTTATCATGTCTCATCAGGTTAGATAAGACAAGGAGGATGTGTGCAAAGTTCTGTAATATTTTTAGATTTTTACAGATTAATTTAGGATAATGCTTTAGATACAAATGAACTGTCACTGTTTGTTAATAGGTTGGGGAATAAATAACATTACAGGGTCCTGGCTGAATGAACGTGCCTCCATACCATCTAAACTGAGAACAGACAAATGTAATAGAACTTGTTTTCTCATCCAGGTCTTATCCAGGTCAGCCCTGTTACATATCATAATCTAGACATCAGTTATTTTAAGATATAGTTGTGCAGACCTGGAGATTCTCATAAATAAGAAACTGGCTACTGGATTCCACCTTAAATAAAGCAGACAGAAGTAAAAAAAAAAAGACCCTCAAAGAGGTAGAAGATTTTATTCTTTCAGTTCTATTTGCATCTCTTAGGTCCCTTTGTTCTTCTCAGAGGCTAGCTCCCTCTGGAATTGATCAAAGGACTTTGAATACATACTGAGTGACTGGCTGCTTAAGAAGATACCTACTTGGAGTGTGCTTTTCCAGAGATTGCCTCATTAGCCTCAGTGAGTATGCTTTGGGACTTTGAAGTTTCAATTGTTAGTTCACCCAGCTTTCCTTGCAAATTTTGAGATTTTTTAAATTACTTGACAGCTGCTTTGTCCATTAACTGGCAATATGCTTTCAAAGACTCGATGGAGGTTGGTGACCAGAGCTGTAGTAGAGCCAGGATTTGCATGGTAGGAGTGCCAGGACTTTATTTTTTGATGAGCAGGGACTCTCTCAGGCTTCCTTGTTACCTTTCAGTTTAGGTGTAAGATGTTAGGTGCAATGACAGTTACAACCCATGTCTATCCTGGCACTGATTTGGCGATAATCTCCATAGCCAACAGTACCTAGGATTCATTGGTGGTCTCCAAGTACTACAGGGAAAAAATAGAAGAAAGAAACTGGCAATGCACTAAACTGTGATATGTCAAAGGAATAAATGTGCCCAAAGAATAAAACCACCACTCTAAACTACAAATAATAATAAAAAATAGTTTTTTGTGGGTTTTTCGGGCTATGTGGCCATGTTCTAGCAGAGTTTCTTCCTGCTAGAACATGGCCACATAGTCAAAAAACCCACAAAAAACTATGGATGCCAGCCATGAAAGCCTTCGACTTCACAATAATAATAAATCGTTTATATACAGTAACCACCTTGTAGTAATTTTGCAAAGCAATAAAAACACATCCAAAGTGCTACAGAGAGGAGTGTATCCCAAACTAAGTCCACATATTTCCTCATGTCCTAACAACCTCTGCTGCAGTAAAAAAGGTTCCACAAATGGTAGATTAGTGCTCTCTCTGATCTTCATGGCTCCAGTTCTGAGCTTTGTTTCCACAAGTCATAGATAATGGTCTCTACTTAGGTGGTTGCAACAATACAGCAACCTAATTGTAGATACTGTCAAAAGTAAATGGAAAGCAGTGATAGTGGGAAAATAAATGAACAGCAATGGTAATAGAAAAGACTACTACCTTCAGAGTTTTTCTGAAGCCATTTCAATTTATCTTCATCAGTTATAGTGAACTATATATCCCAAGTAAGTATAGGCTCCAAAATTAAATATTCAAGATATTGCTTTTTCACAAACTTTCCAAAATACTCTCTTGGAAATAAAGTACTCCCTACTCATATAATAGATCTCCAAGTACTAACCAGTGTTGGCCTTGCTTAGCTTCCAAGATAAGATGGGATCTGGTACCTTTAGGGTATTTAGGCTACTTTGACTTTAATATGACATTGATGTCAATATTATTCAGTATTCAATTATCCCATTGACAATATTTAATGGGAGGACCAAAATAATTTGTTTTCCCATTGATTATAATGCATTTAGCAATTTGCTGCCAAATTTTGACAACAAACCACACTGACATTTAAGAAAAAATGTCTGAGAAGCCACATGTGGCCCAGATGCCACTATCTGTCCTAGCAGGTGACTTCCCTGAATGCCACCAAGATGTGAATAAGCCTAAAATCTGACAGTGCTACTATCACTCCTTGGACTAGTGACATGTAAGGAGGTAGGCATGCCAGATGGGCTATATATGGGAGACAGCCTCAGCCTAGGAGGTCAGTGTATCCCATTTACAGTAATGAAATTATCACCATCACAAAGACTGCTGCTAGCTTGTGAAGAAATAACACTACCTTCAGACATTTGTTTCATGTCTGTGGAAGCTTCCGACGTCAGCAATCGGTCTCCTGTAGGGCTTTGGGCCCAGAAGTAGTGCATGATGCCCAACTGCCAGCCTTAACTTTATACTGGGTATAACAAGGAAAAGGGAATTGCTTAGTTTGATATACTACACACAAAGGCGGAACAAAAGATGATTGCTTCACTACATGTAAAGCACATTTCTGTCCCCACCACCCAAACTAGTAATAATAGACATTTATGCAACATTTACTGAAAATTTAAAGCACTCTGTAGACATGTGAGTGCCACTGCATTTGATAGTCCAGATGAGAAATCTATACTTAGGACAAGAGGCAACAAGTCATGGGCCTGAATGGAGAAGACCTAAGCAGAGCAGTGGAGGATAGGGGGTCTTGGAGATGTTTTGTACACAGGGTTGCCATGAGTTGAAGTCAACTCGAGGGCAGTTAACAACAATAACAAGTGATCCTTACAATAATCCAGTGAGGACTCTTTTTTGTTCTTGTGAAATAAATAAAAACCCCATTACACTCAGAGGAGAGAGCCCATTGTGCCAAACAGCACCATAGCAATACAAGCTCATATAAAATGGTGTGCATTTTAAAACCTTAGTGTAAAAAGGATGAAAGGCCATCTTTTTTATTTATACATTTATTATTACTTTTGTGGTGAATAAAGTTTGTTGTAAATCCAGATTACTGTATGCATGTTTCAATCCAGAGTACACTGAAATTAATGGAAAATATACTGCACAGTATGGCATTAAAGGTAAAATTATCTTAGTATCGGATAACTTCCAGGGTTTAGCAACAGGAATTCTAGAGAAGACTAAGAGCCAATATAGCATGATTCTCATCTTTAGCCCTTACATTGCTCTTTTCTTCTTAAATAAGCAGCAGTCACCAGGTGTGTGGGAGGGAGATCTGAACAGGAATTGTCCCTTCAACTCAATGAAAGTCAGAGATAACATGCTTACCATCACAGCTGCACCAGACACAGCAGGTCAGAATGAAGGAGGATGACAGAATATCTTAACACAAATACCTGATGTGGCAAATTAATTAGAAAGCAGCCGTGCTTCTTAATATCCATTTGGTTTTTGTTGTCTCCATAAAATAGTGTGCAAATGTAATTGATCAAGACATGATAAACATTAGAACAAAAAGCAAGCACAACCCTGCATGTAAAAGCAACAGTTACAACTCACTAATTACATTTTCTCATGGAATCGAGAAATAAATTGAAAAGTGCTTTAGGAATAGACAGTGAGCACAATCTCACCCCAAGATTATATGATGTAAGATTAACTATTTAACAAACACTTTATTTACAAGAAGGATGCATAACAATTAAAAAGATGGGGATATTAATCTTGTATCTATTGGCACATTTCCAGGGCCTCTGGATTGATTTAAAACCTAGTTTACCACACTGGAGAATGAGCCACATGCTTCCATTCTCCTATCTCTCTTCAAGATTTTAAGGAAGATACTGTGATCTACTAAATCACGTTCTCCTGTTCCAGGTTCCCTGGCTTGTTCTTGGTCCAATAAACCATAGTTTATCAGGTTATTACCACTATGTATGAATTATACCATGGTCTTAACAATGGGTGTTGCAGGTCTGTAAAATGGCATCTGCTCACATTTTTTGTTTGCTTAGAATGGCAGTTTCCTCAGAATTTTGTTCAGTATATTATTGCATATGTATTTACCATCCCTAGTTCGGAGTTCAGTCCTGATGTCCCATTTATTCATTCATGCATTTCCAAGATTTATATCTCGCCTTTCTCTCACAGTGGGATTCAAGGCAGTTTACAATATATTAAAAAAAAAAATACAACGTTAAAACATTGAATACAAAAGTTTAAAATAAACACTACTAATAACTAAAACATAGATAAAACAGCCTAATTGAAAACAACAATAATCATAAAACATTAAAACATTAAACATTAAAACAGTACTTAGATAAAATCTAGCCACCAGATGCCTGCCTAAATAAAATTGTCTTCAGCTGCTGGCAGAAGGATAGCAGGGAGGGGGCCAACCTGACCTTGCTTGGAAGGGAGTTCCACAATCTGGGAGCAGCCACAGAGAAGGCTCTTTCCCGAGTCCTCACCAACCATACTTCCAAAGATGGTGGGACTGAGAGAAAGCCCTCTCCTGACAATCTCAATGTTTTGTATAAGGAGATGCAGTCCTTCAGATAGTCTGGACCCAAGCCATTTAGGGCTTGAAAGGTCAAAACCAGCACCTTGAATTCTGCCCAAAAATGGACTGGTAGTCAGTGTAGCTGTTTAAGCGAGGAGTGACATGATCCCTGTAGCTAGCCCTAGTCAACACTCTGGCCTCAGCATTTTGCACCTGCAGCAGTTTCCGAACAGTTTCCAAGTGCAGCCCCACATACAGTAGTCTAAACGGGATGCAACCAAGGCATCTGTAGACATTAGCATGTGATGAAACAGTGGGACCTTGATATCCATGGACTTGCCAGCCATGGATTTAAGCATCCACAGATGGCAAACCCCCAATATCCCCAATGGTGGTGTGGACACGTGGCAGTGCTGCCATTTGGGACAGCCCCCATTGTTCCCAATGGTGGCGCGTGCACATGGACGTGCCACCGTTAGGGACAACAGGTCTTCACCTCAAGTCCTGTTGTCCCTAATGGTGGCATGGTAAGCTGCCATTGGAGACAACGGGACTTGAAGTCTCATAGTTTAAGTATACACGGTGGTGATGGTGTCTTGAATGGATCCCCCGCAAATACCAAGGTCCCATTGTACTTCACTTTTAGTCTTTGCCATTAAAAGCTTACCAGTTGCTAGCTGCAGAATGAACTGCTAATTGGTATGCCAGAATAGTCCAGACTGTTTTTTTCTGGCCAGCTATTAACCCTGGATTGTGGGCATTCCTCTTTTTTTGCCCTCCACAGACTTCTGCCATGGTGGAACTGACAACGGCTACAGCCTTTCCTACCATCCATGCTGCTGAAATGGTTGAGTTTTCTTCCGTCCGTCCGTCCGTCCGTCCGTCCATCCGTCCATCCTTCCTTCCTTCTTGTCTATTGCTTCAGACTGTAGACACTCTGCCTTGTGGTCTTACAGAGCTGTATGAACAGTAGAAATGCACCGTCAACTGAAATGGCAGCAAATTCAGCAGCTGCCACTGGTAGGAACACATCCAGTGGTACTGCACCCCTGATGGCTTCATTCTCTGTGCATGTGTGGATCCAATATACTCCCCCGATACTAGGAAGTTGGTCACTCCTGCCCTAAGTGGTGATGCCTCTGGCTCTCTCTGGCCTAGGAAGCCAAACAGGTCACAGAATATAGAATCAGAAGACATCACAATGGCCATCCAGTCCAACCCCATGTCATGCACAATGAAAGCACTCCCAACAGATGACCATCCAGCCTCTGTTTAAAAACTTTTAAAGAAGGAGACTCCAGCACATTCAAAGCAGAGTATTCCACTGTCCAACAGCTTTTCCCACCAAGAAATTCTTCCTAATATCTAGGTAGAACCTCTTTTCCTAGTCATGCACTGCCCATGTCCTCCTCATAACACACTTTTCCCCCAGATCTTTCACTTTTTCGGTCACTCTCCTAAGGTAGACCAAATAATATATGAAAAATATTCTTAAAAAATAATATCCTACCCTCATCTTCATGCAAAAATTATTAAAATTAAAATAACAGGTTTTTAATTTGTGACATCTTCATTTGAGACTTTGGAGAGATTTTGCCAGTCAGAGCAGGCAGTGTTGGGCTGAAAAGACGTAACAGTACCATTTTATGCATGCCTTGTTAGTCCCATTAAATTCAAAAGGCTCCCCACTCCTTAAGGGATAGAGTGCAGGACTACAACCTAAACATTGCTTCCAGTTGAGAACAGGCAGTAGAATCAGTGTGTTAAAACACTATTCTAAATTTAGCCACCTAGAAAAATTGCTGTGGCTGGATAGTCTTGGCTATCCTTTTTTTAAAGGAAAAAAGACTGAAAAGAGGGGGAAACAATTAGTAAGAACAGATTGTTAACGAGAATATGAGCTAAATCAGCAGCCATTAATATCAACATCAGACTGAGTTATACTTGCATTATTTGTCCCTGACCCAAAAACACACAATATTTGAAAGCATGAGCTTTTAAAAAAAAGTAGCACCAAACGTAAGGCGTAAGATGTTACCACATGATGACAGATCATCTGTTTAGATTTGTCTTGAACCAACAATAAGCCTAACATTCAAGTAACACTGTTAGTTTAGAGTTCTTATATTGTACCAGATGCTAGGGATATATTTAAAATGCTGCCTTGCCATAAGGACATGGTCAAAGTTGCTCTAAGCGATGTTCACTGGCGCTCATTTAGAACACTGTAATCAGGTCTTAAAGATAGCTTTTTTGCGTTCCCCACCCACGCTTAAACCACAGTAAAAGAAGAGGAAGAGAGCTGGGGAAGGATGCATGTTAAAGTTAGTGAGATTAGGAGGGCAAGAAAAACTATGAGACAGAAGTTTTAAAAATACTTGGAATGCCACCGAAAATTTAACAAAAGTTAAGAGTAAAGAAAGAGAAAAATATTTACATGATGTAGAGAATACTTGAGCCAGCATAGTGTAGTGGTTTGTGTGTTGGGCTACGACTCTGGAGACCAGGGTTTGATTCCCCACTTGGTGATGAAACCCACTGGGTGACCTTGAGCAAATCATATACTCTCATCCTCAGTTGAAAGCAATGTTAGCCCTCTGAACAAATCATGCCAAGAAAACCTCATGATAGGTTAACCTTGGGGTCTCCATAATTTGGAAACTACTTGAAGGCAGACAGCAACAGATGCAACAAAGGCTACTGAGTATATTGGATCCAGTTTAAATAATGTGTAAGTATGAGCAAGATATCTGCCATCGGAGTCCTCTGGTTTCTTGTTTACCAGCATGCATGCTACAAGACCAGTGTCCATCCAAGGAGACGTTCATGCATGTATGTTCTTTATAGTTGGTTCTTAAGACAGGACCTAATAATATGTATGTTTGCAAGACTAAGGGTGCAGTGAAGTTAGGAAAAATTTGGGTTTACCTCTATAAAATGGGACAGGGACTTCAATAACTAATACCACTGCTTTGCCCTGTCTTCTTGAAAGACGTCATGGAGTTGTGATTTGCATGCCAGAGTAGGATTAGGGAGATCCAGTTTCAGATCCCACCTGAGTGGTGAAACTCACTAGGGCCCAAAATAGATGGGCTGAAAAAAACATGGCAGGGCTGCACCAGCACTGTTTGTCCTGAACTGGGCTGCCAAAAAAGAGTGGATTTTTCCACTACTTTTTTGCCCAGTTCTTTTCTGAAAAGGTGGTGTTGGCACACTTTCCTGCTGCATCTGAGGCATGTGTCATGTAAATGCTATGCATCAAACATGGTGGGAAACTGTGTCATTTTGCCCTTGACCTTTTGTATTTTTTAAACTATATTTTAATTTATAAGACACCTTGAGTCCCAATCTGCTGGAAAGACAGGGCATAAATAAAACTAAGAATAATATATTGCTTGGAGTATTTCTTTAGACTGTATAACTTTATAAATGTATATATTTTTATAAATATTAATAACATATTCATTTTGGCACAAAAATGCTTCAATTTATTATATGCACTGACCATCCCATAAAGAGAGTTAACTTTCCATATCTCAGATTACACTTCTGGTGATGTCTTACCATTTGATTACTAATTCCACTTGGGTAGTAGAAATAGATCTGTAGTGTTTTTATCTTAAAACAGATTGACTAAATAGATGTCAGATAGGTTTATGGAGTCACTCTGACCTTCTAAGACCTGATATGAGGCTTATTTCTTATTCAGTTCGAATTCAGAGGAGAAAAGGATAGATTGCCTCTTAATGGGCAGAAATGTACATCCAGAGATTTAGCAAGCAATCAAGGGCAGCATAATTTGCCATGATTGATGGTTTATACTCAGGAGATGGTTAGCAAAGGGTACCAGAGACAATGAATTACTTCTCAACCTTCAGAGGGTGGTCCCTGAGAGAAACAACTAGGGCACAGTAGGTCAATATGTGGGACAAGTTAGCATAGTCAATATATGAGTTTGGTGGTTTTCAAGTTGATTTTGTATATAAGCAGGCAAAATTAAATATAATTGTTATGCATTTATACAGTACTCTGAGGCTAGGATATTACCATGAAATACAAAAAATATAATACAAAATAACATCAGGAATTCAGTTCAAGATTATGTTATAGAAAACATGTTATGTGGTGTTGGTGACATATAGAGTTTTTGTTGCTGCAGTAGTATACACTCGGGAGAAGGTTATTTAAAATGGCATGTAAGAAAATGAGAAAATGGCATGTAATGAGGATTTGTGGGACTAGTGCATAGTTGTTGTTTTTTTATGTGTATGTGTGTATGTGTTTAGTTTTGGTTTGGTTTGCTTACTACACAGCAGAAAGACTGGTCTGCACCACTTCCTGCCTAAGGCCTAAATCCAACCTAATATCAGTAAATGCCTAACAGAACACATCACTGCTTTTTGAAGAGGTGCAAGTGGTTGTATATTCTTTTTGTATTCCCTAGGCACACTGCCACTTGTACAGTAGCTGCACTACAGAACTTGGTGTACAACCAGTTCCGCAACTGGATGTGCAACTACTGCAGAATTGTGTCCCTCTACTGCCCTAGAAATAGTTATTTGTAAATGCAAACTTATTTGCACTTGCAGAATTACACTGTCACATATTGGCTTAATGAAGAATTAAGAAAATAAAGGGAGGAGCACAGAAAAAGTGATACCTTGGTTCAAAGTCTGTGGAATTTCAAAATACTAGGGATTGTGGCATAGTAGAAAGTAAAATGGATTCTGTATTTTTAATAACAAGGTTCAATTAAGTAATACAAACATATAGAATTGGACCTGGACCTAGGACCCAGACAAGCCAAAAAAAAAAAAGCTGCTTTGGGTCACTTTGGAGGTATGATGTTTAAATGACACACGCATCTTAAGAGGCGGGAAGCTGAGCTAAAGCTGCACTCCAGTCCTTAGGACTGGAGCGAGGCTTTGGATGCATGCACATCATTTAAACATCACACTTCCAAAGTGGCCCAAAGCAGCTTTATTTTAGCCTGACTGTTCGGGTCCCAAGTCATAATTAAGAGTATATCCACTGAAATCACTAACGTTTAGTCCTATTGATTTCAGAGCTGATGCATGACTAAGGACCTTATTGCACTGACAAAAAAACTGACGGCTCCCCAATGAGTTGCTACTGGGAATTACTGCATGTAATTCACCACCGATTTTTCTGGGTGATTGCAACCCTGCTGCATCCCAGGTCTCAGGTGCACTTTGGATGCCACTTTTTCAGAATAGGAGCTTGCTATCTTGGAAAAATAGCCTCTGGAATGTGCCTGGGACCTGGGATGGAGCCGGGTTGCAATCGCCCAGTGGAATCAGCGGTGAATTACATGCGATAATATCCAGAAGCAACCCAACTGTATCCTGTTGAGTAGCAGACGGGTTTTTAGTAAATGTGATACTCTCCTAAATCTTGGAGAAGACTGAGAGGTAACATGATAGTACTCTTTAAATATCAGAAGGGATGTTATGTAGAAGATGGAGCAAGCTTGTTTTCTGTTGTTCCAGAAACTAGAAAACGAATCAGTGACTCAATTACAAGAAAAGAGATTCCAGCTAAACATTAGGATGAGCTTCTTTACTGTAAGAACTGTTCAACAGTGGAATAGACTGCTGTGATGTGACGGACTCTCCTTCTTTGGAAGTCTTTAAACAGATGTTGGATTGGGTGTATTTCTGCATGTCAAAAGGTTGGAGTAGATTGCTCTTGTGGACCCTTCCAATTCTATGATTCTAAGTCTGGATCCCATCTCCAGGCACGGACGTAGCCAACTGGGAGGGGTTCTTGGGGTCCGGATCCCCCCTTCCATTAGAAAAATGAATGGTATGTGCTGCTGTGCCGCCGCACTCAAGCCCCATTATAATGGTGGCACTTAGTCTGGACCCCCCACTTCCCAAAATCCTAGCTACGTCCCTACTCCAGGCAAACTTCAATTCTGTAAATGGTTAAACTTTTCTGGCTGCAACCTCTCTGCCTCCTTGCAGTTCCCAAAATTTCTTCATGAGGAATGAGAGAGCTTCTGGACCAGAGTAGCATGACTGTAGCAGGAAGAATAACTGTCTTTCCTCAAAGAAATGCAAGTACTTTTTTCCCATTTCAAATTGGTTTTCAAACTGTTCTATCCAGTTGAGTGAATATTTTCCCATTTGGGGATTCATAGTCATTTATGGAGGTGGCTTCTGTACTAAAATGTTTTTTGTATAATTGCAAATTTTCTGAAACATAAAGGCATCACCTTTAGGTAATTAAAAACAACAACCACCTTAATGCTCTTCTCCAGTCCTCTAGGCCTTATACTGATTAATAGCTGCTCATTAACATACATGGAATTCAGTGCAGTTGTATAATTTCCTGATGTGTATTTTAATATTTCTTTTTAGTTAAAGAAGTGACATTTTGTGACATGGTGTGATTTGAAGTGTAGCAAAAAGCAGAACTCCGCTTAGATCACATGACTTTCTACATCTCTCCCTTTCTCTCTCTTAACAGCATGCTCCATACTTCCCAATCCCCCTGAGAAGCATAACTTGTACCAATCTGCTGTAGGCTATCTTTCTCTGTCTCCTTTTGCATGAATAATTTCCTTTCAACTGGGTCATCTCCAGAACAGTCTATTGAAACAGTTAAAGAAAATGAATATGCTACTGTGCCTTCTCTCTGTTGACTTTGTGGTATGCTTATGTATGAGATGAAATACTATCTGTATTCTCTGCCATGGGTGACAAGCTACATTTATGGATGGGAATAATTGGTTCATTGATCTATAGGCAAAAACCTCTCTGGAGAATATCAAGTGTCCAGATGGCACTGACTGATGGAGCTTCCATTTTGATCCTTGAACTGGATGACAGTTGTGAAAAAGTCACAGGCAGAGAGTGAGATCTTTATTGACCATGCATTTGGCAGTGCATCATGCAAATTTATTCCTGCAAAGCACATGGAAATAAGATGCATGAATTACTCATAACTTCAGATGCAATGTCAGATCAATTGTTTGAGTGGGACAGAGCCTAAATCTTTGATTTATGTCTTCTAGATTTATTTATTTATT
This sequence comes from Sceloporus occidentalis, assembly GCA_023333645.1. Classification (NCBI taxonomy): domain Eukaryota; kingdom Metazoa; phylum Chordata; class Lepidosauria; order Squamata; family Phrynosomatidae; genus Sceloporus; species Sceloporus occidentalis. The sequence continues at coordinate 84,201,537 of JALMGF010000005.1, forward strand.
TAAGGCATTTCTATATTGACTCCAGTCAACAAGGGCTCCCAAGGTGATGAACAGATAAAAGAATCCGTTCTTTCAAATCTATGAAATGTCAAGCCATTCAGAGAAAGAGGGAAGACTTCTTTTAGTCTTCTTTGACTACATATCCTATCTACAGTTATGATACAATGAAGGGCAATCTAAGATTGCCCTTCTTGGAACTCTGTTGTAGTATTTTTGCTCAAACAGTGCACGACATTTGCAGGTTTCAATCACAGTTTTAGAAGTTGCTGTCAGTCCCCGAATAGACAATAGCAAATGTTTTCATTTGGAGGAGTTTGCAAACTATAGCGATCTGAGCCACAGGGACATTTGACTCTCATATATAAATAATCAATAATTTGATTTATATCCTGCAAGATTTTTTTTTGCAAGAGTGTGACTCAAGGCAGAATAAAAAGAGATAGAAGAAAAACCACATATAGCTGCATGTATAGAAAAAGAACAGTATTCTTTGCAAGACCTCCAACAGCAGCAAGTTTAGATGGGCCCACCAAATATTGGCTAGTAGTCAGTGGGCTGTTTTCTCTCCATCTTTTCCCTATAGCAACCTGCAGATAAGCTCTGTTCTCAGTACAGTGCACATGATATATTGGGATTTCTGGCCAACTTCTTTTTCTTCTTTTTGTATAAAACAAAAGAGGAACAAGAACAAATTATTTAACTAGGAAAATGTAGAAGGAAGAAGAAAAACGAAAACAACTAAAGATATAGCCTATTGGAAAGATGTTTGTGGGAACTGTATGCTGTCTAGCAAATTAGATTTCAAATTTTGGCCATCAATTATGTTTATGGAATTTTCTAATAGGAGGGGATAGGAACAAAGATGTTGACATGGAGAGCAGGAGAACCTTTCCCTAGACATTACTTTCCTGCTGACCTTCCTCTTCCACTTAGCAGGGTCATTGATTTGTAGTTTGGAAAGTAAACATTGCATTAATGCTATATAATTACATTAGGGTTGCTTACAACCTGAATGAGCATTATCTAGTTGATAATATATATCCTTTCTTGTGGTAAACAGGCCATGGAAATTAAAAACTAAAAACTAAATTTTAACCTTTGTTGGTTACAATCCAATCGTCCTTGAGAAATAAGATGTCTGATTATGAAAACTTAGTTCAGATTCCTGTGAGAATAAAATTGTTCATCTTAAAGGAAAGCAGGCATATATTTTACCCTTCAGATGCTTAGATATAATAATACCACTTGAGCAGAAGATCCAAATTGCCTATTGTAGATGAGCCATGCTTTTATAGCAATAGTAAATGTAGAATACTTTAAATTGTTCCATTTTTACTTATACAGTCGGCCATTCTTATACATGGATTTTTTTATACATGGATTCAAGCATCCACAGTTTGAAAATGTTAAAAAAAGTATAAATTTACCATGATTTTCCATTTTTTTATAAGGGACACCATTTTGCTATGTCATTATATTTAATGGGACTTGAGCATACACGGATTTTGTTATACACGGGGGATCCTGGAACCAAACCCCAGCGTATAACAAGGGTCCACTGTACCTTTTTATTGTCTGGTTAGTAATGTTATTATGTAATATTGGTGAATTATATAAAAATATGTTGATGAAATGTTAAAAGTAGGGTGTATTAAAATATGCACAAATAGAAAAACAGATACCTTACATCCTGCTCATATTATCCATTTTCACTAGGATATGCAACACTTGGTAATGTAAATCCTGGCCTTGAGACAAGATGTTCCATTATGACAATTCTTTTGTGTAATTTCAACCTAGATTACCTTTGGTTTTTTGTCTCTTTAGAAGTGAGCTGATCCAAAGCCTTCTCCTTAAAGCTCCTCTCTAAGAGGCTAAACTATGTGCTGACTTATTCAAAGTGAGGAACATCTTAGTCTCAATAAGGACATGTTCCCCAGGCAAGTTGTGACAGGTGAGGAATCCTATTAATGTCAATTAGGAGTAAAATTCTTAGCATTTGATAGTACTGAAGATGGTGGTGATGAATGCCAGCTAAGTCCATTGGCATGATGGCTGCTGAAAACAGAGTATACCTGAGGCCCAACTTTAGGATTCTGGAACTCGTAGTACAAAACGTAACTCTTCCAAGCTCTCAGTTTAGGATACTCTGCTTGAAAGCAAGACCCATTCTAGCTTCCCAGGCAATGATGCACATAATGGTGCACGAGTATGTACAATCTCTGAATTAGTCTGAGAAATTCATACTAATCACAGTAATCTTTCTGACATTTCCTGAGCAGAGAGTCCCACTACACTTTAAAATGTATTTGCACAGGAGGAATAGTTCTGACCACTTATATTTCAATGTTCAGTGCTGTTTATACTTCAAAATTGTCCAATATTCACTGATGGCATTACACTATAAAGATTTATGATGAACCAACAGCTGTTAATTATAGCAGTCAGATGCCATCTGTCCATTTAACTTGCTCCTGAATATGAACATAAGTCACTGTGCTAAGCACAATATAGATATGTGGGTTCCTGGCCCTCTGCTACTGTAATGGTCAAATGGCACAAACCATACCATACCATGTTGTTCTGTTTTGTGTTCCAAATTGCTCTTCGCTAAGTGTGCACAGGTTAAATCTGTAGATTGGCCATGAACAGAGTTTGAAAAGCTCCTTTTATTACACCCTAGATTTTTAAATTTTATCTTCCTGTTCTAAATATATTTTTGTTTAACCTAGCAGTCATATTTCTTTTAATTGTACTAGTACATTATCTTTCAAAACAAAAAATATTGTAATATCCCTTTCTTTCCACAGAGAAGTAATATTTTCCAACTTTTCAGTGAACCTGTTTATTTTTATTTGACATTTCTGGACAGGGAAGCTATCAAGTTTACATCCTGGTTCCATTTCCTATTTATATTAAAAACAATTTTGCATCCCCACCATTACACCCAGCTTCTGTATTTCCTTCCAGTTCTGAAAGAGACATTGTAACACAGCTCAGGTATTGTCTTTTGAACAAAGAAATCTGGATAAACGTTTACTTGTATTAAGTGTGACAAACAGAGCTGATATAAAATATTACAATATTAAGAATTTTTAGTCATTCCCTACATTTCCCCACTAAATTCTGTCCAATACAATATTGACCAGATTTTTGTATTGTACAGTTTTCCTAAGAGATTCTGTCTTTATTCTTACATGCAGTTACTTGGAAATAATCTACATGGGTAGTCAGCTGAATTTATTTCCAAGTCAGGACTGAACTGTTGGTTAGCAACACATAGCCCAAATATTACAAATCTGATACAAAGGAATTTCACTTTTTTGGCACAGGATGGGTAAGCAATAAGAAATAACACTTAATGTTACACACATTCCAACAATGTTTTAACAGGCTAATTTGAACAGAAATTACTGGTGAATGTTATTGTTATTATAGGTCCATTTTGTTGCTTCTGTTAATTTTTCTCTCCTCTTACCAGTTGTTGGTCTATTTATATTGTGTTAGGAAAGGGAAAGAAAACACACATTTCCAACAGAAAGTGGGTAAACTAGCACATTTACTAGCTTAAAAGGTTATGCACACAAAAACTTCCCTTAGGCATGTGGAATCTTTACTCCTCACCCCCTCTTCAGCACTTTCATGTCAGAGTTTTGTATTAGGGAAATTTTCCCTCCCATCTGCTGAATGTCCTGTTATCTGTGGTCTGCAATCCATAAACCATTCCTTCCACCACAGTTTCCCCACCATAAATCTTACAAACTAGACACGATTCTCAGAAACTTTAATTTCATCCCTGATGTCCCTTTCCTTCAACATATTCAGTAGCAACACTACTAAAAGGGCAATTTTTTGTTATCTTCACAAGCCTGTCTGTATTTTCACAATCCTGGTGGGATCACCCAGGTTATCATTAGGACTAGTATGGCACACATCGTTCTCAGCCTCTAGCTCTTCTAGTTTCCACAGTAATGGGGTCAGTCTCAACACTCTTGCTTACTGCGCCAGATTCTTCTGTTCTGGTACTGGGTATAATTTCAGGCCTCCCCAAGAGTTCCTTTGTTACTTATCTCTGGCATATGTTAATGCTATAAGTAAATGATGCACCAGATGATACACTTCAGAGAAGCATTCCATCTCTTCCACTGACTGGATCTAGCATCTTCTCACTGCCAGTGGTAGAATTGGGTTCCCAAACTAATTCTCTTCAGCTGGCAAACAGAGTCCCCATCACTGGCTAAGTGGGGTTCTGGACTGGAGTGCACACAATGCAGGGCAAGGCTGATGGAGGGGTTGTATAGTGCAGAAGGAAAAAGGAAAACCAAAGTGTACAAGCATGATTAATGTCTCTGCCATTGGTCAGGCCTGGCCTGGAATACTGCGTGAAATTCTGGGCAACCATAATTAAAAAAAAAAAGATGTTGACAAGCTAGAGCATGTCAAGAGGAGGGCAACTGAAATAGTGAAAGGTCTAGAAACTATGCCCTATGAGGAATGACTTAGGGAGCTGGGTATGTTTAGCCTGAAGAGAAGGTTAAGAGGTGATATGACAGCCCCATTTAAATATTTGAAGGGATGTCATAGTGAGGATGGACCAAACTTGTTTTCTGCTGCTCCAGAGACTAGGACATGGAGCAAGCTACAGGAAAAGAGGTTCCTCCTGAACATTTGGAGGAACCTCCTGACATTAAGAGCTGTTCAACAGTGAAACAAACTCCCTTGGATTATGGTGGAGTCTCTTTTTTTGAATGTTTTTAAACAGAGGCTGGGTATCCATCTGTTGGGGGTGCACTGATTGTGTATTCCTCCATGGCAGGGGATTGGACTGGATGACCCTTGAGGTTTCTTCCAACTCTATGGTTCTATGATTCAATGGCAATTGTGATTGGCAACAGAGGAAAATTTATTCCCCTAGTTAGCCCCAGTTTTCATATCTTTCCCTAGCCTCAAATTTCAAAGCTAATACCAAAATTACCTTACAGGATCACTAATAAAAAATAACCCTTCATGCCACTGCTAACACTTGACCTTGATGTCAATGCAGACTCCAAAACCCATCTGCTTGGTGGCAAAGGCCCAACTCACTACAGATGTGTAATTGAGCAGGGAAGAATTTGAACTGTGATTCAGATACAAAGTTGTTTAGGTTCTTGTTTTGTTTTGTTCTTTTCCTTGGTAATAGCATTAGTTGTTTCTATAGAGTGGGATCTTGCCATCCGTGGATTTGAACATCCACAGATGGCAAGCGCCATTGTCCCAAATGCAATAGTGGTCGCGCACACATTGCACCATCATTAGGGACAACAGGACTTGAGGTCTTGCATTTTTTGTATGCGTAGGGTGTGTGTGTCCAGAACGGATCCCCTCGTGAATACAAAGGTCTGACTGTATTCCAAAAATGACAAAGACCAAAACAGATGAAGAAGGGAGTTACTGTACATTAAAAATTCAATTATCTGGAAGGTCATATTAGGCAGCCTAAATATCCTAAAAGTGCCAGATCCTGTCTGATCTTGAAAGCTAAGCCCTGGTTCGTACTTGGATGGGAGACTGCCGATCAATACCAGGTGCTGTATGCTATATTTCAGAGAAAGGAGATGGCGAAATCACCACTGAAAGCCTTATCACTCAAGGATCCTATCCAGTGACAATAATGCTGTCTATAAAAATGTTTTTCAGGTGGGATTTCTATCGTATCTTGTGCACCTTCATATCCAGTGCATGATTAAAGCATCCATTTGTGCTAAAATGTTATTGCACACAGTGACTGCCTGCTTCCAAGACCTTATCTCTGCCCTCCACACACACACACACACATTGTGCTTTGGAGGTGTAACCTTTGAAAAAGTCCCCCACCTTCCTTTCCCACTATAGTTGTTTTTAGTACTAGGAAAAGAAGGCACTGTTGGTTATCTTTTACTTTGAAAACCATATGGATGAGGTAATCCAAAATGTAGCACGAGAGAATACTAGAAGATGAGATCCTCATTGGAAGGCACTTAACCAGCTACTGAGAAAGAGGAAAAAATGAGCACTGTGTGTCATGCAATGTGAAGGCTCAAGCCAAAAGATGTTCAGCTGCTGATATGCTCAGATGTGAAAAGAAAGTCTGAAGTTGCACAATGCATATAATTAGGAATATGGAGTGTGAGAACCATGAATCAAAGGAAGCAAGAAGTTGTGAAGTAAAAAAATGGAACATCTAAACATTGCAGTACTTAGTTTGGGTGAATTAAAGTGGATAAGAATGGGACATTTCCAACCAGACAATTGCACAGTGTTTTATTCTGAAATAGCAGTCTAAGAAGAAACAGGGTCATATTATCAGTGAGACAAGATGCAGCAAAAGTAGTCAGTTCAGCTCATGATGGAGACGATTCTACTGCAAGTTAATATTTTGAAATAGTCAAGGTTGTAAGGAAGAAGAGAGACAGAAAATCCTTCAAGGTATAGAAGTAGGAACAGATTTTTTGGTGTGTGTGTGTGTGTGTGTGTGTGTGTGTGTGTGTGTGAAAAGATCTGTGCTGACATCTGTCACTTGACCATTACTATCACGTTCCCTTTGAACTTCTGACTTCAGGGATGCAGGTTTTCAACTATTTAAAAAGGTTGCTCTGTGATTGTGAGCCATAACTTTTAAAATAAACATTCACTGACCTTTGGGTAAAGGGACAAACTAATCTTGGTTTGATATTCTCTGGTGCACACACACACACACAAGAATGCATATGACATTATAAATAAGAGGAATGTTGAAATCAGTGACATTACTATTAGAATTATAATAAAGAATAATTAGAATTTGAATAAAATCCAAAATATGCAGCCTAATCTTAAGTACATATATGTGGAAGTAAGCTGCAAGGAATTTAGTGGGACAAAAGTTTGACTCACACATGTGAGGCTAATGCCTGATATCTCTGTACTAGATGACTAGTAAAAGAATGTGAACAGAGAAGGGGATGAAACCTTCTGAAGATATTAAGGAGATAGTAAAAGGTTGCCTCTAATATTGTAGGTCTAAAATTGACTGATTTCCAAGCACAACATCACTTGATAAAAATACTCATGTGAACCCAGCTTCATTCCTAAGTAAATCTGCATAGGTTTCCAGACTTTGACAGAACATTAGGCCTCATGTTACCATTATTAATACAGATGTAGTGTGCATCTACAAACATTTGCTTGTTGTGTTTGGCCATAGCTATTTGCTCCATGAAGAGCAAGGGAGAAATAAACCTTATGTTTCAAACTTATAAAATCCATGGTACAAAAGGTCAGCAGGGTTACATTCTGTAGCACATATCCATAACTGTAAGTGGAAAGACAACTTCTGGAGGACCATAGCTGTATTTAAAACTGCTGTATTCTACTCTTAACTACAGTTATTTGTATACATGAAAATGAACTGTATGTTATGTCAAGTACTGAGACATATCATATAGTAGCATTTTTTTTCCCTATGAAAGCTTACAACCATGGAAAATTGTTGAATAAAATGACTTGCAGAATATCTTACTGCATATCCAGAGAGGTTATTGTGTTGAAAGTACTGTAAACATGTTGAACACATCATAGCAAACAATGGTGGTGCTATTCTGACAAAACGGGGTGTGCGCTGTAGCTACTAGTCCCTCAGGGTACTACCACCCCTCTTGGCATACAACCCACTCCAGTCCAAAGTGTGGTATTTGCTGTTAATGTCTTTTGTAGTCTATTTTAATTTGTTATTTGCAGAACTCAACAGATGAGATCCTCCTTACACAGATTCACAAACAAAAACACACAGAAAATGCACTTTGGAAGGTGACACTCTCTCGGCTTCAGAAACAGTGCCTATATGTCTCTGAAGCTGACTCATATCATCATTATCATCACACTATCATTGTCAAAATAAGAGAGATTTGTTAGCATTAAAAGACCCCCCCAAAAAAAGCCACCTTGAGGCCTCTGGCCACTCACTCACTCACCTCCTCCTCCTCCTCCTCCTCCTCTTCTTCTTCTCCTTACTCCTCCTCCTCCCCCTCCCCCTTTTCCTCCTCCTCCTTCTCCCCCTCCTTCATTTGCTGGGTGGCCTGGAAGGAATGGAGGAGGAGGAGGAGGAGGAGGAGGTGGGGGGCGCGGGCGCGTGCAAGGCGGGGATTTGAAGATACAGTTGGCCCTTCTTATACACAGAATTTTTATACACAAATTCAAGCATCCACAGTTTGAAAATGTTCAAAGAAAGTATAAATTTCAAAGATCAAACTTTGTTTTTCCATTTTTATAAGGGGCACCATTTTGCTATGTCATTATATTTAATGGGACTTGAGCATACACAGATTTTGTTATACGCAGGGGATCTTGGAACCAAACCACAGCGTATAACAAGGGTCCACTGTATTTTGTGAGATATTTAGCCTTCCCTGTCAAATTAAAACTCTAGAATTCCTTTGCATGGACCCATGGCAATTAAAGTGGTGTGAAAGTGTGGTAGCAGCCTGGAAGTCACCAGAAGCAAAGCTAAGTGGATCTGATCCAGTAACTGGTGGATGAACCTGCCCCATCATGCCTACAATTTAAAAGCAGCTGCTGTGGGGGTGGGCAAGTCCCATGAAAATCAATGGGATTTAACTTTGAGCCCACATGGTAAGAAAGGATGGGAAATAAGATTTTAAAATAGCTCTCCATACATTAGATCGGCTTGCCTAGTGGTCTCCGCTGAAGGCTGCCTCTAATGCCAAAAGACAGAGACTCATCTCATACCCTTCTCTCTTTAGATAAACCTTAGGCCTAGTGCTTTGGATGTTGGACTATGACTGTGGAGAGCAGGGTTCGAATCCCAGCTTGGCCATATTAACCCACTGGGTGGCCTTGGGCAAGTCACACTCTCTCAGCCTCAGGGGAAGGCAATGGCAAACCCAACTCCTAACCACCTTGCCAAGAAAACTGCATGAAAGGGTCACCGTGTTGTGTGCCTTCAAGTCATTTCTATTTTATGGCAACCATAGGGCACCCCTATCATGCACTGACGTAGCCAAGGGGGGGGGTCCGTGGCGTCTGGACCCGCCTTCCAAAGCTGCGCTAGAGTACAATCAATGGCATGTGTGCCCATGGCGTGCGCGCTCTGCCGCACTCAAGCCCCCCCCTTCCCAAAATCCTGGCAAGTCCCTATATCATGGGGTTGGACTATGACTCTGGAGACCAGGGTTCACATCCCGTCTGAGCCATGAAACCCACTGGGTGACCTTGGCCAAGTCACACTTTCTCAACCTCAGAAGATGGCAATGGCCAGCCTCCTCTGAAGAACCTTGTCAAGAAAACCGTATAATAGCAATAGCAGTAGCAAGTACATTTCTATACTGCTTGTCAGTGCACTTAAGCGGTTTACAAAATATAAACTAATGGCCCCCAACAAGCTGGGTACTCATTTTAGAGACCTCGGAAGGTTGCCAGGCTGAGTTGACCCAGAGCTCCTGGTTGGTATTGAACTCACAACCTTGTGGTTTGTGAGTGAGCGGTTGCTGTACAGGCATTTAATCATTGCGCCACTAGGGTCTAATAGGGTTGCCATTAAGTAAAAAATGACTTGAAAGCACACAATAACAGGGATCCTCAGGAGGTTCCCCCTCCCTTCCCCTTGTTGTTATGTGCCTTCTAGTCATTTTCGATTTACAAATCCACCTTGCACACTCAGGTCCTCTGGGAGGAATGTATTGCAACCTATAAAGACCAGATTGACAGCAACCACCCAGAGGACCTTTTCCTCAACCGCTCCTGGATTACTGAATGTCCTGCCAGAGGAGATCCGTCATATTGCCAGCTTAGACAGCTTTAAAAAGGGCTGTCAAGATGGATCTCTTCCGGCAGGCCTTCCCTGAATAGCAAACCCGGCCACACACCGAATACGACTACCTCATCGAATACTCTGTACCCGTCACTTGCTCATTTTAATTGGATTATTTTCATGTTCAATTGTTTAATTGTTAGGGGAGGGAGGGAAACTAGGATAATATTGGGATTTTGTATTAATGTTTTAACTGTAAGCCACCTCAATTGTCTTTGACAGAGGGGCGGGGTATAAATAAAGTTTTATTTATTATTACAGTATTATTATCAAGTGAGGCTGAGAGAGTGTGACTTCCTCATGTGGGTTCCATGGCTGAGCCAGGATTTGAACCCTGCACCTCAGAGTCCTGCTCCAATGCTTTTACTTTTTACTGTCGGCCCTCCTTATCCATGTTTTTTTTTTTTTATTCACTGATTCAAGCATCCACAGCTTGGATATATATATATATATATATATATATATATATCAATTCCGAATAGCAAACCTTGATTTTTTGCCATTTTATAGAGAGGACACCATTTTGCTACGCCATTATATTTAATGGAACTTGAGCATACACAGATTTTGTTATCCCCTGTGGAATAAATAATAACCAAATAATAAATAAATAAAATATAAATTTTATATATATTATAAATTATATAAATATATGTATGTGTGTGTGTGTGTGTGTATACATATATATATATATATATAATATAAAATTTAAAATATAAAAATATAAATAAATAAATAAAATTATATTTAATGGGACTTGGACATCCACAGATTTTGTTATTCCCTGTGGAATAAATAATAACCAAATAACAAATAAATAAATAAAATATAAATTGTATATACTATATATATATATATATATAAATATAAATATAAATATAAATTAAATAATTTTTAAATATAAAAATATAATAAATAAAATTATATTTAATGGGACTTGAACATCCATAGATTTTGTTATCCCCTGCGGAATAAATAATAACCAAATAAATAAATAAATAAATAAATAAATTTGTATATAAATTATAACACATATATATATATATATACACACACACACACACACATTTTAAAATATAAAAAATATAAAAATAAATAAAATTACATTTAATTGAACATCCACGGATTTTATTAACTAAATAATATATATATATATATATATATATATATATATAATTTTATTTATTATATTTTTATATTTTAAAATGTGTGTGTGTATATATATATATATGTTGTAATTTATATACAATTTTAATTATATTTATTTATTTATAGATAGATTAAAATATTAAATAAATAAATAAATAAAATAATACATAAATAAAAAATAAATAATAACCAAACCCCAGTGGATAACAAGGGCTCAATGCACTATGCAAGCAACCTTCCCCTCCGTTCCCCCCCTTTATCACACCGCATTGGTACATCCCACAACCAACAAGGATAGAAAGGACCCGTCCACCGGGGAACAATTTAGGGGTGGGAAGAGGAAGTCTCTCTAGTCTCCAGAGAAGCGGGAGGGCGGGACTAGAGCAGAGCGGCTGAGCCAATCACAGAAGGTTTGGGAAGCAAGGGAGCCAATCACGGAGCCGGACGCTCGGGCGTGGCAGATCAACACGTTGAAGGGAGGGGGGAGGGAGGGAGCGGAGGCTAGTGCGGCTGCGCAGAAGGAGAGGGGGGGAAAAGGGCGAGAGGGAGCTGACTCGGAGGAAGGAAGGGATGAAGCGGAGGCTCTGCTGAGAGGAGCCGGTGGAGAGGCTGGGTCTGGAGGCGAGGAGGAGGAGGAGAAGGAGAAGGGCTGAGGATGGAGCAGGAGGAGATCCTGAGGAGCTTCATCCAGCGCGTCAGGGCCATGAAGGACGCCGGCCACAACGGGGAGGACAACTTCGCCTCCGACTTCATGGTATGGCAGCCTCCCTTGGAGGGAAGGGAGGGAAGGGGCAAGGCAGGGGCTTCCCTCAGACTCAGAGCCTCCTCCCAGGCCCTTCCTCCTCCTCCTCCTCTCCCCCTCCCTCTTTCTGCCCCTGGAGGGAGCTGGGAGGAAGGAGGAAGGGCTGCATCCTCCTTTCCCAGCCACCCCTTCCCTCACTCCAATGGCCTGCGCCTCCCAGCTTTCTGTCTCTCTCTGGATGTGGATGTGCACATCGAAGGCTATTATGGGCATTGGCTATTGTTTGCTCGCCTCTCCCATCCTTTTCCCAGGGGTCCAAAGTCATAATCAAAAAGCAGTACAAAGCCTGGGGCTTTCAGGGTTCGGGGTCCCTCCGTCCAGGCTCCAGGGAGGGTCTTTCCTTCCTTTCTTCTTTTCTCCCTCCCTCCTTTCCTTTCTTCCTCACTCCCTCCCTCCTTTCTCCCTCCCTCCCTTTTTCCTATCTTCATTCCCTTCCTTCCTTCCTCCTTCCTTTCCCCCTCCCTTCCTTCCCTCCCTTCCTCTATCTTTTCCTCCCATCATCCTCCCTCCCTCCCTCCCTCCCTCCATCCTTTCTCCCTTCTTTTCTCCCTCCCTTTCTTTCTTTCTCCCTTTCTTCCTTCCTACCTCCCCCCTCCCTTTCTCCTTTCCTTTCTTCCTCCCTCCCTCCCTCTCTTCCTTCCTTCCCTCTCTTTCTGTGACAATCCTAGCCCAGGTAGAGAGGATGGCTGTGAAATTCAGTTATTATCCCTCTGCCTGCAGTTGGGATATAATGGCTGCCTTTTAGCTCTCCTTTACTGCAAAACCTCAGTCTGCTATTATTATTATTATTATTATTATTAATATTATTGTATGTAATGCTCTTGCCAGCATCCTCCCCCCCTTTCCCCCCATCTCTCTCTCATTTGATTATCTCATTACATTCTCATTCTGCTTCTCCTTCCATTACACTTGAAGCCATTTGTTTGCCCACTTGGCTTTATAGCCACAGATGTGGTCTCACACTGCATTTCTTCAGATCTCTCTTCAAAGCTTCCTGTTCTGGAAGGGACAGCGTTTTTACATTCCTTAATATGTGGGCTCAAACTGTATCCATCCAGATCTCCCATCGAAGCTTCTTCTTCTTGCAAGGAGGACATTTTTACCTTTCTTAATACCTGGCTATGTGCAGTTGAATTAAAAATAAAAAAATCAGCAGTGCAAGTTCTTCAAGCAATGGTTATCATTGCTTTGCATGGAACCAGATCTCCTTAGCAATGAAGGGCATCTGGTTAAACTGGAAATATTTAATCTTTGTCGTAAGTGTTAAGCACATTGCAGAAATAATCCAGTTTGAGACCACTTTAACTGCCTTGGTTCAATGCTAGGAAATCCTGGGAACTGTCGTTTATTGTGGCAGCAGGGCTCTCCGTCAGAGAAGGCTCAATGCCTCACAAAACTACAGTCCCCAGAATTCCCTAGCATTGAACCAGGGCAGTTAAAGCAGTCTGAAACTGCATTATTTCTGCGGTGCGTTGTAGCCCTTAGTTCATCTTGTTCAGTCTTGTTGCTATGCAAGATCCGGTCAGTGGATGGCTTGGGAACACGCATTCTGATGCAAGTGTCAAATCCGAGGGTTGCCTGAAATACAAGGGAGGTGGCTGCAGGATGTTGCGAAAGACCAAAGGGGCTGCTGTCGAAAGTTGTCTCAGGTCTGCGGCATGGAAGAGGAAATGGACTTTAGGAAGTGGTTTCCTGATCCCGGATGAGGCGGCATGGGAAAGAGGAATGGCTCTTTCTGGCTGAAAGGGTTCTATTGTTCCTGAGGTAAATAGAAAAAGGATCTGGAAAAGAGATGAAACCTCGCAAGAGGCGATGAATTTGAAGTCATCGGTTTCCTCTTAATGCACATTTTCCAGGACTTGAAACAATCAATTCCTTTTTGAATATCTGCTTCTATATATAATATAGTTGAGAATGGTAGGAATCATAACATCCTTAATCGTAGGACTCATGAATAAATATGTAGATGCCACTACATTACCCAGAAAGTCGCATAAGATTGGGAATTGCAATCGGATTATAAGAACATTGCTCAATTAAGGACCTACCGAAAACCACTGCTGTCATATAGAAACTTGATGGTGTTCTAACTTGCTCTGTTTGCTAGCAATGCGTGCAATGTCATAAGAGGTTGCTGCATTGCTAATAGTACTTCTCACTGCAAATTTCTACAGCAGTAAAGAGAAAAAGGGTTAACATATCGAAGAATATGTTGGTTACAGATGTGACACCTTTAGCGCTTGTAAAATTGCTGCAATAAAAGGGACTTGCTTTATGATGTTTAGTAGTATTCTTCTTTTAAATGATGTCCCAGGGAATAATTTGTTCCTAATCCATCTCTTCACAATACAGAGATTGTTTTAGATAGATGTGGAAATGGAACATGAAGGAAGCATTTCTCTCTCTCTATTGAAATTATACACCTTTTTTTTAAATGCAGAAGCTTTTATAATGAACATTTTCCCCCATTGAATAAATCAGGTTAGTTTTCATTTTCAAATGTGCACATGATTTTGTACACATTTTTCTTTGTTCAAATGCATTATAAGCTTTAGAAATGCGTAACTCTCTGAAGCAATGTTTACTTCACCCTGTTACCATTCTCAGTAGGTACAAAATGGATATTTCTGCAGAGAAATCTATACTGACAAACTACTTTTCCATCCATACCCTATGCTCATTTCTCATGTGTCAGATGATTGGGCGGCATATAAATAAATCTTATTATTATTATTATTGTCTGTCCCTCCCCCTTTTCCTTGACCTATTCCTTCACTTCACCATTTTCTTGTAGAACAATTCCTTGGTCTCACACTTCTTTCTTTCTGATAGGCAATTTGATTAATTTTTACAACCTCTGCTACTATATCTCAAAACCTATTTTTTCCATTTTTACTTTTTGTGTTCAAAAGTGTGCTTTGGAGACATTTTATAAACATCTCTCCCAGCTTGTTGTATTATTATTTGAGGATGAGCATACTGAAGGTTTCAGACCAAACCCTCTGCATCACTGCATTTCTGACATTGTAGAAGAGACTCTGTGCCAATAGTTGCACTTCTCCTGGACCACTCAATGATAGCTAGGAAAGGCATATGATACCAGTCTCCAGTTTTCCTATACCTTATGTCCTCCTTGGTGCTGTATCCTCAGCCTTTTCTTTTGTGCTGTCACTGTAGTTACATTTTTATAATGCATCAACAGGATGCCCATCTCTGTTTACTCTTGTCTGAACTAAAGCATGAAATAGTCATACTCTCTCAGCCTCAGAAGATGGCAGTGGCAAGCCCCCTATGAAGAAACTTGACAAAAAAACCCAGTGATAGGATTGCCATAACTTGGAAACAACTTGAAGGTGCACAACAACAACAAGGCACGAAATATTAGCATTATCATTGACTTCCAACATTTCTCCTTTATTATTATTTGGTTTCCAAATATGACATAATATGTTGAAAGTCAGTTCTCTGTACTCTAATTCAGCTGCTCTTCTTGTTCTTATTCTAGAGTGCTCTACCCTTGCCCTTGCCATAGCTCTCGATTGTGGTGACTTTAGTACATCTCTTCTAATGTGGTCTTTTACTGTTGCTATTACTGTCCCTCTGTTGTTCTCATTCTGGCTTGCTCTAAGGCTGACCTGAGTCAGGGTTTTGAGGCAGTGGCAGTGGGGTGTATTCAAACTTTTGGTTTTGCTGTGCAGTCTTGTCTTGTGCTGTGCATTGAAATCCTATTCTCAACTTAATTTTTAATGAGTGTCTACTTTTGTTTCCTCCCATCTACAACTATGACAATGCATTAAACAGCTGCTAGAAACCAGAAGGTTCGTAATCTTGTTCTCCAGTATGCAAGGGTGTATGATTCAGCTGACTAACTGTTAAATTGCCTATCGGCACCTTTAAAAATGGTGGGAAGATGAGCCAAATACCCCATGAATTTAGGTACCCAAAATTTTGCCTGATTTATTTGACTGTATTGGGTCAGCCCTGTTTCCGTTTCTGTTTGTTTTTTGGTTTAATACAATATCAAAATTTATACTCCTGATTTAAAAGCATACATCAGCTCCTGGTTTCTACTTCTGCTCTTTTACCTACTTGGTGTAAGCTAACCTACTACTTTCTGCAAAGATTTTTGCATATGTGATTATGCAGATGATTTCTACACAGATTATGCATTGGAGCCCATTGTGGACATTGGAGCCCAAGTGCATGTTTCAAACCTTACTGAACAAAAGCATCAAAATCTTGTACATCATTACCTTGTACTTTCTACCTTGATCTTCCTTGATTGATGATTTCTATGTCCTTATCCTAGTGTTTTCTCATGACAGTTATATACTTGAGCCTTGTATCTTCTGGAATTTTTCAACCTCTATCTTACCCAATTGCATTTAGAAATGGTTAGCTATATTTGAATGTTTTGTTGATTAAGTTATAGTTTGATTATTACTGTATGTTGAATACTGCTCTGAGTACATTGAGTAGAATAACAACATATTGCTGATGATAATTATTTTCAGAGCTGTAGCTATGATAATCAGCTGCCGCCAAAACAAAGCCATGTTTTAAAGACTAGCATATTTATTATGCCATAAGTCTTTGTGGACTTGAGACCGCTTTCGTTATGTCCTAACAAATCTGTCAGTAATCAAAGTGCCACGAGACTTCACTGCTTTTCATGCCATAGGATATCAATTTGTAAGGCTTTTTGGCAGTGACTAGATTGATTTTGTGGTTTTCTGTGGTATCCACCTTAGGGTTGGCATAACTTGGACACAACTTGAAGGCATGTAGCAACAATGGTATCCACATACTGTTGGCCCATTATCATTATTCTTTAGAAGTAGTGCACAGTGGTGCTTTAAAAATGAATAAGACAATAAAGACAGATCTCAGTCTCACTGCTCAGAATCTAAAATAGCAGTGGGGGAATGAGGAAGAGAGGGACTTAGTGATAAGGAGCAAAGAATATGAGCAATTGACGTTTCATGTGCTTTGAGCCTGATTATAGATAGGAATGAGGAATTAGAAGATAAGTGAAAGAGCATGCAGAAAAGATGAGTTCCTTTAATCATTCTCTTGCGATCCTATGAGCCATTTAACGTTGTTCTAATTTTCCTTTTCTTGTATTGAATTGTCAGTAGATAGTGGGGTTGGGAATTGAAAAATATGCTGGCTATTACAATTCAACACTGCAAATGGATGGTGAGGGACAGATATACAGTCATCTCTCCATATTTGCGGATTTGATTATTCACAGATTGCATTAATATGTTCTCTCTAGGACTGTCTAGGTCCTCCAGTGCAACTCTGTGGTCAACTTTAACTAAAAGTTGCACTGAAAGACCATTTGTAGCTAATCCATTGCCATTCTGTGGTCAGTGTATGTTGGACATTGACCACAGAGTTGCACTGGAGGATCTAGAGATTCCTGGAGAGGTGTCCTTCAGGTAAAAACATGGTGTTTTTGTTATTTGCGGTTTTTCCATATTCACGGGGGTCTTGTTCCCCTAACCCTAGCAAATATGGAGGAACAACTGTAACTACATATTGTTGACACTTGTGCTATAGTGAAAAGTACAGGATTTAACCAGGGTTTTATGGGGGAAAGCAAGGCTGAGGAGAAAACTTCAGTTCATCTTTCCTAGTCTACTACCTTCTTTATACTTTGGACTGAAGTTCACATAATCTGTGAAGGTGGAGTTCAGAGGGAGAATCTTGTAGCAGAGATGTACAAGCAGAGTAATGTTTGAGAAGACGACACAAGGGAGTTTGTGTCTTAGTGGTAGAGTACATGCTCTGCAAATAGAGGGTTCCAGGTTCCGTCATTGGTATGTTCCATTCAAAGGATAAGGGAGTAGGTAATGAGGAAGCCCCTAGGAAACTGCTTCCAGTCAGAGTAGAGAATACTAGACTACATAGCAGTTGATCTGGCTTCATAAAGACAGGTACATATTTTAAAGAATTGCCAAAACTTTGAGGGTAGCAGAAAATCTAGGCACGAGCCAAAAAAGGTAAGGAGAGGACTGTTGTGGTTATCAGCAGGAATGCTGAAGTCTCTAAGGAAGCTAGGAATGTTGTCAGAAAACATGTTATGCATTGGATATGAAGGTTGAAATGGGGGAGGAGAGAGCTGAAAAATGATATTCCATGGCCATACTGAACTATATAGATACATAACATTAACTTCACAGTATAAAAAGTAGAATTAGGAGTGATCAGAGATGTGGCTTACTCACTCATGATTTTTCCAGAATGCTGTTGTCCTGGGAATCAGGGCAGGAGCTTAAGATGTTCCAGAGGTCTCATATAATTTGCTGGCCTTTGGGTAGATCACCCTGCTGGCCCACTAAGTACAAACTCTCTTTCACCTTTATCAAGGTAAACTGCTCCTAGTCCTTACTGAGATGCACTGAGTAGTAGGATCCCTCCTCCCCATAAGCTTAACTTACAGCTACCTGGAGTGAAATGTTATTCATAAAACCAGTCCAGACCAGCATGTTGGTAAATCAGTGCATGCGCTTATGTGGGGAATATAAGATCCAGAATAATGAATTTGATAAATAAAGAGCAAGATGCAGCAATAATGTGTGAAAGATTGACATAATTGAAAAACTGAAAACATAATGGAACCCCCCCTTTAACAGTTGTCCCGATCAGCAGCCTATGACATTTCTTCTTCTCTGATGTCACTAACTCCTTCAACTTTCTTTAGTCTCTCTTGCAAGCCTAATTTAACTGATACTCCACACCTCTCACTCAACTTGACTCCACTCACCACTCATTTTTACTCACCTCTTGTCACTTCTTCTGTTATATGGGTGTTGAGGAAAGGCCTTCTGGTGAGAGGGCAATGGAGGGCTGATAGTGAGAATGTGGAGTCCAGTATCTGTGAGGGCAAGGAATTGAAGAGAAAAACTCACTGTGAACTGGCAATTTCTGGTTTGCGGGTAAGAAGGGGTAGAGATGTGGATGTCACAAGGTGTAGACACAGGTTCAAGCCATATGGTTACAAATGGCACCAAATATATAAATAGGCTGAACATGCTGCTGCAGCTAAGCCTAAGGCAAGTAAGGAGAACAGAGACTTGCTGTTTTTCTCTAAATACAGGGCTAATAATAGAAATGATTCTATTCTTGATCAGAGAAGAATGCTGCAAATATTTTTCCCACATCCTTTTAAAAAAGATAAGATGTATGTTTTCTTTTGCCAAAAGTAATCCGTTTGCTTTCAAAGCAGCAGTTAATACTTCTGCATGTTCCAGAAAGTCAGAAGTCCAGTTAGGCATGTGGAATGAGCTCTTTGGCTCTCTGAATTATGTTCCATGATACAGATGTTAGTGCCATGATACACAGAAGTATTTTGATTGCCGTGCTGGCCAAGAGTTCATGCTGCTACAGGTTTCATGTTTGGTTTGTTGATTCAGCACAGATGTAATAGGGATCTATGGTTTCCCACTATGTAAGTGAACTATGATGGGCTGCACGATTTCCTTTTTCCTTTCTTTCGTGGCTGCAAACAGATAAAAAATAGATAAAAATGTCTTTTGATTCTGCTTTTAAATTATTGTTATGGTTCCCCATAATACTAACTCAAAATGGTGACTTATTTATCTTTAGACAAGTGAGAGCAAACTGTATTTTGAACCAGAATAGGGCATTCCAGATATTCACTTGCTCTCATATTTCCTCACTAGTGGCTATGCTGGCCAGAACTGAAGGCCAAGAAAATGCGAGGCCATGTACTGTAGTTTCCCACCGCATTGTAAAAGAAACCACAGTTCCAACTTCAGGTGTCATGAGAACATGTGCTTAGGTTTAAACCTCAAAACAGATGCTTGTCGTCGTACACATGAAAAAGGAAGAAACAAATGAATTGAATACTTCTTGTAGCTCATTTACAAGAAATGGGTTACACCAGCATGGTGTAGTGGTTTGAGTGCTGGATTGTGACTCTCCAGAACAGTCCACGGTCTCACTCTTCGCAGGAGGAACAAGTGGGGAGGGATAAAATGGTGGCGCACACCTGCTCACGCCTTAGGCACATGTGCCATTATTTTCAATAGGACTCTAATATTTCTGAGTTGCCGTTTTTGTTGGGCGGGATGTCTGGAACGGATCCCCCACAAATTGGGAGGGGCTACTGTATAGACAAAATGCATAGCTAACAATTTTCTTAGATAATTTTGCTCAGTATTCTTCAGTGATTTCAAACCTGGAAATGACCTTTAGCACACACTTGGGACTAATTGTAATTAATTAGGTTTTCCATTCTTCTTGTGAGCCCAATGAAGTGCTAGAGGCTGACTTATACACAGTATTAAAAATTGCTTTTGCTCTATCAGATTCAGAGTAAGAAACATCCCTAGTTTGAAAGGAGAAATACAGCTTTCTTCTCCTGATTGGGGCTCCACATTTATTACATTCTAAGGCGACATCACTCTGGGACTGGTTGGATTATCTTGCAGGCTGTAGTAACTACAGTACTTATATTACTGGGCCTTTATAGCCAGCTGTGACAGGAGCACATATTTGAAAATTTGTATCTCTAAATGTCCATATGGGTAGAAATCTTGACCTCACTACGTATGTTGGCATGTCGGGAGGAAGTAGAGCTGTATTGTTGGATGAACCCCTGTCTTTTTATGGGGGTGCTGTAGATAGTGGCATCAAATAATCTTCCTGCATCCCTGCCCCAAGATTCTAGATTCTGCATGGAGGTTATCTGCTTAAGAGCTTTGCTATTCAGAATGGAATTGGTAGTACTGTAGGCCATATTTCAAGGGAAGGAACTGACAAAACCACCTCTGAGTATTTATTGCCTAAGCAAACCCCAAGAAATTAATGGGATTGCCATGAGTCAGCAGGTGACTTGAAGGCACATTAACACAGAGATTGGTAGTTAGCAGACTATGGATGTTGTTGTGTGCCTTCAAGTCGTTTCCGATTTACGGCGACCCTAAGGCCAGCTTATCATGGGGTTTTCTTTGTAAAATTAATTCAGAGTAGGTTTACCATTGCCTTCCCCTGAGGCTGAGAGCATGTGAGTTGCCGAAGGTCACGCAGTGGGTTTCATGGCTGAGCTGGGAATTGAATCCTGGTCTCCAGAGTCACAGTCCAGCACTCAAATTACTATGTTACCTCAAAAACAAAGTAGCCCTAGTATTTATTCGGTGACTATTCAACATTAGCATTTCCCCCTTCAGATGTTTGGCAGTGATTTTGAAAATGCTCTGGATTCATTAGCATACATCAAGGAAGCCATAACAAATATTAACAGCATTTTCTAGACGTTGACCACCTTCTTCTTGGTTGGGACAGACCAGTCTTAATTACTGTACTTGCATTTGCTCCAGAAGCATGCAATGGCATCTAAAAATTCTTAAGAGAATATTATAATTTTATGTTGTATGAGTTTCTCTAATCAGTACAGCTGGCGAGTTCCCTCCTTCCAAATTGTCATTTAACCTATCTAGGTTGAGTTTTAAGTCCATTATTTTAATCCTGACCATTTTTTTAGTTAAGTCATCACTGCCTCATCTCCTGTTTTGATTGTAGAGGGTTACAATGAGTATCAGTGCGTTTTTACCCCTGAATTCTAGGAACATGGAAAAAAACTAGCAGTTTCATAGATATTCAGAAGCGTGGCACAGTGTTCTGGCCCAGCAGTTGCCTCTGGCAAACCAACAAAATGGGTCATTAGGTCACCAGTCCTCTTGCCATTCCCTGGTAACTGAAATTCAGCTTCTGATCCTGAAGACAGTGTCTACAAACCCATCAGTTCTAATAGCCATTGATAGCCTTATGCTTTGTGAATTGTCTAATCCCTTTGAAAGTTGTCTAAGCTGGCAATCATTGTCATGTCTTGTGGCAGCAAATTCTTTTGTTTATCAATACACTGTGAAATAATCTCTCATTATTTAACTTCATTGGATTTCTCTAAGTTCTACTACTATAAAAGGAGAAAACTATGTCTGTGTTCTCTGTGCCATGCATTCTGTACAGCTGTTGTCTGTTGGTCCCTATTATCTTTTCCCCCCTAAACTAAATAGACCTAAACCTTGCCTTGTAAAGGAGCTAGAACTTATTCTGCATATTCTTTCTTCACCCTTTCCAGCTTTCCCATCCCTTTTTTCCCTTTTGAGGTGTGGTGAACAGAATGATATCCTTATTCAAGGTTGGTTGCATCATTGTTGTGCATAAAGGTGTTATAATTTTGCAGTTTTATTTTGAATCTTTTGCTTGGTGATCTCACAGCCAGTCTACACAGTATTTTCACCCACAACGTTAACACTGTCATTTGACATGTTCACAAGATCCTTTTCCTCATCAGTCACAGCCATTGAAGAGCCAGTATATATGAGAAATTAATTTTGTTTTGCCCGAGTGTGCATCACTTTGTACTTTCAAACAGGAGAGAGGAAAGATGACATTAAACTTCCATAGTCAGATAGTTCAATTTATTGAATTAGTCTACCTCCCATTTCAAACAATGCTTTGTAGTTGGACAAACTACTGTTTTGTTTTATTTTACTTTACTGTTCTGTCATGCTCCTGGTTTATTATTTTACAACCGTAGTTATACTGCCTATAGTCCTAATTATTTGAGAGCTTTGTAATTACTGGAGAGCCTCACAAGTATTGCTTGAAAAAGCTTATGACAGTCTGGTGAGAGCAGCTGGATACTTTCAAAAACATTTGCAGATTTCTTGCCCATTCACCAAGTTCACAGAGATAATTTTGAACTTCCTCATCCAGAATAACTTGGTGTCATCTACATACTTCTCCATCTCATTACTTGTAACACTGTAATTTATTATTGGAAAAGCACTTATTTCAGTGAAATCATTATTGAATACAAATGTCTCTTCTCAACCCTGCCTCCTAGAAAATCATTTTGTTTATGAATGGTCTGTTTTTGGGGTGAATAGTAAGGTGGCCAAGTTGATTGTTGATAACAAATTATTAAGGGTGGTTAACAAGAAATCTTATATAAATAAATAATAATAAACTTTTTATTTGTATACTGCCTTTCCTCCAGATCAAAGCGGTTCACATATCATAGCTATATCCATCATATAAAGACATGGGAATCCCACTACATTTGATAGTTCCAATGAAAAATCTGTACTCCGGACAAGAGACTGCTGTTAGAACAGAATAGTTCCCGCCTGGCAAGGGAGAACACTCGTTGTAGACAGAAAACATCATTCAAAGAGCAGGTTTAGACTTAGAAGGAGGAGGAGTGAAATGAACATCAACAATTTTAGATACGTGGATGATACATGTGCTAGTAGAAAAACATCATAGAGCTGGAACAATTTCTAAGGAAGGTCAAGAAAGAAAGGGCAAAGTCAGGGTTGCTGCTGAATGTAAAGAAAACAAAATTGACCATAGAGCACCTACATAAATTCAACCTATACAATGATGAAACAGTTAAAGATTTCTTGTACAGTGGATCAAAAACTGATCAGAATGAACACTGCAGTCAAGAAATCAGAAGAAGACCAAGAATAGGAAGGGCAGTGATGTAAGAACTAGACAAGATCATAAAGAGCAAAGATATACAATCGAGCACAAATGTTAGAATCATCCGATCCATTATATTCGCCTTCACCATGTACAGATCTGAGAGATAGACAGTGAAGGAAGTGGATAAGGAAAAGAAAATCATCTCATTTGAGATGTGATGTTGGAAAAGAATGCTGAGAATACCATGGATGGCCAAAAAGACAAACAAAAGGGTCCTTCAACAGATTAACCCTAGAAGCCAAGGTGAACACATTGAGGCTGTTGTACTTTGGCCACATCATGAGAAGTCACGGAAATAGATTAATGCTAGGAAAGGTAGAGAGTAGTAGAAAGAGAGGCAGACTGTATGCCAGATGGTTAGACTCAGTTATTGAGATCACGAGCATGAAACAACAAGACTTCAGCAGAGCATTGGAAGACAGGGAGTCTTGGAGATGTCTCATCCACAGGGCCACCACGAGTTGAGGTCAATTCATGGGTTGTTGACAATAAGTACAATAATCCAGTAACTAACTTTTTTTGATCTTGTGAAGTAAATAAACAACCCCTTACACCCAGTTAACAACAACAAGAACAAAAAAAATTGCAAACAGGCCATCACTAAACTGGGAGAATGGCTTTTAAAATGGCATCTGAGATTCACTGTAAACAAATGTAAAGTGTTTCATATTAGGAAAAAATCCTGACTTCATATGCACATTGAAAAGATTTCAGTTGGCAGCTGTAGCCCAAGAATGTGAATGGTGCATATCTCAATAAACTTGTTGATGCAGTGTATAGCTCCTCTAAAACAGTGAATTCTACATTGAGCACAATTGGAAAACAAACTGAAAACCAAGTTCATACAGATCTATGATGCTATGATTGTATTTGGCATACTGTATATGGTTTTGGTTACCACACTTGAAAAAGAATATTGCATAAGGTGTATAAAAGAACAATCAAAATGATCTAGGGGCTGGAGCAAGTCTATGAGGAAAGGTTACAGTGTTTGAATATCTACCATAGGAAAAAGGAAAATAAGGGGAGACGTGTTAGGATTACATATTATGCATGGTTTGACAAAAGTAGATATAATACTAGAATCTGGGGTCATCCACTGAATCTGAATATGATAAAATAAGCACTGCTTCATACACTGGATAGCTAAACTGTGGAAATCAGTGCCACAAATAGTGGTAGTTGCTCACTTGGATAAATTTAAGAGGATACTGGACATATTAATGAAGGATGGGAAAGCCAATGGCTTTCACACGTTAGATATGTATTTTTTCCATCACCAGTGTGCCTGAGAAGCACAAAGGACAAGAATAATATTGCATTCATGTCCTGCAAGTGGGGTTTTCATAGGCAACTAGCTGGCCATTGTATGAGCATGACCAAAGGTAGGTCTTTTGTCTGTTCCAGTAATGCTTTTTGCTATATACATTGCAAAATAGTACACCCCAGTTGTAACCTTGAGTGGTGATGACTGATAGAATTGAAAGGTACTAAGCAGTTTGGGAGAATCAGCTCTCCTGGGGTAGAGGGTTGGCCAGAGTGACTGCAGAAACTTCACTATACAGTGTGTGTGTGAGTGTGATGTACTGACCCAAATAGCCTCAGCTTCTAACAAATTCATTTATTTCCTCATATTCACTAAAAATATTAAATAGATCCAACAACTGAATACAAACTGTATGAGGATACAGTGTTAGTAGGCCTATCAGCACTAGCTCATGCCTCTAAGTCAGTGGTCCCCAAAGGTTTTTGGGCTACCGCCCCCTTTCCTTTTGAGCAGCAACCCTAGTGCCCCTCCAGTGCATATTTTTTTTAACATTAGGTCTACTGTTCTTCATGTAGTCAAGTTGGCCACATGAACACGGAGTCATCTTTGACAATACTGGCTCCCTCAGCTTAGTAACAGAGATAAGCACTGCCCCTTACAGATGGACAGAATTAGACAGTCTTGTCAAGGGAAAACTTTTACCTTTACCTTTTCTACTGCAAATTCAAAACAACTAATCTTGATTGCTGCTCCCTTTGCATCCAGTCACCTTGGGAGCAGCAACCAAGCAGCTGTCTGAGCAGTGACCAAAAAGCCTTTCACCCGCGCTAGCCTTGTCCACACTGGCAAAGGCCAGTGTGGACAAGAGGCTTCTTGGTGGCTGCTCAGGCAGCTGCTCAGTTGCTGCTTCCAGGTTGACCAGGTGCAAGGCAGAAGCTTCTCCCTAGAGAGGAGGGACTCTCAAGCCGTCATCGGGGCAGATAAAGGTGCAGCCACTGTGTGTGTAGGGGGGTTACAGAGGCTATATGTTCTGGACTAGAGACTGGTGTGGGCCAGAAAAGAGAGATTTTAGCTATAGGAGTTGCTCTAAGACAATGGTTCCCAACCTTCCTAATGCCGCGACCCTTTAATACAATTCCTCATATTGTGGTGACCCCCAACCATACAATTATTTTTCAACACTACATGCAAATATGTGTTTTCCGATGGTCTTAGGTGATCCCTGTGAAAGGGTCGTTCGACCCCCAAAGGGGTCCCGACCCACAGGTTGGGAACCACTGCTCTAAGTCAAAGGACTCTTTCCAAGAATCAAGCACAGATACACTTTCACTAGAGCCAGGTCTTCCCCATTCTTCCACCAAAAAAAGAAAAAGAAAGAAAGAAGTTTATTCTGCTACCTCTTCTCTCAGCCTGTCTGATCAAAGAAAGCAGAAGCAGCTGTGGCACTCCAACCTACTAGCCAAGTCCCAGCACAGCTCACAAGGCTTAAGCAGGGTCACAAATCTAAAAGTTTGTGCTACCACATCTTCCCTGCCACCTTGTGCTTTAAATCTTTGCTCCAGTCTGTCCCAAAATGTTGCTGCTCTGAGCCTCAGAAGTGATATCCTGTACCCAAGCCTTGCATAAGTTTCCCAATTACCACTACTAGTGAAAAATGCCAATAAGGGAGTGAACTCACATGGGCAGATAAAGAGCGGAAAACATTGCCACAAAAAAGGATCAGTGAGGCTGTGTGGTGGATTTCTGGGGACCCTGAAAAAAAGTTTCACATAAGTCTCATCCCCACCATGGTCTTAAAGACTGCTGGTTCCCCTTGTCTTTCCTGCATATCACCAATACTTGACTGAAGGCCCCCCTGCCGCCCCCTTTTCCCCTTGCCACCCCCCTGCCACCCTCTTTCAACCTCACCGTCCCCTGGATCCTTCCACCACTCCCAGCGTGTGTGTGTTACTGCTCACTTTGGGAATCACTGCTATAAGTGAACGTACACTTGTCTCCATCGATTACCCCATATATCAGTTCCATTGACACCATAAATATGAACTGTTTGGTTTCCAACTGTCTATCCACTAGATCTGAGCAGCTTATGATAATAAAATGCAAATTAAAGAAAATTAAAAACATAACTGCATAATGTAAAACACATCTATTAAAAAGAAGTAAGAATACAAATGTATATCCTCTGTGTTTAAAAGAGTTTGACAGTGACAGAATGGGTTTGACAGTCTGTTGGGTGGTTTTGCTGTTGAAAAGTATCCAAATCATTATTATTGTTTTTTTTCTATATTTTAAAGTAGGAACGCTGAATCAAAGGAAGAAAATGACTTGATCACTTGACTTACTAGTGCTGATAAAAGGCATGAATTTTAATGGGGAGCTGCTGTGGTAGGATTGGATAAGCCCTTAATTCATGAAAGGGCATTTCAATTATTTTTAGTGAAAGCTTGGTGTACTGTCAGCAAGAGTAATTATTAGAGTATAGTATTAATCAGAGTGCATGTATAAACTTTAGTATTTAAATCCCTGAATTCTTAAATACATACATAAAGGGATATTCAACACCTGAAAGCAAATTTCTTGGCTAATCTCTTTCAGGCTTCAGCAGGCTAGAAAAATGCTCACTCTACAACTAGTGGCTGTTAGGTTACAGTTCACTACTTTGGGCAAATACTAGTGCTTCACTCTCTCTTCTCAGTTATGATACTGCATCCAATTTTCACTGTTAGCAATATTTTAAAGTCTGTTGTACTATTGTAGGTTATAATCAATGTTTGCAACAAAGATTATTTCATTAATTACAGTTCTATTACCGTATATACTCAACTATACGTTGACCTCATGTATCAGTCGAGGGCAGGTTTTGGGGCCAAAATTATGGTCTTTGATACAATCAATAGATAACTCTAGGGTAAAAGTTAGACACACGTAACAAAGGATGTAAAGGACAAATGCCAAAGAACTTACAAAATTCGGGCAGGCATAACTGTATTCTGCTCGCCCTAAAGGCTGGATGGATGAGGAGGGAACTATGGTAAACTATGGATGGATGGATCAGGAGGGAACTATGGTGGCTATGTGATGTGTGGGGCAGGCAACTAGCCACTAGGGGGGCAAAGAAAATGTGTATATGATGAAAAGGCAAAGCAATGGAAATGGTCATTATCTTAGCAGTGATTATAGCTTTTAACTTTACTGTGATAACTTTCCCAGGTTTTAACACAGAAAAACTAACAAAAAGCACTCCTTTAAGGGCAAGCACCAAAGAGCTGCCATCACCACCATTTTCCCTCCCTGGCATTCAAAATAAACTGGAAGGGGCAATGCTACTTTTAGGTGCTTTAAACCTAAGGGAGTGTTAACTATATTATTGTTTAATATAACAATAAGAACATTATTGTTTAAAATAATCTTAATGCAAATCTGAGATAGAAACTGCATTTGAACATCTCTATTTGTTCACTTTTTCTATTTTTCCATTTCTATATGCCACCTGTAGAATAGAATCTGTTTTA
Organism: Sceloporus occidentalis; assembly: GCA_023333645.1. NCBI lineage: Eukaryota > Metazoa > Chordata > Lepidosauria > Squamata > Phrynosomatidae > Sceloporus > Sceloporus occidentalis. The sequence goes on from JALMGF010000005.1 coordinate 84,229,619, forward strand.
AATAAAAATGAAATATTTTGTTTTAAAATAGTTTTTTTCAGTTCTATAGAAAGCAGCCAAGCAGAGAATGTGGGATACTTACAAAAAGTATGTATCTGTGTAGAAAAATTGGGTACACAGCTCCGTCTTGGTACCACATGTACATTGAGAAGAGGTTACTGTTGTAAGAACAAGTGACTTCAAAAAACAATTTGGTTTTGCTGGAGGTAATTTCTATGTAGGTTTGGAGGCAGGGAGAGCAGAATGTAGTAGCATTTATAGTGGGGAAATCAACATCTTCAAAATTATGCTCTTTGTCTAAGACAGCAAAATTATAGAAATTATACAGTTAAGATACTCTTGAAAGTGTATGGATTGGGTTTCAGAGTGAGTATAAGAATCTCAAAAAATATACTAAGATTTCTAATACAGCATTATTGTGAGATATAAAGAAATCTATATCACCGTATTGAAAGACTGCAACTTCACATATGAATAAAAGTGATGCTGAATTAAAGGGTATTCTTACATTGGGTCTTAGGAGATGCATCCACAATCCCAACTGCATTCTCTTGCATTCAGAAGAAATGTGTTTCCTTTTTAAATATATTGTTTTTATTATTAATAAAATCATACTAATCATAATTTAAACATAATACAAAGAAATACGTATGAGACATAATAGACCATTCACTTCCAATCTCCCTATTTTTGGTTATAATTATTATCTAACTTTCTTATTCATGGTATTTTTTATTTTCTACTATAAATGGAATTCTGTAACTTTTGTCCTCCACTATTCTACTATCCTGTTAATGTTCTAATATTCTAATATTGTTAAGCTTCCAAACCCAAAACTATTATCTCAAATATATTATCAGTGCTTTCCAGTCTTTCCTGTAGTTCGCCAACAATCCTTTAATCAGTCTGGTCAGCTTATCCATTTCTGCCAGGTTGTATAGTTTCAACAGCCAGTCCTCTTGTGTTGAAATTGTATTTTACTTCCAGCTATGTATATAAAAAAGTCTACCAGCAGTTGCCACATACAGTTACCATGTACAGTAGGATTCTTCCATATTTGTTTTCTGGATGTTTTTCTAGCATACCCAACAGAAAAAAAATCTGGTTTCAATTTAAGTTTCCAAATACTGTGTCTACTAGCAATTTATGACTGTAAATGTGATATAATTGTCAGTGGTTCTTACACAGGCAATTTTGTGAGAGATTCAAGATGAACATAGTGTTAGAAGGTGTAGAATTAACTAAAACAGATTGATGCATTACTGTGTTGTGAGAATGACTATATGATTACAAAAATGTATAGAATACTACTAAAAGTAGAAATGGATATGATAGTAGTAAAAGGCTGCATGATTAAGTGGGCCCAAAATATTAGGCACCTGTTACAGTTGAATCAGTGGGAAAAATGTGGATTAAATAACTATAAATCACATTAACTGCTTTATCACACTAAGGGGCAAACAGGATTTAAACGAGAGTTAAACAGGAAATGTCATCTGATAAACATCAGGCATTTCCTGTTTAACTCTCATTTAATTCTTGTTTAAATCCTGTTTGCCTAGTGTGATAAAGCAGTTAGTTATGATCACAGATTTACTATAAGATGTTATACATATGGTATTTAACCCCTGAAAGAATGTCAAAAATGTATAAAGGGATGAGTGATAAGTGTTGGAAATGTGGTGGTCTTGCTTGAAAGCAAAACAATACTGGCTTTAAGAGGCACTTCCTCATTATGATTTTGTAATCTTTTAAGAAAACTGAAAACTTTAGCCCAGTTTGAATAAGGATGCTTAAATTCCTAGTTTAAATAAGTCAAGATTTTTAATGAATGGGACATGACAGCCATTACTTCTAGTGGTCTGTCATAATGCTTGCCTTGCCTAGCTTCACACAGCCAGTCCTCTGCCTCATAAGTGAACTGAAATCCAGAATCCATTTGTTTAAATCTCACCTAAGTCATGGCTCACTTGGCATTTTACGGGAAAATTTTTACTGTCTGCCATATCTCTTCCTTACCCCTCATCTGCAACACAGAGATAAGCAAACTTGACTTGCAGCTTTATTGCCAAGCGGGCATGTGAATTATATTGCACACTTTAGAAACCATGCTGCAAATAAGAACGGTTAGTGGAAGCAGAATAAATTATGTGCACAGGTCCCTGAATTGGTGGCTGTATCTGTATCTGGTCACACCCTTCCATTTGCCACAACTGTGCCTTCTGGTGTTGCTGGAGGCTGGGGTGCCCGCTCCAGTAGTCTTACCATCAAAGGAAAATGGTCTGCCAGCGAGTTCTCCCTTCCTATCAGTGCACTCAAAATGCTAGTGGTAGGGAAAGCTTTCAGAGCCTTCAGATCCTTGCTTTGAGGAAAAAACACTCTGATTGTTACAGACAATGCCATGGTGATGTTTTACTTAAATGAGGGCACAAAATCCATGACAGTAGTTAATCTAATGGAGGATTTGACTCTAGTGACACTCCAGGTCCTGGTTAGGCAGGTCATTGTAGCTGCCCATAAGCCGGTGACACAGAGGTCGTACCAGTATAAGTGGGACAAATTTGCTTCATTTTTGTTGGGGAAGCAACCATCACTGTCTAGAGCTGACAATTAGCAGTTGCTTGAATTCCTTATGACCTTGTCAGACTCTGATCCTTCACTATCTTCCATCCTCCCATGCCAGTACTGACCTTGGCCTGGAGTCTGGAACCCATGCTTTTCTCAGTTGTCCAGCAGACTGATTGTACCGATGGCAGTTTCTGACTTTAGACTTGTTACCTGGAAGGCCGCCTTTTTAGTCACCACCACATCGGTTAGGAGAGAAGGTGAACTTTGTAGCTTGATGCATTGATCAGTCTTACCTGTGTTCTCAATGGGACAAAGCCATGATCTGACCTGACATATTTTTATCAAAAGTCATTTCGTCGTTCCATATGAATTAGGACGTTGTTCTGCCAGCATTCATGCAGAATCCAACTTCTTCTTTTGACCTAACCCTACATTCACTCAAAAGTTTGTAGAACCCTGGCATTCTATTTTGACAGAACTCTGAATTCCAGACAAACTGTGTGTTACTTAGATTTGGAGCTAGGCCAGCTTGTTTCTCCACAACGATTTTCAAAGTGGGTTGTTTCAGCACCTCGCTTAAGAACTTATCTGGTAGGATCCACTCACTCGAATACAAGCTCATTCTCCTGGAGTGGTAGCTGTCTCCTCTTCCTTCCTGAGTGGTATAACATTAGAAGATGTGTGCAGAGCTGATGTGTGGTCCCAACCACTGACTTTTATATCACACTGTAGACTGGGTGCTCATTCCAGAACTGATGCAGTTTTTGGGAGGGCAGTGTTACTTTTAGGTTTGTAATAGATTGCTATTTCTATTAAATTTTGGGTGAGAATTAGTTGTGACCAATACAATTTTTCCATGGTTGTAATAATCAATATTGACTATTTCTAGTATGACACTCCCGCCTCATTTTGTGAGTAGCTTGCTAGTTTCCCAGTTGTATGAATCACAGAGACATAAAGAAGGAGAACAGGTCACGTATCTGTAACTGTAGTTCTTTGAGTGGTCATCTGTGAATTCAGACAAACCCGCCCACCTTCCCCTTTTGGTGTGCCCTGCACTTTATGCTCTTTAGATGTTGCTATATGGCATCCTTTGGAACTGAGATAGGTGAGTGGGAACAGCAAGGGTATAGTGGAGGGTTGGAGGGACCTACTGCCAAAAATTTGCCCAGCTATTCTAGAAGGTTCCCAATATACAGTACTCTGCCTAGGCGCAGGAATGCCCAGTTGTGTGAATACACAGATGACCACTCAAAGAACTACAGTCACAGGTATGCAACCTGTCCATCTCCTTGTCACTATGACAACAGTTACATTTTTTACACTGGTGGTCAATATCTTTGTTTTGGGGAAAGAAAAATCAGATACTGAGCAACAGTTAACAAGATTCATCCTTCCTGTTTCAAATTGCTAAGGTCTTAAAAGATATTCTGTTCATAAAGACTAAACAATAAAATACTATAAACACAGAAAGGTCCTCAATTTTATGAAGCATTTAAAGGAGATGAAAAGTTTATCCAAAAGGAGTGGAGAAGAGAAATGGTGGAAAACAGCAACAGTTGTCACCAGAGAAATTAATGTAGCCATTTCTTAACAGAGCTGTGTTCTTTGGCCAGCATATAGAATTTAGTATATCCTTCCCAAATTTGACAGGTGATCATGAACCCTACAAATTGTATTCAGAGAAATAGCCATGTTAGTCTGGAATATCAATATGCAAAAGGATCTTGTAGCGCTTTTGAGACTAACTATGCAAAAGAAGTTGTGGCATATTCCTCAGATGCAATACTAGCATTCCAGTTCTGTATTTATGGAATGCTGTTTGAGCTGTCTGGCTTAACTATAGAGACTCTCCTATGCCTGAATAATTTCTTTTGTTGCAAAAATCTATTTGTTACGGAGAAAGCATTTTAGCTGTCTGCACATCAGTCACCACTGTATCTTGCTGGTTAAATATTGCTGTCATTGTTCAGAATGAAGAAAACAGGAGCTTAGTTACAGTGTACTTCAGTTAGCAACAGCATTGTGAAGATAATTTTTTTATGTGTTAACTTTCTTGATCAGCTCTCAAATTAGTGTAAGCATATTTATGTTAGCATATTTCTTTGGTTGCAGATATGCTATGTATCTAGTGAATTGGATAAAATTGATGAATTTTCTTTAAATATAAATGGATTTTTAAATAATAATAATAATAATAATAATAATAGGATTTATTTATATGCCGTTCAGTCACTGGGAATCTGGCGGCTAACAACAGAGGGGATAACAACAGAGGGGATAATAGACGGTTCCCTGCCCTCAGGCTTACAATCTAAAAAGACGCGACACAAAAGGAGAAGGGAATTGTAAGGCGGGGAGGGGATCAAGTCCAGCATTCTTCTCTCCCTCTGAGGCCTGGACCAAGGCAGATGGACTGGAAGGTGGGCTCTTTTTCTTAATCGAGGCCGGGCCTGATGGCATTGGGCCTGTCCTTTCGCTCCCTCTAAGACCAGTTAGAAATTCAGTTTCAGTCATATTTTTATAATATAAAATGATCCTGTCACATCCACTCTTAGAGTAACCTACGATTAAATTTGAAAGGATGAAAAACATGCATGTCAATTCCAATCTGTGAATAAGAATGACAGCAGTATTGTGGTAGAATTCAAAGATATAGCAATGTTAGTCTGTAAAATCAGTATATAAAGAGACCTTGTAGCACCTTTGAGACTCACTGAAAGAAAGAAGTTAGCAGCATCAGCTTTCATAGACTTCAGTCTACTTAGATGCATTTGGAAATAGACTGAAGTCTACGAAAGCATATGTTGCCAACTTCTTTCTTTCAGTTAGTTTCAAAGGTGCTGCAAGATCTCTTTACATACTGATTTTACAGACGAACACAGGTATATCTTGGAATTCTACCACTGTGGGAAGCACCAAATTTAGCCGAGTGGAGTGGAAACAGTATTGTGGAAAAACTAATTATAGAAATTTTCAGGGCATTGTACATTTATTTACTGATTATTTTTTAAAAAATAAGTATAATGGTGAGGACTCAATTGATCTAAGGTCTATCTTTCAAGTACCTAGTTCAGCATTCAGTGCCGCCTGCAGTCGTAAAGCTTCCTAGTATCACCTCCATCTCTTTCCTCTGTGGGACTGTTGCAAAATATAGTGCTTGTGTGGAACACCTAGAAATCTATGGGTGGGTGAGTGGGCTTGTGCATGTTTTAAGGATAGTCATCAGTTAGCAATTCTACAATAGCAGATGTGAAACATTTATGGTGCTAAAAGGCAGCCTTGCCTGACCCCTCGCTAATTGGAAATCATTCAATTTCTTTGTGTTGTGTCCTAGCTTTTTGTCCTCGGTATCGGTTATGCATAAGGCAATCAAATATTGTGGCACACCCATTTGTTTAAGAGCCACATTTTGTAAACAGCTCTACTAAATTGTAATTTAACATATTTTGCCATGTTTTAATAAGATTTGCACCCTTCTCCAAAAATATTTGAAGTATTGGTAGATGCTTTATTTAAAGCAATAATTTATATTTTTTTTCTTGGTAATTAAGGGCCGGAATAGACGATCAGCTTCAGTTGGCTTCTAGCTGGTTTGGGGGCATGGTGTTTATGCGCATCACACCCCCAGGTCTTCTGGAAGTTACACTGGCGATTACACGCTGGGCAGCTTCGGGGTGACTTGGGAGTGTGGCGTTTAGACGCCACATGCCTGGGAGCTGGCAAAAAGCTGGCTCCAGAGGCAAAGGGGTGGCTTTTTCCCATCCAGAATAGGAGCAGATTTTTTCAGTTCCTGTTTGGGGCAGAAGCTGGTTGTATTGGGGCTGCACATGTGTTTGTCATGACTCCAATCCAGCCTTAAATGGGCTGGCTCTAAGGTCTCCCCCATCAGTTTTTCCCTTAAATTATCCCGAAACAAATCAGTCAGAGCCATAGTATCTAATCCTCCATTTCCCCACTCCAGGTTTGAAGTGAAATTGAGAGAGCTCTAACATTCCTGGAGTTATTGTTTTTGTTTTTTTAAGATTTAGAGCAGTGATGGTGAACATTTTAGAGGCCGAGTGCCCAAACTGCAACCCAAAACCCACTTATTTATTGTAGAGTGCCATGTCCCTCTGGCTTTCTAGTAACAAACTCTGGCAACCTCTGTGCTGGGGCGACGGCACATGTGCCCACAGAGAGGGCTCTGCGTGCCACCTCTGGCACGCATGTCATAGGTTTGCCATCACTGATTTAGAGCCTTTTTACTCAAAAGTACTTTTTAAAATGCCTAAATAGTTGGCTGATGTTATCATTACTGCTATGTTGTGTTATAAGTTAGCACTTGGAAGAATTTAAGAACAGACATTAGTAAAGAGAGCTAGTTTCCTCAAAGAAGGTGAAAACATTTCTGTGAGCTGTATATTCTGTGTTTTCTACTAGCTACTTATACAACCACAATATGATTTGTACCACTTGATTTTTTTTTCATACCAGTGTTAAACTTTGGAGTTAAAGCTGCCAGCTTTTTCTAGCACTGCTGTAGTAAACAGAATTCCATGTTAATGACACACTCCATTGATGTGGAATTTGGACTCCTTTGGGAACATATGCAATTGAGTAAATTATACATGCGTGTTTTGTTCTAAAAAGTTATCTCCATTTATTTTGCATTGCATGTTCTGTGAAACAGAACAATTTACAACAAAACTAATTTGACCAACAAAATAGGAACAAAAAGAATTGTTTGGAAAACATTAGAAAGAGTCAAGAAAGTGTAAAAGTTTGCAGCTTAATACTGAGTTGCAGTGCTTTATCCTGTTGGATATTTTTTCTTCTGATTCCAATGGCTTGATGGGCCTCTGTGGGAACCCAGTTTCAAAATGCTGGTGCAGCCCTTCTTTGACCCACTAGATGTTACTTCATACACAGAAGAAGTCTCTGGCAGACTGTTGAGCAGAGAAAGTTCACTTGAAAGACAACTTTCTTATGAATATATAGGGTCTGACCATTTAGGTTATTTAGGGTATAAAGGTTATAACCAATACTTTCCATCTGGCATGATAGGTCAAGCAGACAAAGCTTATTGGGTTTCATATAGTTCCAGGGAACCTGGAACTATCTTTTAGGTGGGCCAGGTTTGGATCAAAACAGGCAGGCAATTATGAATTTTGAATTTTTGCAGGTGCGTTTTTACAAATATTGAACCTCCCCCCCCCAGTAGATTGAATTAAGATATGACAAGAATAACAATAATTAACATGAATGATATGTGAGATATTTAGGGTGTTGAGAATGGGGGGGGGGGAGGAGATTCTCAGGACTGGTTCTTTTCAAACTGGAAAAATGGACATTAAAATGGCAAATGAATATTTAGTGCAAACAAGTGTAAAGTAGGCTAAAAAACAACAACAAACAGCACTTCACATATACACTGATTGGATCTGAGGTGGACGGAACAAGCCAAGAAAGGTGTCTCTATGTTGTGGTAGATAGCTTAATGAAAATGTTAACCCAATGTGTGGTTGCTATGGGGGAAAAAAGATGTATAAAAGTTTGCATTTCTCGTAATACTCGAACCCATACTCATTAATAGAAGCTGAATGGTGGGAGATTTAGGAAAGATAAATGAAAGTACTTTTTCACACAGCACATAGCTAAATTGTGTAATTCACTGCCTGGTAATGGTAATGGCTGCCTGTGGGATTTGATAACTTCATGGAGGTTTAGGTTATCATTATCTACTAGGATGGCCATTTTGAGAGGTAGTATTTCTTTTTATATCTGTTAATATTGAATTCAGCACAGATGAGACAGTTGCACTCATGTCTTACTGATTCCTTCCTATAAGTGACTAGTTGGCCATTATGTGCCTAGTGTTCGATTTGATTGGCCTTTAGTTTCATCTGGCAATACTGTTCCTGTTCTTAAATCAGCCTAATGGTTGAAGAATATAAATGAATTTGGTAGATTCTTAAAGAACTATCTCAAAATGAAACAAAACTTGGAGAAAATCAGGAATGTACAGTTTCCCTTCCTAACTCGCAGATCTGGGATCCATGCCCTCGAATATCCGTGGAGGGGCAATCTCTGCTATTTTCAATGGCGTGCCCCATTCAATCCTATGAGGCTTGAATATGCACGAGTCTCCATTTTGGGGGAGGGGGGTCCGGAATGGATCCCCTGCAAACACGGCCAGCTGTATAAAAATATAGCTCATGCACACCTCATCACTTCTCTACCCAGTTTCAAAACTAAGTTAAAGACTATATTGTTTAGAGCAGGGGTAGGCAACCTTTTTGAGCCGGGGGCCGGGTTGCTGTCCCTCAGACAACTGGTGGGCCGAAGCCAAAAAATAAATAATTTTTAAAAATTTAAAAAATTAATTAAAGAAATAAACCAGGACAAATGTAGGACAACATTTTCAAATGGAGGGCACTTTTTTATAAAAAATGGAGGACACGCAAAAAATTTGCTGATTTTTTAAAAAATGTTAATATAAATGCATGTTTCTTAGGCATGATCAAAATGGAGGCCAGATGGCAGAAATGTACTCCTCTTTCTGGCCAAATCACCCCCCCTCCATTCCAAAACACACACAACAGCACATTTGAGCATTTCACATGGCTTTACTTAACATGGCCTCTTGCATATTTCAGAGGCTTATTGCATCATCATCACCACATTATCATTGAAAAAACAAGGGAGACTTGTTAGCATTACAAGCACCAAAAACACACAGAAAAGGCACTTGGGAAAAATGCACTTTAAAAATAAAAAGCATGGCCACTCACCTCCTCCTCCTCCGCGCTAAAAAAGGGCAAAGGAAAGGGCCCTTTCTGGCTGCAGCCCAGCCCAACAGAGGAGGAGCTCCTCCTCCTGAGCCTAGCTGGCCAATGGGGGCAGACTGGGGCTGGGACAGCCCCGCCCCCTGCCAGCTCTCACAGGCTCCAGCCTGGAGAAGGGGTGGGCTGTTCAGCCCCAGACTGAGGAGGAGGAAGTCCTCCTCATTAGCCCTATGTGCGGCTCCGCCTCCTCCTTCCCTTCTGAGGCTCTGCCTCCTTAAAGGAACCAGCTCCCTTTTGAGGCCGGCGTGCGGCCAGGGCCCAGGCAGGCAAGTGGGCCAATTGCGCCCTTCTGCCGGCTGCGCCTGGGCAACTGCTCAGCGCGGTCACGGAGGAGGCAGAGGAGGAGGTGGGTGGCCGGCCAGCCAGCCAGCCCCGCACAGCCCTGCAGGCCAGGGGGATGTGCTGGGGGAGGAGGAGGCTGGAGAAGGGTGGCTGGTGGCCAGAGGGAGCGCGCAGGGGGCGGAGGAGAAGGAGGAGGCAGAGGAGGAGGAGGCTGATGCAGAAGTGGGTGGCCGGCCGGCTGCATGAGCAGCCGCGGCCATAAGGAAGGCGTGTGCGGGGGCAGAAGTGGCTGCAGGCGGGGCAGACCCGCTTTTGGCATGAAACCGGACCGTGATCGTGCCAGCAACCCCAAAAGCGGGTGTGGCACACCTGCAGCCGGGTTATGGCATCCCTACCTGCCGCTTGCCCCCCCTTGCCTGCCTCCTCCTGATAGGCCAAAGGCCCCACGCCCTCACGCGAGAGGCCAAAGGCTCCGGCAGCAATCGGTGGCAGGACGGGGCTGGGGCCGGTCCCAAGGCCTTGCCGGGCCGCATCCGGCCCGCGGGCCGCAGGTTGCCTACCCCTGGTTTAGAGAAGCGTTCCAAGAGGCGAGCCCCTCTGACCCAGGAAGCCTCCTTTTAACCATCCATTAAGAAGCCAAGCCCTTCCTCCAGTCCATCTGCCTTGTCCAGGCCTTGGAGGTGGAGAAGATCTGCTGGACCTGATCCTATTCCCCACCACCACTCCCTTCTCCTTTTGTTTCGTGTCTTTTTAGATTGTAAGCCTGAGGGCAGGGAACCGTCTGATTAAAAGATTGTATGTACAGCGCTGTGTAAATTTACAGCGCTTTATAAATAAAGGTTAATAATAATAATAATAATAATAATAATAATAATAATAATATATTTGAGATGACTGAAGATCTCCTGTAGGCAAAGAGTAGGAAAAGACAGAGTTTTCTTTTGGTAGAAGTCCTGCACATTCTAAGTAAAAACAAAAGAAAATTGGTGAAGAAATGAAAAAAAATGTAGCCTTGTATTTGAGACCTTATTAATATGAAGCCAGTATATCATACAAAGGAGCTAATATGGTGCAATGGTTTGAGCATTGTACTATGACTCTGGAGACCAGGTTCAAATCCCTGTTCAAACATGAAAACTCACTGGGTGACCTTGGTCAAGTCACAGTCTCTCAGCTTCAGAGGATGGCAATCACAAACACCCTCTGAAGAAACTTGTCAAGAAACCCTTGTGATAAGGTCACCATAACTCGGAAATGATTTGTAGGAAAACAACAACAAAAACATACCTTACAAACTTGCTTGTAGTCTTTGGTTTTCTCTTACTGGTGCTGTTAAGAATCATTGCTTCTGTGTTGATCATACTGTTAATGTAACTATAGCGCAAACAATAACTTTAAAATGTTAGGCTAAGGGCTTTTACACAACATATTAATATAGAACTACTGTTGTCCTCAGCTTACATATGCCCATCAATGTCAGTGAAAGCAACCCTAATTCCATCAGAATTGTAGAGCCAAGAGCATATGAACCATATGAAGAAAACAAATTAAATACAGGGAAAAAATTGGGGATGCTAGTGGAAAGGCTGAATTATTATTGTAGCAGGCCTTTCCATTTTTAAATTCATCTTAAGTGGGTAAGGCTGGTGTAGGCAACAGTGACAGGTGAACATGCCCCCCCCCCCCCCCCCCCAGTATTGTACCACTACATTTCCAGCTGAAAATTGGCTGAAAATGTGATCTGATAACAACTGGAAGTCACTTCCAATTTTAGCTTCCTGTATTTTCATCAGGTTTCTAATGTTTACAATTTTTACTTTTTGACAAAAGTAAATCACTATAACTTGTGGGGCTTTAAGAAAATTGGAGAAGGGCCTGGCTGAGGAAGCCATAAAAAGGGGGTAAACTGACACAATGTGGTCCACAGGCTGGATCTTACTCAGCCTGTTCTGCTAGTTCACAATAGCAACTCACCCTTGGCTCAGTGAAACAACTTCAAAAGAGTATTGATGTTTTCTAAGACTACTGAAAGGTATGATATAGAGTTTCTTAGCAGCCTATCCATCAGGCAGTGGGTAAGTTATTGTATTTCCTCCATTCCAGTTTCATTCAATCAGCCTTGACTTTGAACTACTACAATCACCGCTTTCTTAAAAGTCTCCTCCATCTGTTCCATGGAATTTACCTTTGAGCAAGTGTGCATACGATAGGCAGCATGCAGCCTTAGTTACACAAAGGGGAGGCTTCAACTACAGTAGAGATCTTGATCTTTTTTGTGGTTGTTTAGTGTATTTGGTGATTGATAATTCATACGGCAGCTCAACTATTGCATATGGGGGCTGATTTGGCCCCCTACTACGCTTGTCTTGGGATCAAAATGTATTTCCTATGAGTGGCTTCTGCTAATAATTAAATTGCTGTGTTTGGCTCTGGAGAATAATAATTCACAATATGCAGTAAGTGTAGAAGTGTCAGTAGATTTGCACCCTGCTGTTGTGTTTTGTTTCAGGGAAACTTAGAAAAGAAGATCCATGCATCAAATTACTGAACTCAATAGTCTTGTTTCTACCAGTTACCCAGTAAATAACCCAGTAAAATGAAGACCAACCATGGAATAAGTTTCATTTTTATCAGCTTCCTGGGGGGGGGGGGGTGCTCCAATTCCAACTGCTTTTTATAATTTGCATTCTAAAATTCAATTTCAGGATGAATAGGTATTAAAGTTGCTGAAAAGGAAAAGTATTATGTCAGTGAAATTTAGCATTTAGATAATATTCTTAATTCCTTAATAAATGTTTGAGATGTTCCTTGTTAATGGCTTGTTTGTGGAAAATTTAGGTATTAAATATTTCATGTAAATACGCAGAAGATAATTTGTTTCATATCTGTATATTGTCAGTGTCTCTTATGTTTGGTTAGATGCAGTACGACAATCTTGTAAATAAAAAAGAATTTCTACAATATTGCAGCTGAATCTAATGTGACTTTGAATAACTGCCTAAGCAGATTTCTGTTAGTCTTGTGAGTTGTGTGAGTGGTAGTGCATACTGTATATTCTTATGGTCTCTAGCCATGTTACTCATCTGGAAACTGTGTTTGATTTCCCCCTTGCACATACCGTACAACCCATGGATCCACAAAGGATACCTTCCCAGACTTATTGCGCAAATGTGAAATGACTGATAATAGCAAAGCCTATTGAAATGAATGACTTCCGGCAGAAGCATACCATAGAATCACAGTGGAGGACTTAGAAATGCTTAGAGAGAACTGCTCTTTAGAAATCTCTAGGTTCTCCAGTGCAATTCTGTAGTCAACTTCTGACAGAAGCATATCACAGAATCAGGCTGGAAGACCTAGAAAATGTTTAGAGAGAACATATTTTTTGGAGGTGGGTAAGAGAAACTGCAGGTGCTGGTCCTACATGTGCTGGTGTTGTACTGTACTGCAACCAGATGTCCATAAGTGCTTATTTGCTCTTGTGGCTTGACACTGGCAAGGATATAGCTTATCTTTCAAAACTTCAGAGTTACTAATGAGTCAGTTCTAGGATTTTTCTAAGTATAAAATGTTTTACTTACTGCTATTTCAATATTTCCTGCAATAATGTGGAGTACTCCCGTGACAAATGTGCATTTGAAAATGATAGTAATCATATGTTATATGGAGTGTAAGGTTTGTGTTGTTGTTATTCACCCTCAAGTTGATCTTGACTCATGGCGACCCTGTAGATGAGACATCTCCAATACTCCCTATCCTCTACTGCTCTGCTCAGGTCCTGCAAATTCACACCCATGACCTTCTTAATAGAATCCATCCATGCATGCAGCCTTCCTCTCTTTCTGCTTCCCTTCACCTTTCCTAGCATTATTGTTTTTTTCCAGTGAGTTGTGCCTTGTCATGATGTGGTCAAAGTACGACAGCCTTAGTCTAGTCATCTTGGCTTCCAGAGAGATTTCTGATGTGTTCTAGGACCCATTTCTTTGACTTCATGGTTGTCCATGGTAACCTCAGCACTCTTCTCCAGCATCACATCTCAAATGAATTAATTTTCTTCCTATCCACTTTCTTAATTATCCAGCTCTCACATCCATACATGGTAATAGAAAATACAATGGCTTGTATGAGTCTAACTTTCGTGTTTAGTTCTGTGTCTTTACATTTTAGGATATTTTCTAGTTCTCTCATAGCTGCCCTCCCCATTCTTAGTCTTCTTATGATTTCTTGACTACAGTCCCTGCTCTGATCAATATTTAATCCCAGATACGAGAATTATTTTATTATTTCTGTTTCCTCATTGTCTAGGTTGAATTTGTGTAAATTTTCTTTGGTCATTATTTTTGTTTTCTTTATGTTCAACAGTAAGCCTGCCTTTGCAATTTCATCCTTGATCTTTCTTAGAAGTTGTTCCAAGTTTGTAATGTTTTCAGCTAGTAGTATGGTGTCATCTATGTATCTTAGATGATTGATATCCCTTCCTCCTATTTTCACTCCTCCTCCTTCTGTGTCCAGTCCTGCTTTTATATAATATGTTCTATACTTGGACTCCACTGGAAGGAAAAGAACAAGAACTCTTCCATTTTAGGGAAGGGTTATTGACGAAAAAAGTAGGAAGGTCCCAACTTACTTTCAGAAAAAGCCTGAGATCATCATATTTGGTAGCTGCTGTAGAAGATGGAAACTATTCTCTGGACTCTTCTTTCTTGGAGTATTCCAATGAATATGCCTAAACTATTTTAAGACATCCGTATGTCAAATGTTTGTATGGCTTCAATTTTTTATAATAGCTATAAGTCTAATATTTATTATGTAAAGTCAGCCTATTTCTTGTAGTGCTAAAAGCTTCTGTGTTCTGGGCAAGAATTGCCATCCAGTTGTAATTTGCAAACAATAGATTGAGTCCCGCAGTTTGGTTCAGAATTAAATGTGAACCATAACAGCAGGGAAGTATTCTTTAATATTAAACTAGATGCAAGGGTTAATCAAGCTGAAGTCTCAGCAGAAATTTTATTTTTGACTACTTGTTCAGATTCTGTTGAGCTTTATCACAAATAAGCCCTTTGTAGAAACTACATTCCTTGGCTCCTAGTAATAGGCTAAACAGGAAGGGTGCACATTTTTACCATGTTTTGCTCAGTTAAGAGAGAGTTGTGGTTTTTTGCAAAGATTTTTTTTAATTACTCATTCATTGAGGTCAACTTACTGTGACATCAACAATAGGTTATGACTTTGTTGCATTTAGAGCAGTGCAAACAAAATGTACTGTATTGCTAAACTGAATGTTATTATTGTTGTGCAGAAAAGAGAACAAATGGTGTTTATGAGGGCTATTGAGCAAAGCAGTAATAATGGAAAATTATTATTATTGATTCATATTTCACAGGTGATCTGTATATATATTAGAACTTTGTGAAGCTTGCATTATTCTGATTAGTTTTTAAGATGGTGTTTTGGCGTTATGAAATACAATTCTTTGATCTTTATTGCTATTTGAAAAAGCTTATTGCAGTGGGATGCATTCCAATTCACCTGGCCTTTCCTGACTGAGTGTACTAATCAGATTGATTTCAAACGCTTTAACTAATTTTAATATTTAATATTTAATTTTTTTTTAAAAAAATCTCTTTTTGCACACTGCTTTGAGATGATATTTCAGGCTAAGCAATGTATATATTGGTTAAAAGTAACAAAACATTGCATTAATGTGGTCTGTACAGAAGGCCTGAGGGCAGAATTTGACTAGGAATGGTAATTTCTGTTTCTCCAAGTGGATCAGTCTTCTATTTTTAAGGATTGGTCATGCATAGAATTATTAAATGCTTGAGAACAAACTGCCGAAAGAACTTCTGCCTATTTTCTAAAGGCCTCGTGATTGACACAGGGCTCCATCTTTAGCCTCAGAGCATCTTTAAGTATTTAATCTTTGAACTGGGTTTTATCTAACATACAAAATCTCAAAAGCAACTTAATCAGAATGCTTTCCATATATATCTTCCTTTCCATGTGGGATCTGCACTCGGCTACCACAGTGTTACAAGCATAAAGCTCCTCTTTAGGCACCCTCTACTCAAATTGAAGGAGATTACATGAAATAAACTCTTCAGTCAGGATTGTGGATTTTTGTCAGCTAGTATTTGCAGTTACTAAAAGCTTGCTCAGACGTAATCCAAAGGGAAACTTTAAAAATATAACAATGGGCAAATTAAGTACAACAAAACAATCCTGGCTTCTTACTTTTGGGTCTTTAAAAGGACCCAAATTTCACATTTTTATCATAAAAAAAATTCAAATGTGCAGAAACTATAAACATATTTTCAGATGATATACAATCACCATCAAATATATAACTTACCATTAAATTTAAAGGAGAGCTGTGTAATTGCTTATGTCCTGCCATGTTTGTTGATGACACTAATACTTGTTTTATTGAAGGTACTGTGTTTTGACATTGGATACTTCCCTGAAATATTTGAGCTTTAAGGATGGAACATGGCATTTAAAAAAAAAGTTGCAAATGGATCCTTAGCTAAATGTTCTAACAGTTATTTTGCTATGCACCTTACATAGCATGGTAAATGCAATAGATCTCAAAGAAAGCAAATGGCTATGATGAGGAACCGAAATGAATTACTGCAGTGCTTGGTGCTTGTAGATTCTGCATATAAGGAAAGCCAGTGTACTGGGATTAAGTAATGTTGAGTCTCAAAGTTCACAGAATGATGTTACTAGTCAGACTCTTGAACCCACCCTGCCCCATTAGTTTTCACCATTTTTTCTACTTGGAGTTCTAAGGAGAACTTAGCAAGAAATGTCAACAGCTTTATGAAAAGGCATTACTTTTCTGTTATAGAACATTTATGTACTGAAGTAGCATAGGAAGGAAGGAAGGAAGGAAGGAAGGAAGGAAGGACTCCTTTGGCACTGTGAAGACACTCTTCTCTGCAGTTTAGTTTCCATTCTTGTTATCTTACCAAACATGGCCATCTGTCGGGGATGCGTTGACTGAGACTTCCTGCATGGCAGGAGGTTGGACTGGATGGCCCTTGTGGTCTCTTCCAACTCTATGATTCTATGGGGCATTTTCTTTTAAGTGCTGCAGAAGATCTGAAGCCACCAAGATTATCTCAGATTTGTCTTTCTGTGTGTAAATTATAATGAGCTCATGTTGCTTTTTCTATTACATAGTTATTAGGAAGCATTTTGAGGTAGTAAAGCACACCTAAAACAAAATCTAAAACCAGTTACTGCATTTGACAGTGTTTCTAAGCTAACTGAATGGCGTGGCAAGGCTGTAACAAAGTGTTTTACTAAAAAAATTTAAAAGTTTTTCAGATGCGTTTTCAATGTCGTGTTACTGATGGTAAGGGACAAGGGAGGTGTTGCAGATGGGAAAGGTGTAAACGGATGGAATGGATGTAAAGAGTTCAGTGGAGCCACTAGCAAAGGAAAGGCCTTTTGCTGCATTGTCTTTCTCAAAACAGTGGCAATCTAAGACTTTTAACTGTTCAGAGAGATATGTCTTTTGGCAAAGCAGCATGGAGATTTCCTGTACGTTTTTTGCACGCTCTTGAAATAAATGGCCTCTGTTGTTCATGCTTGCATTTACTGTGTGCTTCCTCTTCTGAGTGAGCACCAGGAAAAAGATAAAACAATGGGTAAAGGGGGGTGGATGTTAATTTTTGAATAAATGCTGGGATTTGTGTGAATAAAGCAATTTTAGCCAGGACTAAATAACCATGACAAACTTGTAATGGGCTGAGAATTCAGTTTTGTGGTTTCAGTTCATAAAACATGATGTTTTGTCTCTTCCCTCTTTGTGATCATCAGCCAGTTAATATATTTGATAGTGTTTCTGAGCTAACTAAGTGGAATGGCAAGGCTATCACATTCAAGAGTGTAGAGAGAGAAGTCTTCAAAACAGCTGAATATGCCCTCCTGGAACATCTGTGTAAGTTGTGCAGAAATGAAGGTTTTAGGTTAGAAATCTTAGGCCTGTTACAGACTGCCAAAATAAAGCTGCTTCGGGTCTGTTTGGAGGTATGCTGTTTAAATGATGCATGCATCCTAAGAATCCGGAAGCTGCACCAAAGCTGCACTCCAGTGCTTAGGAATGGAGTGTGGCTTTGGCGCGACCTCCAGACTCTTAGGACCCATGCATCATTTAAATTGCATACCTCCAAGAGACCCGAAGCAGCTTTATTTTGGTAGTCTGTAACAGGCCTTAGACTATTATTTTTTACCACTTTTGATCTGCTTACTGGATTAAGTTGTAACAAGGTGGGTCACAGAGAAAAATGGTCAGGAACAAAGGGCCTATACTGAGGGCAGTGACTGGATGAAGACATGACAATGGATCATGTTGTGTTGTAGATTCTCTTGAACGGATTTAGATGTTGATATAGTGAAAAATAAGATCATACTTAGATAATTGGATATGGAGTGATTTCATGGCATGTGATTTTCTTGATGGGTATTGATTATTTTTAAAGTGTGACATGTTAACTGCATGTAAGATATAACATCATTTCCAAGAAAGACTTTACTGCTCTTAGTTTCAAAACCATTCCCTCATGTCTCAAGCATACAATAAACTCTGCTACAAAGCGTGTCTTTACAATGTGAATAGGCAGCAACTCAATTAGTTAACAGAGCAATCCTGTTTGCAGACCACAGACTCTTAATTGGCCATAGCACGATTCCATCTCCACAGCATCTCAGTTGTGAAGTGACAACCCCACCTTTCCTCTTCTTAGCCATTCATTTCATCAGCTGTGTGGGTTTGAGAAGCCAGGAACTGAAGTGAGGGGGATGGAAGGAGGGGAGGAGCATTTGCACAATGTTTGACTGCTGCCGGAAGTTGAGGCTTGTCTGTGCCAAGGCACGGCAAACATTATCAGCTTTTTAAAGTATTTGGAGGCGGGGTTATTTAATAAATATTTTAGCTGCCAGTAATATATTTGAGTTCTGCACCTAATCCTGTTTTTCCCTTAAATTTTTAAGTCTTGAATTTTTTGGTGCATGATTTTCTCTAATACGGACTTTTTAAGGAATGCAGCTATTGTATTACAACAGAACTTGCTGTATTATCTTGTACCTGTTCACATTTATCTCCATATTTGCACTCAGTTTAAGTGAAAGAATTTACAGATCTCTGTAGATACTCATGTGAGAGTCTATGGTTAAAAGGAATTTTGTTCAGAATTCTTCAGTATTTCGACTGGAAATTATCTTAGAAAGATCTGCCATATTTAGAACACTGTTTTATTCAGTTACAACTGATTTAACACGGTATGTTTCTGGAATCTGATGATATATAAGGGAGACCATTGGTAGTAAAGCGTGTGGATCACATGCATGCTGAGTTTATAAGGGACACATTTTGTAACAGTAGGTGGCTTTAATATCTGCTTCTGTACAGTGCAAAACAGAGAAAGTTATTCCTCTGCAAAAGTATAAAAATTGGCTTTGCCACTGATTGTATTATGCTGAGATCAGGAAGTATGTTGTTACTGTTAAAAATATCTCCACTTTCATATGTGACAACAGTCACTGTCGTTCAAACAGCTTTTGTACTAATGTGAATAAGTGTTGGAAGATTTTTGCATCCTTTCACACACACACCCCCCCCTTAGATAGATAGGGATTTCCTGCATGAAAACTCCCTCACCATTCAAACTAACCATGTGGTTTAGGTCACTCTCCCTTTGGGACTAACATTCTCTCTCAAAAATTTTCAACTAAACTGCATGTTTTCCATCTTCTTCCTCTCTCAACTTTCTTTGGAAAGATGGTGAGATAAAGATTTCTTGTTACCTGAACTATTCACTAGCTAGAATAGGGAATATCCTTTTATGTAAATATAGATAAAAGCCATTAGTAAACTTTTTGTTTTGAGCTACATGTGTTATTTCTGGAGTCAACCTTGGTTCTTAGGGAAGTATCATTACACAAAGGCACATTTCTGCTATACTGCTGATTTAAAGCTAGACCCTAACAGGCTTGGCTTTGACATTTTTGATATTTAAATATTTTTGTTCCCTTACTAAAGGCTGAAGCCTTCGGAAACTTAAATTACCCTACAATAAGCAGAACTAGAGGCATAATTTCCAGAAAGGTTGTGGTGTTAATCTCTTGACACAAAATCAGCGGAGTCTCATGGCATCTTTCAGACAATGAAATTTAGCATAGCATAGCATTTCATAGACGATACTCTATTTCCACAGCCAAATGATGTGTTATTCTGTTTATTAGCATTTTCAAGTCAATAACTGTGTTACTCTGCTTCATCATCAAAAGGTAAGGGGGAGAAAGAATCTAGTGGCATCTTTGATTTATTTTAGTATGAGCTGTCATGGATATCAGTCTGCTTCTTCAAATGGTACTGCTGGAGTACAAAAGTTATGCCATAGATATTTAAATAATTAGATTGTTATGGAGGTGGAATCAGAATGTCATGGAATACAGAATAATGCAGATTGTGGCACTGGCCATAAATGTTTGAAGAGTTATATATGATGATATGGGACTCAAGCAGCTGGTTAGTCTTAAGGTAGGAAAGCAATAAATTCTGCTTATCTAAAAGTCAACAATACAACTTTTTAAATAGCTGTGGCATTTTCTTTACTCAATTGCATCCATCTGAAGTGGTTTGAAATCCAAGAATGTTCATGCTGAACTAAATCATTGTTAATGGTTCTGATACATTTTTCATCTCCTTCAACTTTCCTTTTTATCCTGTTTGTTATGGATATGGTTGTTGGGATGCATGGGGATTGTGAGGTCACGGAAAGTTGAAATGATAGTGACACTGCCTTATTAATGGCCATGGACAAAACAGTTGTTGGTGATAATACAAGCCATCCTTCCATATAGGTGATCTGACTACTGTGATTTAAAGCTCTGTGTCCCTGTTGAAATCACAGTTGAACTGCCTGATACATTTCAGAGACATAACCATGTTCATCTGGACTATCCCTTTCCATGCTGCTGGAGCATTGTTGCTCTGCTGTTTTGCATTACAGTTAGGGTTGCCATAACTCTCTTCCATAAAACTGGGACAAAATCTAGGGGGAAATGTAGGATAAAATGTAGGGCCAATGTGGGACAAATGAAGGACGTTCAAGAAAAATGGAGGACACAACCAATTAAAAGCCACAAACATTAATAAAATAATATAATATACAGTCATCCCTCCATATTTGCGGCTTTGATATTTGCGGATTTGATTATTCACGGATTTCATTAATATGTTCTCTCTAGGACTGTCTAGGTCCTCCAGTGCAACTCTGTGGTCAACTTCAACTAAAAGTTGCACTGAAAGACAATTTGTAGCTACTCCAGTGCCATTCAGTGGTCAGTGTATGTTGGACATTGACCACAGAGTTGCACTGGAGGACCTAGAGATTCCTAGAGGTGTCCTCTCAGTTAAAAACATGGTGTTTTTGTTATTTGCAGTTTTTTCCATATTCACCAGGGGTCTTGTTCCCCTAACCCTAGCGAATATGGAGGGACAACTGTGAATTCATGCTTCTCAGGCATGCTCAAAATGAAGGGCAATTTGACATTCTTCCTGGATGTAGCTTTGTGTGGCTTGTGTGTTGGATTCCCTGCCTATTGGGTGACCTCAAGCAAGTCACACTCTCTCAGCCACCTCAGCAGAAAGCCATGGCAAGCCTTCTCTGAACAATGTGAAGTTGAAGGCTTTCATGGCCAGCATCCATAGTTTTTTGTGGGTTTTTCGGGCTATGTGGCCATGTTCTAGAAGAGACCTGGAACATGACCACATAGCCTGAAAACCCCACAAAAAACTCCTCTGAACAAATTTTGCCAAGAATTCAGCAGGCTTTGTTTCATTTAGGGTCTCCATAAGGCAGAAAACAACTTGAAGGTACACAACAACAAATAACAGCTGAGTACTGTACTTTTAAATGTAGTGGATGAGATCCAGCATGGTGTAGTGGCCTGAGTATTGGACTAGGACAATGGGAGACAAGGGTTCAAATCCTAGCTCGGCCATGGAAACCCACTGGGTGACTCTCACAAGCCTCTCTTCTTCAGCCCCTGAAGAATCTTGCCAAGGAAACTCTGCAGGGTCATCATAAGTCGGAAAGGATTTGAAGACACACAACGACAGCGACAGCAAAAGAGGAGGAGGAGGAAGACAAAGACAAGAAGAGGAGGAGGAGGAGGAGGAAAAATAAGAAAAGGAAGAAGAAGAGGAGGAGGAGGAGAAAGAAGAAAAAGAGGGGAAGAAGAGGAGGAGGAGGATGACAAAGAAGAAAAAGAGGGGAAGAAGAGGAGGAGGAGGATGACAAAGAAGAGGAGGCTGGCCTGGTGGTTAGAGACATTTGGAGGAGAAAGACTGGTGTGGGGCTTTTTCTCCATCCTTCTTCCCCTTTTCTCTTCTTCCACAGGAGTAGTCACAGCCGCCGTCAGAGAGAAGCCCAAAAGCAGGGGCGGGAAAGGCAAGGAAAATAAAGTGAAGCAAAGAGAGTCCCTGGTGTGCACCGGTGTGCTTTCCCTTCTCTCTGCTGAAGTGCTGAGACGCTTGGTGAGCAAGGAGGAGGAGGAGGAGGAGGGCTATGGGATGAGGTAGGCTTTCAGGATGGGAGGCTGCCACACCGCAAAACCTCCGGCATCAGTCCTCTCCCCCAGCCACCTCCAGCTCAGCACTCAAGCCCGGCTTCAGCCGCTGGCACCGTAGCAGCCACCATCTTAGATGCCACATGAGGTTCTAGCTGAGGAGGAGACGTGACTCAGGTGGTCACGTGAGGGAAGGAGCCAATTCTGCCTTGTTGCAGGCAGGCACACTTTGTCAATTTCCAGACTGACTGGAGATTGATAAAATGTGACCTGGAACAAAGCAGGATTTCGGGATTGGAGATTCAGTAATGCTCAGCTGGGGCGGGACATTTTTTGGACCCTCCAATCTGTGAATGTCCTGGGAAAACCTAGGAAATGGCAACCCTAGTTGCAGTCTGTCTTGGAAATTCTTTGTTTAACTGTGGCTGATATGAATGATGTGTCTTGGAAAACTATGAGTGATTTGTGTCTTGGAAAACAAGTGTCCTCTCACGGATTTTTAAATATAGACATTTCTAATGTGACATTTGTGTGTTCTTATTCCTTTGTAAAAAGACTGGCCTGTTTGCCCTCAGAGGAATGCAGTAAGGTATTATAAAATTCTGACACACTTTCACCTTGGAAGATGAGCAGCCAAGTAACCCCTGGATTTTCTAGATGTCATTAAAGTAAGCTCTTGCAGTGAGTTTGGTTCCAGGAATCCCTGTGGATACCAAAATCTGTGAATGCTCAAGTCCCATTAAATACAATGGCATAGTAAAATCAAGATTTGCTTTTCGGATTACACAAACACGCAAGCACATACTTTGAAGCTTTGGATGGTTGAATCCACGAATAAAGAATCTGTGGATATGGTTGGGATGACTGTATTAGGTTGTGGAATAGTGTTTCTAGATTAGACATGGGAACAAAGCTGGCATGTGTTAAGTAGTTTGTTGTGTGGCTGTCTGTAGGCATGTACAGGCATATCATCAAGCTTGTGAGAAGGAAGACTCATTTTCCAGGATAAGCTGTTGATTATTGATAATATGTATATGTGTGGTTTTAGCTGGGAACTTGTATGCGTCAAATGATGTTTTCTTTTTCTGGGTCTGTTAAAGAGATTATTGTTCCCTGATATCAGTCTGTTAATCTGCTGGGGTGTGTGTGTTCGAAAGATTGTCTGAAAAATGTGTAATTTAAATTTAGGTTGAAATCAGGTTTTATGGTAATTTAGTACTTGATTATAGATGATGGACGCTTTGGTGTGTTCTGGATGGAAACTTGAAGCATGCAAATTAATTTTTTTAATTAAGTTTCCAGTATAGTAAGGTAATGCATCTTCCAAAAAGTGATCCTTTTGTGTGGACTGGCCTAGATTAAGGTTGATGTTGAGATGAACATTACTTAACTCCTTGTGAAGTACACCAGGGCCTGGGATTTGCTCAGTGAATCAATATAATAAAGATTTCAACAATCTATCTTGGATAGTGAAGAGGCTTTGGGAGAGAAGAGCTAAGCAATTCTAAATCTGAATAAGAAATGGTCTGCAATCCTTTGAAGTGTTCTCATTTTTCTTATCATGAGGTTTTCTTGACAAGACTTCTTCAGAGGGGATTTGCTCTTGCCTTCCTCTGAGTCTGAGAGAGTGTGACTTGCCCAAAGGTCACTCAGAGCGTTCCCATGTTGAGCAGGGATTCAAGCTCTGATCTTCAAAGTTTTAACCCAACACTCAAACTACTACACTCCATCACAGTGCTCTCTTAAAAGCTTATACCTCATTATATTAAGCCATAAAGACACTGTAAGTGGCTGTCTTCGCCTAGAATTCAACAGTAACCAAAGTGGGATGGACATCCTGTGCTTATCTGTTTGCTATGTAAAATATTGCAGCCTGTGTTTCACATTGATTTGTCTCAAACAAAATAGAGTTGGCCCTCCAGATTCACAGTCTTGAGACTCATGGTTTTGATTATTTGCGAGGTCAAGGCGTTCCTCCTCCCCCTCTCTCCTGGACTTTTCTCCTCAGCAAAAAAGCCCAGGAGCCAACTCCATTTCTTTCCCAGCTGGCCAAGCAGTGGCCCGGCCTGGAAAGGGAGGAGGATGATTTTTCCATATTCACAGGGGTTTCATTCCCCTAACTCCCGTGACTATGGAGGGAGGACTATATTACATGTTGGTTTTCCCTCCGAAGTAGCAACCCCTTTACCAATAATGTCCTGTGACAACTATACAGTTGAAGAGTTCACCCATTACTTAATGTGTGGGAGATTTTTCCCCTCCAGTTACTGAAATAGGAATTAAATGCTTTACACTGATCTGAAGGGGTGTGTGCGTGCGCGTGTGTGAAACTTTCTATCTACTCTGAACAGTACTTCCATTATGTGACTGGTAGTCATTACTTTGCAAGGATAGTTATGTATTGGGTAATGGTGGAAAAGAGGAGTAATTAAATGTATTCATATAAAGAAGCTACTTTGCCAAAAAAGCTTTTGCAAGCAGCTGAGAAAGTAGTGTAACCTTGAGCTTTTTAATTACAGAGGCTGAGGAGGCTGTCAACAAAGTATAGAACAGAGAAGATCTATCCAACAGTCACTGGAGAAAAAGAAGAAAATGTGAAAAAGAACAGATACAAAGATATACTGCCATGTAAGTCTGACGCTTCTTTTCAGTGGACACTTTAATAACATTTATTAAGATATCTTGCCAGTTAGCATTTGCAGTTTCTTGAGCTGATAAATTACCCAGTAATTATTTGCTGAAAGGGTATTCTTTAAGATGCTTCTGCCTAAGTGACTTTTTTTTGCTTGTATTTGTCACTTCCCTGTTTCTATTTAAAAACCATTTCCAATGATAATCTACTAATGAATTTGACCCTAAACCATTGTTGTAAAAGCTTTTTGGCATCATCATATATATACATGCTATCTCACCATATTCTTAAATAATCTGTTATTTGGATTAAAGATGGATGGACTGATTGTGCATCAAACTTTGGGAATGTCTCTGTTTTTTTTTTTTTTTAAAAAAAGCTATAGCCCTTATAGATACATACTTTTATTTATTTAACAAAGAAATACCCTGTCTTTTCCTTAGACTGGGATCCAGGATAGCTTCCAGAAGTTTAAAATAAGATTAAATTAAAACCTTATTTTACAAAAGGTAAAAAAGAATTAAATAATAATGTATTAAAAATCGACGTTAAAACAGTAAAACACATTTAAAACGTAATTACTATTATCACACACACTCTCTCTATATATATGTGTGTGTGTGTGTGCGTATCTGATACTAGTAAGGGGGAGAGCCTTCTGCGTGGCTGTTTCCAGGATGTGGGACATCTTTCTATAGGAGGTCTGGTTGGTTTCCCCCTCTTTCTGCTGGCAGGTGAACACCTTTTTATTTAGGTAGGCTGTGGGCTTTAAATGACAGAGTAGTAGTGCATGTGGTTTTGTACAACACCACTTCACATGTGCTATTGCTATGTAATTTAAAGAGACCTCCTATAGAAGGGTGTTCCACATCCTTGGAGCAGCCATGGAGAAGGCTCTCCCCCATATCCTCACCAAATATGCCTGTGAAGGACCAAGAGAAAGCCCTTAAAAGGCATGCTAATAATAATAATAATAATAATAATAATAATAATAATAATATAATTTATTTATATTCTGCTTTTTCGCAGAGGAATCAAGAATACTGGTTCGTATGGGGAGATAAGTCTTTCAGACAGTTTGGAACCAAGCGTGTAGGGATTTAAGGGTGGAACCCAGCACTTTGAATTGTGCCCACAAATGAACTGGCAACCAGTGAAATTGTTTCAGGGTGTGCTTGTGTCACATGATCCCTGTAACCAGCTCTGATAATTAAATTCATTAAAATGTAGGTTTAATACTGTTACATTATACACATAGATACTTATACTGTGAAAAGACAGGCCTTCAGTGTATATAATTGGAAGTTTGAGGGTGGGGAACATTGGACATAGTGAAAATAGTGGATAGGTTTTTCCCCATACAAAAACAGATTCAACATTCTAAATTTTGTGCCTGAGTAGTTCTGAACTTTTAGATCATCATCTGCTTTAGATGAACTTCTTGTTGCCAAGTTCATCTTGCCCAGAAGTGAAGACTGGCAACAGGGATCTTAACGGCAGCATCAAAGGTAGCGAGAAGTAGATGTCAAAAAGATCCTAAAAGTAATATTTCTGCTTAAATAAAGCATGCAGAATATGTAACTTTTCTTCTTAAATGTAGTGTGTCTTTTCAGTTATTCTGAACTACTTGTATCAGTTGCACTGCATGTTTTGTGTGTGTCTGTGCGTCTGTGTGTTGGGAATGAGAAGATTTCTTACAAAAGTTTTTGTCAAGATCTTGGCTGTTATGTCACATAATCAGATTATGTATCACTCTGCTTACCTGTTTGTTTGTTTGTTTGTTTGTTTAACATCATCCCCCCCCCCCCCGAGCTAGGACACAATGTGGCCTACAAAATTAAAACAAATAAAAGATAGGTAAAAGGAAAACATACAGAGAAGCTCATTACTATTAATTGTTCTGTCTGCAACATTAAGAAAAATTTAAAACGTCCATTACAAATAAAGAGCAGTTTAAAAAGCCCACACAAAAAATTAACAACACACTATTAAATAGCCTATCTTAAAAACAGTAAATTCCCAAAGACTATTGCAGTAAAAAAATCCACTGGAAAGTCAGTAATGAGTGGTCAAGCTGATCTCTCTAAGAAGGAAGTATACCACCGTAGAAGCAGCCATTGAGAAGGCTTATTCTCAAAACCCTATCAGACATGCCAGTTGGGATGGTGCGACCAAGGGATAGGCCTCTCCCAAGAATTTCAGAGCCTGGGCAGATCATATGGAAGTATATAGTCCTTCAGATAGCTTAGACCTGAGCCATTGGGGGAGATAAACATAGGGTTGCCATATTCCACTTCTAAAATCTGGACACCTAATTTGCATATTATGAAAATATTCTAATTATGCAAGCTGCTCTAATCTACTTTCTAATTATGCAAATTCATCACATTAATGTTTGCATTTTTTTTCTTGCACTGTGCTTAACCTTTGTAACATTTTAAAAGTGAGAACTGATCTGACAGACAAATGTTACAGAGCAATGTTTAAAATGCTGGAACAGAGAAATCCAAATCCCTATGATAGGCGAACCTATCGGGTTTTCTTGGCAAGCTTCTTGCCTTTGCCGACTTCTGAGGCTAATCCTAGCAAACACAATGAATTTTGCTTCTGAGTAGACCTATTTAGGATTGTGGTGTGTTTTTTCATTTGTCATTCTGGAAGGAGGCCGACAATGTGAAAAACCAGATGACAGACCATCCCCTTCTTGTCTCTACCTCCCTCCCTTAAGGCTTAAGTATTTTCAGGATTGTTAAAGCCATGACTGCTGGAGGTTATCCCTACCCCTCCTCCCTATCTCCCTTTTCCTCTCTGATGTTAATAGGGTCATCATCACCTGCCTTTGATTTTAATTGTTTTACTCTCTTCAGACAAGAATAAGAGGAGAGGGGAATTTCCCAGTCTCTGACAAAATGCAGCCTGGAACAAAGCAGAAATCTGGGATTGGTGGCTTCAATGATGCTCAGCTGGCCGGGACATTTTTTAGACCATCCTATCTGTGATCGTCCCAGTTTCCCAGCACATAAGACAAGCCTATATAAACAGCATTTTGAATCTTACCTAGCAACAGATTAGCAGGCTGCCTCCAGCAACTATCTTATCTCTACATAAGTAAAATACGGCTAGTTAGAAAATAGCTTTCAAATAACCTGTAATTCTGTGAAACACCAGAGTTTGCAAGATGATCTTGAGTCTTCATAACATAGAATGGTAGCTTATCATAAACTTTGAATACTTTTTTAGAAATAAAAGTAACTAGTGATTACATTCAGAAGCACAGAAAACAACTGGTTGCCATCGGTATGCAGCTTTAAATTTAACACTGAACGGCAAATACTCAACTATTTATAAATTGTGCCTGCAAAAGTGAAATCTGCTAACCCATATGGTTCAGTGATTCTGCTTAAGAAGAACACGTTAATGCTGGATATACCAGTGTAATGACTAGTTTTAAAATATCTTTCCAAGCATAAGAATTACATTTTTTGTAAATTTTCTAATTCGGAATTATTAATACATGTACCAATCATTCTTCTGTAAGAAGATCTTATATAGAATCAATCAGTCTTATGTAACACTGAAAGCTGGATTACTGCTGCTGTGTTCAGCTTGACTCTGGTTGCCTTCTTTAGTCAACTTGAAATAAATTGTTCTGTGTGTTGGTATTTGAAGTCACCCATGAGCCCCTGGGTGGCAGATGGTTTTTGAACTGATGTTTGCTTGACTCCTTATTCTCATTTCTGTGAACACAAGAACTGTTTCCAATGCTAACATTTGTTTGGGAAGATTTTAAGTTGGGTTTCAGAGAATACATTGGCCCTGCTATCTCATCCTGGAACTGTTTTATTGCCAGAAATTGGTCTCATCAAATGCCCATGTCAAACACCCTCTGGGAATGTGGGGTCATTTTTGCCTACTTTGCCCTTTACCAGTGTTTTTAGGCCTAAGACTGGCCACTTTCTGTTAATTTCTTATTTTTAAAAAAAGGTTTCTCAGTGGGGGCAGAAAGATGATGAAAATGCTCCCATTACTGCAGAAGGCATTTTGGGGCAAAAATACTGTTTTTGAAAAAAGAAATAATCCCTGTGGGTTGTGTATAGCCTGTGGGTCACATTTTGTTGCATAAATGCCATCTAAGCAACTAAAGGTTACAAGGAACAGGAAACTGCTTCAGTTGAATAAACAAAAATGTGGACCCAAGAAAGTGAGGAACAAGTATTTCACGGCAGATTAATATAGACTGGATACAGTGAAAGAAAAGATTTTTGGATTCTCATGCTTGTACTTTTTTGACAGCATTTCACAGCAGAGAAATTTAGCTCTTTAGCATTGCAGTGTCCTATTAAGAAACTATAAGTTGGGGAGTTGTTTGAAAACAAAGTTTCCCCAGATGGTGACTGACTGGTTTAGGGCTATTTTTAATACAGTGCTTTATTTTAAAGATTCTTTATTTTTGCTGTTTCTTCTCAGGGTAAATACTGTCATTTAACTTTCCATCTCATTATTTGTACCAGCTTTTAGTATAATTCTCCTTTAATATTATATTTTTGACAGCTGACAAATACCTCTTTTGCATTCCTTCTAAACCTTCAAGAGAAGTCCCATTGAATTTAGTGGGATTTAGGGTTAAATCTTAAGCATGGTTGGGTCCAGCAGAAGACAATTCATGCAGTGGGGCTTTCCTGTCCCCTTCCTCCCGTTGTAACCCCCTGTGTTGATAAAAAGCCACTCTAACTCTAAAGGGTTAGAGGCATCTGGAATGGCGTGGCTGTGCAGATTGGCCTAAGACATCTTCCTGACTGAGGCAAAGGACAAGATGGAATCACCACCTCTGACTGCCAAGATTAGCAGTAGAATCTTCCTTCAATATTGGAACCTCTTGAGTGGGATAACATCTCCCACTGTACATTAGCTTAAAAGGCAGGTGATAGGACACTGTTCTCTTCTTCACAACAGTGGAATGTCTTAGGAAGAGCAACCACTGACTGGTGAAAAGGGTGCTATAAATAAATGTTGTTCTCTTTAGATTTTGCTTCCTGAGACATTTGCCTCACTTTCCCGAACAGTAAGGCTGGTCCTGTGATGAAAATAAATGGGAAGTGGGAGGGGAGTTTGCCAAATTCAGAGGAAAGCATCTTACACAAATACACCATTTATTGAGAAGTGTAACTTCACTGACAATACCTGTAAGGCATGCAAAGTAATTCTTTCTAAAATGGTTGTATTTCAGTTGACCACAGCAGAGTTAAACTCACTTTAAAAACTCCCCCACAAGATTCAGACTACATCAATGCAAATTTTATTAAGGTATGTAGGATTATTTTACATGGAATCTTTAAAATAATATTGTCTTGAAGGAAAACCAAATGGATACAAGGTGTTTTTTTTAAGAAAAGAGGTTGTATTGAACATGAATGCAAAAATGCAGGTAGGGTGATACCCAAAGCTATTGATCCATGAATAATTGCTACATTCATATACCGGCATCATTGTTGCAAGACCATAGGAGATAATATCTCTAATTTCAGTAATATGCAATAAACAGCAGTTTTACTGACACAGTGTATCAGTGTGAGTGTAAATAAAGGTGAAGGTTTAATTAAGGGAGTTTCAATGATTATCTTACTTAAGTGTGCTAAATACAGTCCCTTAAGGATTGTAATTAATTGACAAGATGCAAAGAACATCTCACTAGTAAATTCCATGATACAGAATGTCTTAAGGGATCCTTTTTTTCTGAAAAGATCAAACCTAATTGTTGTTATGTATTGTATTTAAAATAATACAACTTACTTGACAGAGGTATCTGTAGTTACATGATAATTTTTATATTAGGTATTCATGACATGTAATTTATTCATTTGTCTTAAAAGTCTCTTGGAATATGAACAGAACTCAGTGCTGCTAACTTTACATCATCTTACTCTTGTCTTTATACGGAGAATATAACACTGCCTTGCTGCATCAGCTTAAAACAGCTATTGTGGTTTGAATAATTTTAGACTCCCAGAATCTTCTATATGCAGCATCCTTTTCCTTTTCTTCATCCTTCCTATTAGTCACACTAAGTGAGTTTTAAGAGATTCCTTGATAGCCTCTCAGTGAAATCTTACAATTAAAAGGAGAAGAGGAGAGTAATCAGGCAAATGAAGTGACAGAAATACACAAGAGGCTTAAGAATGCTTATTATGTGATTTTACAATGGGTGTCTTATATTTTTGCTAATTACTTATGTGATACGAAGTAATTTTTTTATACAATCTATATATACAATTGTATAAACTGTATATAGGGGGTGGTCTCTTCCAACTTTTATTAATCTGTAGCCCATTACTTTTTTTTCAAGTTTGTAAATGTAGCAATATTTGTCCATTATGTTACCCTTGGATTAAAAAAAAAATGTTGACATTTTATATATGTCTTTTGAAATGCTGGTGTTTCACAAGTTTCATCTGTAGCGGCTTCACTCTAGGAGCTTTTATGCCTAAGAACAATTTCATGGCATGTTTGCAACTGTTATTACATTCAGTTTTATGTTGAAATTTTAGGGAGTACATGGGCCAAAAGCATATGTTGCTACCCAGGGACCACTTGCAAATACAGTAATAGATTTCTGGAGGATGATATGGGAGTACAATGTTGTGGTAAGTATTTCATATAAGGATTGATTTCCTTTGGTGATGGAAACATATTTTGTACTAAACTTTTTTCAATGTATGACCTTGCAAACATTATGGCATGAATGATAGCCTCACAGTCCCCATCCTATGCTGTTCTCAGAAAGATTTTGAAGATGCCCTTGGAATTTGACATGTTCTAACTCATGCTGTCTTTATTGACCAGTGAAGTGAAATGTCATCCAAGTATATGCAAACAGTTGATGCTGCTGGCCCACTCTTCAAAACAGCTGTGTTGGCACACATGCATACAGCTGTGTTCCATAACCACTAGCTTGTCCCTGTGCCTTGAGGGATCGGCACACTTTGGAACATTACCAGGGTTGGATAATCTTGTTCACCTACTTTGCCATAGGTACCCAAACCTAGAGAGACAAGCGTAGGCAAATGCAAACACCTCTGCCACCCACCCTCCCATCCACAGCTGCCCACTTACCTGGTGACAGTAGGTAAAAATGCATGGGCTTCCCATATCTCCTGCTACCACAGATTGTGATCATGAACATGCTGATGTGCTTTTACCTCACTCCTTCATTCCTGAATGGAATGGGAGAGGTAATGGGTTTTAAAAACTATTGTTAGGTTTTAACTGATTTTCTCTGTGAGTCGCCTTGGGTCCCACTTTGGAAGAAAGGTAGCATATAAACAAAATAAAGTGTATCTTAGCTTACTTGTGTATGCAAAGTATACTTGGGTTGGGGACAGAAACAGAGCAGCCCTTTCCATTAATTTCTTTATCTTAGAAATGTTGGGACAGGGGTTTGTTTTCTGTGTCCTCCTCTTCAGGTCGGAACTTAGACTTGGAATGAGGGACAGATGTTTTGCTGACTTCATGCTGTGGTTTGTTTGAGACATAACATGACGTCAAAGATGATACTGTGCCCTTTTAGAGAGTAGGATCCTGAAAATAGCAAGCTGGCCAAGCAAGCCAAATTTTGGGTCCTCAGACATCAGTATTGGGTGTGCTACTTCATGGTCTTCCTTTTGTGTCAGCTAAATTAAAGCAGACTTTCCCAATGTTGGAACCCCAAATGTTTGACAATAATTTCCATTGCCCCCAGGCTGCATGACCAGGGTCAAGGAGGATGGAAGTTGTAATCTAACACTATCTGGGTAGCCAGAGATAAGTGCATATACAAGAGAAGATACCTAGAATAAGACTGTGCTGTTGATGTTGACAATCAGAATGTTGGTTAGATACTATTAGTCATGTTAAATGCTAGCACATGCAAAATATAATGTTTGGCATGCTGATGTACTGTATATACTCAGGTATAAGTCTAGAAATTTTAGTCAAAAATTGACTCCAAAAGCCGAGTCGGCTTATTCCCAGGTCAGTGTAAGTACTGTATTTTATGTTAATTCTTATAAAAAAGGAACCATCCTCTGCTGAAAGGCAAGAGTGTCATCTGTTCTGGAAGCATTCAACCCCCTTACTTGCTAATTAGCTTACTTGCTGTTCACCGCTATGATCTTTGGAATAGCGGTATATAAATAAAACAAATTATTATTAATTATTATTCTCATCCATGAAGCCTTTAGTATGAGCACAAACAGTTATGCCTGCTGGAATTTTGTAAGTTTCTGGCACTGTTTTCCTTTGCTTCACCCTTTGCATTCTTTGTTACACACCCCTAAGTTTTCCTCTTGACTTCCATGAGTCATATCAAAATCCATAATTTTGGCCCCAAAACCTGCCCTCGACCTTTACATGAGGTCGACTTATAGTTGAGTATATATGGCATATTAAGCTGTAGTACATTTTACACCTGTGATCAGAAATCAGCAATGAATTTACATATGCAAAGGTATAATTGCACAAAGTTTTTGGAAGCTTTGTACGATTTCTTTTCTTTCTTTCTTTTTTTTTTGGTTCCAGATTATTGTAATGGCTTGTCGAGAGTTTGAAATGGGAAGGGTATGTATAAATAGTATTGATTTGCTTGTTTGTGAAAGTCAATATACTATAGGTGCGAACGGAGTTAAATTCAAACTTCTAGTTTTAGATGGTCCCAATATTACAATAAATAAAATGGCATTTATTAGTGTTAATGAAAAAGCACCCATTTTCTTGCACAACCTTCATAGTATGATGTGTAGGGAGGTATTATAAAAACAATAGCAGCAAAAGATGTTTTAAAAACATTTAAAAACACTTTAAAATACTCTAGAATTTCACAGTGGGTAGGTCTGCTAAATATACTGGGAGCAGGGTAAGTAGGAGTACATGCTAAGGAACTTTAGTATAAAATCTCAAGAGTGAAATGGGAGCCTCCAGGGGTAGATTGTGTATCTAATGAAATGAGATTGACTACTGAAATGTCTAAAAATTTGAGAGAGCTAGCGAGGATTTATGATAGCTCTATCAATCCATCTTCTTTCATATATTTATAAATATATGTGTTTGTTGATTCTAAAATTGCATTTTTTTGGGTAACAGAAAAAATGTGAACGTTACTGGCCTCTGTATGGGGAAGAAGGCATTACTTTTGGACCATTTCATATTTCTTGTGTGAGTATTTTGTCGGTGGTGATAATCCTTAAACTTGTAATTGGTACTTCAGAACAAAACAATCCTCTCAATTTCTGCACAAGATCACATGTTGCTTATTTGCAGTACTTTTGAGTTTCTATAGTGTTGAAGCAATGTAGAAGTACTTTGCAATGAAGAAATCAAAGAACTGCATGAGTAGACTTGTAAAATTTTGATTTTGAGATGACTAGCAAGCCTCAATGATGCTGCACTGAAATTTTCTTTCATGTTAAGAATGATTGAATGTTGAAAAAAAAGAGTTAACTGGAGGTCTCTCATTGAAGCTATAACATATTAAACCTAGGCAATTGGATTATGTTTTCGTTACATTGGTGAACTTTGGGCTTGTACCCTGCCCTTTCATCCTGGTTGCCAGGAGGAGATTGGAAGCTTTCATTTCTATTTTTAAATAATCACAGTTTAACTTTATTTGTGTTCTTTATACCAGCAGTAAATGCTAGTGCATGTTGCCTGATTGTTCACATTACAGGCAGGACTAGTTAAAGAAACCACAGAATTGCCATCCATGGCTTGTTTATTGTGGCATCTGAACCCATCACTCTGACTTGTCCTTCTCCTCTCCCTAGCTAAAGTTACAAGCTTTGGCTTGTTGTGGTACCAGGATGAATGAATATTACGGTATTATAATATTACAGTATTAAAGTTGAATTTTGTGAAGTTCCTATCTATTGACAAATATTTCCTTTTTGTTTAGGAAGCTGAGCAAGTCAGAACTGACTACTATATTAGAACTTTGTTATTCAAATTTCAGAATGTAAGTAGATAAAGCGGTGTCCTCTACCCAAATCAAACATGATACGTTTGTTATTTTGAGAGCCTGTTGATGAAGTGATGGTAGCGGTGGTGCATCAGCTGCCAAATATCTGCTTTCAAATCCATGAAGTTGTTGAGCTTGGGATAACATAGAGATTGAATTGCAATTGCCCTGTGGCAAGTAGCTGGCTAGGAAATTCTACTGTATCATAGCCCTCTTGACATTTCCCCTGTCATTGTCACCACGATTTTAGGCTTCTTTTCAGGTGGAGAATGACAAATAAGATGAAACACAAGCAGGGTTGGAGAACATGAGGCCATCAGGTATTGTTGGATTGCAGCTCCCATGGTCATTATTGGCTGCACTGGAAAAGGTTGATGAGGGGTGAAGTCTAGTATAGTTTGGCGAGGCACTCTTTCCCTGCTTGTGTTATATACGGTCATTGCCTTGATAGCTAGAATATTCCCATTTGTTGTTGTTGTTTTGTGCCTTCAAGTCGTTTCTGACTTATAGCAAACCTAATGTGAACCTGTCATAAGAGAGACTGTTTGCCATTCCTATATAACAGCTTTTATCCATGGAAACAAAGAACATAGCTATGATGTCTTTTTACCTGCTAAAGTAAAAATGTGGGTGTCCGCCATTGGGGTAGATTGTTAGAATAGCCACTGTGGTAGCACTAGGAATAAAACCAGGGAGCAGTGTAAAATTAGTGAACAAGCTATTGGGTAGGCAAGGCCAGGGCTATATGTACAGCTGTCAACCCTAATGAAAAACTAATATCCAGAAAACACAAAATGGGTTTCCTTAGCCATCTGGCTTTTGCTGAGTAATCATGACTTTCAGATGGCACTCCTTCACTTGCTAATTTGTGGGATTTAAGTGCTGCTTCAAATGCTGTGAGCCATTTTAAAGCCCTTTTCATGCTCACTTTAGGTTTATTTTTATAAACTGACTGAATCGTTTGCATCTGGGATGAACTTAGACTGTTTTTTTGACAGGTTTTACTTGATAATTTTGCAAGATGTTTCTGATGCTTAAAATTAATCTGTGATTCTTGGGAAACAAAAACTTGAGACCTGTTCCTAAATTCTGCACAGTTTGTACCAAATTTGAATGATGTAACATGTGTCTGTCTATAATCTGTTGTGATTGACTTTTTGAACAGTATCTTGTGTAGACTAGGATAGTATGCATGGATATACGTGTAAAAGTCTCATAGGTTGGCTGAATGTCTTTTTCATTTAATGTTTATAGGACATTGGCTTTTACCAGTTGGGCAATATGCAGTCTGTGGGCTCCATGGGCCCCTTGACCATTTTTGTGTACCTCTCTATTGCTGACATGTTACTTAAACACTTTTCTTTTCAAATCTTACTGGTTTACCTGCAAAATAACCCTTTCCTGAAACACTTCCATTTTAAAATAGTATGCTCTGTTTTGAAGACAGTTACCCCTCTAGAAGCTTCCCAGCATTATCTTCAGAAACAAGGCTCATGTGACCCCCACACTTCCTTTTAGTTGGAAATGCTCTGAAATTTGGTGGTATGGCACTGTTTGTGAGTGGCCCTCAGTGGATTTTCAGGGCTGGTGGTATGGGTTCTTCACCCTCAGAATTTGTCTGAATCACGCAGAATTTGTGTGAATCATATTAGGCTATTTGTTTTCTTTTGGTGGAGCTGCATGAAGCATTTGCCCTTGTATTAATTTGTTACAAGTATAATGTTATATTGTAGTGTGGTGTAGTGGTTTGAGCACTGGACTATGACTCTGGAAAGCAGAGTTCAAATCCCTACTCAGCCATGAAAACCTACTGGGTGACCTTGGGCAAGTCATAGCTTTCCAGCCTTAGAGGATAGCAATGGCAAACCCCCTCTGAAGAAACTTGCCAAGAAAACCCTATGATAAGTTCACCTTAGGGGCTCCATAAATTGTAAATGACTTGAAGGCAAAAAGCACCACACAAACATAATTAAACACTGTAGTTAACAATTTAAAGTATGAGAATTCTAAAATCCTAGTGAAAGAATAGACATATAGGCCTGTTCTGTATAATCACTAATGTAGTGTGGTTGCCTATTGAAGCATAACAATATGGACGTGTCTGTGCATTTGTGTGAAGTAGTGCAAACAGTATTTCAGTGGTTTTATTTTATCTTTTTTATGATGTTTTTTGCTTTAGTTCTGATCTGTTGCCAAAAATTGAGGTTTTGAAAATACAATCTTCAAATGTGTAATACTTCTTCTTTTCCTTTAGGAAACACGTCGGGTATATCAATTTCATTATGTTAATTGGCCTGACCATGATGTTCCTTCATCTTTTGATTCTATTCTGGACATGATTAGTTTAATGAGAGAATATCAAGAGCATGAAGATGTTCCTATTTGTATACATTGCAGGTATTAAAATTTCTGGGTGATTGTTACTACAGAACTTTAAATTGGAGATCCTAGAAAGTATTATTTGGATAACTTTCAGCACTTGCAGTTTCTGTGTCTGTATAACTCTAGAATTGAGAGCATAAAATACCTGTTCAAAATGGTTATCTGTCCTGAGGCCTAGAGATAACTTATGATAGGAATCAGAACATCCCAATGTATACTATCAACATTATTTTCTCTGTTTCTAGCTAGGCTTTTAGTTGAGAATGTGTCTATCATAACGCACAGCTTCCGTTCTTGTGACTTCAGCTCTTCCTATTTGCCACGGATCATCTAGATAATAATTCTTTTGGCAATACAGTGGGATCGTAACCTTTAAGATACATTTTAAAGTGTTATGATAGTAAATTGCTCAAAGTTCTTGGCAAGAGTAAGAACATGTTAGTGAAATCTGCTTTGAAACAAGTTTATAATGGCTAAATATAATATTCTGAATTCTGTGACTAGCCTCTTTGAAAACATTTTGGATGCTATATATTAAAATTATTTTTGCTCCCTACTGCATCTGATGTTTGCTCATGGAATAAAATGCAAAGTTGCAGGGTGTCAATTAAATGCATTATCTTGGCTTCATTTTTACAGAATGTCCTGTATGTAGTTCATGTACTATACATAAAATAGACAAAATCTTCACCGTATTGTTTAATTGGAAATTAATGCTTTTGCTGTTAACATGAGTCTGCTTATTATGACATTGTTATTGATAGTAATTCAGAATTATAGTAATATTTCTTTTTAAAATATTATTTATTAAAATGTCTTCTAAAATTAATACTTCCTGTTAAGTATTCAGTGTGTATAAACAAAATGTAGAGTTTTCAATCTGCTTTTCCATAATTGTGCTTTTCTTTCCCCCCCTTTAGCGCAGGGTGTGGAAGAACAGGAGCCATCTGTGCCATAGATTATACATGGAATTTGTTGAAAGCTGGGGTAAGGAGGGTTTATAGCAATCTAAATGCTGAAAAACTAGGTCATCTTATGGCAGTGATTAAAGCAGAGATTTTATAGTAGAGTAATGGAGCTGTAGTCCATGTGGAAAATTGAGAATAATTTGAAAATGAGATTTAAGTGAACTAGTACCCTTTTTCATTTACTTTTCCTGGGGATAATGCAGTGACTTTTTTTGTGCTTCCAGTTCTTAAAGTGCAAAATTACAATAGAAATGTAGCATCTGCAGATACTGAAAGCTGAATAGATAACCTTTGAAACAAAGTATTTCCACAGAAAACGTTTTGCTCTTTTCTATCACAGAAAATACCAGAGGAGTTCAATGTGTTTAGTTTAATACAAGAAATGAGGACACAGAGGCATTCTGCAGTACAAACGAAGGTAATATTGCCTTTGTAAAAATAAAAATAAACCAAACCACTATATATGACTGTGGCATGATTGCTTGGGTAAAATAGCCTTTCTGAAATGATGTGTGTATCTCAATGTTAATCTTTGTCTTTATCTTGTACATAGGAACAGTATGAACTTGTTCATCGAGCCATAGCACAGTTGTTTGAAAAGCAACTACAAAAATATGAGAGTTGTGCAAATTGGAAAATTGCAGATGGCTTGGTATGTTTTGGTTTTTTTTTTTTTACACCTTAAGTATATTTTAAAATAGTAGCATTTCTTTGGAGTTGCATTGCTTTTGTTCTGTATGTCTTATTCGTTTAGTGATGATCAGGAATTAAAGATTATTCTTCTTTGTATGAGTTTGTTACCACTTGGGAGCTCTTCTCATTAGAATTCCTATATTTCTAGTAACTTCAGTTCACAAAATTCTTTTACTGATACACTTTGACAGTTTCTCTTAAAGCTTTATTTAGCATTGGTTTCATTGGTTAGAAACTCCTTTTTTTGTTCTTGTCTCACCTCCAGTCTTGCAAGCCTGTGAGCAGAAAATACTTTCTTACCTGCAGCAGTTATGTGAAAGGAAGGTGGTACAATTTTCTCCTGTTTTTAGTGGTGGGTCCCATGTCATTGGGCCACTGAATCCATTCCAGGTCTTAGTCTGAACCTGTTTGGGGACAGGGTGCAGAATTTTAGATAGTTCCTTTAAAATATGGACCTAAAACTGGAATTAATTAATTGCATCATTGTCATAAAAACCAACAGTGCTCACTGTATGTCATGATGAATCTCAGTCTGTTGGATTCTGGATTTGTCAGGAGCTTCTCTTTGGATACTGTGAAGGCAGGGAAGGAATTCTAACTCAAGAAGAAGGTAGACTCTTGTAGATTATATCATGCTGTCACTAATTACTGTCAATTGGTCACATGCTAGACTAGCGCTTAAAATAAAAATAAATTGCAAGTACGTTTTGTGAAATATTTCTGGACAATTATGCTATAAAAGAGGCTTTTCCCTCCATGACTTTCACTCTTGTGTGAGGAGGTGCAATGGGAAAGGGAAGCCCTAATGCATGCGGAGTATTTATATAGAGACTGCCTTTGGGATCCTCACGTGAAAATTAGCACAATGTGATATAAGGGGTTCCTATGACAGTTTATAGTTTTGATATTTGTATGACTAACTTTGGAGAGGCAACATGGTATAGAGCTTTGAGAGTTGGGCTAGGACTCTCAGGGTTTGAATCACTGCTCATCCACAGAA
The DNA here is from genome assembly GCA_023333645.1 of Sceloporus occidentalis. NCBI lineage: Eukaryota > Metazoa > Chordata > Lepidosauria > Squamata > Phrynosomatidae > Sceloporus > Sceloporus occidentalis. The sequence continues at coordinate 84,269,538 of JALMGF010000005.1, forward strand.
AACCCTTGGTTTTTTTTTAGCAAGTTACACACTTTCAACCTTAGAAGAAGCCAATGGCAAACCTCATAATGTGTGTGTGTGTGTGAGATTTGGAGGATAAGGTTGCCGTAAATTGAAATAGATTTGAAGGCAATAACACAAGAAAGACCAGCCTTAAATGAGACCACAAAGATTTGGACCACACAACCTCTTAGTGAGTTTTTTCTGGAACTAACTTTGCAGTACACACTCTCTCAGCCTCAGCAGAAAGCAAAGGCAAACCGCTTTTGAACAAATTGTGCCAAGAAAACTTTGTGATAGAGTTGCTTTAGGGTTGCCATAAGCCAGAAATAATTTGAAGGTGCTCAACAGTAACAACATATGGAGAACTGCATGATTCCCACCCTTGAACTAGACTAATGTCAAAGTTGTATATTGATTTAACTGAAGTTGTGAAGTAAGTGTATTCTTGTCTATCCTGTATGACCAGTGCTTCTTCAGTTTCCTAGACACATTTCATTTCTAGAAAGCCACAACTTGAAAATATGTTGCCCAGTATATTGCTCAAATAACTGACTAATCCAAGAAATGTAACCTCAAGCACATTAGTTACCACATTAAATAGTTCTTATATGGCTTCTGACAGACTGTGTTCTGGAAAGTAAACATCGAATATTGAAATTAAGGAATTTTCTTATGTGTTATGCTGGCATCTCTGGGATGTTGATGCCATTCTAAGTCCAGCAGAGAGCTGAATCCTAGATTCCTTTCACTAGTTTGACAGTGGCTAGTGTGTTCACCTATTGTTGTGTGTAGTCCTGAATGCTGTCAGTTTAATACATAAATATAAATATGGTATGACTAATAAGCCCAGCCAAATTGAATGGCTCTCTGCAGTGGCGTCACCAGGCTTGGTGTCACCTGGTGTGTGCGTGGGGTTGCTGAGGGGGGTGGCCTGCCCTCCCCTCCTCTCACACTTCCTTGCTCACTTACTGCCCTTGCCACTGCCTTGGCTCCCTCCTCAGGGAGAAAGCCAGATTGGTGACAAAGCCACAAGGGGTACACTAGCCCCTTCACCTCAGCTAGAAGAGGGCTTGATTGGGTGTCACCCCTCATCTGGGGTGCCAGCATGTGCAGGTCGTACCCCCCGCACTCACACAATGACACTACTGGATCTTTTCCTGTCATTTTTTTAAAATACAGTGGACCCTTGTTATACGCTGGGGTTTGGTTCCAAGATCCCCCATGTATAACAAAATCATGTTTGCTCAAGTCCCATTAAATATAATGACATAGCAAAATGATGCCCCTTATAAAAAATGGAAAATCAAGGTTTGCTATTTGGAGTTTATACTTTTTTTGAACATTTTCAAACCTTGTGTACTTGAATCCGTGTATAAAAAATCCGTGTATAAGAAGGGCCGGCTGTATTAAAGAACAGGATTGATGCCAGTTAGATCACATCTTTACTTAATGTAGTTATTAAGGGATTTATTTGGTTTGGAATATATGGTTGCCTCATAATTCAGTTATTGTAGGCCTGAGCCCCATCTGTATCTCTGTTTTGGAAGATGAGATGAAATTGCAATAATAGTCTGGATTATGTCTTCTTAAAGCAGAACAAACCTTGCTCATAATGAGTTCTAATTTTTAATACAAGCTAATAAGCCCTTTAGAAAAAAACTTAAATTTTAAGTGCTAGATAAAAATGTAGTGCTAAGGTTTTGCTAAGGTATAAATAGGGTTTGGGAAGAGCTGCTGGCCCTAAATCTAACCTGCCCATAGAGGTGGTGGATCTGGCCCATGAAGGCTTACTTCTGAGCCCAACCTCTGGATTCTAGTGTAGAAAATATTCCCTGCTGTTATTTCTAGTCAGTAATTGGAGATAACAGTGGGGATTCTTCTGTTTGGAGATTTCCTTCTTCCCTGTACTTTTTCCAATGAAGTCTCCTTACACCCAAAGGATTTCCTACCCAGTGTAACAGTTATACACTGACATATTACCGACTCAGGCGACCATGTGTTTTATAATTTAGTTGGCCATTTAGTGGGGAAATTTTGAATGCCTTTCAGATTCCTAAGGCGGATGCTCCAACACAGAATGTGTGTGAAAGTTCCATGTATTTTCTTGTCAAGGTTACTGTTTGCTCTCTCTTTGTTTTCACTATAATCTAGCCATAGTTGTTAGCCAGAATATGACTTTGGTGCTACTGGACAATTTTTTTCATAATCCATATTGTGGTTCATAAGTATCAGCTGATGACAGAAACATACAATCGGCTTTTGAAAATTAATAGATCAAGCTCTAATGTACTACATAATATCTTTGTCAGGAGTAAAATCTTTCTTAACTATAACTATCGGAATACAACAGAACAACATTTGTCTAGGCAAATAGGCAATAAGTTGGCTGAAGACAATCTGATTTAGAAAGGCAAGGGGTTTTCCTCTTAAGACCACCATCTGTTCTTTTCCACAGTGGATGAGCTCATCTTTGTAACATGCATTACAAACGCCTGCGGTTCTTCTCCCTCACTGCCCCTTGTGTCTTCAGTGCCAGAAGCTAATGTCTTAATCCAAATGTTCAGTAGCTATAACATTTGGTCCATTAATTGGGTACACAATTGGAAATGCACTGGCCTCTTCCACAAGTACCTTTAATGCAAAAGGGAATGGTGATGTTGCAGGTAGCATGAGTAAACATTTGCCTGTAAGCAGTTGAACACTTACCCTTCAGCCATAAGTGCATTTCTGTCAATGTTTTGTAATGGCAACATTGTGTATATACAATATACTGAATGGGCTGAGAGTATATGGTGCATTTGGCCAGTTCAATAGATCACTGCTTTTAATCTTATTAAATGATTTAAGTCCTGGACTTATATTCATAGATCTCCAGCAGTCTGCTCTTGGCTCTGTTTTTTCTTTAGCCCTTCCTTGCTCTACACAACTTGATCTGTTGTCATTGCCCTTGTATCCTTCCTCCAAATTCTCTGGTTATTGTTTTGAAATAGCATCTTTCATCTTAAAATGAAATCTTTTCTCAGAACCAAATGATGAGTCATCTTTTACAGCCAATTTATATATTGCAGCATTTGTATAGTTAATCATTATTTTTCTTCCTCTTACTGCTTTTGAAAAGCTTGTCTGCTCTCTTTTATCTGCCATGTTTAAAGACATTTGCCCAGCAGACATATAGCTTGTCATTGCTTCATTATTATATTTAGTATTTAGTATCCCTTATATAAAAATCTGGCTTAATTGCACTTGGTCAGAGATGGGGAAGACTGGGGATGGGGGCAGGTTCAGGATCCCCCCCCCCCGGTATTTTTGCTTTTCCCCAGAAAAATTGAAAATATTTAGTTTGTGAAATACTGTATTTTCTGGCGTATAAGACTACTTTTTAACCCAGGAAAATCTTCTCAAAAGTCAGGGGGCGTCTTATACGCCGGGTGTTGTCTTATAGGGCAGGTGCTGAAACTTCCAAGCCGGACTGGAGAATCTGCAGTCACTGCATTTGGTGGGGGGAGCTCAAAAATGGCCGCATCCCCACCATATGCGACGATCGTATGAAAGCAGCTGCCGCTCTGATAGTCTTGGAGACAGGGAGGGCTGGGCAGGCAGGGAGAGCTGACCAATCCAAGCAGGCTTTGTATACAACAAGGTTTCCTGCTAAGTACCTGCATGTCATAAGCATTTGAATTAAAATTACAATATTGAAATCAAATCTGATGGTTTTTAAAAATTTTATTTGGTGTGTGTTGGAAGAGGGGTAGTCTTATACGGCGAGTATATCCCAAACTCTTTATTTTAACTGGAAAAGTTGGGGGTCGCCTTATACGCCCAGTCGTCTTATACGCCGGAAAATACGGTACTTTATTTTAGAATTATGATTTTTAGATATTAAGTTTGGATTCCTACTAATAATCATGCTTGTAAAAATGCCTATTAGAACGGAAACCTGTGCAATTAATGTAGTAATGCCTAAGTTATATCCTGTATCTTCATTCTCTTTCTAGAACTGTTTTTTTTTGGGGGGGGGGGGTCAGCTTTCTGTGAACATATTTCTTAAATTTTGAATAAAACACTTTAATTGAATAAAACTGGGATTTAATTTTCTTGACAGAACGAGGTTAACACAGAGAATACTGACAGTTCTGCAGACCTTGAGAAACCAGATTCTCCTCCACCAAAGCCACCTCGAACTCGCAGGTACTCCTGAAGCAAAGAATGGTTTTGATAATTCCTTGGAAACAATTTTGAATGGACCCATATGTGGAGAGAAGGCATAATAGGGGGAGCCTTAGCAACAGCTGGAGGCAGTCAATCATAATAATAATAATATAATAATAATAAAAACTTTATTTTATACTGCTTTTCCAGCAGATCAAAGCAGTTTACAGTTCCTCAAAAAATATGCAAAAGTATACAACAGTATAACACAATAATCAAATTGAAGGCTGGTGTTGATAAAAAGTCTGTTGGGGACAGTTGGAAGTTAGATGGGTTTCAGTGAATTCCAGAGAGAGACAGTTGTAGTGAGGGTTCAAGTGTGAGACAGATATGGTTAGGGGTAGGATCCAAAAGTAAGGGACTCCCTCCCAGTATAGGTCCAGAACTCTGAGAAAGAGAGTTGCTGGAGTGGGATATCCTGTGGAATTTAGTTAGCCTGGTTTCCTAGGGTAGAGATCAGTTTGAGAATGGAACATAATACAAAGATTGTATTAGTTTTAAGTGAAAGTAACCAATTTTCTCTAGAGAGAGAGTATAAAAGGAACCATAACACGTATATAAAACATTTCAATACATGAACCATTGTTAAATTTTTTAAAATAAAGTTTTATTGTTCAAGAAAGACTCGTCTGAAACCTGAATACTTACCATGCTACTAACAATTCAAAACATATTTTGAGGGTAAAGTGACAGTCACAAAGAGATGGCAGTGCCACAAATTAATAAGAAAAACTGTGTTAAAAATATAGGTGCTCATGACTATTAAGTGGCAGCGGTGGGATGAAAAGACCCAGAGTTCTGTCATCGAAGAAGCTTAGTGGTGGGGAATAAAGTGGTCTTCACAATTTGGTGGCAGCAGTGGGATATAAAACCCATTGTGCTGTCACTTGAAATAAAGAGTGGGACTCACCGTGACGCCATGTGATTTCCACCATTTGATGATGGATGCATTTGATTTCCTAAGCTTTGTTCAGGTCACTTGATGAGCGGGAGAGTAAGTCTCAATAGCCACTTTGCCCTTTCCCACTCACACAATCACTATCCTTGGAAAGTAAATCTCTGCAGCAACAAAACTGGCATTCTTCTGTAGTACCTCAAGTACTTTAGAATTTTACACCTGCAGTGTTCCAAAATCATGTGGGAGGAACCTATATAGAGTATTCATCTCATGAGTGCACATGTTTGTCCTGCTCTGTATGGAAGGTGGGAATTTGACAGAGCTGGTTAGAACATCCCACCTCATGCATTTCTTCTGTAGGGCTACAGTCACATAACAGCTAGTTATGTGGAAATGGATCTTTAACAGGTTGTCTGAATCAGTCATTAATTCAGTTTTAGATTCTACTCATCACATCTGAAAATGTCAGGGATGCAATGTGTGACTTTCCATATTTGGAGCTATAGTGCCAATTATCCTGATGCTGGCTTGGACTGATGGGAGTTGCAATAAAAAATATCTGGAATCCCATATGTTTCCCATCCTGTTGTAGTGCTAATAATAAGGTGATCAAATTGTAGCCTTCTCTCACCTGTGACTGAACAAGCTTTTGATGCTGAAGAATACAGTAAAACTCCATATTAATGATAAGGAAGGATTCAAAACTATTTTGGATTCTTTTTTGTGGGTTTTTCAGGCTATGTGGCCATGTTCTAGAAGAGTTTCTTCCTGATGTTTCGCCAGCATCTTTCTTTGACGATGCCAGCCACAGATACTGGCGAAACGTCAGGAAGAAACTGTTCTAGAACATGGCCACATAGCCCAAAAAACCCACAAAAAACTGTGGATGGTGGCCATGAAAGCCTTTGACTTCATATTTTGGATTCTTTTTACCTAGTTGAATGTAGGGGATGTATTGAATATCTGACATCATGCCCCCATCTAACAGCAGTGGATTGCTGTGAATTTAAAGTTGTACTGGCAATCTTCAGATTATCCTATCTCATGTATCACACTTCCCCCAATAGGTTAAAAAAGTTAATATAAATTATTCTACTTTCCACCTGAAGCAACTTGAGGTATTTGGTTGTGGTAGCTGGCAATTTGTGTTCCCTTCCTTGAATCAGTCCTTTTTTAGTTTCTTGTGGATTGTCTGAGACTTTGTGGAATTTGATCTCTAGCCCACAATGTCATTTTTCTTGGCCTTTGTATATGCTTTTTCATTGTGATGGAAAGTTTTGTTTAGAAGAGACTACAGTGGAACTTGGTATCATTTATTCTGTTATTACCTTCATATATTTCTGACAGTACAGTCATGAGAATTTGCACTTTAAAATAATGATATATATAGTGTAATGTGCAAATAGAGTTGGTGGGGGGTGGGGAGGAAGGTAAGCAGATGCAGTTATCATTCTTACATAATATATTTGTTGCCCATATTTCCAATGCTTTGTGACTTCTGTGTTCTAGTATGGTGTGTAAGTTAACATACCATGACTTCTGACCATAAAATTTGGAAAGTGCATTCTGTTATAGAGTTGTTTTGTAGATTTAACTTGCACAGATTTGCTAAAGTTAATTTTCGAGTTATTGTTCCTTAATGGTTCCCTTGCACTTTATTTACAAATTGATAACTGTTGATCTATATCAGTATAAAAAGATGGAGAGCAAGGGAAGAAAACAAAATGAAAAAATGTCTTTGTGACACCCTTCAGATTAACTGGTTTATTTCGGAATGAAAGCTCCATGAAAGTTCATGTTAAAATAAACCAGTTCATATTAAAGGTATCACAGCATGGGTCCACTTGAAAGCTAAGTAATTATTTCATTATGGACTCAATGAAAAATATTGTAGAAATCTTATGAAGTAATATGCTGAAATGATGTCATATGGAGACTTTTCAGATATTCCAGTTAATCAGTTTTGCATGAATGCTATCCTTTACAAAAGAATTAACATCAGAACGGCACTTGGATATTTCCTAAGACTTGCCAGAAACTGATGCAGTCTGCAATTTGCTTTTGTGAGCTTGATACCTATGCTCCCAACACATTTTTTTCCAGATTTGGCCACAAGAGGGCACGATTTTCTTGACTGCTTGCAAAACTAAAATTAACATTACTGTAGGCTTTATTATAGAATATAAACTCAAAATAATGGGTTTCAGTGATTAGAAGATGCCTTTTTCATATATGTGTTAAATGATTTCTTAATCCTCAATACGTTTCTGGTTTGACTTTTATTTATACATTTGATGTAAAAATTCAGGCTGTTGTGGGAGGGGAGTTAAAGCTCCTGCAATTATTTGCCAAACTATACCTGACTTTAATCTGAAAAACTGCAGCTTTTATGTCTATAACATGTCTGTGATTGTGACTGTATTCTGCAGGGTCTAAAGCTTATTTCCGTATGTCTGTACTAGATTAATAACATGTTTATAAATGCTTTGATATCTTTAATTATGAAGTACTGATGCAATAATTATTCTTCAGTTGCCTTGTAGAAGGAGATGTGAAAGAAGAAATTCTTCAGCCACCAGAGCCTCATCCAGTACCACCCATTCTGACACCATCACCTCCTTCAGCCTATCCAACTGTCACAACAGTGTGGCAGGACAATGATAGATACCACCCAAAGCCTGTATTGCACATGGTTTCTTCAGAACACCCAACTGACCTCAATGAAAACTACAATAAATCAATAGAAGATCCAGGGAAGAATGAAGTCTCTGAACACGCAGAGAAAAGGCTGGAGTGCAACTTGAGTTTTGAAATTAAAAAGGTACCTCTTCAAGAGGGGCCTAGGAGCTTTGATGGCAACACCCTTTTGAATCGGGGACATGCAATTAAAATTAAAACTGGTTCACCTTGTGCAGTAGATAAGACTGCTAAGCTGCAGGAGCTGGGCTCAGGAGATGCATCTACAGATACCTTAAAAAACTCTTGTATAGAATGCAATGTGCAGCCAATTAATAAATCTGCAACATTTTCAGAAGGATGTCAGTGTGTAGTAGGTGCTGATGCTCTGCAAAGACCAGATTGTTTGCCCCTTAAAGAAAAAGCGCATGCAACATGGTCATTACAAGGAACTAACAACATACAGCCAGAACCAGTACCAGGGGATACATCTTCAGCTGTTCTATGTCATGGTGTTAAAAATCTGTTGATAGCACCGAATGAACAGACTCAAACTGATCTCCCTTCCGTTGAATCAACCAATCATCACAGTAGCATGCTTTCAGTTAGAGCTCCACTTTGTTTTACAAATCCTCTACATTCTGATGATTCTGATACAGATGAAAAAAACCTGGATGGATCTGTGACACAGAGCACGTCTAATGTATCAACGGCAAGTGCCACAGTTTCTGCAGCTGCCAATGCAGAAAACATTTCCTGTAGAAAAGTATTGCCAATGTCCATTGCAAGACAGGATAATCCAATCACAAGACATTCTAGAGTTGATAAAGGTAAGATATGATTTTTACTTACATTGTTTTGCAAATAAATTCCTAGTGTTTAGAGTGAAGTTTGATCTTTCCTTTCCCTATATTTCCTTTTGAGCAATAAGGGCTAGTAGTTTTTGAAGAGAGTTTGTACTAAGTTTCTATTCTTGTGTACCCTATCCCCCAATCTTCCACTTCCAGAATACTTAGTTGTTATAAATTACACTTGTCCCTCCCTGTTCACAGACGAAGTCCACGGCTTTGGTCCTTTGTGGACAGCAAGCAAGGAGGGACAAAATGGCGCACACGCAGGAGTGCACTACAATTATAACTAATGGGGCTTGAATATTTGCAATATTTTCAATTTGCGGAGGGGTCTGGAACGGATCCCCCACGAATTGGGAGGCACGGGTGTACATTAGAGACTTAAGCAATCCAATGTACTCCCCATTCCTCTACCTGTAACACTTACCTGTTACAGTACATTCTGGAAGCTGATGGATCCTTGCTGGGGCTGTCTTTTGGATTAAAATGTAATTTGGTAGTTAATATGCTTCTGCATAGCTAAGAAGTGCACCAATTCTATAGAAATAGAAACTATTATACAACTCACCTTGTTAGGGTGGTGGCGGTGTTGCACTTTCACACGGATAGATGTAAGGCTGCCCAAATTTAACGTTCCACCAGTCCCTAATAGTACTCCAGTATGTATTTCCAGCCATTTGCAGCCTTATAGTGGTTTTAATAGGCTCCTCCAGGTTTAAATCCCACTCATCCATGAAAATGAAGATGCATGGAAGTAGTAATGTAATGAATAACAATGGATTTCTGAAGAACAGGAAGGATGCAAGTGGATAAAATGAAGGTGAAGCAATATAGATGATTTTGTTGTGGTCCAGTTGTATTAACTCTATAATTTATTGTCTTTAAATATTTGTTGGTTAAACAAGTTTAGTTAAAATAAAAACAATAGTAGTGTCCTTGGCCAAATTTCAGTTGATTATTAAAGCTTAACATATGTCACTGCTGAAAATACTCTCCTTCACAAAAAACAAAACAAAACAAAAAACCCCACAAAACATTGTAGGATATGGAAGTTCAGTCTGTTTTGTAATTGTGTTGCTTCTTATATTCCTTTTTGTAATTGCAGGATAGCTTGGCAGATGCCAGCTGCTTGCCCAAATGACTCATAAATGCCTTTTTGAGTTTTGGTTCAACCCTGTTTATTTGGTGCTGGAAATTCTTGTCTTAGTAAAATTACCTGTCTCCACATAGGATATCCTTGCAAGATGGTCCCTTTAGCATGTTGTCCTTGCAGGTGGAAGTAACTCCATGTTGTTCTCATTTGCAAACAATTTCTATCCTGAAGTATTCAAAAGAAATAGCCAGGCTAGTCTGTCTTAGCGTAAACAGATATAAAGGAATCCTATGACACCTTTGAGACTGAAAAAATAAAAATAAATTTCTAGCACAGGTTTTTGTAGACTTGGGAGTCCACTTCATCAGATGCTTTATATGTATTAGTACTGGTATTTGTTAGGTAACACAGAAAGATTTACAACTTTTTCATTCTGATGTAATACTGGGTTCTGAAGATATCTTTAATGTAAATGTTTATTCTGTGACACATATTCTTACTAAGACTGACAAGTGTCACATAATGTCAGAGTGGGGAACATGCTTAGTGGCAATACACAAGGTGTCAGGTCATGGTGTGCTAAGTACCAAAAGTGCCTTCCAGTTCCAGTTGCCAGGCATGGCTCATTCCCTTCCATTGATCTCCCTTCTGTTGTAGTGTGTGTGTGTGTGTGTGTGTGTGTGTGTGTGTGTGTATAGAGAGAGTATTATAATGTCTGTATCAACTATCTAAAAGAGAATATTATGGTGCTCATGTTGTGTAACATCAAATACATTTCTTCTTTAAAGGTGAAGTGGCATTTGGTGGCCATTTTGGAAAATGGGTAAATGAACAAAGCCCCCAAATCCAGAACTTTTAGGAATATAAATAGCTGTGTATCAAATTTCATTCTGTTATCGCAAAGTTTATAGAAGGTTGGCTAGTCAGAGAATCTCTTAGTTGCTTACACAATTCCATTCTACACACCACTTTGGAAACGAGTGAAGTGCCTATTTGTTCTGTATAACAAGGCAGACAGTGCAAGTAGATGATTACTCTCACTCTCCTTCCCCTGCTTTCTTTTGCTTAGAAATTGCGAAAAGCCAGTTCCTGTTAGGCTGATACCACTAAGGAGCATTTCACTCATATGAATTACTCATATGAGTAATATATGTGAGCAGGTGACTGTTGTATCTCAGAAGGAGCTGCTTTCCTGAATATTACATTTCAGAGCACTAGATTAGTTAGTATTGGTGAAGATCTCCAAGATTTATAGTTCTATCCAATGATATTATTGTCATTTCTGTTTGCACTAGATTCCTTATCAAAGAGGGATTGAGGCCTCTGTGTGTGTGTGTGTATTGTATTTTACTAAGTTAAATATAGATCTGATAAACTGTGTGCTTTAAAATTCTTATTGAATAATGATCAGTTTCTCTCTACATAAAGCAATTTTTTCCACCAATGTTTTGGTAGTAATGGTTAGAGTAGAGGTAGGCAAGTTCAGTCCACTAAGAGTCAAAAGAACTAGCATTCTGTTAGGTAATATGACATGTACTGAAGTAGGACCTACAGTAGTGGTTGGAATTACTAATTTTTTTCTTCTGCAAGTCTTTTAAAAATATGAAGAAAGTCTAAATTAAATCTACTTTTAAATCAAATAACAGTTTTTAACCATATTAGAATAGTAGCGTTATCAGACAGGCAAGCTCAGTGGGAGAATTAGGATTTCATATAGTACAGGAACTTGTTTTTTATGGTTGTTGGTCATTTGTGGTTGTTAGTTGTATATTGCAAGTGGACGTTTGGAATAACTCAGCACAGATACATTCAAAGAGCCCAGAGTTCTGTTCTCATAATAATCAGAATCATAATAAACATTTACTGCAAATGGCTTATTGTTTACATTTAGCTCTGTTAGTCTGTTACAGCACAAAAAGATAAGACGAATGAATCTAGTAGCACCTTTGAGACTAAATTTCAGGATTTTTGTGCATATTAATCCAGTTCTCCCAATGTACTGATGGAGTGCAATATTACAGTATCACCTGGGTTGTAATACTGTGCTCCATCAGTTGCTCCGAAAAAATGGAATAGTATCTACAAAAGTGCATGCCGAATTAGACCAATTAGTCTAAAATTTGTTACTAGATTTCTTCTTCCTATTTAATATTTAAGAACTTAGATGCTCCTGGAAATGTTTTTAAAAGGGAGGTGGTTCTCCTTGCCCATTATTTTGTGTGTATTTAGATGCAGGTGCTGCTGAAGACTCTTCTCCTCCTCTACCAGAAAGAACTCCAGAATCTCTTGTGCTTGCAAGTGAGCAGCGTGAGTTTCACAAGATATATGGATCAAACTTGTATATTAAATGGGGTATTTGGGGCGAAACTGGATAACGTTTACATCAACACATATTTAGATAGTCATTCAATTGTTCAGGCTATTTCATATATCAAGCTTGTAATTAACATGTTTGCCTGTAATAAAGACCTCCCACAGCTTCAGTATGTAGAACTATAAGTGTATCTACCACAGTACTGTCCTGTATTTTTGGAGGACTCTGCTCTGAATATGCAGTTGCTCATTATTATTTTTTACTGGAGCCTTAAAACTGGAAAAAAGAGCCATTGCAACCCTGTGTATTTTTTTTCTAGGTTGTAATTACCAATTGTCCTTTACTAATCACTTTTTTATATTGAGTTGGATATAATCACATATCTACAAATATTTTATTTTAAACTGGTTTCTCATAGTTACGACTTTACCCAAAGCTGTTATCCTTCCACGATCTGCTGAATGGAGTTTGTTACAAGATGACAAAACTTTGGAACAACCAAAATGTACAGTAAGTATGGAAGAGTTCAAAGGAACAGAGACAACACTCACAGCATATTAATAAAATAACATATAGTCTCATTTTATGTGACAGTTCCCCAGGCTATTGCTTGAATTTTGTATCAGTACAAATAGTTTGTGTCTCTTTATGAAACCTTAAAATGGAAGGAATTGCTTTTCTTGGTATCAACCTGTGTGTTCTAGCATGTGAGTCACAGAGTTTAGGCTCGAGTAAGGGGTGGGTGATGGAGCAGAATTTTCTTTTATGTTTCTTTTTAGTATTTGGTGACAAGTGACCACCTGCCCTAACAAGCCTTGTTAGGGAACACATTTGAATCACTGTATATGTAAAATTTAGCAGAGAGGTGGTTGTCTGCTCATTTTATAGCAGGAAATATCCTCTGGTTTCACTGCTTTTCATGGAGCCACCACAGTACTGAAATATTCAGATGTCTTGAGCATTTTGGGGTGAAAGAGTGAGATGCAGTGAGTAATGGGGGCAGTAAGTGATGGCATAAATTCAAGATGCTCTCTGCTTTAATAGTAAGGAGGATTTACGTTAGCTAGACCTGAGACTGCATGTTCACATTCCAGACCACATGCGTGGTTTATGTATTGACTGATTCCCAATACAGTGTATTGGAAGTGGCTGGACATTCTGGTTGGAAAGAAGTAGGCTACATAGTGGCAGAGATAACCAAAAGATACCACCAAAAGGTATCTGATACAGTTCCAGCAGTACACAAAAGATCTCTGTAAAGCTGACAATGATTTGGAAGCAACATAAGATTATTGTGTACATGAAGTAACATAACATTATTGAATAATAATAATAATAATAATAATAATAATAATAATAATAATAATGGATTTATTTATATGCCACCTAATCACTGGGAATGTACATTTTGGTAACCAGGTTGAATTGTTAATCTGATATGTAGATGAAAAATGAAGTAAGTTCTTAATCATGAATGGAGACTTCCACAATTATTAAGTTTGCCTCTGGTTGTCAGCAGGAAAACATTATGTTTTTAGGCCATGTAATGTGTGCAAGTGTGTGTGCATACCTCAGTTAACAAAGTTGATGAGTGTCTGGGCATAACTTTTTTAAACAGAAACCTTTTAGTTGTTGTTGTTAGCTACCCTAGAGTCAGTTCCAACTCATGGCAACCCTGTGGATGAGACATCTCCAAGAATCCCTGTCCTCCACTGCCCTGCCCAGATCCTGCAAGCCCTTGCCCACAGCTCCCCTGGTTGAGTCTATCCATCTGGTTTGTGGTCTTCCTCTCTTTCTTCTACCCTATACCTTTCCTAGCATTATTGTTTTTTCTAGTGATCCGTACCTCTCATTATGTGGCCAAAGTACAATAGTCTCAACTTGATCATCTTTGCTTCCAAGGAGAGTCCTGGTCTGATCTGTTCAAGAACCCATTTGTTTGTCTTCTTGGCTATCCATAGTATCATAAGTACTCTTCTCCAGCACCACATTTGAAATGAGTTGGTTTTCTTTCTATCTGCTTCCTTCACTATCCAGCTCTCACATCCATACATGATAATTGGGAATACAGTGGCCTGAATGATTCTGACTTTAGTACTCAGTTGTATGTCTTTGCTCTTCAGTATCTTCTCCAGTTTTTTCATAGCTGCCCTTCCCATTCCTAGTCTTCTTATTTCTTGACTGCAGTCTCCATTCTGGTCCATGTTTGGTCCTAGATATGGTAATTTTTCATTTCAGTTTCTTCATCTAGATTGTATTTTTGTGTGTGTGTGTGTACACACACACACAATTTGTGTATATGGGACCAGCTACTGGGCTGAAGCAGTAGTGGTGGGTGACACTGAAGTCAACTCTCACAGAGAGAACAGTAGTTTCTCTGCTTAAGTTGCTTCTGAAAGTCTGTGTTTTCTCCCCAGCCTTCCTTCACCATCCTCTCAGTACACATGCTGTTAAAAACACTTCTCGCTTTCTTGCTAGATAGAGGACAAGGAAGAAAGGTAGTGGGGTATAAAGATTTTGTAAAAAGAGGCTTCTTTCTCAGAGGGTTTGTTAACTGAGGTATGCCAGTATCTGTCTGTCTGTTATCATTTTGATTGAGAATTCTTTCATTGACTTAAAAACCTGTTTTGTATTAATTATTTAAAAATATCTTATTTCAGGGATTGAAAGTTGCTGGGCCTGCACAGCTTGGTAAGCAGTTTATTTTTAATTTAGGAGACTATACAATTTTCTTACTTATCAAGCTACTTTTATGTTCAGGGGGACACCTGGCTGAACAAGATTGCATGTGAAAGGTATCTAGGAGTCCAAGTAGATCATAAGTTGAACATGAGTCAACAGTGCAATGCGGCAGCTAAAAAGGTCAATGAAATTTTAGGTTGCATCAATAGAAGTATAGTGTCTAGATCAAGGGAAGTAATAGTGCCACTCTATTATGCTTTGGTCAGGAATATTGTGTCCAGTTTTGGGCTCCACAATTCAAGAAGGACATTGAGAAACTGGAGCGTGTCCAAAGGAGGGCAACCAAGATGGTGAAGGGTCTGGAAACCGTGCCCTGTGAGGAATGACTTAGGGAGCTGGGGATGTTTAGCCTGGAGAAGAGAAGGTTAAGAGGTGATATGATAGCTCTGTTTAAATATTTGAAGGGATGTCACATTGAGGAGGGAGCAAGCTTGTTTTCTGCTGCTCCAGAGACTAGGACCTGGAGCAATGGATGAAAGCTACAGGAAAAGATATTCCATCTCAGCATTAGGAGAAACTTCCGGACAGTAAGGGCTGTTCGACAGTGGAGCACACTCCCTCAAAGTGTGGTGGAGTCTGCTTCCTTAGAGGTCTTTAAACAGAGGCAGTATGGCCATCTGTTGGGGAGGCTGTGATTGGGAGTTCCTGCATGGCGGGGGTTGGACTGGATGGCCCTTGTGGTCTCTCCCAACTCTATGATTCTATGAATTTGACCTTAACTATACTAGGTGAGATCCATGCTTGTGTGTGAGAACAAAGTACTTCTACTTATGATGGGGAGAGGCCAAAATTGCCTTCATGGAGTGGTTCCTTAAGACTTTGGAAGAGCTTTGGTGGTGGTGGGGACTGTGGACTCTCACTGAAGGAAAACATTGGAACAATGCAGTGTGTAAACAAGACTGGCTGCTGCTCATACTTGTGTGGCTTGGCCCTGAAGCTGTATTTTTATTTTTATTTTTACAAATAGCAGCTGTCTGTGTGAGAGGTACTTTGTCATCAATTAGGATATGTTAACTTGAGGTGCTGTAAACACTGTGAGAAAAATAAAGAATATGGGACAGAGTAGTTTCTAACCCAACCATTGGTTACCCACCTGAGTTATTGAACAGGTCTATTCAAAATAGTGAATTGCTGTTTGGGGCTTTTTGGCCCAGAGGCAACTCATGTAATAATAATAATAATAATAATAATAATAATAATAATAATTTGTTTTATTTATATACCGCTATTCCAAAGATCATAGCGGTGAACAGCAAGTAAGCTAATTAGCAAGTAAGCTAATTTGCCCCCAACAGTCTAGGTACTCATTTTAGCGACCTCGGAAGGATGCAAGCCTGAGTCGAGCTTGGGCCCTTTTGCTGGTCTTGAACTCGCAACCTTGTGGTTTTGAGTAAATGGCTGCAGTACAGGCATTTAACCACTGCGCCACTAAGTACCTCTTAGTGCAAGTGCTTATATTTCAACTGGAATGTTGGTAACAGAGTGCAATGGTTTGAGCATTGGACTGTGACTCTGGAACAAGGGTTCAGTTCCCAGCTTTGCCATGGAAATCCACTGGGTGACCTTGGGTGAGTCACACACCGTCAGCCCCAGAAAACCCTGTGATAGGTTTGTGGAAAATTGCTTGAAGGCACATAACAAAATTATTCGTAACACCTATGCATGTGGAAATATTAAAAAAAACTGTAAATGCATAAGATAGTAACACGGGCAAGACATATACTGACCAGGGTGTCTAAAACCACTTCATAGTCCCTACTGGGTTAGACTCTTTTATTGAACTGCTGAATAAGACAACACTTAATATAAATCCTATTGATTCTGTGGGACTACTCTAGTAGTTACTAGCAATTGAATTTGGGCCTATATTGCAGTGTACACTCATCCCTCTTTATTTGTGACCTTGATTCTTCATGAATTTGATTAATACGTTCTCCCTAGGAATATCTAGGTCTTCCAGTGCAACACTATGGTCAGCTTTAACTCAAAGTTACACTGAAAGAAAGACGTAGAGTTTCCTAGAGAGAATACTCTACTAGGCATTTGTAGCTCCTCCAGTGCAGTTCTATGGTCAGTGTCTGTTGGATGCTGACCACAGAGTTGCACTGGAGGACCTAGAGATTCCTAGAGAGGTGTCCTTGTTATATGTGGTTTTTTTCCCATATTCACGGGAGTCTTATGCCCCTAACCTTAGCGAATATGGAGGGACAAGTTTATTAATATTTTATTTGGAAAAAAATCTCATGGTTTAAAAAAATATATGTACATTTATAGTCTTCTGACTTGGAACTTATTTCTGTGATCGGTTCCTGTGCACCTTCTGTGCTCTTAGTGTAATCAGAGTCTCCAGGTTTGGGAAGATTACATACTCACTGTCCATTGCTCAGTGTTTAGATAATCTTTGTCTTTTCACTACACGTCAAAAGTGTATGCTGGATATGTCAACTTAACCTCTGTATGGCAATGGCTACAATGTTGCAGGAAATGAGAAACCTTTCTTGTTTGCTGAAGCGCAGGATAATTTGTTTACTTAAGTGTGACACATTTGGACACAGTCAAGATGCACTGCCTGCATTAAGTCAGAAATGTTTTTGTTTCTTTCTTTTTCTTCCTGAAAAACATCTTATGACATAAAGAGCAAAGATGTGGACAAAAGACAAAAAACTGGCAGGACAGGACTGTGTATTTTTATTTATTGTTTAGAGTACTTCTACACTGCTCTTCAGTCACAAAGGCTCTCAGAGTGGCCTATAGATAGTTAATTTGACAGTTCCCTGCCCTCAGGCTTACAGTCTAAAAAGACATGTCACAAAAGGAGGAGGACATACTGTAGCAGTGGGGAAGTGGATCGAGCCCGGCACATACTGCAGTGTGGTGGCAGTTGGAATGGAGGGAGGGCCTTCAATCTGTCTCTGGAGCTAGGCATGGAGGAGCTCTGCCTGCCTCTCTTCCTCTCCTTCCAAGGCCAGGGTGGTAGCAGTTAAGATGTACATCTCCATTTGGTAGTGAAATAGATTTGCTTTTTAGTTTTATGACATGAGGTCTTGTTTTTCTTGGAGTGCATAAAACTCTTGGAAATACTCCAAACAAAATTGCTTAGAACAAATCTAAGTATTAACTAAATTATGTTTTGACAGATAGACTTGAGCTATCCCAAAGGGATAGTTTGGCTCTTCTGACAGAGGGGCTGTAAATTCCTCCAGACATCTTCATTACTAGCCCTGAAATGCTGGAAAAGAACCAGGGGTGGCACAAAAGGCTGAAACAGGGGTGGAAGGGCATTCCATTGTGTTGGAATTTGAGAGGAAAAACAATACTGATTTTAGACCTCATAATTGCAAAAACTCATTCTGCATCAATGGGTCATTTTACCCCCTCAGATCATACTGAAATGGAAGACAAATCAGAAGCAAATGCTATACCTCAGCCTCCTTTTTCCAACCCTACTGCTAAAGGAAGTCCAGTCTCAGAAGTTCCAGTTGAGACTACAGATATTGGTAAATTATAATTTATTACTTTATTTGTAGTGAGGTCTCTTGTTCATGGGTCTGCCACAAGTTGAGGTTAACTTGATGGCAGTTAACAACAAAGTTAGTAATTAATTCAGTGGAGATAAGCAAGAATATATTTGGAGAAACTATAGCACAGAATAGGGAACATTGATTATTCTAGGCTTATCATATATTTTTGCTAGATTAATGCAACAAAACGGGTTCACAAGCTCTTAAGTCAGGCTGGCCCTCCATATGTTGACTGACTGCAGCTCCCACGAGCCCATGCAACATAACTAATGGTAAAGGATGATGGTAATTACAGTTCAGCAACATCTGGATGTACTAGTTGCCTGCTTTGTCTAGATGCATGCACATAGTTTATTAACGTTAATGTAAAGATAAAAGCAGAAAAGGTAAAAGTAAATACAGATATAAAACATGAAGAAAAAGATGGAAAAAGGAGAAAATGAAGCAGTTCAGCAGTCTTTCAGTTTGAAGCCAAACAGTTCTGAATATGTTACTGTAGCTGCAAAGGACAAAGAGGAAATGAGTGGCAGAATGGGAATCCTGTCTAGACATGTACAGTGGGGCAAGGTTCCTGCCAAAACACTTAGCACTGAAATTTTCAGGCTCAAGAGAGGTGCTTTTTCAAAACAGGAAGTGACTGGAAGTTTCGATTACATTTTTCTCTTTTCAGGGAGGTGCTTTGGGTAGTCCAGAACTGTGTCCTTACAGATGTTGCTGGACTGTAGGTGCTATCAGCCCCCCACCATTGGCTATACTTGCTGGTAAAGACAGGAGTTGGGTCTAGCATGAAAAGGGCCCCAGGTTCCCCATTCAGGAATGGAGAATGTGTGGCCTTCCAGAAACTGGACTGCCATTCCCATCAGCTCCTGCTAGCATAACCAACAATGAACAATGAATGACAAATGAAAGTTTAAACAGCCCGCCTCCATGCCTGCCTTGGGTAGTTTGAAAATGGCACATATTACTAGAAATTATACATGTTCAATGATTTTACTATGGTGCATTTAAATTGATAATATTTCTGAATGCTTCTCTAACTCTTCTCTTTCTAAATGTAATATCCAATTTAGGTTTTGGTAACCGCTGTGGAAAACCAAGAGGACCAAGAGAGCCACCTACCGAATGGACATGATGCACGAACAAATGGACACATATTAAGTTATACTGGAATATTCAAGTGCCACTGAACTAGATCAATAGTTTTCCACGCTTTTTTAGGGGGGTAACTAACACAGTGTACATACAAATACACAATGGTACACTCTTATATACATCAACACAAACAGTAATATCTGCAGCAGTGGATTCTAGTATTGCAATCTGGGGCCATCAATCTGCCTTATCACACTTAGGAGAAAGTATTACATATGGTTTATTTTGTTACTTCAAGTATTATTGCCTTAATGTCTTTTGAACTTGTTACACAGTTTCTAGACATATTGATATGGTGAAACTTTTGACAAATTAAGTTTATGGACAACTTTTTGCTAAAGTTTGTTATCCTGTACCCTTTATTTTGTATATGCACAGGGCAAGCAGGTATATGATTTGATAAAGCTGAAATCATAAAGTATTAACAGAAGGTGTAAGAAATCTCTGCATGACCTAAATTTTCAAGTACCTTGTAAATTATTTGCCCTAATGTTTTAGTAAATAGTATGTTTTGTTTTTAAAAAAATACGTTGGGCACACATCCAGAGTAATAGGATGGCAGAGATGAAGATTGTAATACATTTTGTAAATTGTAAACAAAAAGTTATTTTTATATTATATACTGTTTTAACTGTTGGTCCTAATTTTGTCTTGGTTTTCATCTAGTCATGGAGAGTCCATAAGTGCCTTTGAAATATCAGATTTTTTAGCATGAATATGTTCACTGATTGAGATTAGCTTATCAACATATTTGATCTGCCAGTAAAAAAAAGAACACTTAACTCACACTTTAGTTATCCTTTTTAATATATTTCAATTAATCTGTAGAAGAATTTTCTAAAAAAAAACATTTATTACTAAATTGCATCAGATTTAATGTTACAGTATACTAATGGTGTGTATTTGTGCAAGGCTTTCAGGGCCCCACCTGTAAAGGGACTGTTGAGACAGCTTCCACTGTGCTAGTGAAAAGTAATCCCTCCTTCAGCAGCGGTGTCTGTAAAAGTCAAAGCCCTTAGAGCAACACTGTTTCTTGGCAAGATGCAATGTCAAGGTTAATGCTCATAAGGATTCACTACAAATATGCTTCTGTTTCTGTAATAGAGAATCTTTAAATTAAAGAGAACTCTTCCCTTAGTGGTGTGTCATGTGTATCACACGGAATGCAGTATACCTGAGCTATAGTTATGATTCATTAGTGTAAAAACAGAATAGATAAATGTAGGAATGCTTTGGTTTTCCTGTTCAAAAGAATCTTGTTGAGTTATAACACAATATACAAACAAACAGGTTTCATCTCTTTCCTTCAGAAAAGGTACTAAATACCTTGAGAGTTTTGGGCAGCCAAAACTGTTCTGTTGATTTTGAGATGTTCATAGGCCTTAGACTGCAGAGACAATTTTGTGGCCTTCCAGATTACGTTGAACTCCTGGCAGTCCTAGCTAATGGTGAGGAAAACTGGAAGATGCAATCTCAACACAAATGTGGATGACCCACATGATTCCCACTATTCCTTTAACTTGAAATTTAAATATACTACTCATTTCTAGACCAAAATCCATCTATTCCAGTATTAAGTCTTCCTTCATTTTTTGTTAATCAACTGTGAAAATATCAATAAACCAGAAGTGAATCTGCTTGCTTTAACAAGCACCCCGGCCCCAGAACCGTTGAAGCTGGAGGTTGACAGAAAGTTGCTGCCTTAGCAGTGCATGAAACACCTTCCAAACAGTGCAGTTTTATAACATATCAGCTATCTTCAAATCAGGTAAGGGACAAAAATAAAGATGAATTTTTGACTGAATGACATGACCAACCAAAGTTTATGGAGTTTGTGTTACCACGCATGCTCAGGACATTTCTCTAGACACATTTAAAATGTTGCCATGATCAGGGAATAAATATTTCTGAAATATGAGTGTTTTAAATTGCAATCCTGACTGTTTTCTGCCTGAGCACACCCTGATAATAGCTGTCTCAGAAACTAGCATACTTACTGAAATATACAAAAAGCATAGCAGAATACTTATAACATATGCAGGAGGAAGAGACGAGAACCTGCCATAGGTAGGTTCAAGACAGAAATACACTTTTTTTCCAGCCCTGCATTAAGGTCAGATCAGATACCTCCCCAAGAGAAATTCTGATGTGCAAACAAGAAACCCCACAATACAAATGTGCTAACACGCAAAGGCTCTTGGCTGGTGACTTGGGGAGAAAAGACACTCTGGCTCTTCTTAGGATGGATTCTAGCCCTACTGGGAGGGAAAGGTTCTTCAAAATGGGCTTATATTCCATTTTCCTCCTCAAAAATTTCAGATACTTCAAAGGTACCTATGGAAGTAACTACTGTTAGAAGGCTTTCCCATACCTTCCTATTGACTAAATGGTATCTACAGCACATGCTTCTTAACCATTTTTATTTAGTTTGCCACATTTGCTTTTTCTCTGCGTACACACACATGACTTGGCACTACACTGATAATGCATACTCCGCAGTTCTTAAAAAGCATTACAGTATTTGAGTGCCATGTCTCTTTGACAGCCTTTTGTTTTCTGAACCGTATTCCATCCTAACTGGTTGCTACATCTACTACAGTGCTTTTTAGACAGGTAAGACAATTCTAAGACACATTCAGAACAGTCTTATCGAATCCTGTAACAGGGCAGTCTTATCAACAGGTGAAATGTAAACCATAAAGGATCACTACTGCACTCATTAATGACAAAAGAACCAGATTCCTGTTCATGCCTGTTGCTGGAAATGAGAACATACTGTTTTCCTTGCCTTGAGGTTTGTTGTATACCATTCTAACAATGTATCTGAGAGCAAGTGTGCTGTAAAAAGAAAGTGGGCACAGAATCCGAAGGGTCCCCAAATGATTACAAGGAACCTGGTGCTTTCAGTGGATGAGAGTAGGAGAGTGTGGAGCCGTTCCTGTATTTGAGACTCTTCAGCAAAGGGGGTAAATCTTCAACTAGATCCAGGCTGAATTCACCTACATGCCTAGTTATCAGGCAGCTTGAAGCAGAGGCTACATGGTAAAGGTCATAGGTACCATCCTGAATTCTTGAAGGGCTTTTACCAACAGAATCTATGAAGCTTCTTGAAGGGCTTTTACAGATGGTAACAGTGGTAAATGCTATGGAAGCAGGTAGTTATCCCCACCTCTCAGAAGGCAATCAATTTGTTTTCTTCATGGCCAGCAAAAAGCTCAGAACAAGCCCTTTTGAAACCAATTCAGATACCCTATTTGCATTCATTCTGCTGTCACAAGATACACACAGCAAAAAACATGTGGCTGCACTTTAAAAGCAAACAAGTACCTACTTTTAAATCATGTCTGAAGAAATTAATTCATTAAGTATAAATTGCTACTTCTGGTCTAAAAACAACTATTAGCTAAACCAGAGGAGACCCATTGAAAGAAAAGGCATTTGGTAACAACACTTAAATAATTTCTATTGATTCTAGTTGGAAATAAACTGGATTTAGATTTGTCTTACCATATATAGAATCATAGAGTTGGAAGAGACCGCATGGGCCATCCAGTCCAACCCCCTGTCATGCAGGAAATCCAAATCAAAGCATCCCTGACAGATGGCCATCTAGCCTCTGCTTAACTCCACTACACTCCAAGGGAGTGTGTTCCACTGTGGAACAGGAAGTTCTTCCTAATGTTGAGGTGGAATCTCTTTTCCTGGAGCTTGCATCCATTGTTCCGGGTCCTGTTCTCTGGAGCAGCAGAAAACAAGCTTGTCGATCTACAAGTCGATCTCATATATGTTGGGAAGTTTTGGGGCCAAAATTATGGATTTTGATATGACCTGTGGATAAGTTGAGGGTAAAACCTAGGGGCATGTAACAAAGGATCTCAAGGATGAATGAAAGGGAAATGATGCCAAAGAGCTTACAAAATTCCAGCAAGCATCACTGTTTGTGCTCACATTAAAGGCTGGATGCATGAGAGAGTAGAGGGGGACAGTGCCTCCAGGACAGATTACACTCTTGCCTTTCACCAGGGAATGTCTCATTTTTTCAAGAGTCACAGTACGGGCACTGACTTGTGGATAAGTCGACTCAGATTTTTTGGTCAATTTTTAGACTACTATTTCTAGCTGTATACAGTATATCCAGTATTTTACATATCCCATAAAAAAGCAATATTAAAACCAGGTGCATGGTTCTGTCACGATATATGATGTTATAGTGCTGGAATAACATGCTGGTGTATCAAGGGAAATATTAGCTATGTAAAATAATGGGAGGGGCAAATGGCCAGCGGACACTGACAGACAGCTGGAAGTTTATGGTCCCTTCTTCCTGCAAACAGATTGGGCAGCTGTAATCCAGGGATGTGCTTCCTCCTTTAGCAAGATTAAATGATAATACTAGAAGGGAAGGGGGAACATGAAAGGTCACTTGATTTGGATGGGGGGGCAATTGTAGCTGGAGAAGGGGCAGTTGGATGATGGGCTTCTTAGCTCAGGGTTCAAGTGGGAAATTTCCACTGCTAAGACAAACCTCAGATGAGGAACCTCTGTTCCAATTCCTGGAATAAATTCTTTTGTTTAGCCACGCCAAGATATTCGCCTGGTTATTGGGAGCTGAGGCCCACAATCCTGACAGGCAACTTTTTAATGGCCTAAAAGTGAGGTAATGAGAAAATGACTGAAAATGGTGAATTCCATGATTTAAACATTTTTATTTAGTTTGAATTTTCTTCATATTTATGAATCTAAGCAATGTTCATAATAGAAATAAATACTATTAAATACATTTATGAATTATCATGCCATTGATCCCTTTAAGCATTACTTGGGCATTTTGTATCTTTATCTTCAGCACAGAATTCCAAGAACAGTTTCTTCTACTTCTATTAAAGAACAATTGTGGCAATTAGGCCTAGACAACATACACATTAATGTGAAAATATGTAAGAGTGTAAGCGATTTGGAAAATACCTGGTGTTCACAAAATGACGCAAGGTAAACGTCTCTGGACAGAGAAATCCCTATAGCTGCAGTCCCTACCTGTTAATTGTCCCATGCATATAGCATATCACTATACGCTTCTCAAGATAACCATAGAAAGCTCTTTGGGGAGTCAAAAATAGTTAAGGAAAAAATGGAATCAGGCTATGCTTCTGCATAGGGAGTCTGAGAGGCGTGCCTTTCAAGCTGCTTTTTACTTGATTTTTGAGGCTGGAGTGGTGACGACTCTGATCTTCTCTGTTCAAAGCTCCTTAGGGGCTCAGAGGCCTTTTTGGAGTAAGGAAGAGGATAGTAAATATTCCAAATTGATAGAACAGAGCTGAGCAGTGGGGACAATTCAATCCTTGAACATCATGAACAAAAAGAGCTAGTGTATTTTGTTCATCTGGTCTAAAAATTACAATTGCGGTTTATATTTTCAGTTAAATACAGAATTAGAACGTAACATGTTTAAACTACATTTCTGTTAGATTATGCTGGAGGCATGTGCCAACTCCTATCAAGAATGCATGTCAGTTAAACAAATTTCCCTTTGAATTTACCAATCTTGTTAAAAAAAACCTTCAATAACATTGCCATATCATTAAATAACTTAACAATGTCCTTCAGAATTAGAAACATAAACTTTAATAAACTAAATTTCAACTACTTATATCATTTCCACAATTGTTTCCATAAATTACCATCATTTCATCATGAATTTGCTGGGCATTATTACCCTTCAAATGAAGGAACTTAATCATGCTGCGAGCCTCAGTCTTCTCCATTTTACACTTTAGTCATTTCTGGTACAACCTGTAACAAAAAAGAAAAAGGACAATCAGCTGTATTTTCTCAATATCATGCACTTAGGGATCAATGATGACACTGACAAAATTTCATCAATATACCATAATAACTTCCAGGTGATAATTATTACTTTATGATACCCCCTTGTATCTCAGCCACCCATAAAAAAGATTTTGGTTTTTGGAGTATTTTTATTTTGTAATTCTGGATAAGTGAGACTCAACCTGTATTCTTTAAATTTAAGGTGGAAACAAAAATAAAACCACAATCCGACTTCTACTTTAAATGTAAAAGAGGTTTAAATAAGAACAGTCTAGGATGGGAGGAGTCTATGTAGAGTTCAGCCAGCTGTAAGAAATGCCATGGCAGACACTGTATTAGTCGTCATGGAGTTAGTGTCTACTCAATGGGGAAATTAAGCAACCAAGTTTACACACATACAGCTACTCTCAAGAAAAATCACTGGAGCACTTTCCAATTATACATCTATAGAAGCATAATGTAAGATTTGTAGGTGGAATGCACATCCATAAACAGATGCGTTCCTCAGCTTTCATCTGCAGTACCTCTACACTCTCTCTTTGCCCCTAGCAGTTCATTAGGTCTGCATCAGAAATCCTTAACACTGTTAAGACAACAGATATCTTACAAGAACGTTATGATTTTAATACATAAATATAATTACCACAGGAAAATACTGTAGGGAAATGTTCTTAACATAAAAATTCTCATGTTTTACATCCTACTTTGCCCATCCTATGTTTGCTCCTACTATATTCTTGGAAAACGTGTTTAACAAGTTTGTTCTGTTACATGATACATCCTCATCCCAGGCTACCTCCAAGCTTGATGCCCTATACTCCCCATCTGATTTTCTTCTCCTTGACTTTCTTAATGCAGTTTCCCATTGAGGCCTTTGTTTATCTGCTTGTAAACCAGATAGGAATCTCTGGCCCATCCGCTTCCTTTTTTTCTTTCTGTCTTCCCTCTCACGCTGCAACAAGGCCTTTAAAAGGTCAATGCAAGGATTTTCAGACACTTGTTACAGCAGTGTACTACTCGGCTAACCTCCCTAAAAAAATATCCCTTCCTCACTTTGGAGAGAAGACTTTATGCCAGTGGAAGCATTAAAAAACAAACAAACCTCAATCAATTGCAATAGATACAACAGTATGTAAGTTCAGTCATGCATGAATATGTATATAAGCGAATACATATATATTTCAGAGGAAGGAACTGACAAAAACACCTCTTGAGTATTCCTTGCCTAGGAAAACCCTATGACATTCATGGGGTTGCCATAAGTCAACAGGCTACTTGAATAGCAATAACATTTCTATACTGCTTATCAGTGCACTTAATTTTTCAACCAAGAAGTAAACAAAGTCAACTGCTGGTTTAGTTCCTAGTTGGGAAAAAAACCACTGTTGTGCTTAAAGCAGCGTAGCCCCTTCCAAAGTTGAGAAAACCCCGTATTCAGGGCCTTTAGGGAATGGATGAGATCCACTTAGTGAAACATTTCGCCAAAGGTAAAATGAAATCAATGTGAACATAGTGCTCCCTGGAAGCCAATGAAGTCCATCCACACTCAGTAGCTGCCCACTCAACTACATCCTTTACTCAAAACTCTTTATCAGGTCTGTTCTTTAGACCTTTAAACTTGCACACACTGTATTTATAACAGATCATTAGGAATACAAAGATTTTGAGATGGAGATGGCAGAAAACCTTTCCAAGCAGAAAGAACAAACCATAGCACAGCGAGTTATCTTACTGCAGTTTTTAAAGAAAGGAAAGAAAATGAATGCTTTCTCCATTGTTTGCTTAAGCAAGTTCAGAAATTCATTTTCCTTCATAAGGTTATGCATGTGTGATGTTTGAATTTATTTTTAAACACAAACATTTCTTTTCTTCCAAATGAAAACCAAGAACTACTGGAGGGAAGCAATGAGACCATGACATTGGTATTCCACCTCCACCCCATGGGTATCCCTTCAAGCATTTTGAAGGGATACTAGCAAGGATCTTAATACCAAAAACCAACTTCCAGCACTCTCCTTTTAAAATTCTAGTTCATTCTGCATCACTCAAGTGGCATGCATGAAGTTTTCATTGGGAACAAAAACCTGCCTCTAAATTGATATAATTTGATACAGAGAGCTTGTCTGGCACTTGATTTGGGAATCAATCATCAACACATGCAGGATATTGATCCTAGAAGTAAGGGTAGCTCTTGTGCAACCAACACTGCCAATGAAGCATATATTCCTAAGTATGTTCATCCCAAATGCTGGAATAATATTAATAGTAAGATGCATGACACATAGAACAAAATCCCATGGAGTTCAATAAGACCTACTCTCTAGTGAAGTGGACAGTGCTGCTATTTTGATTTCAAGCACATGTCTCATCTTGTCTAAAGTGAGAGGCTTGTACATCAATAACCATCTGCATATTAAAGTTAAACTAGCCCAGTGGCATCTCAACTTTTATATATATATATATTTTAAAAGGGTGTGATTTTGATAAGAACTGAAAATACCTCTTTAACTCCTTTTCTCCATAATTGTGTATCTCCTACATTAGATGCTGCCACTGTCATAAAAGTAACTTACTGATACTGATTCAACTAAGCCTGGCAAACAGACATGGGATCTATTAAATCTTGTTCTGCCAATAAGAAAGTAATGAATGCCTGCCAAGAGAGAAAACATAGTGAAATGGACAGCCAAATTATGCTTAGCTGTGTGCTTTCTTGTCAGTTGTGCTTCAGGTTTTCCAACTATTTTTTTTTAAAAGAACAACCAGAAATCTATGCTTAGGAGAAAGAAGTAGTTATTACAGCAGTCCTTATGTACATTACTGTTAATGGCTCATTTGTCTATTTTAGTAATTCTAATCTAACTCCATCAGTGTTACTGCACTATTCAATGATATGTGTGGATTTAATAGCAGGCAATATAAATAAAACTCCACTGCTAAGTCAAGATACATCTTCGCTTAATAGGCAACACGACATTTTTAGCGTTGTATCCATGAATTACTTCATCTTTTAATTTGTCCACATATCTCTCCTAAGAAAACCAGATTGCAGCATCTTGACTTGAACAGTCTAATATTTGGAGGCAGCTCAGTCTTTCATGAAGGACCAAATATACTATTTACAGATCGAACTGAACAGCTGTTTTGGAGATACGGTGCAACTCAAAACCATCATTTTTGATTATGTATTCTAGCCTAGTTGTGTGACCCCTTTCCTTGGTTATGCACATATGAGAGTGAAACAGCACCAATCTGCTCTGTCCATGAGCTCAGTATCCTTTGATGTGAATATTAACATATTCTTTTTGGTACATACTGTGCTTTCCCTATGTATATCCTTAATACACGTTTTAATCGCTCATGATAATATTCTTGAGATGAACCATGGGTTCTTCTTTAGTACCAGCTTAAATCAATTAAGGCAAAGCTTCATTTCAATGTGGCTTAGGCCTGTTACAGACTGCCAAAATAAAGCTGCTTCGGGTCTCTTTGGATGTATGCTATTTAAATGATGCATGCATCCTAAGAATCCAGAAGCTGCACCAAAGCTGCACTCCAGTGCTTAGGAACCAAGTGTGGCTTTGGCGCGACCTCCGGACTCTTAGGACCCATGCATCATTTAAATAGCATACCTCCAAAGAGACCCAAAGCAGCTTTATTTTGGCAGTCTGTAATAGGCCTTAGTACAGTAAATTGAAACGTATTATCTGGCATCTGGAAATAAGGACAAGGTATGGGCACCAACAAGAGCTTCCTTCCTCCTGAGATACGCTCCTCAGGCTGGACTCAATCAAATACTGTGCAAAGAACTACCGAGCCACCATAACATGTTTATATGGAGTATTATATGTAATATTACACCCTCCCTACTACAATAGGAAGCCTATATAGCCAGAGAGTCTGTAATTTAGACACAAGAGCCAGCATGGTGTAATGGCCTGTGCAGTAGACTACGACTCTAGGGACCAGGGTTCAAATCCCAGCTCAGTCATGTAAACCCAGAGCGTGACTCTGGGTAAGTCACACTCTCTCACCTCAGAGGATGGCAATGGCAAAAGCCCTCTGAAGAAATTTTCCAAGGAAACCCCATCGGTTTGTCGCAGATCGGAAAACACTCGAACGCACACAACAAAAACAACATTTTGGATAGCCCAGAAAAACCTGGGGTAATTCTTGGGATAGTAGCAGCAGAATCATATGCCAATTGCACTCCACGTTAATGTAGTTTTGAGCCTTCTCCGTCAGAGAGCTCTGGTGCCACAACAAACCATAATCCTGAGGATTCCCTAGCATTGAGCCAGGGCAGTTGAAGCAGTCCCAAACTGGGTTATTTCTGCAGTGTGTTTTGGACCTAGGAGAAACTGCTTGGACCCAACACCTCACCACTGGTTAGAACAGAAAGAACAACAGGGAGCCAACCCACCTTCAATAATATTCAGGAGGCGCCTTGTTTGGGTCAGAACCGTTCCTCACAACCCAGCAGCATAAATGTATGCATGCTTTCAACAGTGCCACCAAGATGGCAGCCATGTGGTGGGCCAAAACTAAGCCCCACAGAGGTAAACGGGCCTTAATCCCAGACAAGAGTGGATAACCTTGCATTCTTAACCTATTTCCTGTATTAAAACCAATTTAAATGCACGTATCACGGTCAGGAAAACAAGCATGCCTCAGAGGGCACCATCTTAGAAGAGACATTCTCTGGCCCAAGAAAGGAGGAGGAGAAGGAAGGCATCTTCTAAGATGGCAGCCGCAAACAGGCATGCATTAAAAATGGATATATAGACACTTGTTCCTCCATTTTTGCTAGGGTTAGGGGCACAAGACCCCCGTGAATATGGAAAACACCGCAAAGAACAAAAACACCATGTATTTTACCTGAGAGGACACCTCTCTAGGGATCTCTAGTTCCTCCAGGGCAACTCTGTGGTCAACGTCCGACAGACACTGACCACAGAACTGCCCTGGAGGAGCTACAAAGGCCTAGTAGAGTATTCTCTCTAGGAATCGCTAGGTCTTTCAGTGCAACTTGTAGTTAAAGTTGACCATAGAGTTGCACTGGAGGACCTAGAGATTCTTAGAGAGAACATATTAATCAAATCTGCAAATATCAAAGGTGTAACTATGGAGGAATTAGTGTGTTTGTTTGTGTGTATATGAAAGGCTTGGCGCCCTTCAAGAAGATCTATCTATACGTACATCTATATCTATCTAGCTATCTATATGAAAGGCTTGGTGCCCTTCAAGAAGATTTATCTATATCCATCTATCTATCTATGAAAGGCTTGGTGCCCTTCATGAAGTTACAGATAGGCAGATAGATAGATCCATCTTCTTGAAGGTCGCCAACCCTTTCAAATGCACATATGGGGCGGGGGGAGCTTACAAGTCCCGCTCTGGTGCCTCAAGCAACGACAATTTCCCAGAATTCCACAGCAGGGAGCCAAGGCGGCTTTAAAGCGGGCTCAAACCGTATTATTCACCATAGAGGAGAACACCCCCCCTCGCCGACGAAAGGGAGCTGTACAGCCTCCTCCCGCTCGCTCTTCCCCGCTTCCTCAGGGGACTCCCTTCCTTCTTCAGGGGAGCCTCCAAGAAGAGCAGCAGCAGCAGCAGCAGCAGCAGGCCCTCCTTCCTCTCTCACAAACTGCGCCACACTGAGGCAGAGACTCTTACAGTCAGTCACAGCCAACCCTATTCCCCTTATTATGGAGCCCCATTGGCTCCTCCCGCTGTCTGTCTCCCCTTCTCCCCAGTCCCCTGGAATCCCATTGGCTCCTTGCGCCGTCTCTCCTCTCCTCGCCCCGTTCCTATTGGAGGGGAATGTCGCTCTAGTCCCGCCCCTCCTCCCTTGCCCCGCCCCTTTTGCCATCCCGGCTGACTGGCGAGAGAGAGGTAAATAGAAGCACAAAATGGCGGAGCCTCTGAGTCCCGCGCGAGGCGCGACGGTGGCGCCTCCGCCTCAGCAGCCGCTCTCTTCCAGCGCGGCCTCTCAGCGCGGCGGAAGCAGAGGCGGCTTCCAACCGGCCTCCAAGCGCTTGAAGGCCGAGGAGCGAGGCCTCAAGGGCCCCAAGAGGGTCAACGGCGAGGGAGGCGGCAATAGGAAGCAGCCGCCGCCGCCGCCGCCGCCGCCTCCTCCTTCTCTCCCTCAGCCTCACATCCCAGTGGGGCCTTCTCTCTGGAGCCTCACCGCCTTCGCCTCGGGCGCCAGCAGCGTCGCCTTCCCGCCTCACAAGTTGCTCCTGCCGCCGCCCTCTTCCTCCTCCTCGTCCTCCTCCTCCTCCTCTCACTCCCATCGGCGCTTGGGCCCCGCCGCCGCCGCCGTTGTTGTCGTCGAGGGAGGAGGAGGAGGAGGCACCAGCAGCAGAGGCAGCAGAAGCAGCAGCAGCAGCAGCAGCAGCAAGACCAAGAGGACCAAAGAGAAGCAGAGGGACAAGGAGAAGGCCAGGAGACCGGCCGGGGCCCGCTCGGGGGCCTCCGGAGGAGCAGGAGGAGGGCGGAGGGGAGGACTGAGTGGCGGCGGCGGCGGCTGGGAGGAGAACGGCGAGGTGAAGATGCTGCTCCAGCCTCAGCAGCAGCAGCACCAGCATCACCACCGACATCGGCACCGGCAGCAAGGTGAGAGGGAGGAAGAAGAGGGGTCTGTATACACAGATATGTCTGTATGTATATGTTCATACATGTATCTACATATACACAGACACATATATGTGTGAGTATATATCTATCTATCTATACATATATGTACATGCATACACATATGTACACATGTATATGTCTGCGTATATGTATTCACACGTACACATGTACATACATATGCATAAATATGTGTGTGTGTGTATATATATATATTCACACATATATACACATGTATATACATACACATGCATTATCTGCACACATACATATATATATATGTATGTGCACACATGCTATATAGACATATACAAACATACATACATGCTATACAGTATATGTATATGCTCACACATACATACATATATATATACATACACACATTATGCACACACTATACCCATACGTTATATCTATATATATAGATATACATACATACAATGCTATGGTATATAAACACACATACATTATATATATATATATATATATATATACACACACACACACACTATACACACACACACACACCCATATATATATGCACACTCACTATATATACATGCATACATACATGCTATACAGTACACACACATACATGCTATATACACACACATTTATTGGCAGGACAAGATTCAATAGATTCTGTTTGCCAGGCTGAGTTGAATCCGTATCAGTAAGTTACTTTTATGACAGTGGCAGCATCTAATGTAGGAGATACACAATTATGGAGAAAAGGAGTTAAAGAGGTATTTTCAGTTCTTATCAAAATCACACCCTTTTAAAAAACTATATATACATACTATATACACACACATACATCCAGTCTCTCTCTCTCTCTCTCTCTCTCTCTCTCTCTCTCTCTATATATATATATATATGTATATATATTCATATACAGTCACCCCTCCATTTTCACAAGGGACCCTTTCCGGACCCCCCTGTGAAAATGAAAAATCGCCAATATTCAAGCCCCATTGGCTTGAATGGCGACACACGTCCCATTTTGTCCCCCTCCATTTACCACCAATGAACAGGCGAGGGACATGGACTCTTAAGTCCACGAACATGGAGGGGTGACTATACACACACACTATATGCATATATACAAACACAACTATATATCCATATATACACACAAACATCCAATATATATACACACACACACTGTGCATATGTATACACACACATATACTCTGTGTGTGTGTGTATATACATGCTATATATGTAGATACACACACATATTATATATATTCACACAAGTATACATACTGTGTGTGTGTGTGTATATATATATATATATACTCATATTCTATATAGTGTGTATATATATATGTATATGTATATAAATGCACATGCACACACTTATATACATACAGTATACACACATACATACATACATAGTTTCAAAATAAGGTGGAGTGGAAACGCTGAGGGCGGGGGAAGTGGCTTGCCATCCTGCCTGGGTGCCTTGGGGTTCCCCCAAAGTCTGTTGTCCCTTTGTGGGGTGGAGGAAGCATCAGGAAATGGGTATTCCCTTTAGCCAGCCTGGAACTGGAATGGCTGCCTTGCTGCACATGGAGCAAACATGTTGTCTTATGCCAGGGTCTGTCTTGAGGGAGGTTGGCGCTCGGCTTTCATCTCCAGGGCTGACCCCTCCTCCTCTTCCTCCTCCCCCCATCTGAAAAAAAGACTTAAATCTTTTTAAGTCCAGGGGGGGGGAACCTATGGGGATGATACTGGGTACGTTTTTTGAGAAGGCGGCAAGAGCAGCGCAGGCCTGTTCCTGTCAAAGAAGGGGGTGTGGAAAGGGCGACTGCCTCCAGTGGAGGCTGCCAGAGGCCTAGGGTTTTCAGACCTATTAGGGAAATGGAGCTGCTTTGAGTTAAAAGGTGGCCAAGATCTGGGCTGGGCTCTAAAAAGGAACGACAGTGCTTTCTAGAATTAGAATGGAAATATAACTTCTGGTTGGGGCAAACCTCAGTTTTCTGTTGCGTGAGAATTTTAGTTTTTGGTCTTACAAATTAGAAACGGCGTACTGTATTTCCTAGCATATGCTTCGGCCGTCATGGTTTCATAAAGATGAGCTGGATAAGGTTCAGGTGGCCTTAAGTTGGTGTCCGTTTACTTTGAGGCAATTGTGCATATTTCTAAATGGTAGCACTTAAAGATCAGTCTATTAGGACTTGCCATTGATATAATTTTACCAGCCTCTACTTGGCCTTGATACAGCTAGGAATTCAGCTTTTTCCCACCTATATAAGGAGTTTGGGCAGCCTTTTCTGTACAGTCACAGTGCCTGGACTTCCAAGCCTGAACAAATGGGGCTTAAGAAGAGAAGGTGCTGACCTTGAACGTGGTCAAAAATGGGAGTAACATTAAAGAAGTGGCCTATGGCACAGTTTAAAAACTGTGAAGAAGACATACCTTTCTAGGCATCCAGATAGAAAGGATGCCGAGAAAACCAAGTACAGCCTCATGCCCAAAGAGTTATGTTTTAACAGACTTGTAAGTGGACCGTTGGATACTTTTACTATCAAGTGGCTTACACAGGTGCAAGGAAGGAGTTCACTGGCAGCCATCTTAGCTGGGAGATAGGGAAAGGATGTATTTCTCAGAGGTACATATATAGTTCAACATTTTAGAGGTCTTAATTGCAGCGCTTCAAGCATTTGCTTATTTTCAGAACAGTGCTAAGCTGATACGGTAAATGTCAAATATGAATAGTTTGCAGAATTCCAGAACAGCTGAACTATGTTGAATCAGTGGCATGGCATTGATCTGCTCAGTTCCTGAATTTCATTAAAAGGAGATTTACAGTCTTAAGTAAAAAAAGCATTTATTTAGAAATCTGCCCCCCTGAATCAGTGGGTTTCATTCTTCGTTTCCCCTCATATCTTTAAATCTACATGCAAATATTTGCATAAGCCTTTAGTCTTGACATTGAAGGAAGTCCTTGTCAAGTGAGTTGTTTCTTCCTATCTCCTGTTGTAAATAGTCTCTGATCATTTCATTAGGAACTCCACAGAAATGGACTGTGCTCAGTGACAAGATGCCTATCATAGATAAAGACTGTAGTAACTGGTGTAAGTATTTTAGGTTCAGAATAAATGTGCCTGGGCATCCATGTGCATGGATGTTACTGTCCTTCACATAAAAGAAGCAGGGGTGAGGAAACAAAGTGCACATGAGTGGAGCAAAAATAATCCAGCTTTCATTTCACATCATTGCGCTCCTGAAGTACTTTTATCATAGTCTGGCTCTGCTTCTGGAAGGGAGCCAGGTTTGGGTCAAAACTGCTTGAAGCAAAGGATCCTAGAAAGGTCAGTTGTGAGAGGCTTCAGCTCCTTTCATGAAAGAAATAAACAACACCCTGCTGTTATGTGTGAAGTGGGCAGGCATGTGAATAAAAGGCACATGGCTGTCCTCTTGCATTTAGTCTGATTCTGAGATTTCAGTTGTGAAACCATGTGGATACTTGTCTTTTCAACCATCACCTGATTTCACATTGTATACACCGCAGTAAGTTGTTTGCTCCTCTAATATATCCACAGTGTGTCTGTACTTATATTTTTAAGGCCACAGCCACCAACTATGCATTAATTCTCACTGTCTTCTTTCTTTACTTTCTTTTTAAAACTGTTTCAGTGGTATTAGCGTTAGGACCAATTCCACACAGTAAAATGTCTTGAGGAACGTGTGAGGACATGAGATGAGAGGAAGAATGCTTATTCCTAATGGTCACATGAGAATATTTTAAATATGCATCACAGTTTTCTCTAAGCCTGTACCATGAAAAAACAATTGCTTTCAAGTAAACACAAGTACATTCTTGTGGATTTCAAAAACAGTTTTCTTATTCTCCTGTTTCTCCTTTTTCTCTCTCTCTCTCCAGGCTGTCAGTGTGCAACAGATGCAGAAAGTAACTATATATGCATTCTGTCTGGTAAATAATAATAACAAAGGTCACCAATGTAAAAAAATGTCATGAGCAGGGTTACTATTTTTATTTGCTGTGGTGTTCCCATAAATAGGTCTGGTATTGATTTATAACTAATAGTTTTTAGTCAGGGGTGTATTAGATTGTGCTGGATTGTAGGATCAAATTCCTGTTCTAGGTGCCCTTCAGCCATTATCTCGGCCTAATCTAGTTCATAAGTGTGTTAAGAATGTGCAGGGTTTCTGTATACTGTGGGAACAGGGGAAACAGATCAACCCACTCAAAGGTATTTGTAAAAATGAAGAAGATAAACATAAAATATTAAAATATTAGACCTCTCAGTATCAATGTGCTTGAGAGTGGAAACAATTTTTTAAAAAAGGATGTTTATTTCTCCTATGGCTACTGACACCTGACTAAACAATCTGGACGATATTATGCTTCTCCGGATATGATGATTAGTACTTTCTGCACTAGCTTACACAAACCTCCTTTTCTTCATTGAGAAAATATCTAAGTGCACTTCCAAAAAGAGATATAGAAATGCTTTGTCCAGGAGAATATTGGTACTGGAAAGTGGACAAGAGCTTGACTCACTAAGAATGGTTCTTCTGACATTACTTCCGTAGGGATATAAGGCTGGAAGTGATGCCAGGCTTGTAGAATAATCTAGATCTGAGGTGAGGAACATGTATCTCTCCAAGTATGATTGGATGTCTTAACTCCTGTCAACCTAATCCAGCATAGCCTTATGCTATGAGGGCTCCCTTTGGAAGCCACAGGTTACTGTGGTGGAGGGATTAGGTTGTTGCTGCAGAATCTCATCCTTTCCTTTCATATAGTGCTGTAATAGAAAAGGGAGAGAAGCCTATTCTGAGTTACATTTCTTGCAGGTTGACTTGTTAGGAAGTTTATAATTACCAAACAACCTATTTTTATAGAAGTTAATTGTACGCCTGCATCTTACTATTATCACATACTTCAGATGAAAGCTAAAGCTTCAGTTGCTAGATAGTGATATCGATCTATTTTGTAAAATTTCAAATTTCTCTTCCATAAAATTGACTGGCATATAGCTTTACTGGTATAGAAACATGGGAATAGCGTTAGAATCTACGTAATTAGGAAATACTATATACAACTGCAGTTGGCCCTCCACATATGTGGTTTTGACTTTTGCAAATTTGATTATTTGCAGATTTGATTAATATGGTCTCTGGGAATCTCTAGGTCCTCTAACATAGTTCTGCTGGACGTTGACCATAGAGTTGTGCTGGAGAACCTAGGAGTTCCTAGAGAAAACACTTCTCTATGCATTTGTAGGTTCTGCAGCATGAATCAGTGGTCAGTTTCTGGCAGATGTTGATCATAGAGTTGCACTGGAGGACCTGGAGATTTAGAGAGCGGTGTTCTACCAGGTAAAAAGAATAGTGTTTTTTATTTGTGGTATTTCCACATTCATGGGGCTCCTTTATCCCTAACCCCTGCGAATGTGCAGGGACCACTGTAATCTTCATATGAACAAAGTGCTATATCATCTGTTCCCCCCTTCTGTGAACTTGAGATGTGGATGATTTTTCAGAAGCATCTAAAGATTGAAATACTTGTCTTAACTAATAGGCTAATAGGAGAACTCTGCCAGAGAGTGAAATTTAAGTTAAATTATTTGTCCATTTCAGGATTCTCTGAACATTTTACATTCTGTATCATTAAGTGTAAGGAATGCTTGTACAGTACTTGAATTCTAAATTGTATTGTCACTTATTATGTGTGTTGGACTGATATATTCCAGGCTAGTGGGGGAGCTAACATGTATGTGAATGTCTTTCCAAGCAGGGCTGCAAGTTCTTGACTGTATGTTATTGAAGGGAAGGGATAAGGTATTCAGGCTGAGATTAGTAGTGCTATGTTGAAAGTGCAGGGGGATGGATGAGTCCTACATTTGTGCCGGTTTATTTATTTATTTAAATTTTTAAAAAAATATTTAATTATTTATTTTTTGGCTTTGGCCCCCCAGTTGTCTGAGGGACAGCAACCCGGCCCCCGGCTCAAAAGGGTTGCCTACCCCTGGGTTAGGATTATCTGATGTATAATATATGAGTGATAGAATGATTTAAGCAGATCTTTGTTTGGGAATGTTGGAATTGGCAAACACATTGTCTTTCCGTTTGGTTTAGGTGTTTTAATCATTACTGGTTTTAATTACCTTGATGCAGTTTGAAACAGAGCCTGTACTTATTTCTTTCTTCTGGTATACATCTTCTACATACCAGAATATGAAAGGTTTTTTTTTTATTTCTACAGGGCTTGAACTATTCAAGTGGATTTAAGGGAGACAAATGTGTTTATTAGAAGTAAATCCTATTTTATTTAGAGTTCAACAGTGTTCATGTTTTATATTTTTAATAGAATAGGACAAGCACTGGGGAGCAAATACATGTATATTTACATCTTGCTTTTAAATGTTTGATTTTTCATGTTTGCCATGAGTACTTTTTTCTGAAGATATCCAGAGTAACAGTAATCTCCACTGTTTTATTTACTTAATATGTTTCTTGACCATGTCTCAGACTCATATTCACAAGACTGTTTGTGATATAAAATTCAGTATGAAATTAGAAAAACATCTTAAGTTTTAACTAGTTTGAAATGTTAAAATAAAATACAGTTTCATATAACAGCAAATATCATAAAATATTTTTAGTTAAAAGATAGAAAGAACAAACACATTTTTAAAGTCCTTATAAAAAGAGCTAGTAATGGAACTACCAGTATAGCTTTGAGGAGTAAATTCCGTAGGGTAGAGGACACCACAGAGAAGGCCAAATATAATGCAAGAGTGAGTAGCATATGTACCACTTGCACTGTGACATTACATAGATTGCAGCGTAGTTTACATATTTGTTTTATTATAGTGTATGGTAAGTATGGAATGTAGAAGGACTGGGTGACAAGTTGGAATGGAGGGGATTTACTTATAGGAGAGTATGTTGTGGAAATGTTGTGATCAGAGTAAGAAGGAAAGTATAACGATCAGTGTTTGGATGAAAACATTGAGGGAGAAGAAAGATCTGAGTTCTGAGACAGGAGATTGTGTGTGTAAACATTGCATTAGGTAGTGATTTGTGAGTATTCCGATACTGTATAAAAGAAACTTTGAATACAGTGAGAACCCTGGCTGCCTCGGCTTAGTAATGAAGGTGAGCACTGCCTCCTACAGTTGTATGTCAAAGGGGAAACTTTTACCTTTTTAAATGTGCTAGAGAGTAAAGAGTTAAATAATTACATATCATCTCAATTGTATCTAATAAAACTATATTTATTATTCAACATAACTATTACACCTGTTGCTTGATCACTATCCCAGTGATACAGCAGTTAGAACTCAAGAACTGAAAGAACAAGCTTATTATGCAAAGAGTAACCTTATATACAAAGTGAGCGAAAGTGGATCCTGTGGGGATGCTAGTTGGAGCAGTATTCACCTCCCAATTGTTCTTGTGAATAACACAATCCCTAGCCCAAATTTCTTTTGATTAAAAACATGGAGAAACTTACTCCTAGAAGTCTGGTTTTCTTTCAGAAGAAGGCACATGGTTTCTATGTGCTTTTCCATTGCTTAAAAATAAAGGTTTAAAATGAGTTTAGACATAGAAGGTGTACTTCTGGTTTCGATGGGCATAATATAGCGTGAGATAGGTCTGGGGATGGAAAGTTGGCCTCTAGTTACTCAGGAGTTGCTAATTACCCTTCTAGTGCTAGTCAACCTTAGTGATCTCAACAGTATGCCAGTTCCTCTAAATATGATCTTAGGTTCATCTAAATATGATCTCAAAGCACTGTAAAGTTTGCAGTGCAGGGATTTAAGTAGTTCTGTAATAGCATGTACTCAAACTGTTTACTTGAAAGTTCAGCAGCAGTGCTGCTGTTAAAGAATAGATGATCTGCTGGGATTTATAAAAATGAACTATAAAATAATAGATGATCTGCTGGGATTTATAAAAAGGAACTACCTGCATAATGATAGATGCCTAATTTCTTGACATCACTTAAAATGCCTTTAATCAGGAGAATGTTTTAGCCACAGTTTATCCCCACTAGCAACAGTAATGAGCAGCACAAGGTAATTTGGATGAATGTTCTGTATGGAAACATTTCCAAGTTTCAGTCTAATGTTTCATAACCATTTCCAAAGGGGTAGTCACATTAGTCTATTGCAGCTAAAACAACAAAGATCTGTAGTAGTTTAAAGACAAATTTATTATGCAGTGACCTTTTGTACAGAATGGAGTTAGGTAGGCCATGTATGCAAAAATGTGTGCTTGAATGCATTTGTTAATCTTTAAAGTACCAGGGGACTCATTCTTGTTTTATAACCAAGTTATTTTGTGTGAAAAGTTCAGTAAGCTGGAAGGTTTTGGACCAACTATGTTTCATTTCCCCTCAGATCAGTCACATAAAAACATCTAGTTAAATATATTAATATATATAAAAGATAAAATTGGGCAATTGAACCTTTTCCATGTAATTTTACAGTAGCATTTATATTATTATTAATTGGCTATCTTTTGGGATAACACCTAACCATACTTTAAAAACGGACATGGATATTCAGGTATGTGTCAACAAATTTGATTAACATTAACTTAAAAACAAACTTCTTTAAAATACCCAGTGGCTCTTTATATAGATTGAATCATTCTTATCAAATGTATTAGACAGTGCTAGGAGGCAGTTTTTTTTTTTTGTTGTTGTTGTTTAAATAATGTTTATTAGTTCTAGTACCAACCCAGAATACCAGTGCAAAATGATAAGCATAAATATATTACCATATGACTGAAAGGATTATATTTAAAAGAAACCCTCTTAAAAATAGAAGAAATTTCCCAACACAGTATAAACATATTATTTCCTTCTGTTCCAGTGAACAGAAGGAATATATTTCTTTCCTTCTGTTTCCTATGAATAATATTGAATCTTCACTTCCCAAAATCTAAAGTATCAATGATCCTGTAACAAATGTTTTCAGTATTTATACAGAAACCCCAGCAGTTTTGGAATTTCAGATATACTGTCGCCCCTCCATTCTCGCAGACTTGAGATTCGCGGTATTGAATATTCACAGAGGGACGACCTCCATTAATTTCAATGGGGTGTGCTCCCACGGCACACTCCGCATTCAAGCCTATGGTGCTTGAATATCGGCAAGTATCCATTTTTGCGTGCGCCCGCATGGGGGGGGGGAACCCTTCCGGAATGGATCCCCGTAAAAATAGATGGCAGACTGTATTGTTTACAAAAGCAATGAATGACTGTCACATCTCAATAAACACATCAGTCCTTGTTTCTCTTTGAAGAACTTTACATTTAGCTGTTAATTTTTCATTTAATGCCAGATCCCACAACCCGCTCCACTAGTTAAGATGAACATAAGTTTGTACAATAATTTAGGACAGTTGATAAGGAGTAAAAATTCCAGAAGAGGTTGAAGTAGCCTTAAAAGAAGTGCTAAATGCTATTTCAGTCTCTATGTGAGATGGAAGTGTTTAGATCTGTTTCCCAAACAAAGTGCATGCCTTGTAGGATTTTGTATTGATTGTCAAGAAGAGTGTTAATTTTTTAAGATTCTGAACACCTTTTTCGTGTTTGTTGAGGCAACACAATAAGCCTCAAAGTAAGTACTAGTCTTTAGAGGGCCTTCAGTATATACTGCCCCATTTACAAAAATGTGAGGTTGCAGTATTCTAAGCAGTGGCTTTTCCATTTCACTCAGAATATGATGTTTCTATACAATAGTTAATAGAATACCTCTTTTTAAAAGGTATATTATTTTACTTAAGTTATTTTCTGCCCAGTTTTGTTCCAGCATTTTAAAACAAGGAATGTAACTGAGAAGGGCATACTTGAGATGGTACTAGAGGTATACCCCTCCTCCTCTAGTCCGTATTGTAATATATTCTTTGAGATAAAGATTTATCCCGTCACCTTGGAGACAGTGTAAGACTTCTCATGTTAAT
The DNA here is from genome assembly GCA_023333645.1 of Sceloporus occidentalis. Lineage (NCBI taxonomy): Eukaryota > Metazoa > Chordata > Lepidosauria > Squamata > Phrynosomatidae > Sceloporus > Sceloporus occidentalis. The sequence continues at coordinate 84,311,413 of JALMGF010000005.1, forward strand.
ATTTTCAACACGTTGATTTGACATTGTCTGCAGCTGAAAGAATATTAGAAAGGTAGCCTGGAAATAACGTACCATATTATCTGCTATCTGGATCCTAAAATAATTATGTTAAGTTGCCTAGAATGGGAAACAGAACTGGCAAATACAGCGCTCCAGTGGTGGTGTGACAGAAGAGCTTCAGAAAAGAAGCTGCTGGGGAGAAGCAGTAGTAGGAAGTTACACAGAAGGAAGATTTTATAGAGATTTTGACAATGCCATTGTGACGAAATGGGCTTCGGATCTGGCTGTTTTAGGTGAAGTGCAGCTTGATAGCTTGTTGCTAGGCAACAGACAGCGCAAGAGGAGCATACCCTAGCCTAGTTGTATGGGATGGGGTGGGCCTCCTGGTGAGAAGGTAACCTTAAAAAGCAGAGTTAGTATTGACAGAGGGGATGAAAGAGTTGAGATAGCTAAGGAGTTGACCAGAGATGTATGTCGAGAGTTATGATTCCAAAACTTTGGTCCTCCAAGTGTTTTGGACTTCAGCTTCCAGAAGCCCCAGCCAGTTTGGTCAGCAGTTGGGAATTTCAGGAGCTGAAGTCCAAAACATCTGGAGGACTAAAGTTTGGGAATTGCTGAAGATTCTAGAAGAAGGGAGTTAAATAAAGAGCAGCTAGAGCCTGCCAAGTGTTTGATTTTAATGTAACTATACTGAGCTTTAAGTTAACTCACAGACTGCCAAAATAAAGCTGCTTCGGGTCTCTTTGGAGGTATGCTATTTAAATGATGCATGGGTCCTAAGAGGCCGGAGGTTGCGCCAAAGCCACACTCCATTCCTAAGCACTGGAGGGCAGCTTTTGGTGCAGCTTCCGGACTCTTAGGATGCATGCATCATTTAAACAGCATACCTCCAAAGAGACCCGAAGCAGCTTTATTTTGGCAGTCTGTAACAGGCCAAAAGATGCTTTTTTTTTGTATGTTTCCTAATGAAAGTTACTCTTTGTTTTATAGTGGTTGACTCTGACTGCATTGATTATTAGAAACTGGAAAGAAGAGAGAATACACTAGCTAAAATATTGAAACTGGTTTATAGAGACACCTGGGATCCTAGCTTTATACACTTAAGAATAGCAGTAAAAAAGTGAAAGTAGTGGCTGTGTACTTTCTGAGATTTGAAGGCGGAATAAATCTACAGTAGTTCTTAAAGGAGGTCCTGTCATAGCAGTATAGTTAACCCTTGTTAATAGTGCATAGAAGAAGGAACTGGTAAATCACTTTTGAATGTCTTTTACTTTGAAAACCTTGGGATGAGACATTCCATAGTGAAGCAAGAGAGAATACTAAGATGAGACCCCGGATCGAAAGCACTGATCAGCTACTAGTGAAGAACAACCAAAAGTATACGCTCTTAATAATACAACTGGACCTATCCCAAAAGGATGTTCAGCTGCTGACATGCTAAGGAGTGAAAAGAAAGTCCAGATACACTCAACTATAAGTTGACCTCAGGTATAAGTTTGAGGGCAGTTTTTGGGGCCAAAATTATGGATTTTGATATGACTCATAGATTAGTTGAGGTTAAAACTTAGGAGCATGTAACCAAGGATCTAAAGGATGAAACAAAGGAAAACAATGCCAAAAAATTTACAAAATCCCAGCAGGCATTACTGTTTGCGCTCACCTTAAAGGCTAGATGGATGAGGCACTAGAGAGGGGTCAGTGCTTCCAGGACAGATAATACCTTTCCACAGGGGATAGTTCTTTTATTTTAATAAGAGTCAAAGTACAGTACTTACACTGACCTGTGGATAGGTCGACTTAGGGGTTTTTTGGGTTAATTTTCTGACTAAAATTTCTAGAAGTATACATGAGTATATACAGTAATAGTAACATGGAATGTGGGAAACATGGATCAGAAGAGGCTAGAAATCATGAGGTGAGATGCGGAACATAAAAACATAGCAATACTTGTTAGCGAACTAAAACGGTCAGGAATGAGACATGTTAAAACAAGATTATTCCATAGTGTTTATTCATTCACATTAGTGAGGTATGAGTTTATTAGCAGTGAAATTGACCAATTACACAGTGTTATTCACTTGTTCAGAAGTTATTCTCACATAAATTGTGACATTGATTGTTTTCTTCATTGGCATGCTTTGGCATCAAAAACATTGCCTCCAAATTTGAAGAAAGTCCTGTGTGAAAATCATCAACTGGATCTGAAGGCATGCTTTGACCCAGCATTCATCACAAATCCTGTCACTCAAGCAGCACATGTGTAAATAATAATTATTAAAGGAAGTAAAGTTGTGATACAGGCTGACCCAATGTGTCATGCCTATCACACACTGATACAGTACAAACTTGTCTCATAATTCTCATGAGTGTCAGGGAATACGAGAATAGCCTAATAAATCGTGTCATGTCTCTGTAGCATTTCTACCTTACTTGGCTTAACTACAGATAATATTGTAATATAATACAGTATGAGTCAATGTTTTCTCCAGTTATAGTCAGCTCATTACATGATAAAACTTTACAGGTGGTCTCATGTCAGCTACATGCTTATCATTTCTTTGTTTCTGAAAGGGAATTGTGCAAACCATAATAGTCCATGTCCCTTTAACTAGATGATGCCAGGGGTTCTTGTTTGATATCCGGTCTTGGCTTGTAGTTACATGCATAAATGGTAGAAGTTTTAGGCTGAAATCTTGCATCTCTTCAACTTTGTAGTAAATTCTGTGGAACATAGATTTCTTTCTGAATAGACATGTTTATGTATAGCTGCATTGTTATGATCTTCCAAATCCACTCTTAGGCCCTACAATTCATTATCCCCCCTCCACATTTTAATTATAAGCTGTAGGAACCAAAACTATGTATTTCGCATACCGAATACATTTACTAGCCTTTACTTAAGGACTCCATGCCCTTTAGATGTAACTTTGATTTACACAGGAGCATATTCCTCAGTAGAAGCTTTAATTTTTTTTAATGTTAGAATAGAAAAGAAGAGCACTGCAGAAATAAAAGCTCAAAGTTGCCTGCTGCTTTCTTTCTGTTGCTGTTCTCTCCCCCACTTGCCAAGCACTTTTCACTTTCATCAATTATTTTTCCTGAACTAACATAAACATTAAGAAATAACATATAGTATTGTCATAATTAGCAGAGGGGAATTTCAAATTAGATGCTGTCCTGAATAAAACCTTTGCTTCATATGTAAATCTCATAGAAAGAATGGGGAAGAAAGGGGTAAGATACCACTGTTTTACAGTTAATAGTAGTTGGGAGAGCAAAAGCAACACCTAATTCTGATCTTCCTGGAACAAAATAGGAGCATTAACAGTTGGAATGGTTGGTGCTGAGATTCTAAAAATACTGTGAGCAAGGAAACTGGAGAGAAGAGCTGCAGCTTCTATAAAAATTGTTCGTTTCTGTAACTGATGGGGCTAATAGCAATCCATGTGCATTAGGTTTGAATGAATAATCAAGAGAAACTGATATTTCAGAGTCATGCTCTTTCTTTTCCTATAGTTTTGAGGCTTTTCCTTCTGTACTTGGAATGTATGGACTGCTTTTGATAGATAAATGCAAATAGCTATTTGTACTTCTTGTTTAAAATTTAAGATGAAAACTTAGAGGGAAAAGTAGAGCACTTAAGTAATAATGCAGTCGATATGGACTTACTGTTTTGTGGCATGGTAGCTATGTTTAAATCAAGTTTCTTGTTTAGAGACTGGTGTATTTGCTAAATAAGCATGCAGGCAAACTGGTTGCTATAACAATGAAAACATGTTGGTTTGAAATTAAATAATACCCTTTATTCAACAAAGGAACATAATCCAAAATCTTTTGTCATGCATCCCACATGCCCTTTGCTCTGCCAGACTCATGTTTGCTTACACAGATCTGTTTTAGCTCTCCCTGCACACCTACTAAAATCACATAAGTGGAATGAGATCATTTTATATTTAATTTTATTTAAATGTCCAGAACTTTTAAGAAGAATAGTAAAAATGTATTCTACCTAACATGGAAGGCATGCCCATTTCTTGATTCCTGCATCCAGAAACTGCTCCTCTGCCTGAGGTACATTGACAATATCTCCATAATTGGAATTCATGGAGAAGACTCACTCAAGACATTCCACTGGAGTTTCAACAACGTCCATCCCACCATCAACCTCAGCCTGGAACTGTCTATAGAACAAGTTCACTTTCTGGACACCACAGTACAGATACAAAATGGACATCTAAGCACTACACTATATCACAAACCCATGGACAGCTATACGTACTTACCCAGCTCCAGTTTCCACCCTGAATGCACCACCAGATCCATAGTCTACAGCCAAGTCCTCTGATACAATCGCATCTGCTCAGACCCACAAGACAGGCATGCCAGACTCAAGGAATTACAACAAGCATTCCTCAAACAACAGTACCCACCACATGAAGTGAAAAAACAAATAAACAAGGAGAGACTTGTACCCGGGACTGATCTATTACAGAAGAGAGTGAAGAGGGAAAAAGACAGAACCCCATTAGTGGTCACATACAGCTGCCAACTGGGACCACTCAGGTTCATCATCAATGACCTACAATCTACAACCCATTCTGGATAATAATGCTATTCTTTCAACCATCCATTGGACAGATGACACTAGTCTCCATTTTCTAGAGGGCTTTCCAAACTGTGCTAAAAACTGGTGTCACCCATCCCCAACTCTCTGTTGAAGAAAACCCAAGAAAGCCTCAGCCTTATATTTTTTTGCAAATATGAAGGATTTCAGTTTTATGTAATACTGTACTGGTAGTGGGGCTCAGAAGCTACAGGAAAGAAAAGGAGTGTGCTGACCTTAGCTAATACTGGGCAGCAGAAGTTAGAGTAATTTGACTGAGTCACAGCCCATAAAGCTCCTGGCATCCTCTCCTACTAATGAGTAGAAAGACTTGAGGGGCAGGGTTCACTGATCTAGCAGTGCATTCCCAATGCAGTCTGGGTGTCTTGGTCACAGCTTTCTTTCCAACCATATCCAGCTTTCCACCAAGCTTTCAGGATCAAGGGAGGTAGGGATTGCCAAATCCTGGGAAACAGACTTATTGTACTCCTGAACAAAATACCAGAAGGTGCTCTGTCTTCTGCAACATCTTGTGGCAATTGTTAAGTGTGTGCTTTGTTTTAAGTAAGCGGGTAAGGTTAAATATTTCAATCATTGCAGAACTGGAAGGGATCCAAAGGGCTATCAAACCTGACCTCTTACAGTAATTCATAGCTAAAGCATTCCTACGAACTATCCAACTTCTGTTTCAAAGAGCTCAATGAAGGCGAGCCTACAGATTGTTTGGAAGTTAATCCTAATGTTAAATTAGAATCTCCTTTCTTGTAATTCAAGTCCTGGTTCAAGTCCTATTCTCTGTAAGAACAGAAAACAAGTTTGTTCCATTGTCCAAGGCTTCCAAATGACAGCCTTTCAGATATTAAAACAGTAGTTCTCAACCTTCCTAATGCCAGGACCCTTTAATACAGTTCCTCATGTTGTGGTGATCCCTAACCATACAATTATTTTCATTGCTGCATGCAAATATGTGTTTTCCGATGGTCTTAGGCGACCCCTGTGAAAGGGTTGTTCGACCCCCAAAGGGGTCCCGACCCACAGGTTGGGAACCACTGTATTAAAAGATAACTATAATCATCTCTCCATCATCTCTTCTACAGGCTAAGCATTCATCAACTGTCCCAAATTGAAATTGTTTCCAGACCCTTTACCATTTTTGTTGCCCACCTCTTGGATATGCTCCAGCTTCTCATTAACCTTAAAATGTGTTGCCCAGAATACTGGATACAGTATTCTGGGCAAGGGCTGACCAAACTAGAATGAAATACAATAAAGTGTTACTATTATATCTAAAGAGATTTTTATTTTAAAAAACCTTGTAAGGTTCATGAGTGGAGTCTGGTAGTAGATTGAATTCAACAGTTTATTTGCTGGGTGTACTCTACTTGGAAGCCCAAGTTGCCACCCTGAACAAGCAGTTAAACCAATTTTATATAGATTTTTTTTATTGAAACATTGTGAGCCATTGAGCAACAAAAGACTATGGCAGTCATGGTAACTTACTAATAAGGAAGAAGTACTATTTCCAATCCTTGACTGAAATTCTGTTAGGGACATGGGCCAAAAAGTCACCATTGCTCAAGAGACATTCTCCTGATAGCAGTGGAAGAAGAGTTGTACAGACAGGATAATAAATAATAATAATAATTTGTTTTATTTATATACTGCTATTCCAAAGATCATAGCGGTGAACAGCAAGTAAGCTAATTAGCAAGTAAGCTCATTTGCCCCCAACAGTCTGGGTACTCATTTTAGCGACCTCGGAAGGATGCAAGCCTGAGTCGAGCTTGGGCCCTTTTGCTGGTCTTGAACTCACAACCTTGTGGTTTCGAGTGAATGGCTGCAGTACAGGCATTTAACCACTGCGCCACCAGGGCTCCAGGATGTTTATCCCTGCCTTGTCTTTGCAAGCTATGCAGTGTATATTATGTATCGTGGTTCTGCATCCTATACTTTGCATAGTGGTTGTGCTTTGTGCATTATGTGATGACACCTACGGTAGTTATTGGCATACATTGTGCAATGTTGATATTCTGTGTGGTGGTTATGTAGTGTTCACTCAGGGTATCAGCATGCACATACAGTTGCCCCTCCTTTTTCATGGGGATCCGTTCCGTAGCCTCTTGTGAAAATGGAATTTTGCCTATATTCAAGCCCATTGACTTGAATATAGGTGTGGAGGTGCGCAGTATGCCCCATTCATTCTCCCTCCGTTTGTCCCTTATGCATAAGCGAAGTATGTGGGTCCAAAGACTGGAAGAACGGAGGCTGTATTTATACTACACTTAAAGGATGTTGGATTGCAGCCCTTGTCTGTTACACTTGACCATTGTACTGTATCTTATTCTGGTGTTCTAGCTGTTGTCATACCAAGAGCATGCCAAGATGGAGCTTACCAGATTTTCTGTGTCTAAGCAGTTTTCTTCAACATGGCTCTATCTAATTTAGGCCTTATGGTCACTTTTTGACTTTCTTTTTTACATCCTTTCATCTGGATGCCATAGTTATATTGATATAGCCTAGGATTGTGTTGCCCCATCTTTTTTTGCTACCACCTCACACTGTTGACTCATGTTAAATTTCCTAAAGGATGCCTAAGTGCTTTTCACATACACTACTGTTTGTCCAGGTATTTTCCATCTTACACTTGTGCATGTAATTTTCCCTTCGCAAATGTAGTACCATACATTCATCCCTATTGATATTCATTTTTGTTAGCATTGGCTCTATTCTCCAATCTGTTAAAGTCATTTTGATACTATTTTTGTCTTTTGAGATTCTAACTGCTTCTACTATTTAGGCATCATCTGCCAATTTACTGAGCATGCCTTCTGTTCCTTCATTCAAGTCATTTATATAGATACCGGACGGCACTGGATCCAGGAGAGAACCCTGTAGCACTCACTTGTTACTTCTTGACAGTATGATGGAGAACCATTAGTGAATACTCTATAGATTAGCCTATCAGTCAGCTACAAATGCACCCAACAGTAGCATAACCTAGGCCACATCTTACCATCTTGTCCATCTTGTTCTTTTGTTGCCTGTTTTATTGAATCATTTCCTGTATTGCTATGTATTTTATATGTATTATCCTACTAGAGAGGCAGGCTAGCTCCAATAGGCCTCCCTGGTAGAAGATTAACCATCCATTAAGAAGCCAAGCCCTCCCTCCAGTCCATCTCCCTTGGTCCAGACCTCGGAGGTAGAGAAGAACTGCTGGCCCTCATCCCCTTCCCCACCACCTTTCCCTTCTCCTTTTGTGTCATGTCTTTTTAGATTGTAAGCCTGAGGGCAGGGAACTGTCTAATTAAAAAGATTGTATGTACAGCGCTGTGTAAATTTACAGTGCTTTATAAATAAAGGTTAATAATAATAATAATAATAATAATGGAGTATCATAGGGCACCTTGTCAAAAGCCTTATGGAAATTGAGAGAACTATATTCACAGCATTTCTCTCATCTACCAAGCTTGTATCTCTGTCTCATTCAAATTCTCTTTTTTTAAAAAAATCAGTCTGAAAGAGAAAACATTTCATAAAAGATACTTTTAATAATAAAAATCAGTCTGAAAGAGAAAACATTTCATATGTTATATGGTACTTTTAAGTGTTTTATTTTAGGTTCTTATGAGGCATGGGACCGTCTCCCTTAGCATTTCCATAATGCTTTCTCCCCCTCATTTCTATTCAGAAATTGTTGCCATTGTTGCAGTAAACAATCTTCTCTTCCTTTATTCTTCTAGTTTACAAAGGAACACTTTCAAGTGTTACTTGTAAATTGATAAGCAGAAGGTCTTTTGTATTTTCATATTCTTTTTCACAAACGTTAAAATTATTTTCTCATAGTTTTGGGAAAGAATGAGAAAGGGGCATCATAATAAATATCCATACAGCCTCTTTAGGAGCTCCAAAGCTTTCTTTTTGATGCTGCATCTCTTGGCTTTTCTAAAAAAGTGATTAGTTGTTATATAGTTTCTTTGTGCTCTTTGTCTTGGACTGGGGCAAGGATTGTTTTCAAAGATTGTACAGTGATCTGTGATTAGGCTTCTTACACTCCACTGTAATAATATGGTAGTTTTCCCCTCCCTCAACAAATGCTTATGTTATATACATATATATATTGCCTTAGTTGCTTTTGATCTCAGCATGTAGCTTGCATAATTTGTGACTGATACTGTGGGATGATTTCTCCAAGTGGATGCAAAACAGCTGCACAATTTGGCATCCTTAACATTGTAAGATATATGGGGGGGGGGGGGGGGCTGAAATGCCACACACTTCGTCAGTTAAACCATTTGTTCTGGGTATGTTGTCTATAGCTTAGAACAGTGGCAGCTTCATTGAAATAATCCTTTCTTATAGTGAGATTTAGAATGCCATTTCAGTTGACATGTGGGTTGCTAGATACATTAACAGCTAGTTTGGTGAAAATAACGTATAAGCATTGTTTGCACATTTTAATCATTAAATACAATTCATGTTTAAATAGTCATGTGCAGAATTTGTTTAGTTTAGGCAAAATGTCAGATGTTGGACACTTCATTGAGTGTTTTAGTCATTTGCAAGCAAGTTGTATTTTTTCTGTAATCCTTTTCTATTTTTGCTTTGTCAGACAGTGCTTGAATAGTAATATTTTACAATTTGCAGCAGAGACTAGAATATTAATGTATATAATCTCCTGCAGCAGTAGTTTGAAATGATTCCTTTGTTATGGAAGTGTGAAACTAGTTAAGATAGTGATTCCTAAACTCTGGCCTTCCAGGTGTTTTTGACACTGGCTCCCAGGATCCCAGACCACTGACCAAGATGGCTGAGGTTTCTGGGAACCAACGTCCAAAACAACTGGAGGGTTAGAGTTTGGAGATCACTGATCTAAGCATTTGGATTGTTCTTATTTTGTTCTGTTAAGATCTTTATTTTGCTAGATACTTGTTTGTTTGTTTGTTTTTTAAAAAAATTAAAAATAGGCTTGCTAGTCTTTTATAGATTTGCAAAAGTATGAGAATGTCATTCAGTTAGTAACTATTATTTGTCTAGGAAACATATTCAGGGATAGCCATATAATAATATTCAAAATCCACAAAGAAATATTACCTTTATTGGGCCAACCAAACTGCACAAAATATATGATGCAAGCTTTGAAAGCTTCACTGGTTTCTTCATTGGGCAAAGGTGTTAAAAATTATACAGGAGGAAAAAAATGATGATGTTAGTCACAGGCCTGGAAGTGGAGCTTTGAAAGCTTGCATCATGCATTTTGTGCATTTTTGTTGGCCCATTAAAGGTGTTATTGTTTTGTGGGTTTTGGATGCTATTATTATTTGTTTAGTTCATCTAGCTGGGAGCCAGCATATTGTTAGCTCCTATGAGGATTACTTATGAATTTCATTTTCTTCCTTACCCAGGTAACAAGTCATATCACACATATTATCACATATCTTAAGGCACCACACCCTTCAATTATTCAAACATATTTAATCATTAATTGCTAAATTTTAATGCACCTGGTTAGGTACAAAACGTTGAAGGCTCTAATTTTGGACTTCTACTGGCAGAATGATGGGATACAGTTAAATAGAAGTTGTGATTTCCCCTTCCTACCAGTGTCCCCATGTGTCTCTAAAATACTGCTTTGGAACTATGTAGAATATTTGCCTGACTAACATAGAAAACGTAACCATGATAATATCTATTTATAAGATGGGGCTGAGCATGAAAATGTTTTCTTTTCAGATCAAATCATCAGAGATAAAATTTCAGAAAATGACAAGGAAAAACAGAAGGAAAAGAAGAAACACAGGCTGATGTCAGAAATTAAGAAAGAGAATGGAGAAATGAAATTATTCCAGAAGGGTAAGCTTATAGTACCATGTAGTTTCTTTCATATAGTTTGTAAACAGCTGAATTACAGTATATCCTCATATCCTAATCTGTCAGCAGTGAGTTGTACAGAAATAATTGCTTCCTAGCACACTACATATATTATAACACTAGTTATCATCCAATCTCATGAGAGTGCTCCAAGCTAGTTTATCATATTTCCTTTCTGGTTCATAGCATGCATACACCATATTCTAGCATTCATATGGTTATCCATCCACAGTGGCCTTAGGCAATATCTTTCCACCTGCCTTTGTCCCTTAACAACCGTAGTTAAAACTGAATCTGTTATTTCATCACTATAACCACAGGTATGGCTATTTATATAGTCTGATTATAAAGTTCTTCATGGGTAACACTTCACTCCATGCATCTGAGGAAGTAGACCAAGTCTGTGAAGGCATATGCTACAGCTTCTTTTACACAGTTAATTTCAAAGGTGCTACAATTCCTTTGCATAGTGATATTCTCGACTAAGGGCCAGTACAGACTGTCACTAAAAGCTGCCTTCTGGACAGCTTGGGGGCTTGCTATGCACATGCAGCATGCCCCCATTACGGCCTGAAGGTGTCCTGAGCATCCATATGTTAGCTGGCTTCTGGGTGTCTTGGGGGCGTGGTGTGGCGTGGCATGGCGGTTACACACAGCAAGCCCCCAAAATGCTGGGAAGCTGCTGCAGGGCTGTGGAAGAACTGCTAAAGGTGGCTTTTTCATTGCCGAAAAAATGAGCTGTTGAAAAATCCTTTTTTGGCTAGTGCCATGACGGATGTTAACCTAAAAGAGTGGTACTTTTCAAAAGTTTATGAATATCAAATAAGTTATAGTCTTTTTGGTTCAAATCCTGTTAGTGACACATAAAGTAATGAACTCTTTTGGTCATTCTGAAGAATTCATTACCTTCCTCACACAGTGACTAAACCCCTGTAGGACTTATCTTCCTGGGACACATACTCCATGGCCAGTTAATGGACATTGAGGTGTACATATGCTTTGGTAACCTTCCATTACATAGTAACGATTACAAATCTGTAGAACTCTCTTTACAAACAGGAAACTGCAGTTGGTCCAGACTAGGGCTACACAACACGAGTGACCATGTTATGTTATCTGTGTTTTGTTAGCTACACTGACTCTCAGTCTATTTCTGGGGCCAATTTAAAATGACAGATCTAATAATTATAACTTTGAATAACATGGAATAAGGTTATCTTTAAGAACATCTCTCTACTTTGTATACATTGTACATGTCCTTGCTATGTGCACATTGTTTGCAATTGCCTTCCTTTTTGGCTGAGAGGAGGTGACTTGCCAAGGCTTCCATGGCTGAGCAGGGAACTAGAACTCTGATCTCCCTGAGTCCTAGTCTAACTCTCAAACCACTATACCGTACTGTTTTTCTTACTCTGTTTAGACCAGGGGTAGGCAGCCTTTTTGAACCGGGGGCTGGGTTGCTGGCCCTCAGACAACTGGGGGGCCGAAGCAAAAAAATAAATAATTAAAAATTTTAAAAAATTAAATATATAAATAAACCAGGACAAATGTAGGACAAAATTTTCAAGTGGAAGACACTTTTTTAGAAAAAATGGAGGACATGCGAAAAAATTTGCTGATTTTCTAAAAAATGTTAGTATAAATGCATGTTTCTGAGGCTTCTATAGACAATTGTCCCCCAAAGGCCCTGGCGGCAATCGGCGGCAGGAACGGGCTGGGGCCGGTCCCAAGGCCTTGCCGGGCCGCATCCGGCCCGTGGGCCGCAGGTTGCCTACCCCTGGTTTAGACACCTAACCTTTTTAATCCTCTTCCTACACTCTGATCTGAGTGCTTTCATCAAATCAAACGAGGTGGATTATCATGAAGGAGAGCAAAAGTGCCATCTTGTTTATGTAATAGCTTTTCTAGTGAAGGTCATCCAGGGCTTTCTGTTTTTTGTTTTTTTAAAAATCATAGAATCAGAAGGGACCATAAAAATCTGCTGCCATGCAGGAATATACAACTAAAGAACTTATGCCTGCTTTTCTTTTCCTGTTTACTGGGCTCCAAATACTGGGTCAGAAGCTATATAGAGCTAGTGGCTGCTAGCTCCATCTCCAACAAAATCAGTGACTTAACAAAAGCATATGGGAGAGAGCGCATGGCCAAAACCAAAAAAATACACAAGCTTCCAAACAACGCAGGCAAATAATCAACACTGATCCTCAGAGCACAAGCTCACCTTCTTCTCTCTCTCCTCAGATACTTCTATATTTATCCAGGATTTTTAAATAAAATAAGACCCGCTTTAATGTGGATTCTTTTACCACAGTTTCACTTATCCCTACAAAGTAGTGGGTCTCTTGAACTGCCTTGGGCTGTCTCATGTTTCCACATTATCTTTTGTTGATTTGCTGTATGCTATCTGCATGCTGACATGAGCATACCATAGAATTGTGCTGGAGGACCTAGACATTCCTAGAGAGAGCAAGTCTTCAGGCATTTCTAGATCATCTAGCATGATTTTGCAGACAATTGTCATCCCAAACATACCATAAAATTAAGCTGGAGGACCTGGACATTCCTAACGAAGTTTGCTCCTTAGCATTTCCAGGTCTTCCAGTGCAATTCTATGGTAGGCTTCCACATACCATTTTTGGTAGGAAAAATAGAGTTTACAATTATCTGTATTTTTTGTTTTACATGAATGGTCCTGGGATGTATTCTTTGTGTTTAATGGGATTTTACCATAACTTCTAATTTGTGTTCAGAGACAGGGTTGTGTTATTCTGGGATATCAGTATGGAAAGAGAGTTTGTAGCACGTTTGAGACTTTCATAGACTTGGGTCTGCTTCCTCAGAGTTTCCTCCATGCATCTGAGGAATTAGATCATGGCTCAAAATGCATGGGCCAGATAAAGCTGACAGAAGCTGCTTAGAGGCTGCCAAAGATGTTTGGAAGCCGCTGGAAAAAGGAGCAGAAAAAATGCGGCTCCTGGTGGCGGCCAGTTTGGGACTGAGGCAGCGGCCCACTTTGGAAGTGAGTTGTGCAGTCACCACAGTCACCCCAGTCCTGGTACAACTGTGGACCAGAGTGGCCTCTGGCCTCTCCTGGCAGGCCATGTGCTTTGTCCCCAAGTCTATGAAAGCTTATGCTACAACTTCGTTTGCACAGTTAGCTTCAAAGGTGGTACAAGATCCCTTTTCATTCTAGTTTGTGTGCTTCATTAACATATGTTTCAGTTGTGTGTTTTTAAAATAAAGTGCTAGTAATATAGCCAAAACAACATGGTTCATGCAGAAGTGGGAGGAAGCAGATGGCTTAAGGGAATGCCAAAGCTTGCAGAATTAAAAAAAATGCTTTTATAAAAAGTTTAAGGAGCAAACCCCTTGTAGATTCCCCAAATATTGACACTGACTTTTGAGGGGGGAAATGGGTGGGAGAGGAAGGGAAAGCACAATATGACTGAGTGAACAAAACCGTGAACAAGAGTGAACGCTGCTATAATGAGTTATGCTTCTTTCCTTGCCTTCTAGTCTTGGATTTTTCTGCATCTTATTTTATTTCAGCAATGACTGATTGTTATTATATTATTTGTTTTTGTGTGCCTTCAAGTTGTTTCCAACTTATGGCGACCCTAAGGTGAACCTATCATGGGGCTTTCTTGGCGAGAGTTGCTCAGAGGAAGTTTGCCATCGCCTTCCCCTGTGGCTGATAGCGTGTGACCTGCCCAAAATCACCCAGTGGGTTTCATGGCCTAGCTGGGAATCAAAACCCTGCTTTCCAAAGTACTAGTCCAACACTCAAACCACTGTGCCACACTTTGTTATTTAAATTTCTATTACATATTTCAACTTGAGTTTTCAAATAGCTGAAAAATAAACAAATAAAATGCTTTACTGAAGACCATATTGTAGTTCAGAATACTGGCCAGCAAGTTAGTTGAGCAGACCTAGATTTCTTGTGTGGTTTAACCAACATCAACTTAAGTCTTTTGCCAACATTAAAAAGTTTTACTAAAACTTAGATATTCTAGTAGGTCTATTAACTTTATAGATGTATGCCTGTTGCATTATAAGTGTATACCTGTGGGGGTTTTTCGTCTGAGGTATATATAAAAAGGATGGAGATAACAAAATGAATAGGATTTAACAACTGTATTGTGTGACTGACTTATAAGTAAAAAGAGCTAATTACCATTTTTCTCTATCCATAATGAAGCTCTTCCACTTTTGATGAAAATCAAGAACAGCTTTTAAATGCCAGATGAAGCTTGGTTTTGCATATGTTGCTTCAGACACTTTATTTAGGCTTGGTAATTATGATGGTAGGCATAAAACTTATCAGACATTGAAACAGATTAGCTTGAATAATAAGTGATCAAGAATACTCCTAGCATTGCTACACTTCAGATGTATTTAGAGTACTTAGCCTTACTTGGCATATCATGAGTGTGTTACTTGTGTGTCTCTTTTCATAAAAATTAAAGTGAACACCTTTCTTTTAATAGGTGTGAAGGAAAAACCAAAAAGCAAAGCAGAAGATCTACAGAGTAAAAAAGTAAAGAAGAAAAAGAAAAAGAAACATAAAGAGTGTGAAAAAAGGAAGCGTCCAAAAATGTACAGTAAATCTATTCAGACCATCTGCTCAGGAATGCTTTCTGATGCTGAGGATCAAGACTCCAAAGGCATTGTTGATAATCACCTTAAGGATTTCAATGGAAAAAATATGGATCCCAAGATGGATTCTGAGCACAAGGTACCAGAGAACAGCGAATTTCCATTTGTCTCATTAAAGGAGCCACGGGTTCAAAATAAACTGAAAAATCTAGATACGTTGGAATTCAGACAGTTCATTCATATTGAGCACCAACCTAATGGAGGAGCTTCAGTTATCCATGCCTACAGTAATGAACTCTCCCACTTGTCTCCTATGGAGATGGAGAGATTTGCAGAAGAATTTGTGGGTCTGGTTTTTAGTGAAAATGAAAATTGTGCAGCTTATTATGTAATGGGAATTATTCATGGGGCAGCTACGTATTTACCTGATTTTCTAGACTACTTTTCATTTAATTTTCCTAATTCACCAGTGAAAATGGAAATTTTGGGAAAGAAAGATATAGAGACAACAACTATGTCAAATTTTCATGCTCAGGTAAGAGACTATTTTTATTTTTAAAAACATTTAATTTAATCCTCTTCTTCTGTATAAATGAAATCTGCTAAACAGAGACTGCTCACCTGGGCAAAGTAAAATATACTAGCACAGTGGTTTTCAAACTTTGGGGCGGGACCTCCTGGGGGGGGCGGCACAAGAGTTGCTCAAGGAGGGCTCAATACTTGGGGGCTCTGATCCCTCCTCCTCCTTGCTTTGCAAACCTTATCTGTTCTCGAGGGGAAGAGAAAGGCAAGGAGAGCACCTGGAGCATCTGCCTGAAGGAGCAGGAGAAGGAAAGTTATTTCCTTACAAGATGTTAAAATATGAATACACATGAATGTGTGAATGAAAACACACACACACTAAACAAACAGTACTTTTATTTCTATACTATGTCAAGTGTGTATGAGGATACGATGTCTGGATGTAGATGTAAAGAAGTCACAAGGGTAAAAAGTCTTGAGAACCACTGTACTACCATTTTCTGCAGTCTACAATGCTGCTTGAAGAACAGAAAAAGTTTTTTTTCTGGCTGCTGTTGGTGTTGTGTACTTTCATGTCATTTCTGACTTACTGCAAAAACCTGTCACGGGGTTTTCCTGACAGAATTTGTTCAGAGGGGTTGAGAAAGTGTGATTGTCCCAAGGTCACCCAGTGGGTTTCCATGGCTGAGCAGGGATTTGGTCTCCCAGTGTCTTAGTCTAACATTCAACCTACTACACCATGCTGGCTCCCTGACAGCACTAATAGCTAAAATTTGCTGGGACATGCAAGTATGCTTGGTAAAACAATTAAAAATAATCTGTGAGTTCAGAAATACCCACTGTCAGAATAGCTTCCCTGCTAACTCTCCACATACTTCATTACATGGGCTGTGGCTCCTTCCAGACAGCGTCTGGCTGTGGGTGTGGTAATTCATGCGTCCTCTGTGTTGCGTGCAAAGGAATGATTCAGTCACACCTGATGCAGAGATGGCAGAATAATCCACCCTCAGAAGCAACACATTCATAACAGTGATTCATGGAGAAACAAAGCAGATGGCTCCTCCTGATTGTGAGGAGAATGATGATCTGAAATTGCAGATAATAGTAGGATTTCTCTGTGTGCAGTTTGTCTTCCCAGTTGTAAGCTGGATGTGCAAGGGGGGCACAGCTGGGCCCTTTGCAACTTGTGAATGCTTTATGGGCTGAATTTGGACCATTCACAGGCTGACTTAGGTCCATGGTGTTGGAGGTTGCTCTCTTGTCCTCTATAAAGATTACCCTTTTGAGACACAAGTCAGTGCTTCTAGTTTTCTGTATGAGGAATGTGCCTTGGCTATTGAAACTAATCCCCAAAATAGGAGACGAGGCATTATACTTTCAATGTTTGAAAATTATCAATTACCGGGCATAATCTTTGGAGATCCTTTTTTAAAAATTCCCACAGTTTAATTTTCAGATTGCTTTGTAAGTATTGGCCTGTTACACACTGCCAAAATAAAGCTGCTTCGGGTCTTTTTGGAAGTATGCTATTTAGATGATGCATGGGTCCTAAGAGTCCGGAAGTTGCGCCAAAGCCACACTCCATTCCTAAGCACCGGAGTGCAGCTTTGGTGCAGCTTCCGGATTCTTAGGATGCATGCATCATTTAAACAGCATACCTCCAAAGAGACCCGAAGCAGCTTTATTTTGGCAGTCTGTAACAGGCCATAGTCTCCTGTATACACTTTTTGGGCAGGGAAAAGATGTTGAATAGCAGGGAGAAAAAATGGTTAAATAGCCTCTGTTTTCTTTTCTTTTTTTAAATAAGTCTCTATTAAATTATTTTAACATATACACAATGTTGCTTATCCCCCATTCCCTACTGCCCCCTCCCTCCTCCCGCACGGCTTGATAGAGTTTAGAATCAATACACTGTTTACAATTAATACCCAATATGTGGGATTTAATTACATTATTGGCTTCATTGTACTCCGTATTCCCTTTAACTTTCTCAAGCAGGATTTCCCAACCCAAATTCCAAGCTTCTACTTTCTTTTCTCCAGTATATTTTAATCTTCTAACTCTAATAATCTCAAACAACAAGTTGTCTGCCAAATACTTATCTACCTTGGTGAAGTTCCAATTTTTACTTTCTTTCCATCCTGATGCTATCACAGCCTGTGTTGCTTTTCATATACTTTATTGTTTTTTCTTCATTATTCTTCAGTCCCTTATTCTTCAAATTTAATGTTATACAATTCTCTTTGCTCAAATGAACGTCCTTGCCTATAATTTTATTAATCTCTCTTATCACTTCACCCCAAAACTTCTGAACACAGAGACAATCCTACCACATATGCATGTAAAAACCCTTGGACCCACCGCAGTGGCAACATTTAGCTGTTAGATTGTTATTGAAAAGTGCTAACTGAGAAGGGGTCCTGTACCATCGCCCTATTAATTTCATCTGTTGCTCTTTTATTCTAGTGTGCTTCTTTCTCTTGACCTCTTGTATCCACCATTGTATATCTTCGCTTGTTAAATTTAGATCTCTTTCCCAAACTCCTTTCAAAATGTCTACGAGTTTAAACTGATGCTCTAATATTACTCTGTATATAAATCCAATAATACCTTTGCCTTCATTTAGCATCTTTTTGATGATCCTTTCCAATGGTGTTACGTTATTTTCCTTCATATTTTTAACTATATCCTTCAACAGTTTATTAATTCCAGCTGCATGAACCCAATACTCCTTTCCAATTAAATTGCTGAGTCTCTCCATCCCACTCTCTTCATCAAGCAGGTCACCTATAACTCTAATACCTTCGTTTTTTAATTTTTTTAGTGTTCTCCCTAAGTCATAATTATTGCTTGTATTGAAACTTTCTATAGAAAACCATTTAAAGTTTCCATTTACCATTATGTTTTGCTATTTTCCCCAGACTTGTTTAGTTACATTCAAGGGGCCAATCAGATTACCTTTATGCTTCTGTCCACTCAGTCTAATTACTGAGCTGTGTTCCATTTTATTTATTGACCTTTCTAACCTTACCCATTTCTTCTCCCTTGCCTATTCAAATTCTAAGATTCTTTTCATTTGGGTTGCTTCAAAATATATCTTCAAAGAGGGGATACCCCAACCACCTTCTTGATGACCATAAACTAATGCATTTGTAAATCTAGGTTTTTTATTACCTGAAATCCATCATTTAATTGTTCTGTCCCATCCTCTTATTATTAGCCTCTGTTTTCTTGTAGTTTGAATGTATTGGTTATGCGCTGGAGGAGCAGAATACAAGTTTGCTCCTTTTTCTACTCTTTAGATATTTGGAGATAGCTACCATATCACTTCTTAGTCTTCTCTTCACCAAACTAAACATACCCAGCTTCTTAAGTCATTCCTCATTGTAGGACAGGAGGACTTTATAAGTAGAGAGAATGCCCCTTATACATTACTTTCCATTTCAAAGTTGCTTTTGATTCTATCCCTGTGTACAAACCACTTTTATAATAATAATAATAATAATAATAATAATAATAATAATAATTTTTATTTATAGACTGCTATTCCGCAATGATCATAGCGGTGTACAGTAAAATTGCAATACAATACAAAAAAATTGCTAGGCCTCTCTCCCCCTCAAGATGGTGGTTGGAGGAGGGCTCTTTGTCTTCCAGGCCTGGCCTCTCTCCCCCTCAAGATGGTGGTTGGAGGAGGGATCTTTGTCTTCCAGGCCTGGCCTCTCTCCCCCTCAAGATGGTGGTTGGAGGAGGGATCTTTGTCTTCCAGGCCAGGCCTCTCTCCCCCTCAAGATGGTGGTTGGAGGAGGGCTCTTTGTCTTCCAGGCCAGGCCTCTCTCCCCCTCAAGATGGTGGTTGGAGGAGGGCTCTTTTTCTTCCAGGCCAGGCCTCTCTCCCCCTCAAGATGGTGGTTGGAGGAGGGCTCTTTTTCTTCCAGGCCAGGCCTCTCTCCCCCTCAAGATGGTGGTTGGAGGAGGGCTCTTTGAGGTTAGGCTGGATCTGCCAGCTGTGTTTTCAAGTGACAATTATGTCACAGAGATTTCAGAATGCCCCTCTTTCTTATTTTAATATAATTGATATGATTAATTTGGATTTAATCCATTGTAGTGTTTGTTTTACATCATTTTTGTCAGCTGTCTTCTTCTGTTGCTGAAGGACTTAATTGCTCCATCATTTGTTTGTTTCCTGTTTGCTTTTTATAATTTGATGTGTTTAAGACATTAAATTGCCTGCCTTGAGTATCAATTGGCAAAAGGTTGACATGCACATATTTTAAATAGATTCATGAATTAAACTTTGAACTTCATAATTTTTATAAGTTGCAGTTTATGAGAGATCACTCCTATTTGTGCAGTTACATGATTTTCCTCTTGCATTTAGCAGTTCAATTATCTTTTTGACATTACTGATAAAGTGTTTCTTGTTGATGAAAATAATTTCATTTCTTGGCATATTAATTACCCAGAAATAGACATGGTTGAGTCATAGCAGCATCTGACCATTCTGTGTTTTTTTTTAAATGTCAGCATGCAGCTCTATTGAAAACAGAACTATCAATTCTCAGTGTATCAAGCTTGCATAAAACAGAGTGAAATGATTGAAATAGTTATTGAGAAGGATAACCCTTCATAATTTTAAAGTGCTTTACTAATACTTAGATGACCAGACACTATAGAAAACCACAGGTCAAGCCTCAGGTTTGTGTATTTTCATGGTCAGTGGTTGGAAGCATCTAACCCTTCATTTTTTGACTCCATAGTTTTACCAGAGTCAGCATGACATAGTGTTTTGATTGTTGGAGTATGACTTTGGAGGCAAGGGTTCAAATCCTTACTCAGCCATGGAAACCCACTGGGTGACCTTGGACAAGTCACACTCTCTCAGCCTCAGAGGAAGACAAAAAGCAAACCTCCTCCGAATAAAGCATGCCAAGGAAGCTTTGTGATAGGTTCACTTTAGGGTTGGCATAAGTCAGAAATGACTTGAAGGCACACTGGACTAACAGTAGTTTTATCATAGTATGACTTTTAAAAATACAACAGAGCTCTTAAAATAGAGTTGTTTGCCTTTTGTTCATGATGAATCTTGGCAGAATCCCATTTGAAAGCTGGTCCCATTAAGGGCATGCAAGAACTTGGTTTTATTATTATTATTAACATATATATGTGTGTGTGTGTGTTCTCTAGTATCCTCCCCCTTTTTTTATTAAAAGATAACTATAGGCCTGTACAGACATGCCAAAATAAAGCTGCTTCAGGTCACTTTGGAGGTATGCTGTTTAAATGATGCATGCACCCTAAGAGGCCGGAAGCTGCACCAAAACCACGCTCCATTCCTTAGGACTGGAGTGTGGCTTTGGCACAGCTTCTGGACTCTTAGGACGCATGCATCATTTAAACAGCATACCTCCAAAGTGACCTGAAGCAGCTTTATTTTGGCCTGTCTGTATGGGGCCTATATGTACATGTGAAATGAAACAGCCATGTAATGTAAACTTTGCATAAGTAAACAAAATAGAATACCTCACCTCAGTCTGAATGAGCCCAGTTCTGTTAGATTTCTGTGGACACAATCTGGGTCACTTAAAAACCAGTACCGAGTTAGGAGGAGGCTTTAAGATTCTCCAACAGCCTCTTTCTGTCTGTGTCTGTGGGTTTCTCCCTCTACCAGCAGAGATAATTTGTCATTTTAGATAGGGAGCTGATTCATCACTATAGCTTCAAATCTGGTGATGGGGCTACTGGGAGGCTTCTCTTTTTCACTGAGTAAGAAGAATTGAAACTCTCTTCTAGCCATGTGTGCTCAAAAGCAACATCAGTTAGCTGGCTTCTTTCTCAGAGGCTTCATTAGCTGAAGGTAATACATTTTTCTAATCTGACACACTGGATGTTGCCTTTACATGTCAATACTTTTAAAATTTTAATGTAAACATTTTATTGCCAATTTAGTTTTAGAGAATAAACCCAGCACACTTTATATTCATTTACAACTTAAGCAAATCCTTTACAAATAATTTCATATGTCTAAAGCATGTCTGTAAAGTTTATATGGAAAAATATAATTCTGCAAGCTTTAATTAGAGGATTAGTTAGTTAAAGAAGGCTGTAGGATTTTCTGTGTCAGAAAGAGGTTTATATAAACTGAGAAGCTGTGTGTATTTGAGAGTTTTCTTTTCCCATGCCAGAATTTAGATAGGGAAAATGTCACTACATTTTGTTCAGTGGAGAACAGAATGGATAGTTATAGGATATGCTTATGTCCATAAAAACTGGAGATGAGATAGGCAAAGAAATATATTCGAGACTGAGAAAAAGAAAGAAGTTGGTAGCATAAGCTTTCGTAGACTTAAGTATGCTTCTTTAAATGGAAATGAGATAATAATAATAATAATAATAATAATAATAATAATAATATTTATTTGTATACCGCCCTCTGGCAAACCAATCCGGGCGGTTAACAACAGTAAAATATAAAATATGACAATTAAAAACCCTTTACCCCCCCCCCCCTTAAGACAGTATTAAATAGTATAACATATTAAAAACACAATATCAAGCATAAAAACAGCAATTAAAACTAAAAACCCTGATATCCCTCTGTTGATCCTCAACCATCACTAAGATAGAGAGAAGGGGAGGGGGAAAGAAAGAGAGAAAGATGAATGCACCCCTAAATAAAGAAGAAGAAGATGATGATAATAATAATAATAATAATAATTTATTTATTTATACCCCGCTCTTCAGCCAAAAGGCTATCAGAGTGGCTTACAAATGGTTAATTAGACATTTCCCTGCCCTCAGGCTTACAATCTGAAGAGACAAAACAGAAAAGGAGAAGGGAATGGCAGTGTGGAAGGGAAAAAGTTCAGCAGATCTTCTCTCCCTGTGATGCCTGGACCATGGCAGATGGACTGGAGGGAGGGCCCTTCTTCTTACTCTGATTAGGCCCTATGGAGCTGGCCTGTCCTCTCCCTCTCGATGGTGGATGGAGGGAGGGCTTTTTTCATTCAGGAAAGGCATGATGAAGCTAGCTTGCCTTTCTCTCCCTGTGGATGATGGTGGATGCAGGGGAAGGCTCTTCTTTCAGGCAAGCCCTAATGGAGCTGGGTTGCCTTTCTTTCGATGTGGATGATGGTGGATGGAGGGCAGGGCTCTTGTTTCAGGCAAGGACTGATGGAGCTGGGTTACCTTTCTCTCCTTGTGGATGATGGTGCATGCAGGGGAAGGCTCTGATTTAAAACAATGTGCAGTCAGCCCTTCTTATACACAGATTTCTTATACACGGATTCAAGCATCCACAGTTTGAAAATGTTCAAAGAAAGTACAAATTTCAAATATCAAATCTTGATTTTTCATTTTTTATAAGGGACACCATTTTGCTCTGCCATTATATTTAATGAGACTTGAGCATACACAGATTTTGTTATCCACGGGGGATCTTGGAATCAAACCCCAGCATATAACAAGGTCCCACTGTATATGCTAAAACTTAAAATTCAAAGTAATGGCCATCCCTCATCATATATAAATTAAAAGATTAATCTTGCTGTAGTCTCACTTGTGATTTTATTTGGGGGGATGGGACAGTGAATCTATGAGATTCTAAGTCTTGAATTAGGCAGAATATATGGGCTTGTATTGGTTGGTAGAACCACTTCATAGATTGAAATTTTACTTGTGCTGGTTCAACCACTGCCAAATATTAGTCTGTGTATATGTTGAACTTTTTCAAAGTAGTGTCATTTTTCATAGTACATCTTGAAAATCTGACATAATGTAGCATAACTTATCTTTTATTCCTAACAAAAAACAGTTCTTCTGTAATAAATAAGAGAGGGGGCCTCATTAGTCCTGGAGCCTAGGACTCATTTTCTTTCTCCAGATTCACCATGAACCATACTTCCCTTGAAAAATGCAAAATTTACTGAAAAGATCAAAATGTTACTGGAAGTACATGTACAGATTGATTTCGGGAGGGGGTGTTGATAAACTATAATAGGCCCTCCACATTCACTGGATTCGGGGAACAGGGCCCTCATGAAAGTTGGGGGGGGGGGAATGCAAATCAAAAACCACTACGTTTTAGGAATCTCTGGTCCTCCAGTGTAACTCTATAGTCAACTTCCAGCACAATTTTTCTGGAAGACCTAGTGATTCCTAGAGAGAACGTATTAATCAAAGCTGCAAATAAAAGTCCAAGCGTCAAACGTAGAGGCCTGACTGTATTTGTTGTGTGCCGGAACTAGACATTGTTCCAGGCCTCCCCAAAAGGTTGTTTGGTGCTGACACATTACTGCTGTGGCATAAACTTTACTGGTGGTAAATGATGCAGCAAATAGTGCATGGCAGTATTCAGCCTTTTCACTGATGGGGTCCAGCATCTCCTCATAGTCAATGGTAGAATAGGGCCCACAGTCTAATTCTGCTCAGAGTATCCCTGGCAGGTGATCCAGTTCCCCATGACTATAAGGGTCTCTGGATTAGTGTCTATCCCCTCCAGGGTGAGATTCATGGAAGACAGAATTCCTAGGGTTACATAATGCAAAAGCAAACAAAGACACCCCCCCCCCTAAAAAAATAGTTATGAGAACTGTGAAAGCAGGTTAATAATAGAGGAAAATTCATTCCTCCAGTCCATTCACAGTTTTCATATCTTTTCCCAGCCTGAGACTGCTAATATTAAAAGTAGCAAATAAGGTTGCTAATATGATTCTTCCTCTAGAGTGGATAGTTTTTAATTACAAGGACTTCCAAACTCATCTGTTTAGTGGCAGTTACCCAGTTCACTACATTACTGCTCCTGAAAATGAAGGGTGTGTGTGTGTATGTGTGCACGCACGCACACATAGGTAGAAGGGCTAAAAATTCCCTGGGCATGTGGCCTAAGGGTGGCACTTTATCTACTTTTGTCATAAATAATCACTTTTTCTTGAATTGCTTGTTGTACCTCTGTCTAATCTTGTGGTCAACCTTTTTGATACTCTAGAACAGTGCTTCTTAATTTGCCTGATGTGGGGAAGTGGTAGGGTTTCCCCCCAGTGTGCCAGGGAACACCTCCTTATTTGTGTCTTTTTGCTACAACAATTTGCTGTTTCTGTTACTGGAAATTTGTGACAGATCAGGAGCCAAAAACTGGTGGACTACCACTTCATGTAGCTTCCTACATTTATATTATATTAAATTTATGTGTTTTCATGTAAAGTAAGAGATGGTTTGGAATGAACCATCTTAAAAAAAAGTGGCTGACAGCATCAAAGCTGTACTCTGTTCCTCTGGTTTCTATTACATTTGCTCCTGAAAAGAGAAATGGTCTTGCTTACTTATTTAACGTTAATTTAATGTTACTTTTTAAATTTATATCCTGCTTTTCTCTCAGTATGGGACTGAAGATGGCTCAATAGTATAAGTTCTCATTCAGCTGGATTGCAGTATCATTAAAATACAGCCACATAAAGGTCCTTCCCCCCAATGTTTTGTGTGGCCACCTTTTCATACTTGCCACTTTCTTCTTAGCTTCTGTCTTGTAATGTATGTATGTTATTCTTTATATTCAGTGTCTCATTTTATCTAATTGTACATTAATGTAGGAAGTTACTAACATTTTAAAAATGTTTAGTGTTGTGAAGAAATTGAATTTGATTACCAAATATTATTGTGTTTCAAAAAGTATTCAGTATAGTTCTGCAAATGTGAGTTATTCTGAGAGTAAAGCAATTGACACTTTTTAAAATTGTATATGGTTTGATTTCAGGTAAAGAGAACCTATTCCCATGGTACTTATAGAGCTGGCCCAATGAGACAAATCAGCTTGGTTGGAGCAGTAGATGAGGAAGTGGGGGACTACTTTCCAGAGTTCCTTGATATGCTGGAAGATTCACCTTTCTTGAAAGTAAGAAGGAAAATGAATAGGGAAGGACCTTTGGCTTGCTTTCCATACAAATTCTCATGTTGGATGCATACTGTTTTGAAATTTAATAGAAAGTTGTGTCAGTTTGAGAGATTTTCAAATGTTTTAAATGGTAGGGTTTGGAAAATAATTTTGACTTTTAAAAAAAACCTGTTTCTTTTCAGTGTACTTTGCCATGGGGCACACTTTCTAGTCTGAAGTTAGAGAGTCGTAAGGATAGTGACGATGGTCCCATCATGTGGGTACGTCCAGGAGAGCAAATGATTCCTGTGGCAGACATGCCAAAGTCACCTTTCAAAAGGAAAAGGTACGTGGAAACGGTTAGACTTAGTCCACAATTACAGGGGTTGCATTCCCACAGGGGATACTAATGCCTTCCAACTTCTTAAATTTGTGCATGGCTCTGGTAGCTGAACTTGTTTGGAAATGAAGTTGTTCAGATGAATAATATAAAGTTATGTAAATATTTTGTTGCTATCTCTAGCAGTATTCAGAGGTTGGTTTGCAATTCTACATACAAAAACTGGAAAGATGGGAGCATGACAGCGAGAAAAGATGACAATGTAGGTTTCTGCTTCTAGGTCACAGCCAGTGACTGCTGTCACAGGAACAAAAAAAGTATATTTCTCTGTCCTGGGGGGAGGCTATATATGTGGAGAAAAGTAGGATGAAGGTACTCCTTTGTTTAACTTCAGTCTGGATCACACAGACCAAAAGAAGCGGCTTCTGGCCCCTTTGGGGGTGTGCATTTACACAATGCATGCTCCCAAAGCATCCAGAAGCTGCTCCGGCCCCACACTCTGGCAAAAAAGAGTTGATTTAAACGGACTCCTGGTGGCGCTGGCTTGGGACCATGATGGTAGCCCTCTTTGGGAGTGGGCCATGCAGTTTTTATGGTCCCAAACTGGTCGTGGCCAGACGCCATTCCTTCCCAACCATCTGTTCTGCCCCTTCATCTCAGTTACCATGTTTAACTTCATCATGTTCAAGGCAGTGCAGCAGCATGGTCAATGACTAGGGAGGTGATATAATGACTATATGTAGTAAATTTTATTTAGTGAGTTTGGTTTGAGTTGAGGTCATATAAGTCTCCCACTTTGTCATTATTTAGTCTTTAGAAAAAGAAAAGGCTCCTTATTGCAATGGCTGAGAATTCTTACCCTAATGTTAATATATTCATGATGTAGTAAAAGCACAGTTCACAGAAGCTAATATTGACAGCTGTAGTTGTGCCAGAATTGTAATATAGTCTAGGATGAAAGGATAGACTAATTTGTAGTTTAATTTGTGTGGTGGTTCTTTTTGAAATTGATATCTTTGTTCTTCTAATTTTTCTATTTGGGACATATGTATAAATTAATAGCAGAAACAAAGTAAGTTGAAATGAAAAGTAGACTTGTATAATAGGTTGCCTTTTTTACACATGAGATTTCGCCAACTGTACAATTGCTCATTGATATTACCGCTTATGAAACAATATTTTAAAGGTAAATTTGACTAAATATAATATGTGGGTCTATTTTCTTTTTTTAACAGAACTACCAATGAAATAAAAAACCTGCAGTACCTACCTCGTACTAGTGAGCCTCGTGAAATGCTTTTTGAAGACAGGACACGAGCTCATGCAGATCACATAGGACAAGGTTTTGAACGACAGACAACAGCTGCTGTGGGGGTATTAAAGGCAGTGCATTGTGGAGAGTGGTAGGTATTTGTCAGATTACTGTATACAGGGTTGATACTGGAAAAAAAATACCTGCATGACATAGGGAGTGATGAGACAGGCCCCTGTTGGTTACTGTCTTGGAACATCTCTCTTGGTTTGCCAATAAAAAGGCAACAGGAGGGGCCAGAAGATACTGCTGATCCTGAAGTCTAAATTCCTAAAGATAGATAGGAATCACCTATCAGACATATGTTCACACAGACACAACAGATAGAATGCGGCATTATACTCATCCTGTTGGGCAGAGTAGAATCAGGAAGGATTTCTGAATTGAGCCATGCTTTTTTCTTTCATGGTTGGGCTGTAGAATAATCTGTTTCTGAAATCTGTTCAGGAAGATTATTTCCATTTATCACACTGTGTGACCCCCCCCCCCCCCCTTGTATGTCATTGAATAAAAATTGTAAAATGCAAGTGAAATGTTAAAGCATTGTGACAGCTTTAAGCATTTGTCTGTCTGCTGGTAACAGGATTGAACTCTGTGGAAAGGGCAGCAGCCTTGACCAAGCTGGATTTAAAAGTATATCTACCCTTTCCTGTCTTTGTGTTTTATAGCTGTGAACGTTTAGAGGAGAGTAGTAAATTATGGTGGTTTAAACAAACATTTGGTGAATTGGAACAAGGAATACCAAACACTGCAATTTGTAATTTAGACAGATTTGCATGAGTCATGTTAATAGCAGTGTGGAAGAGCATTGGGCACAGCATCATGACTGAGATACACTTCTGTGTTAGATGTGGAATGAGTTGCTATTTGATAAGAAGTATGAGCAGTTTCATTATGTGTGCATATATGGGGAAATAAATTATGCTATATTTTGCAAGCAGCACCATACTGGATGTCCATACCCCATAATATCACATGCACAGGCAGGATGTTTAATTAAAATGATGTGAATCCCAAGAGAGCTTATGGGAATAAGTAGCATCAATGGAATCTAGTAAATTTCCCTTCCAGAGTCTTAAAAATGTGAAGTGCTTTATATTTTTATTATGCAAATGTTCTGTGTCATTGGTGTGCTTCTTTAAAAACCTCTCTCCCTCATTTCCACTTTGTAATCACAATATGCAAATTGTTGTTGTTATGTGCCTTTAAGTTTACTCAAACTTATGCTGATCCTATCCTTGGGCGCTGTTGGCAAGAGTTATTCAGAGGAGGTTTGCCATTGCATTCCTGTAAAGACTGAGACTCCAAGAGTCCTAGTCTAATACTTATAGCGTAGACTATTACACTACTGGATCACAATAAGCAAAAATATGAGCTAAAATATGGAGAAATTTCCCATTAAATACTTCTGAATGTGAACTATAATTTTGTTCAGATTTTCAGAGTGGATGAAACAGCATAATCAAGGCATCATATTAATTGTAATTGCCATTAAATTTCAACTTGTAATTGTTACTTATAAATTCTGCAGAAAGATACCAGCTTGTTTGGTTTTCTCCTCTGTTATTGCCAACAATTCAAAAAGGATGTTGAGAAAGTGAAGCATGTCCAAAGGAGGGCGAACAAAATGGTGAAGGGTCTAGAAACCATGCTTTATGAGGAGAGACTTAGGGAGCTGGGTATGTTTAGCCTTGAGAAGAGATAGTTAAGAGGTGATATGATAGCCTTGTTTAAATATTTGAAGGGATGTCATGTTGAGGAGGGAGCAAGCTTGATTTCTGTTGCTCCAGAGACTAGGACCCAGAACAATGAATGCAAGCTACAGGAAAAGAGATTCCACCTCAACATTAGGAGGAACTTCCTGACAGTAAGAGCTGTTTGTCAGTGGAACACACTCCCTCAGAGAGAGATGGAGTCTCCTTCCTTGGAGATCTTTAAACAGAGACTGGATGGCCATCTGTCAGTGATGCTTTGATTGTGATTTCCTGAATGGCAGGGGTTGGACTGGATGGCCCTTGTAGTCTCTTCCAACTCTATGATTTCTAAGGTTGTGAGTTCAATTCCAGCCAGGGGTGGCTCAGTCTAGCATCCTTCCGAGGTCACTAAAATGAGTACCTAGCTTGTTGGGGGCAATTAGCTTACACATTGTAAACTGCTTAAGGAGTGCTTAAGTCAACTGATAAGTGGCATAGAAATGTACTTGCTATTACTATTGCTATGTTTACTGCCCAGAGAGAAAGGGCAAAGGAAAGGATGTGTGTATGAGCCAATGTGTTAGTCATATTTATGTGTGGCAGCTTGTGTGCAAGAAATGATTTATTTTACTAATTTGATGCTCAGCCTTTCAGTTAAAATGCTTCTCATGTCTTAAAAACTACTTGACTTAAAACAACAAAATCAAGCTTAGAAACTGATGAGACGTAAAGAAAAAAATGAAAGTACTGTAGTATGCCAGGAGAGAATATGTGTACAGTGGATTTAAAACTATAACCAACATGCAGGAAGACAGAAATTCTGTGTGAATGTATTAGGTACTGAAACAATCAGATTGAAAAAAAGCAAAAGCAAATCATCACCTTCATTTTCATCTGAATGATAGCAACATAATGAGAAATCTTGGATCACTAAAAAAAATAATGCTAGGAAAGGTAGAGGATAGAAGATGGCGAGAAAGACTGCATGCCAGATGGATGGACTCAGTCAGGAGGGTCACAGGTACTGAGCAAAGAATAAGGAATCTTGGAGGTGTCTCTTCCACAGGGTCGCCATGAGTTGGGGCAGGCTTGAAGGCAGCTACCGATTCCTACAAACTCTATTTTCAGTGCTTTTGTTGCATGTCATTTAATCTTAGTAGTTTGTGTTTTGTGTTTACAAATATTTTAGAAAGCAAGGGACAAATTATTAATTTTAGTAGTAACCCTGATAGCAGCATATTTTTTTTCTTGCATAGGCCTGAACAACCTCGTATAACCAAAGATGTGATTTGCTTTCATGCAGAAGATTTCTTAGAGGTAGTTCAACGATTGCAACTAGATTTGCACGAACCTCCTCTTTCACAGGTAACTTTTGACAAACTTAAAATCCTTTAAGAAAATTGCCATACTTAAAACAACATTGTTAACTTACTTACTTTTTCTTTCTAGTGTGTCCAGTGGGTTGATGATGCAAAACTTAACCAATTACGAAGGGAAGGCATTCGATATTCCAGAATTCAGTTGTACGACAATGATATTTATTTTATTCCAAGGAATGTTGTACATCAGTTTAAGACTGTTTCAGCTGTGTGCAGTTTGGCTTGGCATGTTCGGCTCAAGCTCTATCACTCAGAGGGAGAAAATCAAACCATCTATGACAAAGACCCACCAACAGATCCCACATCTTCTCTTGTAGGACTTCACTCTGATGATGTAATCCATACAGCAAACATAAATGCCTCTGAAGACACCAAATTTTTGGGCTGCATGCAAACTGAATATGTAAAACAGGAGTTTTCATACACGCAACACGAACCTTCAGCATCTTCATATTCAGCATCTCTCCGGAGTAAAGAGGAACCCATTACTTTTAACGCTCCTGAAAAAACAATAGTACCCAATACTATGGACTGTCTAGATGTTAAAGCAAAGCTGGATCATGGTCAGTTGTCAAGGTCTAGGTTTGAAACAGACTCTGAATTTGAACATGATGAAAGAGACTTACGTAACAGCTTGTGCCCAGGGAGTCATGTGAATCTGGAGGACACACGACAAAGCAGTTCAGCACATCCAAGTCTGCATGGCAAACAAGATGACTTTTTGTGTTGAAGTTGTTGTATATATGTTTTTAAATTCCTTTTTAAACATGATAACATAATGTAAAGATGCTTAAATATTGTGAGGCAGGTTTGTTACTTGTCCCCACATCTGTTACAGAAAATAGTTTATGTAGCTTTGTAACATTCCTCAGTGCCTGTCCATAACTGTGAAAGTATCAAAGCACTTAGGGCCAGATGCACTGTAAACACTGCAGGTGTAACATAAAAAAAGTCTTTAAATATGAGTTGTAGGTTTTAGAATAGAGCTGACATTTAACATATATTTTTTGTAAAATAAGCCAGAATTCTTTTTTGATGATTCCAGGCTTTTCCATAGAGCTTATTTATACTGATTTTTTTTTCTTTTTAATGTGTCAGCACTGTAGTGTAAATAGCTTTTTTTAAAAGAAATCTTTTTAGTGTGATTTATATTGAAATGTGAGCCACTTAATAAAGGTTCATAATAACAATAATGGATTTTATTGTGGGGTCCCTTTTTAAAAAGTTAAAAACCTCTAAATTTGTTTTTAAATGCAAAAATAATATTCTTATGTTGGAATAAAATGCTTGAATGCATTGACACAAATCTTTGTTGAATTTTCACGAAATCTCACATCTGAAATGAATTTGGATGAGTGTTTCATATGGTTAAACGTGCCGCGTCTCTGGTCCTATCTTGCATTGATTTTGTTTCCACTGCGTCACCTGTGGCAAATTTCTGAGACAAAGTTATTATATTGGTTTGAAAATAAATCACTTTAAATGTTTGCTAAATTTAGGGACTGCAATCCTGTTCACATTATCTCATACTAAATGCTACTAATTTGACACAAGTTACTTGGGATTCAATAAGGCATAGTAATGAATAACTTCACTTGAATCCAAGCCAGGAGTACTTGCTATCTTGCCTTTTCCATTGTCTGTCTTCCCCAATCTGGTGCTCCCCTTATATTTTGTACTATGGTTTTCACTAGTCATAGCTAGTAGTAGTCATGATGATGGGAGCTGTAGTCCAAAGCATCTGGAAGGTATGAGCTTAGGGGAAACGATTCCTCCACATGAAGAATCTTGTGCCTTTCTGGAAGCTGATGAACTTACTTTCTCACCATTGGCTAGGCTGATGGGAATTGTCCAACATCTGGAGGGACACAAATGTCCCAGAGAGAGAGAGAGAGACAGACAAGTAGTCAAATAGAAAATTAAAAAGCACACACTAAGTATCAGTATATGTTGGCCCTTATCTTTATTTGGTAAATATAAGCGACAATATTAAGTGGAACTATGAATTCTAGATAATTACAAGTCTCCTCACAGAAGTGTTCTACATGTAGATTGAGTAGCCCTTATCTGAAATGTTTAGGACCAGAAGTGTTTAGTGTTTCTATTTTTGGATTTTGGGATATTCGCATATACATAATGAGATATCTTGGAGATGGGACCCAAGTCTAAACATGAAATTCATTTGTTTCATATATATCTAGCCTAAAGGTAATTTTATATAATGTTTTTAATTATTTTGTGCATGATACAAAGTTTGTGTACACTAAACCATCAGCAAGTAAAAGTGTCACTATCTCAGTCACTCATGAAAAAGGGTTTGGATAACGGATACTCAACGTGTAATTGTTTTAGTTGAGGTGATGCAATACCCATATTGTAGAAGATGGAGCAAGCTTGTTTTCTATTGCTCCAGAGAATGAAACACAAACCAGTGGATTATCTTACTGTACAAGAAAAGAAATTCCATCTAAATAACGAGAAAAACGCCTTGATAAAAAGTTTGATAGTAGAATAGACTGCCCTGGAGGATGGTGGATTCCATTTTTGAAAACCTTTATAGGTTTGAACAGATGCTGGATGACCATCTTCTGCAAGTTTTGTGTGTGTGTGTGTATTCCTGAATGGCAACCATTTGGACTTATGGTCCCTCCTTGATTTTATAACAAATCCAGAAGTAGAACCTAAAGTGCTGACATGCTGTAAGGTTATTCAAGTTGTGTTGAAGAAATTTGCTGAGCCAAGAAATGCATTTAAAAATGCTTCTGAGGTGTGTCTAAATGGACAATGTATGACTCATCAGATATTCAAACTGCAACTCTCATCAGCCCTAGCCAGCACAAGCAATACTGAATTCCTACAGATGATGCAGTCCAGTAACAAGAAGGCCATGTTTTATCAATCTCTAACCTAAAACAGGAGAGATGGTCCTTCTTTTCTTCATCTAAGAGTTTCTTTCTGATAATCATTACAAAACAGAAAATAGGACTAAGCCTGCACCATAATGATACACTCCTAGAAGTGGGTACTTAAGACAAACTGATGTAGGAAGGATAATCACTTCTCAAGATGCTGTTACCAAGTTTAAAATTAATAGTTTTTTCAGGGGTTTTTGGGCTATGTGGCCATGTACTAGAAGAGTTTATTCCTGATGTTTTGCCAGCATCTGTCGCTGGCATCTCTGAACATATATAAATGGTGGTAACCGACAGCTAAAAGAGATGTCCATATACCTAGAATACTGGACCAGATCCTTTGATGCTTGCTCTTGTAAAACACTTGGTAGGATGCTTTTTCTTTAACTAACAGTCAGACTGAGTGCTTTTGCTAGCCAGGGTTTATATACCCATGCTGAATAAGGATGCAATATGCTTCCTAAGTGAGTTACAGAACAATCCTATTCGAGTTTCAGGGAAGAGTGAAATTCCCTGCTGGTCTTATTTCATTAGAAGTCTCCTTCAGCAGGAGTATACATTTTCTTCTCCCCCCAATTTTGTGTGCATGCAGGGCTAGATTTATATTTACTTGGTTTCCAATAGCATTGTATCGCCCCCCTTTTCTAGCTAGAAGGCCTTGGAAGAAAAACTGAAGGGAGAAGCAAAGTGTTGGTTGTGAAAAAAATCTGGCCTACACAAAAAGAATATGAAGGGAAAAGAAAGCTGAAACAACATCTGCTATGCTTTTTGGTCAAGTAAATCAGCTTAATCCCAGTTTCTACCTTAATTCAACATTTATATCCCACACTTCACTAACTCCTCCAAGGGCTGCACATGCAGACACATTAAAAACAAGTAATTCAGTTCTTGAGTATTTGCCAGAGGAAGTGCATTGGAAGAATGAGGCAGGAGATATAAATTGTTAAGGGACTGATCTGTGGTTTCTCACTTTGTTTTGAACATGTCATGGCGATTGTTCAGATCATATTTAAAAGATTAGGGTTTGAAACACCTAAGGAAAAAGACAGCAAATGCTTAAGAACTCATCACTCAAAGTATGCTTGTTTTAAAGAAAGTGGTTGTCTTAAGAGCTCAGGAATATTGCTGTTTCCTGTGAAAGTGAAATATATTTAATTCATGAACTACAAAGGTGCTTAGGATGATGTAGTTTTAAAAAAAAATAATACAGGAGCAAAAGGCACAATAAGCTAAACATTTTGGAGAAGTATTAAAAACAAAGGCAACATTATACAGCATTAAAATTCCAAAGGAATAGGCCTAAATCTGATTGCTAGTCCAAAATAAACTGAACCCATTGAATCAGTAAGATTTATGTAAGTATTCTTACTGTTAGAATTTGAATTTGTGTTTGTACCAAGTAGCTTTAGGCTACAGTGCTTGTCTAAATACAATCGCATTGCCTTTAGGAGAATTGGACAAATTATGCAGTCGAATTTCCCACATTTGGGGGAAATTGCAGGCATCAGCACACCCCAGCTACCCTAGGCCCTGGTTTAAATCCAGTTGCTAATCTTAACCAGAATATACCTACTAAATCAACGGTGTTGGTTTACCATGTTTTCACTGATACCATGGGTCTACGTGAGTTGGGACTAGCAACAGGATTCAGGCTCCTGTGTCTAGCACCTTCCACCCTGGCCTTCTGAGACAGTGGGCCTCCAATGAAGGTCATAAATGATACCAAGGCTCTTATGGTAGCAGATAGTCCATCAGAAATCTCTGCCCAAAGCTAGGGTCAAAGTCAGCACCCTGAACTGTGCACAGGTAAAGAGATTCCACCTCAACATCAGGAGGAGCTTCCTGACAGTAAGGGCTGTTCGACAGTGGAACAAACTCCCTCGGAGTGTAGTGGAGTCTCCTTCCTTGGAGGTCTTTAAGCAGAGGCAGGATGGCCATCTGTCGAGATGCTTTGATTTGGATTTCCTGCATGGCAGGGGGTTGGACTGGATGGCCCTAGTGGTCTCTTCCAACTCTACAATTCTATGATTCTATGAGGTACAAAGTGAAATTAATTTAAAATGACTCAGGAACTGTTAATTCAGCACAAGAAAAAAATTCAGAGAAAAAAATGTCCCCAAGTGTTACCCATTCTGCAAAATATTGTACACTTACCTCTGTGTATAATTTGAATTTCAGCAACCAAATACTGGCCTTTGTGGAAATAATCACATTATCAGCTTAATTGGGGGGGGGGGGGGACCATACTGGTGACTTATATGTATAACTCTCCCTAAATCTAGTTATTTGGATTCCTCATGCCTAAATATGAAAAATATGAAAGTCAAGATGTACCTGTTTTTTTAAGAAATAAAAGGTGTTGAGGGGAAAAAGCAAATGCAGATCACAGCTAGTATAACTGTAGAGCAGAATGCATCAAGTAAACACATTTTGATCCTTGGTTTTTGAAAATAGTTTGGATCCAGATATCTTGCATGAATTGAACAGTAGAAGGTAATTCTGCTTTTTTGGATTTCCTTGTAGCCCTACATCAAATTTTCCAGATGGCCCCTAAACCTAAGAAATAGGTGGGAGTCAGAAAAGCTCTCTTGGCTAAATAACATTTCACTCTTTAACCTCTGGATCCAACCTAGAGTTGGATTCAGTGCTCGCCATTGATTTATAATCCCTGTAATTACACAGTTGAACATTCTGCCTTCCGAGTAATCTTGTTTATTGCTTCTTTCTTTAAGGCACATAGATACATTTACTCAAACATGTGGTCCTGTCATTTTCTACCACAATATTTGTGCTTCTGATATGTTTACTTTTGCAATACATCATTGATTCTTTAAAATCTTTTTCAGTGATGCTACAGAAAATTGTAAACAAAGGTCTTGGCAAATACTAGTACTGACCAACTAATAGCCTATAGGAAAATCTGCATTTCAAAGCAATTTTATATAGGTCTTGTTGATGTTATAAAATGTTATTATCAAGGTGTCATAAATATCCTACTGCTTCCACTTGTAAAAGGAAAAACATTTCAGAGATATTTCACTTATTAGTGTTCTATCTTAATTCACTCTCTGTATACAACATTGTAGCCATACCTGAGTGCATCTGCTCTGTTACTGACTTTATTTGTATCAGTGTTGTTGGAGCTTAATTACGTGAAAGACTTTATCTTCCAAAATAGACTTCTGTGCCTCAGATCAGTGTTTAACTTTAGAGCATAAAATGGCTGCTGAAATTGCAGAAGCTTCCCATCTGTGCCTAAATTTTGGAAGATCTAATTCCAGCCATTCTACTATATTGTGCAATAGAAAGCGTTATCCTCTTGTGACCCAAATTCAGTAAACACACCACTTCACACATTAAAGCACAAACACAGAGAAAATACATAGAAAAAAACTGGCTGTTTTATTTACAGTATGTACAGAAGTCCAGACGGCGATGCTCCGTACATTGAATTGTCAGTTCCGGCAGGATAAAGAACATCGGCACATGGCTCCATCTGTAGTTCCTTTAGGTGTGTTGAGCACGTAAACAGGATGATCAGGGATGTGACCTTCATTAACAAAAGGCTAACCCTAGTTTATAAAAGAAGTTAGTCCCTTCGTCCGCAGAAGATGTTGTATCCGAGTTCTATCATTCCTCCAATGAGCAAAGCCCAAAGGGGAATAAAGACATAAGCTAGCCTCATTACAGCAAACTGCTCCAATTTTGCACAGAGCGCAAGGCAGAAGGCCAGCTTAAGCAACATTGCTACCAGGTACCAGGCTTTCTTCTTGAGGTTTAGGGAGCCATTGCGGGGATCAAATCCAGACTTACAGCGGCGAGCCATTTTCACTATTATCATAACCAGAAGGATGGTGTCAAATATCCAAACCGGTATAAATATTAGGAACCAGTTCCATGGTGCTTTTTCATCCAGTTTTAACACCAACATGATCAAGAAGAGTAATGTGAAGAGCCATGTGAGCAGCACTCTCTGTGCCAAGGACATTCTCATTTAAACAGCTTTAGTAGGTGGTTCGTAAGAGTAGAAAGGATGGTCCCTAGAATAAAGGGAAACAAAACAAAAAGTAAACTGGAGAGAGGTGTCTTGCATGCTTATCAAAAAGACATAGTCTATGTCTACAAATGACGCTACCTCCCAACTTCCATCTTTTTATGAACAGCCTTTCATGCCAAGAGTAGTTCCTGCTTTTTTCTCCCATGAGTTGATTTAAACTAGTGGTTCCCAAACTGTGTCCTTTCAGAGATCTTGGACTTCAGCTCCCAGAAGCCTCAGCCACATTCCTTAATCAAACTATTTGCTTTGTAAGAGTTTTATCAGATTAGACTTTATATATCTATACAGGAGACGTTTAGAGTAAGAACTTCATTTCTGTTTACTAGAAACCTCTCCACCTGCTAAGTATTTCTGTCAAATGCTATGGCATCTAGTGGATTTCCA
The DNA here is from genome assembly GCA_023333645.1 of Sceloporus occidentalis. Lineage (NCBI taxonomy): Eukaryota > Metazoa > Chordata > Lepidosauria > Squamata > Phrynosomatidae > Sceloporus > Sceloporus occidentalis. The sequence continues at coordinate 84,348,953 of JALMGF010000005.1, forward strand.
TGCCTCTTACAAAAATTTTTGTATTCACATATCATCCAGTATAGCTTTTATATGACTGTCTGGCTGTTCCAACAAATTCTTCTTATGTGCTCTACCGTCTCAATAATTGTAGTTGTAAGAAATGTAACAAAAAAGTCTCTGTATACCGATTTAAGATACAGTGCACCAGGACACTGCATTAATACCAGTTCATATACTGGTACCAGTTATACCCTTTGAGCATATAGGTGCCATACAAATTTATGCACTCTTTGCCATTTTATTGTCAATACTTCAGTCAAAGAAACTGGGAACAGTAATATGATGATGGCACCAAAGAAATCCCACCATAGAACTACAATTCTCTGAAAATATAGAATGACAATTATGCAGAATGATCTTTATGGCAGCTGAAGGGTTGCTTTCTCTAATACTAGGAACTCTGTTATATCCAGACTCCTGGGTCAGATTTTTAAAAGGCCTTTAGACCTCCTTGTTGTGCAGATGTAGGAAAAAAAACAGCAAAAATGTAATGGCCCAGAAAGAATATCAAACTACTGACTGAATGTATTACACATTTCTTTTAAACTTGACATATTTTACATGAATTAATTTGACAAATTTGGGCCAAACAGTTTCACATTCACTGCTTACTTCTAGTCCATGTTGCTAAGAATTACAAAATTTCTAGGACTACTGACTATAACAATACTGTACCCTCTGTCTTTTATATTTGCTGCGCTGTCAGTCATTTAATGCGTGGTAATGCCATATCAAGTTAGCCAGCCAAGTGCAGTTCAACATATATTATAGGTTGCTTTCAATACTGAAGTTTTATTTCCCACTGATTTTATTATTTCCCTGACAACTGCAGACAAAAATAACCTCACAGGAACCACAAATGCAAAAGAACTGCCCAGTTTGTCTCCTAAAGAGAAGACTTCTCTAGGCATTTGTAGGTTCTCCAACGCAATTCTATGGTCAACCACTGGCAGATGTTGACTATTGAGTTACACTGGAGGACCAGGGATTCATAAAGAGATGTTCTCTCAGGTTAAAAAAAGGGTTTTCCCACTTTCATGGGGGTTCTGCACTCCTAACCCCAGTGAATGTAGAGGGCCCACTGTAGTTCTTTCAAATATTACTCAGTGGACATCTATTGGTAAGCACATATATGGTTTGCACACATTAACTGACCACTGTAAAGATCTGCAAGGCCTCTATCATCTTATGCAGCCTTCTGAAAATTTAAGACATGATTTGCATCTTTCAGGATCCTATTACGTTCCAGCCGACTCTCACAACTGTGTAAATATGCTTTCTATCCTGAGGCCTCAATATCACCCTGTATTGCATCTGAAGAAGTGGGTTTATATCCATGAGAGCTCATGCTATAATTAAAAAGTTAGTCTCAAAGGTCTTGTTACATTCCTTCCTCCTCCCTTCCACCTTCCTCCTTTTTATGCTGCAAGAGACTAGCACTTCTTTGAAAGCACATGTATATAATATTCATACTGTGCTGGCCAAATGGCCGTAATAAAGTTATTATTATTATTATAATATTCATACAAAGCCACAGCATCCATGTATTATAAACCAGCACACAAAACTAAAGCAATCACAATATTTCACCCAAACAAATTGTTACAAAAGCCAACAGCAACATGTATAACCGCCGCAACAATGGCATGCAACAAAGTGTGTGCGCTTCCATCATTATGTTTGCTATTGTCCTCCTACTATTTCCTGCTTCGATTTCTATGCTAATAGGTAATACATTTTAATGCGTTGCTAGCATTTGACATCACACAACCCCAAATGCTTTGAAGGTGCAAGAATATCAGGATGATTGATTGGGTGCAGTATGGAAATGTACTAAGAAGAGAGAAACTAGAATACCTAATTTACATCAAGGATGAACAGAGGGTACAGTTAGGTGTTACATCTTTCATTGAGTTCTTGCCAACTACTGGGATCCTTGCAACACAGACTAAATGAACTCATGAAGCATACTCTTGCAGTATATGCTCAAGGTAATTTTGCCAAGACTGGTTAAACCCAAGCTATTAAGAGATAGAATCATAGAGTTGGAAGAGACTGCAAGGGCAATCCAGTCCAACCCCATTCTGCCATGCAGGAAATCACAATCAAAGCATCACTGACAGATGGCCATCCAGCCTCTGTTTGAAGACCTCCAAAGAAGGAGACTCCACTACACTCCGAGGGAGTTTGTTCCACTGTCGAACAGCCCTGACTGTCAGGAAGTTCCTCCTAATGTTGAGATGGAATCTCTTTTCCTGGAGCTTGCATCCATTGCTCCGAGTCCTGTTCTCTGGAGCAGCAGAAAACAACCTTGCTCCCTCCTCAATATGACATCCCTTCAAATATTTAAATAGTCAACTTCCCTTTGCTTACATTCCCAAACTTGGCACCACCTCACATGAAGGTGGCAAAACATTACAATTGCAAGTATGGGTTCATGTAACTTGGCATTAGAGAGCCACTGTGGTATATTATGAGTATATGAAGACCCTGAAGACCAGGATCCGAATCCCTGCTTGGCCATGGAAGCCCATTGGGTGATGCTTGGCAAGTCACACTCTCTCAGCTGCAGAAGAAAGGAAGCGAATCCCTATGATAGGGTCACCATAGGTCAAATGGCTTGGAGGCAGACAAGGACAACTCCTCTGTTGTTTTCTTTCTGTCTCAATGTACAAAACCAGATAACAAGGAATGGCATGGAAGCCCAACAAAAGCATGGACCTCAATCTGGGGCCTAAAGCAATACATTCTAGACACAGACTCATCTCTTGACTGGTCTGGATGCCGCTCCTGCTTCCTTCAGCCAACACAAAGTGGCACAACAGCATGCCTTTTCACCAAACCTTTTAGCAGGTGAGTGCTATGTTAGCATCAATATAAAGACTCCCTTGGTCAGAGTGACATGTCCTACATTTAGCCAGGGCATGTCCTACATGCCGACCTTCTGTCCAGGAGGAATTCCAAAGCGTCCTCCATTTTGAGCATGACTAAGAAGCACAAGAGGAGGACGTTTTTGCTGTCCTGAGAAGTTGGGCTACTTGGCAGCCTGTGCTCTCTGCAAATAGGTCAGGATGGATCTGTCGAAGGTTAAAGGCTTCCACAGATGGCATCCATGGCTTTTGCTGTGGGTTCTTCTGGCCATGTTTGCTGCTAGCAAAACACAACTTTAAGCGTTTGCCTTCAGAGTTCTGCAAGTGTTCTGCAAGCCAATGAGATGAATCCATGCGTGTGCTTCCAGCTTCCCTTTGGCCACAGACAGAGCCCCCCCCCCCCTCAGAGCCATGGACTCGCCCATTTGCCAGCGCTGAAAGGCCCCTAGGGTCGTACCAACGGGGCAAAGCGGGGGGGTGCTCCCTAGTCACGGACCGAGCCTTGTTTCGTCAGCACCCCCCCCGCCCTCTCCGCCTGGTGGTCTCTCCCGCTTCACTTTCAAATTACCCACCAGTCAAGGCTCCGGCGCCCCCGTAGCAACGGCCGCCTTAAGAGGGACCCCTGACGACCCCGCTCATCACAGCGTAGCTCCACTTGAGCAGCCACAGGAAGGACATTGAAGCGAATGGGTGCCCATATAGGCCTACACCCGACGAGGGATAAAACCCTGCTCCAGGCTATCATTGGTTGCGGTGGTTGTCCGTCACAGCCGTGCTCCACGCTCATTGGGCCCTCGAGCTAGGGACACGCCTCCGCGAGCGCCCCATTGGGCGCAATCTCCGCTTCCTTTCCGAGCCCTGGCCAATCAGAGAGCCTGGTTTTCGTCACTCAGACTGCGGCATTAGGATTGCAGACCGTTGCGTTTGGTCGCGGGGGCTGATGGGAGTTGAAGTTCACAACCTCTAGTTGCCAAAAGGCTGGCATCGTTATCATCATCGTTATTATAATTATTGTCCCGCCCCCTCGGCTCTCGCTTTCCCCCGACTCGTCAGAACCCATGCCTATCCCCGCCCCCCCCCCACAACTGCGCCACCGCCAATCACTTTTACCCGCTTCCTTTTCTCGGCTTTTCATTGGGCAAGGCGCGCGCGGTCAGTCAAGCCCTACCGCCTTAAAGGATTCTGCCGTCCAATGAAAACAACTTGTAGGTCGTGCGGCTGCGGGCAGACAGACAGAGAAAAAAAGTGGGCGGAGCCAATCCCACGCTGGACAAGAATCTCATGCTAAAAATGTCTCTCGTCAGCGCGCGCCTCGCAATCCCCGCCCATTAGCGGGAGGGAACTATAGGGGGAGGGAGGGACGATTAATTGACGCGCGCCTCGCAATCCCCGCCCTCCAATGGGAGGGGAGTATAAGAGGAGAGATGATTGATTGACGCGCGCTTCGCCATCCCCGCCCTCCAATGGGAGGGGACTATAGGGGAGGGAAGGCGGGACGATTGATGATTGACGCGCGCCTCTCAATCCCCGCCCTCCAATGGGAGGAGACTATAGGGGAGGGAAGGCGGGACGATTGATGATTGACGCGCGCCTCGCAATCCCCGCCCTCTAATGGGAGGGAGGGAGGGAGGCTTGATTGATTGGCGCGCGCCTGCCTCATTTTATTTATTCATTTTAACAGCACGGCAGCGCGCTGTTGCTGCCGCCGCCGCCGCCGCCGCCACTAGTGCTGCTGCTGCTGCTGCTGCTGCTGCTGCCTGGGCAGTGCGCGCGCGGCAGCCATCCCTCCAGCCAACCGCTGCCTCGCAGCCTTCTCTCTCCGTCTGGCGCGTGCCGTCGTTCCCGCTGGGACCGTTCTTCATCTTCTTGGAGGAGGAGGAGGAGGAGGGGTAAGGAAGGAAGGCTCGCAACCGAAGGCTCGGCGCCTGTGGGTCTGGCTTAACGGTCGCCGGGGAGAAGGAGGAGGAGGAGGAGGAGGAGGAGGGGGGCACTTGTAGGCAGAGCTCCGCCACTTGTGGCAGCCAGTATGAAGGAGCCTGTGCTCCAGGAGGGTCTGGGAGGGAGAGAGAGAGAGAGAGAGAGAGAGAGGGGCGGCGGGGAGGGGGCTTTCGCGCGTGGCTCCAAAAGGGGCGTCGGCGGGGGACTGGAGGAGGTCATGCGAGGCCAGGACTCGGGAGGAGGAGGAGGAGAAGAGCCCTCCCTCCTCCGGTCCATCATCTGCCTTGGTCCAGGCCTCAGAGGGAGAGAAGAAAGCTGGACCTGATCCTCCCCCCCTCCTTTTGTGCCCTGTCTCTTCAGATTGTAAAGCCAGAGGGAAACGTCTAATTAAAAACCATGACAATTGCCAGCCCTGCCAATGAAGAGCAGGGTATCATCATCATATAATAACAATAATAACAAATGATTTCTTAATAGCCCACCCAATCACAAGGAATCCAGGCGGGTTACGGCAATACAATAGATATAAACACGCTCTTCCCTCCATGTTTATGGATTTGATGATTTGCAGATTTGGTTAATATGCTCCCTTTAGGAATCTCTATGGTCAGCTTTAACTACAAGTTGCACTGAAAGACCTAGAGATTCCTAGAGAGAACACTCTACTAGGCCTTTGTAGCTCCTCCATTGCAGTTCTATGGCCTGTGTATGTCAGATGTTGACCACCTAGAGATCCCTAGAGAGGTGTCCTCTCAGGTAAAGTACATGCTGTTTTTGTTGTTTGTGGTGTTTCCACATTCACGGGGGTGTTGTGACCCCCAACCCTAGCGAACATGGAGGGACAAGTGTGCTCTCAATAACCCTTGACCACCTTCTGTCAAGGAGCCTGTCGCGGTCTTAAGCCGCAGCCTCTCAGGGGAGGAGTGTGGACAGGCACCCTCCTCTGAAGAAACCCTGCTGAGACAACCCCCGTTAGGGTCACCGTTTAAGATCCTTTAAGGTGTAAATACCGTAAATGAATAAATAAATGGGTCAGAAACAGCTTGAAGGCACACAACGACAACAGAAATAAAGCCTGTGGACATCCATGCCCTAAGTCGGCTGGCAGCTTGAAGGCACAGACAGACCCATGTGAAGTCAGAGGCTTTCACAGCCACCATCCATAGTCTTTGTGGGTTTTTAATACTATGTGTCCATGTTCTAGAAGACTTTCTTCCTGAGGTTTAGCCGGCATAAAGGATCAGGGTTTTTTCCCCCAGCAGACAATGGACCTCTAATGAAGCAGACACTAGTCCTCCTTGTATATCCTCCCCCCCTGAGGCCTTGCCATCAAGAACAGAACAATACACCGATTAACATGGGAATCACTCTTCCCAACCTGGAGTCACACAGTGTATATTTACCTAACTCCTTTCCATGCCAGCATTCTCTGAAGATGCCAGCCACAGATGCTGGCGAAACGTCAGGAATAAACCAATTGCCCTGACTCCTGTCCTGCTTGGGATTTGTAGTTTGGGTGAGGTATGCAGCCTGGTCTGTAGGAGAGCCCCAGGTGCCTCGCCAAACTAAAGATCCCAGGATTCTGCAGGACAGAGTCATGGCTGACAAAATGGTGTCCCACTGCTTTCATTCTGCAATGTGGATACACTCTTAGGTCCAAAACACACTGCAGAAATAACCCAGTTTGATACCACTCTAACTGCCCTGGCTCAGTGCCAGGGAATCCTAGGCATTGTAGTTTGTTGTGGCACCGGAGCTCTCTGACAGAGAAGGCTAAATGCCCCACAAAACTACAGTTCCCAGAATTCCCTAGCATTGAGCCAGGGCAGTTAAAGCAGTCTCAAACTGGATAATTTCTGCAGTATGTTTTGGACTTAAGTGATCATTGTTATGATGAGTTTAGTACATTCGGACTTTGGTATCTGTTGGGGTTTAGTTTCAGGAGCCAAAATTGGGTACCAAAATCTGTGGATGTTCAAGTCCTATTATATATTATATTGTGTCCCTTATATAAAATAGCAAAATCAAGCTTTGCTTCTTGGATTTTATATATGTATTATTTATTCAATTGCAATACTTGATACAGCTTTCTATCAGAACCACCAAAGCAAAGTACTGTACAACAAACATTTCCTATGCTCTTTGTAATTATGGGATTTCGTCTGAATATATTTCAGGGTGTATTGCATTTAGGCTACCAAGTTGTTTGTTTTTTCACTGAATTACTCTTTTTTCCCTTCTGAGCCAAGGAGTCAATTCTTAAGCGGCTGGGAGAGGTATTGCCCAACCTTACTTTAAGAGTATGGCCCTTCCAGAAGTGCAGAAGATAGTGGCCTGTTTTTGTTTGTTGTCAAAGTAAGCTTAAGTAGCCAGGATTTATTCTCTAACCTGCCAATGCCCTGCTAAATGACCTCAGGCACGTTGTGAAACAACATTTAATTATGTGCTTTACACTGCAAAGTCAGTTTTATTTCATGTGATTAGTCAATGTTATGAGGTCCTTTGAAAAATAATGGTCAGATAGTACAGAAGAAATGGATCCATTTAACACAAATAGCACAGTCTTTGTCGTGAAAAAAAAAAAAGACTGAACACACATTTAGTACAACAATCTGAGCATAAAAATGAAAGCCCTGGTACTAAGAAGCCGTTAAATGTAGTTTCTGGAATTAAAGTGTTGTTAGCTTTTTTTCACCACTGGTAAATATAGAATTGTACTTGTAGGTTCCTGAAATCATGGACTTTCTTTACAATGTGGTTATTAACTCTCTCTGTCCTTTCCATCCAGTCCCAAGGAAGCTGATTCTGTACTAAACCAGGGTCTGCTGTCAGTAATGGACTGGAAGAGGGAAAACAAATTGAAACGTAATCCAGACAAGACAGAGGTGTTCCTGGTCAGTTGTATGGCAGAGCTGGCAGTAGGGACTCGGCCTGTGCTAGATAGGGTTACCCTTCACCTGAAATCTCAGTCTTGCATCTTGGGTGTTCTCCTGGACTCTACTCTAAGTTTGGATGTCCAGGTTTCAGTTGTGGCCAGGAGTGCATTTGCACAGCTAAAACTAGTGTGCCTTGAGACATCAGACCCAGTTATGGTGATACATGCCTTGATTACATCCCATTTGGACTACTGTAATGCACTCTGAGTGGGGCTGCTTTTTGAAACTGGAAACTTCAGGGGGTTCAAAATGTGGCAGCCACAATGGTTGAGCAGGGCCAGTTATCGCAAGCATGTAACTCCTTTGTTAAAACAACTTCACTGGCTACTTGTTCTTTTCCTGGCACAGTTCACAGTGCTGGCCATGACCTATAAAGCCCTACACAGCTTAGGTCCAGAATATTTGAGAGACAGGAATCCTCATACGAACCTGCTAGAGCAAGATCTTCAGGAGAAGGCTTTCTCTTGGTCCTCTCTTGGTGAGGACACGAGAGAGAGCCTTCTCCTTGGCTGCTCCCACTCTTTGGAATGCCCTCCCACGGGAAGCTAGATTGGCTCCCACCCGGTTGGCATTTTGCTGGCAAGGCTTTTAACATATAACCGTGTCAGGGAGGCTTTTATTTGGCGTGTGTTTTTTAGTTATATTTTTAACTTCTGTATGTGGTCATGGGGATGATCTTATCTAAACTTTGAAGTTCTTTTAAATGTTGTTTTATTTAGTTGTCTGGAACTTTATTATGTTTAATGTATAAAATTTGGATGTTAGTTATTTGATGGAGCATTTTATAATTCTGAATTTCTGTCATTGATTTTACATTTTAATCATGCGAATGGCCTTAAGCATTAATAAAATTGATTGATTGATTGAACTTCTGTATGTGATGTGATTCTATACATTTTTAGCTAGTTGATTTTAATTGTCTTTTTAAATTTCTGTTGTAAAGTTTTAAAACAGTTTTATTTGTGAGCCTCCTTAGGTTCCTTTCTGGGAGAAAGTCAATGTAAAAATGGAATAAATAAATATATATTTGTTTATTCTTTAAATGAGTAATGTGTTTTAATACTGTATCATTTTAATTCTATCATAACGTTCACTTTTGTATGGTTTTAGTTGTATTTTTTAAAAATTGTAAGCTGCTTTGCGTTCAACTTTGGAAAAAGATCTGGGTATTAATAATAATAATAATAATAATAATAATGGTTCACTATTCTGTAGTGACAGATTTATTTTGGTGTTTTAACTTTTCTTTATGGAAAGGATTATTTCACAGCAATATAAATTTGTAGAAAGATGCTTTGGACTCCAAGAACTGTGTTCAAAATATAAATTTAGAGCAAAATCGAACTAAATCAGATTTTATCCATGGATTGGAATTATGAAGTTTTCCACATGCTGCTGGACTGCAGTTCCCATCAGCCCTAGCGGACATAGGCAAATTAGAAGAATGATGGGAGCTGTAGTCTAAAACATCTGGAGAGCTGCCTGATTTTCACCCCTGATTTCGTTAGGCCTTTACTTTTAACTTTTATTTTAGGGATTTAAAAAAAGTTTTATTGGATGGTACAGGAAGAGTGATTAAAGAAACATTTCTGTAAAATCTTTATAGTTTTTATGAATCATATAGAATGAAGTATGATTAATATAAAATATGAATATTTCATGGAATTGAATTTAAAATAATATATAATTATATTGGATTGCAGTTTAGAGGAATTTTTTCTAATGTTAAAGTTTATTCCAGGAATGAAATGGTGACAAAGGGACCTAAATATTCTAGTACTTTTGGCAATCCTCTCTGTGCATTGGCACATGAGACATAGTGCTAAATCCAGCATCTGCCTTCTGTTAATGGAAAGCTTTCAATCCTCTCTTTAGATCATCCCATTCAGCAAGGTCACCTAACTCTGTGCACCATTTTCATTGGATGGGGAGGGGGCTGTGAAGTCCAAGTCTGCATACTGTATGCTTAAATCTTGATCTAGCCCACTGTCTTGAATGCATCCAAAAACAAATGGATACTTGAAGATTGGTCTCTACAGCAATTTAGCCCATCTCTTTGGAGAACCTTTACATAGGAACTAGTGTACTTTAACAGCAGAATGGGTACATTTGTAGCATGGTTCTGTTTGCATTTACCCTGAATAGAGTTCCACTCACTTAAATAGGATTTAATTTCCAGTAAGTGCCACTTTTCTGTTTTAATTACATTTAAGTTATTGGCTTTACCTGCTTTGGGAATGTACAAGTGTAAGAATTAATGCATTAAATTCCTTGGCCAGGATCCCAAGAACTACTTTAGGCAAGCTCAGTGGGTTGTGTGTGTGTTTTTAAATGGAATAGAGGTCAGACTTGGTATGTTGGAAACTGCTTTGAGAATACCCCTAAATTTCAAAATCCATTTGTGGAGATGTTTGCTTGGATACTCGAAGACCTTAGCCCTCCTGGGTGTTTGTTACTGTTGAGATTATGGGAGCAGAGGTGGGGGATCTAATTAAATCCACAAGCTTTCGCTTTTTGCTGGCCCCCCACCAGTTTAATACCTTCCTTCATTAGCTGTACCTCTAGTCTTCCAACTCTGCTCATGAGAGCATGCAGAACTCCCCTGAAATGGGAAAACTATTTGTAAAACTGAGTGTGAAAAAGCAGTGCAGAGCTGCAAGTGAAATGACTCTCCTCAAACATACACTTGGTCTCACAGAGACACAGTGGAGTGAACCAAGCAGTGAAATGATAGGGTTCTTGGATAAAGTAAAGAGAAAACAGTGGTTTAGGGGACATTGCACAGAACGATTCTCTGTATTGTATGTAGAAGTAAACATCTTATCAATAGATGCCAATGTATTCTCTAAAATGTTTTACTTCCTTGACAAGGATGACAAGCTATTTTGAATAACTATTTGTGTGTGTGTGTGTGTGTGTGCGAGAGAGAGAGAAAGAGAGAACAGACCACTTTAGAATTAAAGAATTCAGAGCCATCGACTCCCCCCCCCCAAAAAAAATAATCAGAGCTCACAGTCCTTCCAAAAAAAAAAATCTATTACTGTATATACTCATGTATAAATCTAGAAATTTTGGTCAAAAATTTGACCCATTAAACCTGAGTTGACTTAGCCATGGGTCAATGTAAGTACTGTATCTTAACTCTTATTTAAAAGAAGGAACCATCCCCTGGTGAAAAGCAAGAGTATAATCTGTCTTGGAAGCACCAGCCCCCACTACTCTCTGATCCATCTAATCTTAAGACTAAATACTAAAGTTTTTGATATTGCTTTGCTTCATCCTTTAGATCGTTTGCTATATGCCCCTAAGTTTTACCTTTGGAGTATCCACGGGTCACAGCAAAATCAATGGTTTTGGCCCTAAATCTTGCCCTCGACTTATACATGAGGTCAGTTTATAGTTGAGTATATACGGTTTTCTTCATTTCAGCAGTTGAATTTATATGTTTGTGAAATGAAGAAAGCTCACAGGAGGAAAATCAACTCATTTGAAATGTGGTGCTGGAGAAGAGTTCTGTGGATACCATGGGCCGCTAAAAAGACAAATGAATGGATCCAAGAGCAAATCAAGCCTGAATTCTTCCCTAGATGACTAAACTGAGGCTGTTATACTATCGATATATGAGGAGATCTAAATCATTGGAAAAGATGATAATGCTTGGTAAAGTGGAAGATAGTAACAAAAAAGGAAGGCCACGTTATGGGTGGATTGATTCAGTCAAATAAACCACAGTTCTAAATTTCCAAGACTTGAGCAAGACTGTTGATGGAATAAGGTCAGCATAGGTCAGCATAAGTTGAAGTTGACTTGACAGCAAACGACAACAAATTCTCAAACATCTGAGAGTCCGAAATCCTTGCTGATCATTCACAGTGGATCCAGATTTACTGGCTCGGTTGCTGATCCCTATGCCAGATGATCCAGATTATGTAGAAGAATCCACTACCATGGTTCCTTCCTGCATCAATACATCCCAGTTTTTAGAAAGGTCATGGCACGGGGATATACAGTGGATCCTTGTTATACGCTGGGGTTTGGTTCCAAGATCCCCCGTGTATAACAAAATCCGTGTATGCTCAAGTCCCATTAAGTATAATGACATAGCAAAATGGTGTTCCTAATAAAAAATGGAACATCAAGGTAAATTTATACTTTTTTGAACATTTTCAAACCGTGTATGCATAAATCCGTGTATAAAAAATCCCAGAATTTGTCACATTTTCTTGCAAAAACAACCGTGTTATAAACAGAACATTGTTAATCACCATATAATGTGTTAAATTCTGAATGGCCCATTTGAATTTACTTTGGACAGTTGACTGGTCAAATTTTATGTTGGCCACAGGTTTTTTTAAGAGTGAAAGACTTCATGAAATCCTGGGAAGACTGAGTGAAGTTGTATGGTAAAACCGTTACAGGTGATTTTCTTGTCACCAGTTGTTAGACTATTTCTTAATGGTGATGTAGCTGGGAGCTGTATATGTCCCCCAGCAGCCAAACAACAAGGTTAGAATTTAGCAAAATAAAGCTCAAGAAATGTTGCATGAAATTCTAAGCAAAAGTGAAAAGTGTGATTATGAAAATGGTACAGAAGTTATCCTTCCTACACTGCCGTACAGTTCATTTCTCAGTGACTCGGTAATACATTCCTTAGGATACATGTATATATAATTACATAGCAGAAACAGTCTGAAATTGCCTTTATTGCAGGTCATTGTGATAATTTTGACGTTTGTATTCATTTTTAAAGGACACATCCACAGACACGCACACATACAAAATGCTTGTGAACACCAGTGGGGGAATTTGTTGAAACTACAGTGGACCCTTGTTATACGCTTGGGTTTGGTTCCAAGATCCCCCGTGTATAATGAAATCTGTGTATGCTCAAGTCCCATTAACTATAATGACATAGCAAAATTGTGTCCCTTATAAAAAATGGGAAATCAATCTTTGATATTTTAAATTTATACTGTTTTTTGAACATTTTCAAACTGTGGCTGTGCCTGAATCCGTGTATAAAAAATCCGTGTATAAGAAGGGCTGACTGTATATAGAAGATTCTTCAGGAGAGAACATTTGGTGAATCTCCAATTTTTTGGTGGTTTCCTGATTTTAAAAATACATTCCTACACGTTTTGGAGCTACACTCCTGCAGTGTAAACACCTTGCCCTATTGCTCATTCTAAAAAGAAGCAGTAGCAGCAGCTGAATTTTTTGGCAGCGCCTCATCTTGCGCCTCTGTATAAAATTGCTGTAACTCCTTTTGGAATTACTAAAGCAATTGAAATCTTTTTCACACTTTATCTGTCCAGTTCTGTCCCTCTCAACTTGCCCTTTGCTTTTTACAAATAATTTCATTGTGTTTTGAATATGAACCTGTTAATTAAATTATTTTATCTCTTTTCAGTATCATCACAATAATTATAATTAATATTATGGGCTGTCATAGAAAATTGATAAAGCTTTTAAAAGAATGATTTATTAAAAATTATTTTGGAAAAGGTAATACTTGACCAGGGAAATGAGGTGTGTGTGTGTGTTTATGTTTGTGTATAAGAATAATGATGAAGTAAAGGAGCATGTTTATGTATTACAGGAATATGACATTTAGCATTGCTGCTTCCAGTCATAAACAACAAAGCTGTAGTTGTACAGGCAGAGTGCTGGCATTCATGGCTCTGCTGACACAGGCATTTGGAAAGAATTAGGAAGTCTTTCTTTTCAGTAGCCTTATGGATGAATGATTTTATTTACTGCTGTAGAGCTTTGTCATAGACAAGGACATCTGTGTGTATATATCGCATAGTACTTTAGAAAAACGTTCGTGTTACAGATTCTTATTTTAACATAAATTACAAGATAAGAATAAGTGTGGAAAGAGGTGCTTGTTTGTATTTTTGGATGAGGTGGCTGTGATTCAATAATGCAAAGTATTATTTATGGCTGAGATCCTGCATAGTGCACACACAGTGTCATCACTCCATGCATGCATCTCTGTAGTGCCTCTTTTCCCAGGCAGCTGCCAAGCCCTTTATAGCTATTAAACATGGAGCAGGAGGCAGGAAAAGAAGCAGCAAAGCAGCAGGGATTACATTTGTCCCTGGACATTTGCAGCTTTGACACTCGCTGTTTTGATTATTTGTGAGGTCAAGGCTGCTGCCCACGCACTCCTGCTCCCCATCCCTCCCAGGCTTTTCCCCTGGAGAGGGAAAAAGCCCAGCAGGGAGAAGCCGGGAAGGGTGCACACATCAATCCTGGCCCTTTCCAGGACAGAGAGCTGCCTCTTCCTCCAAGCAGCTCCCTTGTCTTGGGAAGAGGTTTGGGAAAAATAATCCCTCACTCTTTTCCAGGACAGGGAGCTGCCTGGGGAAATACAGCTCTCCTGCCTTGGGAAGGAGTTTGGGAAAAGCGAACGCGCCCTCCTTCCTGCCATTTCAAGGCTCCAGAGAGCTCCCTGGAGCTCCCTGAAGCCTTGGAATAGCAGGAAGGAGGGAACCGCAAATGTGCACTCCGCTGCCCTTCCAGCACCCCAGAGAGCTTGTTAGAGCTGTTTGAGGCTTCAGAAGGGGAATGGCACGCACATGCACACTGTTCTGACCCCTGCTTTATTCACAAATTTTGACTATCACGGGAGTCTTGTACCCTTAACCCCCATGAATGTCAAGGGTTGACTGTACCTCTCATCCCCAGCAGTGGCGTCACTAGGGTTGGCATCACCTGGTGATGCCATGTGTCACCCTCTCTTCACTGATCTCCTTCCATACCACACCATATAGAATCTTTAGTCATGTTTTTGTACTAATGTTACTTATTGTAATTCCTCCATATCACTGACATTACGGTAATAGTGGTGATATAAACAACTAGCAAAATTAAAATTAACTATATACCTTTCAAATACAATATCATACGCACAGAGTGCATTTCCATATACACTCATCCCTCCATATTTGCGGATTTGATTATTCACGGATTTGATTAATACGTTCTCTCTAGGAATATCTAGGTTCTCCAATGCAACTCTATGGTCAACTTTAACTAAAAGTCGCACTGAAAGACTTAGGGATTCCAAAAAGAATACCCTTCTAGGCATTTGTAGCTCCTCCAGTGCAGTTCTATGGCAAGTGTCTGTCAGACATTGACCACAGAGTTGCACTGGAGGACCTAGAGATTCACAGAGAGGTGTCCTCTCAGGTAAAAACATTGTGTTTTTATTATTTGCGGTTTTCCCATATTCACAGGGGTCTTGTGCCCCTAACCCTAACACATATGGAGGGACAAGGGTATATAGTTTGATGTGGTTGACGTGAAAATTATTCCTTTGACCAATGAGACATGCAGTCA